>CAJZCY010000001.1:35878500-36493000 GCA_914969975.1 Anopheles atroparvus
TCAGTTAGCCTATTTCAAGTATTAATTCATGTTTTAAACGCACCTTAAACGTAATCGCCCACTCTGCACCTTAGAACTTCAGAATTTTGATACTCCATCATCGATGAAATTTTTCCATGTTGAGATTTTTTAATACCGCTTGTCCTTGTTTGTATCGTTTGTGCTTGTTTGTCGTATTGCCTGTCGCGTCCGTTTGTAGCTTCTCGAGTTCGATGTTAACGTTCCGTTAATTTCTCCTCGCCCCAGCCATCCGTCCGGTGGAGCCACGATACGTCTGTCCAGTCTTACGGGGGAAGCTGATGACGGAGACTACGCTACGCTAAGGGGCCCGACCGGCGATCTGCTCCACCTCGGCCCGTACGAACACCCCGATCCATCTGGGTCTCCCCCGCCGCCACCACCTCCGCCACCCCAGCTCGATGATTGTGATCTGCTGGACGAGGCGAGCAACAGCAACACGCTCGTGGGCAGCACCAACGACCACGCTGACGATACGTCCGAGGAGGGTAAGCTGCTGGCGTGCGTACGGGACGACAGCGTGACGTACGCGTCCACCCGAGACCTCGAGCCGCCGATCAGCCGCACCATGTCTCGGGAAACTTTTATGCGATCGCCGGAGCAATCCCTTAGCAGCCCCTTAGCACCCGTCACCGTCACCGTTCACAACCATTTGGAGAATGTGGTATGTATTTGGTCGGATTGTTTCCCCACTGGTAGTTTTTTTTTTTTTTTTGTTAACGATATATTAATCAATTTTAGGGTCCTGGCTCGACGCCACGGTGCCTGCGTCGGGCGGATTCCGGCATGCCGACGGAAGCACTGACACCCCGCTCGGACTCTACCTCGACGGAGAGTTCCACCTCGCCGCCGGACTGTCGTGATGCGCCCTCGGAAACCTCGAGCGGAGTTCACTCGGGCGAGGAACGCGACGAGGTGGTCATCCGGCCGCGCTCCGGTCCGTTCAAGTCCATCATCAAGGCCGCACCACCGCCAGCGATCCAGGAGGAACCGTTCGGCCGCTCGACCAACATGAAGATGTCCAGCTTCAACAAGGACGGCACGAGCGCGACGCTTCCCCTCACGCGGGGCTCCACCGACATGCACCACCGGCCGGACTACCCCCAGTGCAGCACCATGCCCCTGCCGGCCGGTTACCATCAGCAGCAGCACCACTCCCACTACCACTCGCAGACGTCCTTCACGCCGCCGCACTCGGGTTCCTCGCGGCAGCAGCTCCAGCAGCACACGACGCTCCCGAACGGGCTGCGCTATGCCACCTCCTCCAACCAGTTCCTGAAGCGGCTGCCGTACATGAAGAACGCCGAGTCGCCGTACGGACATCTCGGACTGGGCGCTGGACACCACACGTTCTCGAAGCTTCTGCACGATCCGCTCGGTGGTGGCGTTGGTGGCGTCCCTGGAATGCCCTCGCACTCACACTCGAGCCACAGTACGTTCCTGCCGCCGGCCACCATCCCGGAGGATCGCGACTCGGCCAACTACTCCATGATCTCCGACCAGGACCGGGAGATGTACATAAACGCGGCCCAGATCGGTGGCATGCAAATGCAGCATTAGGGAGTCGTCGCACAACTCATGCTTAGAAACGGGCTAGCAGACATTTCCCGTTTAGTCACGCTGTACAAATCTCTCACACACATACACACACGCTTATCGTCGCATCGTTCCCTAACTTTAACAAAATCATATATTAACCAACCAATTGTTTATAGAATCGTCACAGAATGTACATAGTTTCGCAAGGTTGTACGATCGGTGTATCGTCACCTTTTTTCGGCAAACATACACACACATGCGCTCATACAGTTCCATCGCCTCCTTCTGCTCATCTTCTGTACGTCATCCCGCTTTTAATGTTTCCTACAACTGACAAAAAAAGTTATGAAACTTTCACAAACCAGATCAGGATAAGAACAAGAGTATCCTAGATACTTCCCGGGCAGAGTTGATCGATCAAGGCCTACCAATAATGCCTATCGACATTAGTATCAGGAGTGCTCACAGGTAGATCGTCGAAAGTCGACTCTACACAGCCCAGGCAACGCGAACAGACTGACAGAGTAGCTTTCGTAGGGCATAGACTTTGCTGCATAGATTTTTTTTTAGTCGAAAACCTGTAGGATCCAGTTCCAGTTTGTATATTATATTTGCCTCACCCTCCGTCACTTCGATGGGGAATTGGGTAACATTTTAACCAGACAGAAACGGTGAGTAGAATGTGTAGAAAAGATTATTGTGAACGGCACTATCGTTTTCGAATGATTTTTTTTTTCTCCCATTCCAATGGTTCGGGAAAGTCACAAAAATAATTTGAACTACGCATTACGTACTCTAATAGACACACCTAGCGGAAGAATCATATCGTTTATCCACCCTACGGACCTAAACCGAAACCACATCATATCACAGCCCCTACTTCCGCGCTCTAAGTCTTTAAATCGAAACGGATACATATAGAACGCCGTTTCCTGGAAGGTTACTCAACGGCTTAAACAGCCAGCAACGCTAGAGAACACTGGATGATCCGTGTTTGGAACAATTTATACAATTTATAAACTTTTTTTTTTCCACAGAGGACCCATTACAAGTCCTCCAAACGGCCAACTGTAAAGTATGCAATAAACAGATGGGGAAAAAACAGCTCATTCATCAAACACCCCTCATTTAAACGTGCTTCAGCATCAGACCACATTTAAAACATTGTCGCAAGCTAGATAATATATCGAGACGTCAGGGGAAGTCGAATAGACTAGACGCGGGAGGGAAAACATAATCAACCGTGAGGAAGTAATACTACAGGAAAAAACAAAATTCAAACCAGCCAATCCATCCTACTCGTCCCTTTGCGCAAGGGGTACGGGATGCGGCAATGGAGGAACCATATTCGCAGCAAGTATTGTAACCACAGGACAATAGTAACTTGAGACCGATTTTTCGCCGTACTATACTGCAAACGTATCGTAGTGAAATTTTACCATATTAGAGCGCGCTAGCGGAGAGGCACGCGATACGGCAGGATGTGCGGGAGGGTAAGGGGTAAGATCAGTAGTAAACTCTATCGCATAAGAAACCCGAAGATCGAACGAGCACGTGTGCTGGACATTATGAAAGTATGTACATGCATAAGTTGTACAACTTGACTCCGAACCCTTCAAGGAACAAACACGAGACAGAGTCGTTTCGGAGTGATGCATCTTCCGGAGATGGTTTCCACCGGTTTAAAAAATAGGGAAGATTTATTTTATGTTTTGTTCAATGAGAAATCAATTGAAAGTCGTCACATCTCATTTCTACGAATCAAAATTTTCATCACAATGCTTCGAGAAAAAAAAATTTCAATAATTTGGCAAAATTTACAATCGGACAGGAAGCGGTCCAGGGCAAATGCTCTGGCAACGGCGTATAGTTAAAATTTACAACTCAATCGAATCGCATTTTTAAAACGGAAACCTTTACAGGCGACTCTTAAAATTGGATATCCGACAAAGGAAATGAAGGCGGAAAAAAATCATACTTATCACATTTATGTCAGGTGGATCTGGGACGGTTTCTAGGCTCAATTAAAACGATGTTCGGAAGGTGGGTGTTTCCAAAGAAATAATGTCTCAATATCCCTTACATATACATTGATGAAACTACGTTTGTACAGCTCTCGCTAGTACGGGAGGATATCCGGAAGAAATCACTCAATTTTCTTGGGGGAAATAATACTCCCATAAGCTGTTTAGAGGTCGCTTTTACTGCTACGAACATTGTTTGCCCGCAAAACCGAAAGCCAGCAAAGAAGCTTGTTCTCCTTTTTTTTAAGGATCAGCTAGGAAAGCTAGTGCGTCAAGCGAGAACGTTGGAATAACTTCGACAAGCTTTGGGGGGGCGGGACCGTATTTGAACAACTCCTTTCGCTGAAACGTAATGCAAATGCTTCGGGGGGACGGTTAGTAGGTAGTGAGCAAAGTATCATCCTGTACTATGGACTGGCTGATGCGCGAACCGGCATAACCATCTAAAGAGAAAAGCTTATTTATATATAGACCCAAATATATATATACATATATATATACACACAACTCATACATTTATCATAGGACGATAAGAATCATAGGCAGAAAAGGAAAAAGGGAGGAACCGAAAGGCTGGGGGATTGATTGAAGATTGCAAAAGTAAGATACCCTAGAAAAGGAAAAGGCGTCCCGAAGGCGCACAAGAAGGACTAAATCCGCTAGCGAGCAGCATGGAAGCCATGTAATGTAATATTTATTTGTACACCTGTTTTAGTCAATGCGAGATTTCTTTCCCTGTTGAATAGGTTAGCCGACGAGCGCGTCGAGGCAGCAGGAGTCGTTTACTCCGCTTTACCTAAGTTAGTTAAGCACCTGATTTAAGGGGTAGTTTATTTGCAACACGCTGTATTCGGGTAGTGTAGAAACGCGGGTAAGGCATTTCCGTTTCATATGTTTAGCATGATGAGACGGCAGCACCAGCATCTACACAGCAAACATTACAACCAGCGGCAACAATTAAAACCTACAAGAGAACAAGAAAAAAAAATCATTTAAACAAAACTCTACAATTGGATGTTTTATTTTCCTTTTTACGTTTCGAAATTCTTTATCCGGAAACCATTCTGGCATCATTCGTTACTATTTCACGGAGGAAAGGGGGAGATAATCGAAGCCAAAACAAAGACTGAATAGACTGGGGAGAGGGGTATCATATGATGCCATAGTGGACATTTTCCCCGACATTGGCGGTCATCATCAAACGAGCTTTCTTTGTGTCTTTTAAATTTGGTTGGCAAAATGGTTCACGTCACACACGCTTCTCGTCGAGCATGTAGTTCAATTTAGGTGTTATTTTTATTTGATCGGGCTCGTGGAAGAGAAACGATACGGAAACGGAAACAAGAGGAATAATTCCTCTATCTTTGAGCAAACCACACGAGAAAGGTTTTGTGATCGGGTGCTTAGTGCTGCGCATCGGATCGCCCTTCGGACGGACGGAAGGAAGGCGCATCGAGTGGAACAACGCATGACGAGGAACTTTTCCGCAGGACTTTCAACAACATTTAAGCTAAAAGGATAACAGAAACATTACCACTACGCAAATGTATACAATTTACTTACTTCGAGCCACAGAGCCGGCACCTTCTACCAAACCGGAGGGACCGATGGAACGAAAAGCTAACCAAAAAAAAAGGAAACCAAACAAACCAAATCACAAAAATAAACCACCGCTTTATGTAAAACCAAAACCATAACCCAACCCCCGCCGGGAGCTCTATCATATCGTTTCATCCGAATTAAACGAAACCAGCATCGTTTCATTACTTTTTTAATCCTTTTTGTAGTTTGTTTTTATTGATCGTAATTAAAAATGTTCGATCTTAAATGAAACGGAAAGTATTACCAAGTAAACGAAGCATAGCACTCCCACTCCCAACTGTGTGTCCCCTCGTTAATCCATGCGGGTCTTGAGTTTCTTGACCGTGATCTTCTCCTTCTCGATGATGTACACCGTCGCGCCCCAACCGGAGATCGCGTCCCGATCGAACGCGTTCACCAGGGCCTGGGAGATCACCTCGAACAGATCGGTCGGCTCCAGGTCCGGCTTCCAGAGCGTTTCGCACATACCGTACAGCTGTTCCACGCAGGTTCCGGCGACGACGAAATCATTGGGCAGATTGGGGCACCCGATGAGATCCATGTTGCAGATGAACGGCTCGTACGTCTTGGGGTCCAGGCCGGCAATCACGGGCTCGATGAAGTACGGCCCGAAGCGCTTCTCGTACAGGAAGTTGGACAGCATCGCGGCGAACCGCTCCGGCGTCATCTGGCGGTTTTCCCGGACCTCGTACAGATTCTTGCGGAACAGCAGTCGCTGGTACACGGTGAGGATGTCCGTCTGAAGCCCGACCAGACCGAGGTACATGTGTGGGTTGATTTCGAAGATTTTCTCAAAATCTGTAGCGATCGTTTGTGCCTGCACACCGAAGCGGTGATCGGTGGCAACCGCCACACAGTTCTTGCCCTTCATCGCCACCACGCAACCACCGTTGTACGCGAGGATGGACATTGTTGCTACACTTGCTTTAGCTACAAACGGATGGAAATTGCGTAAATTCACTGGATTTTCGCTCGATGACAAACTTCGACGCCGTACCTTCTAAACCGACTACCGCAAAAACGAGAGGTTAACTTGCAGATGTTTACTTGCAGTTTTCTGACAACATGACAGGACAAGATTTTGACAGTCTTCGAATACCAAGGCGATGAAGAGCAGGTTGTTGCATTCAGACCCCCAGAAAAAAGGAAAGCTGTTTTGTTCAAAGATGGGGTTTGTTGAATGAGATATGTAAATATTGGTTTTATATAAAATTCATCTGCTTTTTATAAGGAAAATTTACAATATGTTCAGAAAAATGGGTTCAATAAGGCGCCAACTAAAATGTCCAAAACAACCTGGGAATGTTGTCTTCTTGGCTGGGCTGATTCTTTCATGTCCCATCGGCTAGCGGAGTCTGTTTTATCGCTTGGTTGACAACTGAATCGATATCTTCGGGAATGAAACAGTTGAAACGATAAGAAACCATTCAAACGCAAACATTTCCGCGAACTAAAATGTCTGCCTGAAAAACTGACATTCGGTTCTTTTGGGTTCGACGGCATTCGATAAAATAGACTTCCTTTCCAGAGCCAAAAACTTTGCTTGTGCATTTGTAGAGAGCGGAATTGGAACGGTTTTTCTAGGAACGGATGCGTAGAAGGTGCGCCACGGAACACCCAACACTAGATTTCTGGTCCACTGGATGCAAATAAAACATCGGTTCGACTGTTGGCTTCGATTCACAGTTGCGTTCGGGTTGTTGCGGCGAACACCGAGCGGGTGTAAAGCTGCCAAAATATTCCGGAAACCGGTCCGATTAGAATTCTTTCATCCATTTCTTATCCAGAACATTCGAGTCGTCTTCAAAAGTGAATTTGTGCTTTGGAAGCAGTAGTGCCAAGTTTAACCGATTTCCAATGAAAGTCGAAACAGGATCGGCCACGATGACTTCTCCGCTGAAGGCGCTGGTGGAATTCTTGCGCTTAATTTACGCCAAGTGTTACCGTAAGCTGGTCCGGGAATGCAACCAGTAAGTTTCGTGGCCAGTGTGATTCCATTTAAACATATTTCCTCATCCTCACAAAGCACTAGGCATTTTTTTTTCAATACTATCACCGGAAGGTGCGAATCTTAAACCGTAGAAAGCGTTCCACCATTCAGCTACTTTCCTTCGCCCACGCACGTATGGTTTTGTAATCGTAAACAATGCGGTGAAAATGGAGGGGGGTGGGGGGTTGGTTCGTTGAGCATGCACCCCATCGCCACGCGTGGATCGAAGAAGGCGCGAAATTCCTTCTCTTACAATTACGGGGTGAAAGTATAATGCCGCCCTGCGTTCCTTAACGCGACATGTATGTATGTACGTTCGAAATTTAAAAAAAAATTAAAGCAAAATTACGCGTGTGGAACAAATTAATTCCGTACCACAAATAACAAAATCTGCAACACGATAAAGTGTCACTCAATCTGTCCACCAACTCTGTGTTTGTGTGTGTGTGTTAGTGTGAATCCCCCCCGTTGTTGGAAAAGCCCGACTGTTTTCGGAAAAATCGATCCATTTCCAATTTGGCCAACGCCAAACAACACACAAAATGTAATCAAAAACCGGCGAACACCCGGCGGACACGCGAAGACACGTTTGGTTGGTCTTTAGTGGTGAACCCCAGTTTCGGTGTTTGGGGGCCCAGGAAAAATAGAAACGAACACACACACAAAAAAAAACAAGGGTAGAAAATGCAGTAGGTGCAAAATGACGCCAAAACAAACAGTGCTCATCCATTTCCGTCCACATTATCGATCGTGCTTTTCAGCAGCAGGCGAGTCCCCATGGCCGAGCGTGCGTTGTGATGGGTCAGTTCAGTGGGCTTTAAATTATTCATATGTTGCCCTTCTACTGTAGCAAAACATTCCGAAAGGACCTAAAGGTTCAGAAGGTTCAGAACTGCATGCCGAAATGCATAGCGAAAATTGATTACTGTCTCCATTTCAAACCGGAAAGTTAATCAATTCACAACAAAAACCCGTGGTGAAAAGAAAACTTAATCAGGATATAAATAGTTCTGTAAAAGTTGAAAACCTTCATTTTTCCCATTTTTCATCAAATCACTGATGCATTTTAAAATGGCTTGAAATTTAAAAAAAAAAAAGAAATCGTTTCCCAAGCGATGCAATTGTTCAACTCCAGCCATGCGGCCTAAAAATAACATTTAGTACTGGAGTCTTGTCATGAAGTCCATTTTATCACACCCACCCATAGTTTGTGTCCACTTCACAAGTCTCACCTTAGACACGCTTTATCTATAAACTGAACAGGTTTTTTTTTGTGCGATGCATCGCAAACAAATTCATGCGAACAAACAACACTGGTTCTTTTTCCTCGTTGGAGCAAGATTGTTTTATTGAGATGCAAAAAAGTAACAGCCGTGTCCTCACGTACCGTTCTCTCGTCTGGACGTGTCCACGTTTATCTACGTCTCATCCTAGCTGTAAGGCAGAAAAAAATTGCAGTGCTGCAAGTGTGCAATACTGCACCACGAAACATCCACCCGGTTGCTTTTGCCGGCGTTCGGTATCTCAGCTAAGGTCTTAAATGGAAAATTGCCCACCAATCCACCTTGCCAATCTCGGACGGATGAGTGCGGGGGGAAGAATTTTCCTCCGGTAAGAGAAGAAATGAAAAATGAAACGTGTGTAAAACCGCTTTCGCTACTCCCTTTTTGTTGCCGTCGATCACTCGTCTCAACATTCCTCCCACGTGCTGCTGCCGCTAAAGATGTTGTCCAAGTGATGAAATTATTTGTCCAGCATAAGCGCTTAACTGATTTGTCTCGCGAGTCAGGGCGAACGGTGCTAATTAAATGGAACACCCGCGTTTAACATTGACATACATAATTAAGCAAATCTTCGACGGGTACGTGTGACTGTGGTGGTGTTTCTTTTTTACTCCCCAGACAAGGATTGTTTCAGTGCGGAGGGGGGTTTTTTTTTCTTTACAGAAAAAGCAACATTTTTCATCATGTGCATCTTCTTCATTTTCCGGTTTTTTTTTTTGTTCGCTTCTTTTGCATCCTACTTTGTCCCGAAACTTCACCAAACTGCTGCATGCATATTCATGTGGAATTCTGGTCTGGGTTGAATCTCATCTTCGGCTTGTGCAGTATATTTTTATTGCACGATTTTCTTGTCTTTTTTCTCTCTACACTATCCGATCATCTTTTTCGAACCGAATGCAGTCAATAAATAAAAAAAAATGCGTCTTCAAACGACCCCAAACTCGGTAGTGGGAGGTTTCCTATCGTTGATCAGGCTGAAGCTTGTTCGAGATAAAAAGATTGCCAACGATTGTGGGCGAATGTTAATCGCGGCACCAACCAAGCTGGCCAGTGGATGCGGTGTTTAAACTGCAAACTGAGAGCTTAAGAAGCTGCGTAGAGGGTCGTGCAAATGTCCAATCGATAACCAGTTGCAAAACAAACGCTCTTCCTCGCCTTGGGTACTGTGCTTCATCATTTCGTTTAAATGGTCAACCGCACTATCGCACCTCTTGTCCCCACCGCCCGTTGCACATGTTGCATAAGTTACTGGGCAAAACCATACCCGCCATACCCTCTGCACACACCCTGACTCGCGGCTAAGTAGCGATACGGTAACGAGAAAATAAAAACAAACCAGCCTCGCTCGGTGCCGGTGGCTCCCTTTCCAAAGGGGGAGGTCGTCGTTTGACGCAAATGATTCGCGATCTTATACCCCCCTCGTCGGTGGTCGGTCGCGCCAAAGTGTGCGAAGGAGAACATCACATTGTCGTGTTGTGCCTGATATCCTTCCCTTCCTGTGGCTTGTGGAAATGTGGCAGATCTTAGGTTTACCACTGTCCCCCCCCTCTGCTTCTTTTGTTGTTGTCTTTATCCATCTGTCCATTCTCAACCTGCCGTGCCGTGGCGGGAAGATTATGAAACACCCGGGCACGAAGGCCCTCGGTCCTGTAGCAACAGGTCAACGTTTCATGGTCGCGCAATGATGAACGATCACGTGTGTACAAGACCCTCGCGCTCCCCGTTTGCCGTTGTACGGTGAAAGCCCTCCATGAAAGCACACGACAGCGGCATACCGCATAGCCATATTACCCTGAACGAAGGGATATCTTGTACCACGGTCTGATTGATGTTGAACGTGACACCGAAAAAGATTATTAATCAACCGGTCGACCGTTGGAATGGAATCGAATTCGAGTCCATCAGTCATTGAGGGAACCAAGGAATGTTCGATCACCTCGTCACATTTTGTTTGAGCTTTTCAATTTCGCAGAAGGAGACCCCGCAAGTTGTTCCGATGTCAACATTTGGAGCCAATTTGGTGAACGAAAATCCTTTAATCCATTGATCGTTACGCTTACCGATCTGATCGACAATTTACTCCGATGGCAATAAGTTTAAGAGGATTTTATTTTTGTTAGAGTAGCAATGTTTATCCCTACCCAATGCATTCACGCCCCATAATCTCTTATCACTACTCTTCGGCAGATAAAAGCTTGTTTGCGTCTTAAGCGATGAAGGTTACGCGCAGGTTCGACGGACATTCCCCCTCGATGCCGAATGGTTCCCGCGCACACGCACATTCCGAAGCCCGTTAATACGCTTTAAATCGCCTGCACTGCGACCCCTAATAGGCGTTCACTCCTCGCGCTTAGAAAGCGCGGAAGGGAGAGAGAGAGAGAGAGCGCTCTCGACCGCCGAATCGGAAACCCATTAATTTGTCAACCTGTTAACGACCGAAGCGTGTGCTGCACGAACTTTTGCGCCGCTGGATAGTGATTCATTAGCATGCTTTTAAAGATTACGGGTTAAGGATATTGAATACTTTTCCCATCCATTTTCTTCTGCTTTGTTTGCCGGTGATTGTATCGAAGCAAATTAATTAAGCAACCGCCGACCGGCCTCGTCCTCGTCGATCAGTGCGCTTGGAAACGATCAATTTTGCGGACTGTGGTCCGGCTAGAAATGGCATACCGTGTTCGACACGCAGAAAGACGTTACGTATACAGATGCGGAAAGCGAACACAACAAACGCGCGTTACATCGGTGAAACCTGATCAGATGTGATCTAAGTGTGATACAATTGTTTCGTTGCGTTGTAAGAGGTTCTTCTCGAAACGCGCAGGCCAGCTATCAAATTCAAATTAGGCCTCGCTCGTCCCCAACAACCCTTTTCCCTGGGCAGCATCTTATGATGTATCCATTACCAGGGTTTCATGCTCCGGCGCCGGAAAAAAAAAAACATTCAAACCATAAGCCATAAGCCAATCCAATTTTTTTTTCTGAAAATTCCTCTTCGAGAACGCTTTAGCTTTATGCGAGAATATTTAATCCCCACACAGATCAGCTGTCTTATTGTAAATGTCTTTCGGTCGGTAACCTCTAATGACTTTTTATATGCAATTCAAATGTGTGTGTTTTTTTCCCTCGAATCCTAATGGGTTATATTTTCATATGAACCTCTTCTACAGTCAGCCAACAACAACAAAAATACACCAAGCTTCATACGTTTCCCAGAGCATGTCAGTGATCCTAACCATTCTTGATTCCCTTTTTTTTGCATTTTATTGCGGAAAGCTGGTTTTTAGTTATCTCGTTTCGCTAAAAGTTTGTGCTTTTTTTAAATTTATCACTTGAAAAAATGGTCATTTAAGCCCCCGCCCCCTCCCCCTGCTTTAAATGAGATGTATTTAATTGCATTTCCCTTTTGTCGTTTTCGTCGCGATATATATCTCCAACGAGGAAACACATCCTTTTAACTTTATTCCATTTGCAGTCAAAGCTTTAACTAATGCATTTTTTTTAAGGTCTTAAAGCACAGCAACATAAGAACACTAACAACATTACTCTTTAAGTATCGGCTTGGAGGACACTTGGAGGAGAGAACCAGTGGTCGACCCGTGTTCCTCAACTGCCTATCACGCACAACTGAATGCGGTGTCAACGGCTCTGTTGATTACGGCGTGGCATGGTATGGTAACCATGGTTTCCACGAGTTCGATCTCTCACGCTCTTCGGCTTTACCGGTCGATCTTCGGGTGATGATCGCGAGAGAGAGAGAGAGAGAGAGAGTGCGAGAGGGCTTTTCGGGTGATCGCGTGATCATCGGCACACGATCCACCATTGTTACTCTCGCGTCTTTCGCGGTTCTCTGAAGCTCGAATCGAGCATCATATGTAAGCGATGGCTATACGGCGATCCGAGCGTGTCCCATCCTCAGTCTGGTGTAAGTTACAAAAAGGTGCGCAGCTCCGTACGATCGTGTGCATGTTTACTGGTCCCCGTTTCCGGAAGCGAGCAGCGATCATCTACACCTGCTGGTAACACGGTTTCACTTGTTTGGTAGCAGCCTCTGCACACAGCAACACCTCACCAAAAGACCCACCGGAACGATGACACGATCCGTCATAATTTGCCTGATTGGCGTGTGGTGTATTGTTGATTGGCGTTGCGCACGGAATCTTCACATCAGCCACAAAACCCAAAGGGAACACGGCGATACACACGGCTGAGGCACACGGGCGATAACGTTGATCTTGCTTGGCTGCTTTCTCCCGCATACCTAACGGGAGAATTTCGGAGAAGCGTTCGACCGATCCACTTCAAGCCAGGGCGTTACCGCTACGGTCCTACGGTCCTATTCCAAGTGTTATCGGCCAATTTTCGAACAAACCAGAAACGTGTTTACAGTATCTTGAAGCGCTACCTTTCCTCGCAGCCACTGGAAACTGGTTTCGTTCTGACAGCACAGTATGGCATCAGGTTTGTCTCCTTTGCTAAAATTCGGGCTCAGAATGTGTCTGTTTGTGCTGCAGTGTAAAGATGAGCTTTCCAAAAGGTCAATTTCAGCTCAGTGGTCGCCAACCCTCGAGGATATCATTTTTTTTTTGTCAATATAACTTCAAGATATTGAACATAATATTTGTTTCGTGTAATGGTTTGATTCGAAATTATGTTCTTCACAAGCGGTTTCGCTTGTCTTGAAAGTGCAAAAAATGGTTTGCCACACGTAAACAGGCAATTCTAATGGATTAGGCATTTACTTCCCCTTAACAATCGCTGGCATCGTAATTACTTGCTGGATTATTAGGGCTTCTTAGCCGGAAGCTTCTTCTTCCACTACTACTCCAACACTGTTCAAGGCCAGGGAGTCACGGCACGATCGTAATTGTGGTTCGATAAAATCAAGATTTATTGTACCGAATCTAATAACCGCCACCAACTTCAGGCAGCGTACGGGGGCAATCAGTAGCGAGCGCGATTTTCAAGGTGGAAAAAATGGCAATAAATGAAGTGCCGTGGCTTTCCTCTTCTTAAGGACGTTCAAAAGGCATTCAGCCCTCAGCCCCAGCCACGGTGGTCTTTTAACCCCTTGCCGGTGTACTACTTACAGATTGTGTGGGAAAACGTCCGGTCCAAAATACCGAAGCTCTCTCGAAACCGGTTCTTCAGCGGTAAAAGTAAAACAAACAAATAGTTTGCACTTGATGCTTATCAGTTTTGCTTCAGCGTTTTGTACCAGATAAGTAGTAAAATAGCCTCGTTGAAGGCGTCGGCTGTACGTTGCAAAAAGGTGGGAAAAACTTTCGAGACCTTGTCGCCGTAATTTTCCTCCTTCCAGGGATTTCAAGAATGGGCGATGGCCACTTGAGTTATTTTTTTTTCCTCAAAAAATCCACTACGGTAACCCACTGAAGTAGAGTTGTTGCTGTCAAGTTTGCTTTATTCATTCACAACAAATTCCCTTTTATCGACGGAATGTTGGATGACGGTGGTGCCCTGCACGATGGAAAGTGGCTGACTGGCCACGTGAAGCACGTTCCCGAGTGTCGCGCTGCAGCAGAGTGCACTTGTGTGCACAGGGCGAATTGTTGGACGAGAGGCTTACTTAAGCTATTTTGGAAGCATAAAACTCTCCAGGAATGCGTCACCCATCCCAGCCGTCTCGTGTGGACACTTGAGCCGGTTTGAATTGCTTCAGGATTAACATTGACGACAAATGAGCCATGCTGCTCCATCCAGCCATAGCCCCTCTCTAAATGCTGACAATTTTATAGCCCATTTATAACCCCTATGTCCTGTTTGGGGGGGGGATTCGAATCAACGACCTTCATTGTAATGAAATATAAGATGTTAGTACTGTGTCTTAATCTGCTACATAGAGCCAGTATTAACATACGCATCTGAGACATGGACATTGTCAATAAAAATGCGTAACCTTCTTAGTTCAGATGTTGTTCTTAGAGTGGATGTTGAGAACGAGTTTTGGCTCCATTTGTTAGAAGGATGGAGAAGCTCACAAAACGACGATCTTTAGATGGTCTTTAAAGTTTTCTTAAATCCCTGAACCTTAAATAAGAAGCATACAATAAATGAAGACAAGTAAGGATTGAGAAAAATGTTCAGATAGAAATGTCCCCATATCTCTTCTTATAAATTAAATAATAAGCTAATTTTTGAAAAAAAAATTGATCTAAAAATATTACCATTTGGTTTGAGTAACTGCATGGACATCCATTTTGACGCCTGGCAACAACTCTCTATGATTAGATTGGCCGATGAAAAGAAAAACAGGTCTCAGAAATGGTCCAAATTATTCAAACCCGGACAACAGCTCCTCGTTGTCACTGGAAGAAAACAAAGTGTGTGCCCGATATGAGATCCGCAAGCTACCCAGAAAAATAGAAAATATAATTACTGGGACTTCAAGATGTTCAAGACTGTTCAAGATGTGACCACTGTTTCCTAACTGAGTCCTTTTATTCCTCTCCTTCTCTCCCACGAAACAGACAAATGAGTTACGCTATACGACGGCTGCTGCGGGCAGCCATGTGCGTGTTTAGCTGGTTCGTCATGCCGTACTCGCAGTGCGTCAGTGGGCGCATAGCGCGCCGCAAGCTGCCCCCGATCGAGGACCCGCTGCTGCTGCTGTCCGCCACCGTGCTGGCCGAGCGCATCCGCCGGGGCGAGGTGCACAGCGAGGACGTCGTGCGGGCGTACGCGAACCGCTGCCAGCAGGTGAACCCCCTGCTGAACGCCATCGTCGAGGATCGGTTCGAGCAGGCGCTGGAGGAGGCCCGGGAAGTCGACCGGCAGCTGGCCAAGGGATTGCTCGGCACGGCCGAGGAGCTGGCGCGCGATAAACCCCTGCTCGGGCTGCCCGTGTCCATCAAGGAAAGTCTCGCCGTGGAGGGCATGAGCAACACGGCCGGTCGGAAGCTGCGCGAGAGGAAGGTCGCACTGGAGGATGCACCGGTCGTGCGGCAGGTCCGACGTGCCGGGGGCATCGTGCTGCTGGTGAGCAACACTCCGGAGCTGTGCCTCTGCTGGGAAACGTACAACCAGTGCACCGGGCTCACACGCAACCCGCACAACCTGCAGCGCACGGCCGGCGGATCGTCGGGGGGCGAGGCGGCCCTAATCGCGGCGGCCGGATCGCTGCTGGGAGTGACCACCGATATCGCCGGCTCGTCCCGCCTGCCAGCCATGTTTACGGGCGTCTTCGGCCACAAACCGTCCCCGCATGTCGTGTCCCCGTACGGGCACCATCCGTCGTGCGACGATGAGAACTGGGGCAGCTTCTTCACGCCGGGCGCCATGTGCCGGTACGCTGAGGATCTTCCACTTCTGCTCGGGGCGATGCGTGACCCCGAAGGAGCGCCCGTTACCCTGGACCGACCGGTTGCGCTGGCCAGCATCAAGAGCTACTACATGGAGAACGACGGACCGTCGGGTTTGACGCGCCCCATCGATCCGGACATCGTGCGGGCGATCCGCGACGTGGCCGGCCACCTCGGGGCCCAGCGCGTTCACCTGAAGCGCCTCCGCTGGACGCTGGACATCTCGGTGTGCAAGATGCTGCGCATGAAAAACGTCGAGACGATCTACACGCCGCAGTCGAACGGCAAACCGGACACGACGATCAAGCGCGAGCTGCTCAAGTACCTGCTCGGCCTGTCCAAGTCCGACCTGCCCTCGGTGATGATTGGTCCGATGCAGCACATCGTGAACAACTACATTCCCCAGTCGCGCCTGGACTTCCTCGACGCGCAGACCGAGAAGCTGCGCAAGGACTTTCTCGATCTGCTCGGCACCGACGGCGTGTTCATCTATCCCGGCTTCCCGAACACGGCCCACCGGCACTACCGCATCTTCCACAAGCTGGTCGACACGACGTACATGATGGTGTTCAACACCCTGGGGCTACCGGCGGCCTCCTGCATGGTCGGGCTGGATCACGATAAGCTTCCCATCGGAGTACAGGTAAGGAAGCACGAATGGGGGCAAAAAAAAAAAAGATTAAATACCGCAAAACAATCAGCCATTACATCGCATCCCGTCCTCTCTTTCTTTCTCCAGGTTGTCGCCGCCCCCGGGCAGGATCATCTAATCTTTGCCGTGGCCAAAGAGCTGGAACGACGATTCGGCGGCTGGGTACCGCCGCCCTCGGAATGAACAGTGTGTACTCCCATACTCCGCCGCGCCGGCTGTTATCAAATTGTGATCCTTTCCGAGCTTAAAGTCAGATTTCCATGCGGGGCGTGTAACGACGCGTGTATGATATTATTTTTAACGAATTTACTAACTCCACCCCCTCCTCCCCCTCTCAACGCTTTTCGTTACCCTGTTTACTGTGTCTGTACCGATCGATCGTTAGGGGTCCTGAGCGGGTAGGCTAGGATGTTTTTCTTTGTTTCGTTAAGTTTGCATCCCGTGGCTTTCGCCACGATTCATGTTATTTCACACAGTCTAACACACAGTTGACCAAGTTAAGTGTGCATGTGTCGGTAGTATTTAACGATTAATCATTATAAGAAGTTGATACAAAAAAAAACTCACACACACACACAAACCAAACTTAACAATAACACGCAGTGAAGACAGAAATCGAAAAAGCAATTGTTAGTAAAATAAACGCAGAGGACATGTTAAAGTTAAATAAAAATTAGGATATGATATGAGCACTATTTAAATGAACCCGTGTTTTTTTTTTTAACTAGGCTTTGTTTGGTCCTTTCAACTTGAACGTGAAGTCTCCAAGTGTTCGCAAACCGTTGCTTTTCCGCAGTACATCTATTAAACGTGATGGCCACATCACTGGATCGCGTTTGTAGAGCTTCATCACCGCTGCCGCTAAAAACCTTTTGAAGCTTAGATTCGAGAGTTCCGAGCCATACCACTCGGTCATGTAATTGGGACGAAACATGAGCCTTGGAACGGAAACCGAATTGAAACTTTAGAGAAAGCAGAAGTTGGTCTGTCGGTAGGCCGTCGGACTTGACCCGAAGATCCTTTATGACGATTATGTGTTGTACGATGCATTCGCAAAATTGAGAAATTGTCTGTGCGTTAAACTTTGTCGGACAAAGACCAAGGTCGAACGTTGTGGTGGAATTTTTGTGCCATCATAACCCACGGCACTCTCGAAAGGTCGTTTCCTCCCGTTTTCTTTCCTTTTCTTTGCCGGGTGAAACAAGGTGTCCTTGCCTACATCATTGTAATATGTACAGCGTGGTAATGAGAAGCGCTGCAGAAAAAGAGGAAAGAAACCCCCATATGGAAAGGGCATGAATGGAGAGACAGGAAAGCAATAAGTAAAAAGGAAAATTAATCTTCGATCGCCACACCGTCACAGATGCGTCATGCAAATGACCTTCTCGCTGATTCGCAGGACCCTCCCTCCCCAAACCGACCCAACGATTCCATCATTTTGTGTGTGTTTTATTCTCCGGCTCTGATATTGTTACGGTAGTTACGGTAGTAGTTTTAGTAGTAGTGGTAGTACTGGTAATACAAAACGCATATGTTTATGATAATGTGCCCGAGCAACTCGCGTGATGATGAGCGTCCACATTTTCCACCAGTCCTCCCAGCGTGCCCGTCTTCGTCCTCGTCGTCGTCGTCGTTGTTGCGGTTGTTGTTGGTGCCAGTTGGTGCAAGATGGTGGCGATCACGAGAGGATCGTGTCGTCCAGTTCCTCCTCTTTGCCCGCCGGCTGCAGGGCGACCTTGCGCAGTACCTTGCTGACGACCTCGTTGAGCGATTCGCGCGCGCCCGGCTCGAGCAGCGTCACGCAGCGCTGGTAAAAGTCCTCGCCGTCGCGCAACCGCAGCACGTGCACGAGCGCCAGCTCCGAGTTCGACTTGACGTAGCCGTTCTTCTCCTTCGTGCCGTTCACCAGCATCGGAATGGCGAGCTTGAGGTACTCGGGCGCGGTCCGGTCGGTCGGCACGACCCGCGCCAGGTAGATGCAGGTTTTCGCGAGCAGCTGCTTCACCTCGTTGCTGCTGTGGTTCATCGACTTGACGAACGGGGCGATCACGGCGGTCGGGAGCCGCACGGTGGCGCCGCTACTGTCGGCCGTCATGCCGTACTGGAGCAGGTAGCCGGCGGCGCGCACCCCATTCAGTGCGACCGGAATCTTGTCCGAAACGATCGCCCCCGTGATCACCTTGCAGAGCTTCGTCTCGTACTTGGACCCGGTCACGCTCGCCGGGTGCTCCTTGAGCGCCACCATGAGGGCGGCCGTGCGTCCATGGCGCAGCTGCGCGTCCTCACCGTAGTCTTCGTTGAGCATGTGCGCCACCAGCGCCTCGTCAAGCTGGTCGGGTGCGAGCCAACGGCAGAGCGCCCCGAAGCAACCGGCAGCGGCCGCCCGCGAGATGTCCTCCGGGTGGCCGAGCAGCCCGGCAAGCGTGACGTAGATCTGCTTCCGCAGGGGCTCCGTCATCTTGTCGCCGGCCAGGGTGAGCAGGCCGCGCAGGGCTTGCAGCATCGTTTCGCGCACGCTCGCTTCGTCCGCGTTCTTGATGCCGTTGTGCATCTCCACGAACAGCGGATCGGGCCGGGTGTGGATGAGGATGAGCTCGGCCAGCGCGTGGCCCGCCTTGATGCGCACGATGCGGCTGGGGTCGTGCAGCGCCTTGAGGAAGGTGGTCTGCAGCTGCGGCAGGAACTGCTTCAGCATGATGCCCACCTTGTGCAGCAGGATGGCGAGCGTTTCGAGGACGGCCGCCTTGACGCCCGCGTTAAACCGATCGCCCAGGATGCGGATAAGCGGACCGGTGATGTGCACGACCGAGGGCTGCAGCGAGATGGGCGAGGTGAGCTGAATCACCTCACCCAACCCTTGCGCCGCGTTTTCCTTCTCCTCCGGCAGACCGTTCAGGATCGCCTCACGGAATACGGGCAGCAGCGGGGTAATGCCCTTCGGTAGACAGAACCCTGGCAGTTCGCCGCCCTTCGGCAGATCGCTGCTGGCGAACTTAACCGCCTGCCGCACGTCCGTCACGTGCGCAATCTGCTGCGTGGAGTCGAGCGTCTTCGTGACCGCCGACAGGGCGTCCCAGGAGCGCTGCAGCACGTCCCGGTCGCCGTCGGCCAGCAGGCGCAGCAGCCCGCGCAGCAACTGCGGCACGTACTGCGAGTAGTCGCCGGGGGAGTGCGTGCAGAAGGCGCACAGCAACGTGGCGGCCGCTTTGCGCGTGTCGAGCGTGTCCGATTTCGTCGACTCCATCACCGTGTCCATGATCGTGCGGATGCCCACCTCGTCGCTGACGCTGAGGATCACCGCCTGGCAGTATTCCAGCTCTTGCGCCTCCTCGGGTGTACCTTGGGCGGCGGCCAGGGCGGAAAGGAGCGCCGGCAGGATCTTCGGGAGGTACTTCGTCAGCGCTTCGCCCGCCACCGACGCCAGAATTGACAGGGCCTTCGTGTTGACCGGCGTTGCCGTGAGCTGCGGGATCAGATACGGTAGGACGACGCGCGACTTGATGGCCATCACCTGCCGCAGCCCGTCCAGCGTCCACTCGGCCACGTCGGGGTCGGGATCGGAGAGACTTTCCAGCATCGAGGGCAGGATGTCTTCGAGGGCGCGCGCTCCCACCGTCGTGTGCAGCGAGTCGAACGTCTTGGCGGCGGCCTGGCGCACCTCGGGCAGCGGATCGGCCAGCGCCTTGCGCACCGTCGGCACGAGACTGTTCACGAACGTGAGCACCATATCGCGCGAGGTCGACGCCATGATCTCCGACAGCCCAATGCACACACCCTGCCGTTGGTCGGCCTGGTCCGAGTTGAGTCCGCGCTCCAGGATCGGTATGATCTCCGGTAGCACACGCTCGCCCAGTTTGCGCACCAGATCGCCCAGGGTGCGCGCCGCCACCTGCCGCTTGTCGTAGCTCGTGCTGGCCAGACAGCCGAGCAGCAGCGAGAAGAGCGTCGGCAGGATTTCGCGCAACGTGCGCGGCGTGTTGGTGACCACCACCTTCCACACGTGCAGTGCCGCCTGGCGCACCATGAGCGAGACGTCGCTGCGGCCCATGTACAGCCCGGCCAGCACGCGATTGCGCCGATCGCCACCCAAGCTGCGAATGATCGCCTTGTGGCTCTGCTCCGTGCCAAAGTTGTCGTCCTCCGAGGCGGTCTGCGTCGTCATCTTGCCCGACACGCCCGAGATCTTGTACAGCAGGTCGCCGAGCAGCTGCACCGAGCTGTACCGGATGCGCCAGTTGTCGTCGAACAGGCCCTTCTCGAGCTCGGGCAGCAGCAGCGCGATCGCCGACTCCGCGTACAGATTGACGATGCGCTGGCCCGCCTTCAGGGCCGTGTCGCGCACGTACTCGTTCTCGTCGGCCAGCGCCTTCAGGATCGGGTTGATGATCTGCCCGATGTACGGCGTGAAGTCGTTCGGGAACGCCGACGGCATGTAGATGAACATCATGATGTAGCCGTCCTTCACGTGCGGCGCAATGTCCGTCCGCTCGGCCGTCGCGATGATCTCCGGCATCAGCTTGTGCAGCTTCTCCACGCCCAGCCCGCCGACCACCTCCGAGAGGCCCTGGGCCGCCCCGGACCGGTCCACGCTGCTCGACTCGGACGTGAGCGTCTGCATCAGCCACGGCAGCAGGTCCTCGAACGACGACTCGCCCATGCCCCGCACCATCGCACCGAGCGCGCGGGCCGAGACGGTGCGCACCTCCGGCACCGGATCGAGCAGGGACATCTTGAGGCCCGGTATGATGTTCGGCAGGTAGGGCGTCAGGTCCTTCTGGTCCGTCAGCGAGTACATGTTGCCGATGATCTGGGCCGCCATCTTGCGCGTCTCCGTCGAGCGGTCCATGAACGCGCGCTGCACCACCGGCATGATGAGGGCCAGCGAGGGCGCATCGATGAAGTGCACGAACTTGGTCTCGAGCAGCGACTGCAGGCTGGCCGACGTCCGGCCGGACGGGTCCTCCAGGGCCTTCAGCAGCTCGGGCACGATCGCCTGAATCTCCGGGTTCTTGATGACGCTGCCGATCACACGCAACGCTTCCCCGCTTGCCTCCTGCACCTTGAGGTGCGAGTCGCCCAGCACCTCCATCAGCTTGGGCACGATGCTGGGCAGGCAGGAGGACAGCTGCTTCGGTGCACAGAACGCCATCGCCCCGAGCAGCTCGACCGAGGCCGTCTTCGTGCGCCACGAGTCCTCGTCGAGCGCGTTCAGCAGCGAGGGCAGCACCAGCTTCACGCCGTGCGCCGACAGCTTCGCCATCACCGTCTTGGCGCACTCGTCGGCCGCCTCGCGCACGTACGACGACGAGTCGCCGAAGCACTGGAGCAGATGCGGCAGCACGTGCACGATGTACGGCTCGAACAGACGGCCGAGCGTGCTGCACAGCAGCTCGAACGCGAACAGAGCGCCCTCGCGGCACTTGTAGTTCTTCTTGTCCTGGATGTGCTGCGTCAGCTTGCTCATGATGTCCAGCTGCTTGAGCGAGAGAATGCCGAGCCCCTTGACGATGCCCGCGATGCCGTAGGCGGCCCCCCGCCGCACGCCGTACTTTTCCGACTTGACCAGCTGCTGCATCAGTTTCTTCACCATGGCGGGCGCCTGCTCCTTGGCGGACGGGATCAGGTGCGGGATGCAGTTCGCGACCGCCTCCTGCACCTGCTGGGAGGGCGTTGCGAGTGCGGCCAGCAGCCGCTCGATGATCGGCTTGATGCGTTCGTCGTCGCGATCGAGATGGCGCGCGAGTGAGCCCATCAGGATGACCACCGCCTGGCGGATGTTGTCGTACGCGCTGTGGCTGGGCGCCTTGTCCAGGAAGTGCTCGAACGTCGGCAGCAGGTAGGCCACGCTGTCCTTGCCGTGGTGCTCCACGATCGCCAGCGACGCCGCCAGCATCTCCTTGTGCACGATCTCCTCGCGATCGCGCAACCCCGAGCGCACCATGAACTGCATCAGGCTCTTGACCAGCTCGGGCGTGAGGAAGGGCGCGATGTTGCTGCACGCGATCGCGACTCCCCGCCGCGGTCCCCACGGATCGATGGCGGGCTCGACCTCCCGATCGAACTGATCCACCTTGGCCGGGATCATGGTGACCTTCTCGCGGTAGATCTCCAGCAGCTGCTCCAGCACTCCCTCGATCGTGGACGAGTCCTCCGTGAGGATGGACACGAGGGCACTGGCGGCCGCCTTCTGGATGCACGGCTCCGGGTGGATGATGTCCTTCATCAGCTCGTCCGCCATCACGATCGGCAGCTCGTAGTGGCCCTCCTGCCACACAGCGTCCGCCAGCTGGCGCGTGTCCTGCGAGAGGTCGTGCTTGGCCACCCAGAGGCGGCGCGTCAGCCGCAGTCCCAGCTCGTAGTCGTCCGCGATCGACGGCAGCACGTCGATCATGATGGTGAGCGCGCGCAGTGCCACATCCCGCACCGCGTCCAGCTCGTCCTGCAGCGCGCCCAGCAAGCTCTCGATCTCCCGGTGGTCCGCCCGGGCCGTGTACTCCCTGCCCGAGCTACTTTCCGCCACGTCCAGCAGCGCGGCAACGGCCTGCGTCTGCACGCGTCCCCGGTGGCGCTGGATGAGCCGCACCAGCAGCTTGACCATCTCCAGCCGCGGCATGTACGCCGGATGGTACAGATCGTCGAAGCTCTTCCCATCGA
The DNA here is from genome assembly GCA_914969975.1 of Anopheles atroparvus. NCBI lineage: Eukaryota > Metazoa > Arthropoda > Insecta > Diptera > Culicidae > Anopheles > Anopheles atroparvus. Next base: position 35,901,582 of record CAJZCY010000001.1, read on the forward strand.
CCGTGTCGCCCTTCAGCTGCGCGTGGTACGTGATGATCTGCACACCGTTGATCAGCAAACTCTCGTCCTTGTCCGCCTCCGGCAGCGTCAGGGCACGCTTGAGAAACTCGAACGTGTAGCTGAAGGCGGGCGCATTCAGCAGGTACCCCTTGGCCCCGTCCTCCTCCCGGTGCACGTTGTACATGTCGATCGTTTCGTCGTACAGCGACACAAGAATGTCGCTCACCAGCTCCACCAGGTTGACCGTGCACCAGCTCTCCTCGAGATCGCAGTGCGGTTTGCTCAGCCGGACCGTTGCAATGGAAATGTCCCGTCCGAGCTCCGCTCGCTCCCCGGTGAAACAGGTGTCCCTGAGGCGCAGATACAGCTTCACCATGGCCGGCGCCGCAAGCGGGGACGAGAACACGCGCAGGATCGAGGGCAGCAGCGTGGGGAAGAACATGGACAGTTCGCGCGGGGTTCCCCTGGCGGCCGCCTCGATTTGCGACACGAGCGTCGTGATGGTGTCGTTCAGTGCACGCAGGCGCATCTTGATGGCGTTCTCCTTTTCGCGCTGCTTCTCGATCACCTCCTTCTGCTTCGGTGTCAGCTGTGGTGGTTTCCATTTGCCCTCTTTGCGCCGTTTCTCCTCCAGCTCACGGCGCAGCTGCAACTCTTCTAGCTGTTCTTTGTAGCTAGAAAAGAAAAAAAAAATGAAACAAAATCAGTTTTCGTTTCTCTTACGAATTAAAAAGTATGACAAGAACGCCAATGTCCAAGTGCACATTCGTTTTTTTAGGACTATACTTAATGCAGAGAAATTCAATCCCCTTTTTAAAAAAACTGATAACTTTAAAATGAAGCTTTTTTAAGAAGGATCCTATCAACACCGAATCTCTCCGGTTTGGCAAAGCTGATTTCTGAAACTATTTAAACGAAACCACAAATTTTACAATTTCTGCAGTGCTCTTTTCCTAACACAACTAGAATCATGTCACTTATATAATCGAATAACAAAGTTGTGTCTCTCACCTGTACGCCTTGTTCTCGCGCTTCATGTGTGCCGTTTGAATCTGCTCTTCCGAGTTCGGGATGACGCTCTTGTCGTACAGCTCGCCGTCCGGTGTGAGGTACGTAAAGTACTCCTCGTCCGTCACGTTCGACATGCGCGAGTTGTTCAGCTGATCGGTCACGTTCTTCACCAGCACCGGCAGGATCAACTCCGGGCTGATGCGCGACAGCGTCCCGAGCGTGTTCTCGTACATGGCCGTCGCCTTGTACGTGCTGAAGAACGCATCGGCGATGGGGGCCGTGTTGAGGGCGATGAACTGTTTGCCGTCCAGCTCGAACCGCACCAGGATGCTCTCCCAGAGGTCGGCCCGGACCGACACGGCTGCCGGATGGTGCGAGACGAGCAGCGCACTGAGCGCTAGCTTTTGTGCGTCGGCATCGGCGAGCCCTTCCGCACTGCAGATCGCCCATATGGCGTCGATGAGGGCCTGCCCCGGTGCGACACTGTCCTCCTGCGGTTCCCCTTCGCAGGCAATCTTCGCCGTCTCCGAGTAGCGGGTCAGTTCGGTGAGCAAACTTTTCGCCAGTGTCACACCATCGGCGCTGTTCACGATCTTCCTTGCCAGGGGGAGGCAGTAGCGACGCACCTTACCGTGCGGCGACATCAGGCACGCGATTGCGGCCCGAAACAGTGGTTCCGGTGTGCCTCCTCCCCCCTTCAGCTCGTTCCGGTGGTTCAGCAGCAGCTGCTCGCAGATCACCATCACGTAGCAGAGCGTTTCGGCGTTGGTGGTCGCGAGGAACTTCTCGCCGAGGAATATCTGCTTGCCCATGTCGAGCACGATGTTCCAGAAGTCCTTCAGCTTCTCCGAGACGGCACTGTTCGTGAGCAGAAGGATACAGGCAGCCCCGACGCCCTCCGACACGAGCGGCGTTTGTGCCGGGTTTTGGGCGGCCTTCTCGACGATTTTCGAGAGTGTCACGCTGAAATCGCTACCAGCCGGTAGCTTGCCGTGGTGCAGGCAGGAAAGGAACCACTGCAGGTAGCTCGTCCGGATGAGCTGGATCTTTGCGTCGAGGCCCTTCTTGAACAGTTGCACCACTTTCTGCGGGATCTCACCGCGATAGTTTACCGTCCAGAGGCCAAACATTTCCAGCGCGTGGCAGATGACCTTCTCCTGGATTTCCGACTCGAGCACCTTGGTGAAGTGATCGCACGCCGCAGGAAGGATGGCTTGAATCTGTTCCGGTGGGATTTGGTTATAGCTCAGATTACCGGCTCCCTAAAAACAGTAAGAACAAACGTTTCAATACCATCCTAGTAAATAAAAAAATAATGTTTTGTAACTGTACACACCTGTAAAAGGTTTATCCTTAACTCGGCCATGGTAATCTTCCCACCGGAACCGTTCAGCACCGCAAACACTTCCTTGAGCAACGATTCGATTGCACTTGCGACCCGGCACTTGAGTGCAACCTGCTTCAACGATTCCACCGCTTCGAGCCGTACCGTTTCCTCCTTCGAGGCCAGGTTCTGCACGAGCGGTTTGCCGAGCTCGTGCGCGTGATCACTGATGTCCAGCTCGAGTTCGTCCACTATTGCACCGACCGCCCGCAGGATCACTTCCGCCGAGCGAAGCATCGACCGCTGGAGCGCCGGCACAATGATCGTCCGGAACTCGTCCTTCGTAATTGCCTTCAGTAGCACCGAGCACGCGGCGATATCACTCGCGTGCGGTTTCGTTTTCACCGTTATCAGTCCCTTCACCACGTGGTCCAACAGTTTGGCCTTGTGCTGATCGAGCAGCGCCACGGAATCGTACTCCTGCTGGACAAACCGAACGATGGCACAGAGCATCACAATCACGCTGCCGGATGGTTCCAGCACGAGCAACTTGTCGAAGTACCGCCGAGCGAGGTCCTCCTCGCGCGAGAAAAACTCCCGCAGGAAGCTGAACGCTTTGTCCGCTATCTTCTTGATGCCTGAGGTCAGCGAGAGCTGGTACAGGCCGGCTTGGATGTCGAGCAGCTTGGGAAACTCTTTCTTCCCCACGGCCGACTCGTGGTCGGCGTTCAGGGCGACCAGGTTTGCCCATCCCAGCGCCAAGACGGCCGCCTGGGCACCTTTGATCGGTGGGGCCGCCGCGAGGTCCTTCGTGAGCAGCGCTTTCAGGACGGCGTTGAAGTGTTCGTAGGTCAGGTCGGGATGCTGCTTCAGCACCGCGACCAGCAACTCCTTCACGAGTGCCTGTGATTCTGGATCCTTGTATTTGGTGAGTGTTGTACCGATCACTTTGCATATTCCTCGCACAATCGTCGCGTTAATTCCTGCAAGAGAATACGGACGGCCCATGAAAACACCATTTCACAATATGGTCCACCTGCGCCACCCCACCCCACTGTAGACGAAAACAAATTGAGGTTAGAGCCTAGTTTGCTCTCAGACGGTGAAGCAGACGGCTTGCCGGTTTTGTGATGCAATTAACACGTTCCACACGACGGCAACTCACCCGGATTTGGCAACACCTCGATCACATTTCGGAACAGCTCCGGACGTTCCTCCACCGGCACATTTAGCACTCGGTTCGGCAAATCTTTCAGGGCCTTCGCGAGCTATGTTGGCAAAATTGGGCAGCGTAGAGAAGAGGTTGAAGAGAAGATGAGTGAAACTGTGCTCCGTTGGCCGTCGGCCTGCACCGCCAGGGATTGGGTGCCGCTCGGGAACACACAGTACATGTTGCTTACCTCGGCATCAGCCATTTTAGGGGCAAATTTTATCAGTTCTCAGCGTGCCAATCCTATCGAAAACACCTCCACAAAAACCTGACAACTGGACAAGCGGTATCGGGTTTTTTTTTTGTCTGACTTTCGATTTGACAGCTGTGTAATCGGTGTCGATGACAACATCCCAGTAGCTAGCAGAGCCGATACCTTGGAAGTGAACGAAACAAAACATGAACAAATTTACGAGAAAAAAAACCAGAAATAAAGACTAAATTGGTAATTCGTGATGTCATCGAACCTTAACAGTCCGTTCTATGTATAAAATGTTATTAAAACTACTTCGTAAGTAAGTAAACAAATAAAATGATCCAAATGAACAGGCGTATTCATTCGGCATACAAATGACAGGTAATTCTGACAGGTCAGGTGTTGTGGTTCAACGACAACGGATCGTTTTGTTTACAACCGACACCGCAACCTGACGCCCGTGTCAGCTTCTGTTTGTTTTTCGTTTTCTTCGCATCCTCTGCTGGGGGCGGTCGTGTTCGTGCTTAGTTTGTGCCTTTTATTGGTGTGTTTTTGTTGAGAAATTGCTTACTTTACTGTGCCACCGCTTCAACCGCCACCAGCATGTAATGAGTGATTCCGATGAAACGGACATTCTGCTGCTGATTCCACCGGATTTCTTCAACTGCGAGTCTCCCGTAACGGCGACGCCACGGACCCCTGCCAACAACTGTTCATTCGGCAGCGTGGACCGTCTGTCCTATGCGTCCTTTGCTCATCGCAACAGCACGGTGCCAATGGCCGGAATAGGAAGTTATTCGATGAACGGTTGTTCGGCCGCCGAACGAACCGAGCAGTACGTTGCATCCACGCCGTTCAAACGGCACGGGCACCAAGAGTCACACAAGGAGCAGTACATCCTCCACGAGATCGATCAGTACCTGCAGGAGGGCGAGCATAAACAGCAGCAACACCAGCTGCACACCCATCAACACAACGGCGTCCGCAGTCCCGATGGGTCGCTGCTCGATATGAACGGGCTGTCGATGAACGACTACCCATCGCTCACCGGGAACGACTTTAACGGGCTGGTAAAAACGGCACCGCCCTGCGGACCAGTTCCCCAGAAGCCACCCCGAAACGTGCAGAACGCAATGACGTCCAAACCTGCCTCGAAAAACGGAAACCTTCTCAACCTGAGCGATATATGGCACACGAACGGGGCACCCGTGCAGCCCGAGTACTCGAAAGCCCTGCAAGAGGAACGTCTCCGGCGGCAGCACTGTGAGCGTAACATACAGGCGTTGCAGATGAAGCTCCTCGAGCACGAGGAGAAAATATCCGTCGCACTTTCCGTGGACAAGGAGAAGGTGGCAATCATCACCAACCTGGAGCAGGAAGCGGCACGCCTGACCGGTAGAATAAGGGAGATGGAGCTCAAATACATCGAAACGCACGAGAAACTGATGGCGGAAAATCTGGAGGTGAAAAACAAAAACCTTTTCCTCGAGAAGGAACTCACGGAAACGCTGAACCTGGTGCGAAAGTTGGAAGATAAGAAGGATGGGCTGGAGGCCAAAGTGGAAAACCTGGCCAGCGCCAATCGGGACGTGAACGAGGTGCACAAGCGGCAGATGGAGGACCTTCAAATACGGCTGGCAAACAGCCGCGATAACGAGCGGCAGATGAGGGAACAGCTGGGAAAGTTGCGCAAAGCGAAAGACGAGTTGGGCGAAGAGTTGGAGGAGGAGAAGAAAAAACTGGCGGAAGGGGTTCGTTTGAGGGCAGACTTTTGTGCGCTCAAAACGAAAACGGACGGCCTCGGGAAGCGGATGACGGAGGTGACGCGTGAAAATGAAAGTTTGCGGGAACAAACGAAGCACATGAAGGAACAAATCAGCGTCCACCAGGAGGAATCGGTAAGAAAGGCGAGGGTTGTCACCAACACGGATTGATTGTTTTACTCACTCGAAATATGTTTATCTTATCTGCATTATATTTTGCAGAAAAAACTTCTTAAAGAACTGGAAATACAACGAGTTTCACTGAAAAAGTACTATCAGTCTCAGCTGGAAGATGTCGTTTCGGACAAGCTAAAGGAGTTTCAAAAGCAGCTTACCACCGTCGAGGAGGAGCTGAAGGACGAATCGAAGAAAAAGGAACGTTCGCTCACCGATCGGGCCAAGCGGCAGATCGAGCTGATCGATCACAAACGCGAGCAAGAAATACAGCTCCTCACGGAACGGTACAACGAGCAGGAATCGCTCTACCGCCTCCAGCTGGCCAACTCGGCAAAGCGCATCCACGAGCTGGAGGAAAAACTGCGCACGATACAGCACCGGCGCGCAGACATTGCCGAGCAGCTGCACTCCATCATGGAAAACCAGTGGAAGCAAGCACTGGAGGTGCTGATGAGTCCTGGGCAGCGGGGACAAGGGGACACCTCTTCGAAACTGTCCGATCTCGAGGCGAAATCTAGGCACTTCAACCGCTTCGCGCTCGGTCAGCTCGACAAGGATCGGCTCGATGGGGTGCGATCGCTTAAAAGCTCTCTCTTAACAGACGACTCGGAATCGTTCCGCACGCCGGTCCAGCAATCCGCGCCAGATCGCCGGTCAACGGACTCGAATGTGCCCATGTTTCCCAAGGAGCTGCTGCACAACTACATCGAGCTGCTGCTGGAAAAGTCTCCCAACGATCTCAAGCGGCTGGAGGAAGTGCTGTCGAGCTGCCGAAAACAGAGCGCCAAGGACGCTCCGGCGGTGCGCGATATGGCGGGACCGATGAGCAGATCTGCTTCCTCCTCTGCCCTCAACCAGCTCGGTGGGAAATCGTGCACCGTGCAGGGAAAAGCGAACCGGCCGTGGAAGTGAAGCACCGTCGTTGCCTTTAAATTATTGTTGCGTAGACTGATTTCAATTAGATAAACGCTACCGTGTGTGACTAACTTCGAAGGTTAGGAGTTAGATTGAAGCTAGGATTAGAAAATGGTGTGCCTTAGCTGTCGTCGTACTATTGAGAGGCAAACGTTTTATGAATTGTACAAGTTTTAATTAACCGTTAACCGTGGCACTTCTTCAACGAGCTCTTGCAATAATAAAAAATTATACTATTTTATGAGAATTCAGTACCTCATTCTTTCAATGAACTAGACCTTTCGTACTGTAAGGGGTTCATGGTCTTATTCCGTTTATTCGATTACTACGCAATACAGATCATTCGATAATATATTATTATAATAGTTATATTACTATAATATTTCCCTTACTTTTTCTTGTAATATTTAATGCATTCGATTAATTTAACCCATTACACATTTGGTGAGTTTCGCGCAGCGTCTGGAACCATCGTCGTCGTCTTGTCCCTTGTTTTTGATTCCTACAAATGTGTTTGGCGAACCCTAGGAAACTTTACTGAAGGAAACGTAATTTCTTCTTTACACGTACAATTATGGTATGAATCTTGCAAATGGGTGTCTCTACTCATGCTAGCGGCAGTGCTTCTCCTTTCACTTTCTAGCATTATCATACACGTTTGGGTAGCGTGAAATTAACGACCGATACACGACATTTGATTGGCAATCGATCGGGTGAGTGTGGTTTGAAGCGAAATTGTCCCTAAATGGCGCCTGGCGTGTGGTCGGTTTGGAGGAAAGTACGTTTAAAAGCGCTAAGCAGCAGCCGGTGCTGGCAAAATGAAACGATGGCTTGTTCGTGGTACGTTAAGGTTCCTGAAATCCATGGTAAACACAAGGACACCACGAATAAACAACCGACATAACCGACATCGATGATTCTTTTGGAATGGTTCATTCAGTTCTTATAAAGGGTTGGTTTGTGCCATCGATCGGCTCGCCTTGCGAGCGCCCGGGCAGCCCCTACACGCAACGCATCGTTGAGAGGTATACGCAAAATGTTGAGTAACACGGAGAAAAAAAACGAAATACCATCGGCGATGAGGAGAAGCAGCGATCAACAATTAATACCTACAAGCTTCCGCCCGGTCCAGTCGGGAGGAGCGTGCTTACTCCAACGAATTCAGCGTCAACAACTGTTTGAGGACTTTCGTCTGCGATGTTTCGCGGATTTCGCCCGCCAGGAACATCTCGTCCACGACCGTGTACACCTTGTAGAAGTTAAACACCAGATCGAGCTCGCACACGTTGTGGAAGTATTCGTTCAGCACCTCGACGAAGTTGTGGATCGCCTCCAGGTAGCACAGATTATTGTCGTTCACGTCGACGCAGATGCAGAAGTACAGACCCGCGTACCGACGGTACACAATCTTGAAGTTACGGAACTCGACAAAGTTCGTGTGTTTCGCGTCGCGCACCGTCACCACGGCGTGCACCTCTTCGATCAGCTTCTGCTTTTCGTCATCGTCGAAGTTCATGTACCATTTCGCTAGCCGCGTTTTGCCCGCACGGTTCTGTATCAGAATGAAGCGAATCTGCAAGCAAAGTTGTGGGTGGAAAACGGAAGTTTGTTATCGGGCGACCGCTGCTGGTGGTGCAAGTTGGGTGGCTGATAGCGAACACCCTCACAACCCGAGGCCGTTTTCTTACCATCGTGAATGATGAGTCAGTTTATTTAGCGCCTTCTACAGTGAATTCCTTGTAGAGAGCACAGGCCACCAACTTTTCGGAGCGAGATTCCGATCGCGCCACGAATATGCAAACCAAATCGTCCTATGATTTGACGAGATTGATTATCAATCCAGTAACTTTTTCGTTTCTTCTACGTCAAGTGTCTAGTGTTGGGAGTTCCGATGAGTACCCGAACCTACACTGCGCATCGTTTCAACTGGATCATTCGTTTTGAACCCATGTTAAAATATACGAGTTTATTAAACTGCTCAGCCGATACCCTCTTACGATACTAAAATCTGTCTTACAAAAGACAGCACATTTAAATCGACGCTTACACTTTGAGCTTTGTATTAAAGGCATTTGTGCAAGCATCGATGGCTCTCGCACCAAGCACTCAGTTCCTTCGACGCGAATCTTCAAAATTCAAATAATTTTCCATCGCTAGGCCGAAAAGGCCTTTTCTTGTGGTCTTGTATACACCTTCGTTTGATGATTTTCCGCCGACTGTCAACAGTTCGTTCGTAAATAATCATTCCTCAAATCTGTGTTTCGAATGAGTAATCAGTGTCTTCAGGGGTTTGTCTTTAGTTTTGTAGCTACTGCGCGCGTGGATACGTTGTGTCTAGTCCGTGGGTGAAATTAAGCAAACATGCTGGCTCAGGTTGCTCGTACGTTTCGTACGCTAATCTTGCCTACCCGGGCATACTCAAACGTGGCCGCCGCGAATTCCGCCAAATTGCAGGAACTCGCACTGGAGGAAAAATGCATCCTGGTAGATGATCAGGATCAGTACACGGGCAGTGTCTCGAAGCGAGATTGCCATCGTGTCGACGCCCAAGGCAACATTCGTCTGCATCGAGCATTCAGTGTGTTTCTGTTCAACAGTGCTGGCGATATGCTGCTCCAGCGAAGATCCATACACAAGGTATGAACGTTATCATCCGGTCGGCTGATCGTACGACTTTCTCCTCCAAATTTCACCCCACTCGCGACAGCGCACAATCCGATCGCACCGTTCCCATCCTTACGTCATACGGGACGTGAATGAATAATTCAAACGCTTCCGAAGATTGTTATTCCTGATTTTATGTAAATTGTTCATTTTTGGTTCTTGTTTTTCTTTTTTTTTTTCATGTATACACGGACACGATCTGTCTGGACAGATAACATTTCCCAACTGCTTCACCAACGCCTGTTGTAGCCATCCGCTGTGGGACATCGAGGGCGAACGCGAGGAACTGAATGCCTTTGGCATTCGACGCGCCGCCCAGCGAAGGTTGAACTATGAGCTCGGCATTCCGATGACGCAAGTAAACAAGGCTTGCCAAGGCACTTTAAAATTTATTTAAAAAATTGTTTACTGTGATATTTGCAACATCTCCCTTTTTTTAGGCAAGGCCAGAAAACTTCCATTACCTCACCCGCATCCACTATGCCGATCGGGGTGACGGTACGTGGGGCGAGCACGAGATCGACTACATTCTGTTCTTGCAGAAAGATGTCGACCTCAAGCCGAACGATTCGGAAGTGAGCGAAGTGCGCTACATCAGCCGGAAGGAGCTGGACGCCGCGATCGGTAGTCTGGATGCACCACTGACACCGTGGTTCCGGCTTATCCTGCAGCACCGTCTGAGGCTCTGGTGGGACAATCTGCATCAGCTGGAAAAATACGAAAACCACAAAGAGATTGATCGATTTTAAAGGGAGAACGGTACTAAAACGAGCATCCAATCACAAAAAATGGGGGCATTGTAGATGGGCGAATACCGTGCTATGATTAGCAGTACTGGTGCAATAACATATGATTTCTATGGACGTTTGTAGGTATAAGGGTTGTCTGTTGTGTAGGAAAAATATATAAATATAATATTATTTTTGTAACATTTTACATATGGGAAGGAATAAAACAATGAATCTTCAAATAACAATTTCTTCGCTGCAATGTTCTAATGAGCTGAATCTTTTACAGTCGAAACAGTTCGTATTAAATATATTACTTAACTATTAATCGTTTCATTATCCTTTGATTTTTTTTTTAAAGAGCACACATTTTGGACGAAATGTGACCAGATTAGCTACTGCTTCTTCTGTGTTATTCGTGTGTGGAGATACATTTTTACCGCCTGATTAAGCCTGGTAAGAATGGCTTTATGTAAGCAGTTAAAAAAAAAACCAAATTCTTCTACATAAAATATATTCCATATAAGGAAAAAAAATGGTTCATTAGTCACTAAACGACGGCTCAGATGATTCATTGTGACCCGACAGCATCACGCAGCAAACGTTTGAGAATTTTATCCCTCATCCCCACCATCGGAAAACCGATTCGATGAAAATCTACCTCGAATGGGAGGATAGGAGTAAACGTGTAATGGGGAGACCGTGTAGTTACCACCCCTTGGAGGGTTTCGGAGTCCAACGTTGGACGTTGCATCGACGTCACAATTTCTTTTTCTCTCTCCACGGTCTCCCGGGCGAGAGAACAAGCGATCGCTTCGGCTGCGGGGTTCGTGGCCGCGGACCGCAGAGTTTTTCAGTCGCGCACAAAACACCGCACGAGGCGGTCGCGAACAGCCAGAGTGCGTGGTGTATGTGAACCCCGGAAACGTTTTATCGCGTTTGCTGCGCATAGCTAGCCGCTGGGGGGTTGGCGTGAAGTTGAACGTGTCCGGAGCCCAAGTCACGCATGTGAGTTTCGCGGGTTGGAAGGACAATCCCGCCGTACTAAAATTCACCAATCGTCGCGCACCCCAAACGTTGATCGTCGCCCGGTGTTTGTGGACGAGAAAAATAGGGTGTCTTGTCGATGTTGCGCCATTGTGCAGGGCACGTCAATTGTGTGTGTGTGTGTGTTTTTTGACCTGGCGGCTATTTCATGCAAATTGCGTGTGGTGCAAGTGTACGAAAGTGGTTCCAAAGAGAGCGCAGCCTCGCTCGTGATCTAGTGGTCTAGCCAGAAACAGCACGGTACAATCGCGCGGAACACTTCTCGGTCATCCAAAAGGTAGAGCCAGCAAGCCGGCAACAGCGAATTTCGCGAGGCTTCCCAATTAGCGACTCCACCGGGGCCGAACAGCACCGAAAACACCCTAAACCGGTTCGGGTCGCCGTTACAGTAAACTGCCGTGAGCACCAAGGCACGAAGAAGCAGCCGCGACTTCTTCCCAAAACCGTGGCAAGTTTGTGAAAAGGAAAGTTTGTTTCAACAGCGGTCAACAGAGGCAGTGTTTTCTTTTGCTCAGTCCACGCGGTAAGTAGAACAGTCACGTATGGCAACGCGCCCAGAATATGAGAACGAAAGGTGGAAGAAATGCAAGAAACCGATGCACCAATCTGTTTTTCGTTTCCTTTGACTTGGGTTTATTCGATATAGCGATGAAGGGAAAAAATAACCGTGTCTTACCGACCGGTTGCCAAGAAGGAACCTCGAAATGGGGGCGATCACCGTGGTCGGCCCTCTATCAAAGGGGCGACGATCTTTTCGACGTCCGATGCCGAATGGAGGCGCTGATGGCCCCTACGCAAGGAGGTGGAGGTTGGGATTGGTATCAAGGAGAGTCCGCAGTGCGTTGGAAAGTGAACGTTATCCGCGAGCCCCCGCGTCGGATCGTGAGTTGTGTTTATCGAAACTTTTACTTTTTTTTCTCTCCTTTGCTCGTTTTTGCTATCCACCGACGGTGTCGTCGCGTGACCATTTGCGTTTGTTATTTATTTCCCTAACATTTCTCAAAATTGCAAGCTGTTTACTTTGTAGTTTGGAAAATCGGTCAAACCGTTTTGAACTTTCTCCCAATTGTAGCAAACATCTTTTCTTCCGTTTCTGTCTGAAATAATGCTTCATGCGCCGGATGACCCAGTTGATTATTTGTTGGCTTATGTCAAGGGTTTTGGGGAAAAGGGGACCGTTAGCAATACTTTTCCACGGTATTCAAATGGTCCAACACATCCCCGAGGGGTTGGCATGAGGTTGCTCCTGTTTGCACTACTTGTTATTCATGTTTCATGCTACCGTGTTGCAACAATATTCGTGAAACGGAATCAATATGAGGTGTTTGCTGCCCTGCATCACCTCCAGCTGGCACATGTGAAGCAACTAATAGAAAGACCCCAACAGGATGGGGTGGTTTTTTGCAGGAGAAAAAAGTCATCGATTCCTCGTAGGGTTGGGAGACTTTTTGCTTTTGGTGCAACGGAGTGCATTTGGGCGCATGCACGGTCCTTTTCATTCACTCTTGCAATAAGAATTCGTACTGCACCCTTCAGGACCGACGGACAAGAGAAAAAAGCGTTTTCAACACCCCAGATCGGAGCTCCATGGTCGGGTTTAAAAGGTTTCTTGAACAATTTCCTTCCAGTAGAAGCCTTTAAGGTTTGGATTCGACAGACAATCCCCTTGCTGGTCCCGAGAGCAGCCGGAGCATATAAGTAGCCTTGTGGCGTTTACGCTCACATTTACACATTGGTCGCTTTTTTTTGTCTCTCTACTCTTGTTAGCAGGGTCTTTAGCTAACTAGCAGCGGACCTAACCGGTCGACATCGTGAACGAAAAAAAAGACGGTAGCAGCAAACATGATTCGAATGAACGGAAACCTTTATGCAGCCCTACAGCCGCTTGCACGGAACGTCCTGCCTGCCCACGAACGACGTAAGCATCGGAAACTGGAGCTTGGCGTTCGTCTGGTGACGGGCTTGCACGCCTTTTAGTACAAGACTTAACGAGACAAGAAGGGCGAAAGGCGCAAACAGCGAACACAAGAACAAACGGTTGGGATTGTCAGGTAAACTTGTTTTCGTGCTGCAATATAGTGGTTATCTTTCCACCGAGCAGAACTCGCTCGGTTAGTGAACGGCTTGAAACGCGATTGCAGAATGGTTATTAAGAGTTCTTTTTTTGAGGAGCAACAGAACAAAAAGTGAATCATTAATGTACTGTTTTGAAATCGCAGACGCAAAAAGAACGCAATCCCTTGGTTATTGATTATTTCATTCAAAACATTTCATATATCTCAAACTGATCCCCCGAACGTATTACGGGTGATATTTTTCCAAATTATCTTACCTTACCTAAATAAACTCGCAGCGCATCGCAACGCATGGTGAAGGTGAAAACGCGACCTTTTCTAAAATTAACAATTCGAGTGCGTGCCAAACGCAATTAAAATGTCAGATTACCCAGAACGATAGCTACGTGCAGTGTTTTACCACGATGGAAAGAGAAAGGGCGTTTCGTTAGTTCCTTCGTTATGCACTTGACTCACGTCTAGCAAAAAAGGGTCAAGTGTAGTCGGATATTATAATAGCTGTTTGTGGGTTCTAAATTCGATTTGTTTCTCCTGTGTTTCTATAATTTTCGTTCGATCCAAGACGATGACTTGCCTTGAGCAAAAAGGGAGCTTTAAACTGCTTTAACCAAGTTACACGAACTTGATTAAGATTCAATGAAAAATCACTTAAAGCAATTGCTTGTGACAAAAATATCATATGATGAATGAGTCTAAACATTCCCCTCTCGGTCAATGTTACGGTCATTGAACGTGCCTTTCCTTATTTGATCATCTCCATCAGATTCGGATTCCATCAGCCAGCCGACAACAACCGAGCGTAGCAGTCAATCATCGGCCACCAAATTCAGACAATACCGTTGCCCACGACAAAATTTGTCGAAAACGGCAAAACAAAATTCAACCAGCAAACGAAAGGTGGGAAAGGCAAATAAAAGCAAACCAACGTCTTTGCCGGTTGACTACAAACCAATGTTTTGCATCGTGAAGCTGTTGTGGGGAAGATTTAGTACAGCGCGGAGGCAGTGTGGGCCGTACTAATTTGTCGCTTCCACCGTCGGCTCTGCCAAGCACGGAATACTGTGCTCCAAAGATCGGCGGCCCGTTAGGTTACGAAAGCCACCCGTTTGTTCCACTTCCGAATGGAAAGCCGGCTTCGGTGAAATGCGTGCAGCAATAATGTTTGTCTGCAAACACGGACCCCACGTTATTGCGCCTGGCGAGAGGAACTGAGGTATCCAAACGAACTTCTCGAGGAACGCCTCCGACACCGGACCGAGCATCACTGCTCAGGAAGTGACCGACCGTCTGTTTGTGGCCCACTGAGCTACAAACAGTCACGCTACCGTGGACCGCCACGGCACTAACCCGCTTTCCATGGGGGATTTTCATGCCAGCAACGGAACAGGGAGAATGTACGCTGACTCCTGCGGCGACTGGCAAGCGAAAGGCTAAAAAAGGAGGTCACGCCTAGGTTGCAAGATGCAATAAACTAGAAACTGCACTCCAGCAAGTTTCCCTTGCATTTCCTGTCGCAGCAGCTTCCTGCGAGGCCGTGTGCCCTTTATCTGACGTTGGGTTGAAAAGTCTTCGAAAGTGGCACAACTACGAATCCCGGTTTTGAGAAAATATGGCATAATAAAATCTTCAGTGATCAAGCCGTCGAACCAGTTGCGAGAGATTGCAATTCAGCCGATCCATTGAACTTCGGTTAAAGGAAAGTCCTAGCACGGATTGTTCCCCTGCTGCTTCGGTATGCAAAACTGATTTGCATGTCAACTAAGTAGACTTCGATCCGGGTGTGTCCACCATCTAGGTGGAGAAAATAGCTGCAAGTTTTCTCCGATGGCAGACGTGCATCTTTGCCTAATTACATCGACCCAACCATGGCTTGTTTCAGCGATGAATTGAGGACGTCTCTGGTCTTGCAGCATAAGCCATGAAGATGGATACTTAAAACAGTGGCAAGACTTTTGGCCGTTGCTGCTTCAGATTCTTGAGTAATCGAAATGTAGTTTGGCCAATCAAAACTTGCCGCACACGATGGCTACCGGTCTTCGCGAGACCTTCCATCGTCCGCACGAATGCGATAATTAAGTGGCGTGGATCAATCGTGATCTGCTGATGTCGTGCGGATTTCGGCCACGAGTTCACGCAATGATCCATTTCGTACGTTCATCTTTAGCGCGATGGTTGTGAGTTCAAATGTTGGATTTCAGTTCACAAGCACCGACGGGGAATTTGCGTATTTCGTTGAAACGTGACGCGGAATCGACCAGTGAGCAATATTCTTATTAGCACAATTAAATTGGAGGTGAAATGCGAGACCAAAGCCGAGAAGACAAGTCAAATCCTTGTACCAATATGCGTGTTCCATGTGCGTTTGAAAAGGAGGGATAGATTTTGTAGGCCATCATGTAATACAAATTAAAGTACATATTGAAAATATGATCAAAATTTCCAAAGCGAACTATTTCAAAACATTTTGTACCTACATTTTTCTTGTAGCTTAATGTTCAGTTTAAAAGGCAGAACGTCTAAAAATGTTTAGTTGCCAACAGCAAGCTTTATCTCAGGTTTGGCTTCTTCAACTTCGCCTAATAGACGAACACACCCAAACACCAACATGCCAAAATATATTATCATCTTCACGGTGGCTGATCTTTTCCATTTATCACCTCGCACAATTCTAAGCCTATGATCGGGAATGGCCACGATTATTGTTCAATACCTTGCAAACGGCTCGAGAACGATGAGTTGATAACTCTTCGTCATTCGCATGGTTCTGCGATATTGTTGTGCCTTTTTAGGAAAGCATTCAAAAGAGAAGCGATCAAAGGCTTCTGCACTTGATGTCTATTATTAGCGGACGGTTTCTTTATCGTGAAAGATAAATAAACAACATTTCAATGTGTGGAACTTTCATGCTGAAAAGATTACCATTTATGACGATGAGAAAGTGGTGGAAGATTTTCATCCATCCATCCAGCGACTGTGATGTTCTGACGCATGATTGAAGATCTTTCACATTACCATATGGAGCTTTATTTGAATTTCTCATCGAACAAAAGTGTTTGGAAAGTACAATCTTATTACTTCAAAATGATCAGTTGATGTTCGCTTCTGTTCTCGCCTCCACCTGGATTACTGCATAAATATCTCCTGTATAAAAACTCTTCAGTAGATTAGCGTCATGAGGAGCAACGGGAGAGTGTCAATAAAACTGCCAACACTACATTTATACCTCGCCGAAAACAGTAACATAAAGGAAGTGAACGATCGCAGGGCATTCAAACGGGCAGCTCGCATGCATAATGCATACAGAAGGATACACATCGTGGCATCGATGGGTCGGCGTGTGCTTGCAATCAGAAATGATTTTTATGCCGCAAATTTATTAGCTCGGAAGTGTCGTCCAAATCGTATGAATGGCTTCCTTCAACGGCAACACACGTATGTGCGTGATCAACTGGACATTTATGGGAAGATTCAAACGGTTCATCGGTCTGTTTGGTAGTCAACCGAGAGCGCGCCCCACCGGATCAAGAAGAAAAACTAATCGATCTGTATCTTGGCCGGCGTGCGAAGCCATGAATGCAAATTAGTGCGTATTAGACACACACATATTCAAAAATAAAAACACTAAGCAATTGTCCCGTTGTCGATGGAGCAGCGAAGAACGTTTGCGTCGATGAGTGACCTTTTCGGGTGGATTGAAAGGGAACGTTCAAGCGTAACTCCGTCATGAAGCGAGCTATGGTGTTTGCGGTGTTGTTGTGGGAAAGAGCGGGGCAGTCCTTGGAGATGTTGGAGACCTCCCCGAAATCAACCACAAACATGACTATGTACTTCTACATCGGCTCCTCCACGATGCTGGTAGATGCTATCTGGCAAACTGAGGGCAAGTAACACCGACTTAACCCAGCGTGTCTGCTTACCACGGGCTTGCAGATTACTCAGAAAAGTGATCTGAAAGCATGGTTGGTTCGCAGAAACCTTAGGCCACAGCAGTGCCTGGGAACGGAGAGCTCATCCGAACACTGAACCGCACTAAGTGCCCTCCCTCCGCTTCGTCCCACAGCATCCAGCTGCACGACATGGGCATGCCTTGTGGCTTTTAGGATTGGAGATAATTTCAAATCTTCAACTCCACCAGCAACCGCGGATGTGGGTACAACTATTATGCGAACCGGTGCGAACTTCCACGCGATACCGTTCGCCCCGTGGAGTGTCACTTAACCCGCCCGACGCATGAAACGCTGGGAGTTTCCGAAAAGTTCACTTAAAAGAGGGAAAATAAACTGTCCGTTACGTAAATCATCCGGCTACTCGTTTTAAGGTTCGCCTTCCTCGCAAGGGGCATAACGACAAAAGTACGCCGGCTTCTGGTGTGAACTGGCACTCCCTGTATCAATTTTGAGACCGAAAAAATAAGCCCCACAACAACGCTCGCCAAAAGGGAAAGCCTTTCTTTGCTAGAGCACCGCGGGAAGCGGCGAAAGGCGAAATATCGATCCCACAAGTGAATCCCAGGATGGAATAATCACGGTTGAAGAAAGTTTTTGACTTCGTCTCACACTTGAAGCTCCTCTTCACACCATCGTACACAGTTGGACAGTTTGTCAGGGCGTGAAACCCTGTCATATGATGGAGTGGTGCGGATGGATCTACTAAATATAACAGATTTAAATTCCTCCCACAATGCGGCAACATTAACGAACCGTAGCAAGGTCTGACCATCGGTGAACCAAATGAAAGTGTTCAACTTTTACCATCCGTTTGACTATGGGAGAATTAAAATTCGTTACTTGTGTACCATACTCTAAATATGTTTTCATCAAAAATGATCTCTGAGGAAAGTTAGTTTATTCCGTTGTTAGATTTTTCATCTTACATTTACTTTAAATTACCGTTACACTTGAGGTCCTGTATTCATGAGTTTTCGTAAAAATTCCACTGCTACATGTCAGTGACGAATGAAAATGGAATATTTCGCTTCTCACTTCCACGCACTTCCGATTTTATAAACAGGTTTGTCTGTCAGAGCCCGAGCAATTCCGAGATGGTGTTTGCTTATTCGCAAGGCATCGCTAAAAAGTAAGCAACAGAGGCAAAACACAGTCTGGCGAGATAATTTCTATTTAATAAAACATTTTTAAGGTGGCGTTACAGCTATCACTGCCTGCCCTGGGCAGTTCCGTAACAGCGCGTTGGTGGACGAACGGTGATCATTTTGAAACTTTCCATCTTTTGCACATATGTCGTATCTTTTGTTCAACAAATGGCTATCAACGGCAACGGAGGCAAGGTCGTGACAGGAGCGCCTTTCTTCGTCAAAAGAAAAACCCGAAAAAGGCAGGTCTGGTCGATTATATCGCAAATGGTACAGGCAGGAGAAACTCGGTGTCAGGACTTTCGGCGATCGGGTATCGGATCACACGAGCTATCGGAACTACCAATCAACGTGATAGAGAGAGAGTGTAAGAGAAGGAAAGTTGTGTAAGAGGTCACAGGGAAATGTTTCGGAGACCTAAAGTGAAACAAAACGTTGCCAAACTGGTTTACTGCCCGTTATCACACCGACCATCGCAAACGGTGCTGGAAACGGTTGGTTGACATCTGTACCGTTGATTTCGGGAAAGTGGAAAGGAAATGATATAACCCGGCGTTGACGTGTATGTTTTGGCTCCATTTTAACCAGTTGGAAATAATCCTCTGCGGGTGCAAAGTGCCTCGAACCGTAAATAGAACATCATTTGAAACAAAGACGCAGCTCATATTCATCCTCTCGGGCCACGTGAAGCTCATGAGCAACGAGTCTGCAATAAATCAAAGCCATTTATGATATCATCCCACGTTTCAAGACCATCTTGTATGGACAACACTAGGAAAACTAGTTTATTTGACTCATCACAGCTCGTCTTTGGAGTGTGAAGAGAACTGCAGGTAGATGCATTTTCATTTCAAATTGTTCTGGAGTGTTGTCCATCTGCTATCGATATCAATGTTGTCTAAACGTTTAATCAAGCTTATTATTCAATTGTTACCACTGGGTTGTTTTTAATCTCATTACCTTCCCATGAAGCGTAAAGGAACCCTTAATAGGATTGAATGAAAGGAGAGAAACAACAATCAATCGAGATTAATTTCTGTCACTATTGTTGCATTTCTTTTCCCTTCCGTCGGCACACGTGGAAAGCAACCAGAAATGAAGCGAGCCTTAAAAAACCACTTCCGCCAACCCAACCAACTCCCGCCTGCGGTCGAACACAACGTGAAGAAAATAAAACCACACCGCAGCATCCGGGCTGAAGGCGGGATGAAAACCACAACTTTACACCGAACTCCGTGTGGCTTCTCTTTGTCGAGCGAGTGCACCAATACTGCCAGTTTGAAGCCTTTTCCCTTCGCGTCCCAGGGAGAATCGGCTTGTGGAAGCCGCAACGCTTTTCCTTCCACTGCTTTTTCCCTGGTCGGTTACGTTTCTGGACAAAAGAATGCACGTCGGAGAAAGAGAAAGAGAGAAAGAGAGTGAGAGAGTCGGATCGGTCGAATCGAAACGTAGGAATGTATTTCTTTTTCCTGCCGTTTAGATAATTTTGCGTCCATTGTTTCGCCCGCTTCGGTCTGGATGCACCAACAGCACGATGTGGCGATGCAACTGATGCGCCTGCCCGTTGATTGTAAATCATTCGGCTCGCCCAACGCAACAATGAACTAGCACAACGTGTGCTCTCACTTCCCCGCCCTCTCCACCCCCCCCCCCCCCCCCTCACCCCTTTATCCAGGGGTTGGATTTAAATAACAACAATTGCAGCGTTTTTCTTTTCGTCTCACGGCGAATTCTCCTAATGAAAACGCTGCAGTTGCTGCCCCGTTGATTGGCCATGCATTGTCGAGTGTTTTCTCCGGCACCCAGCACTTCTCCCTTGCAGGGAGACGAGCCTGATGACAGCCGGCGAAGAAAGTTGTTCGCAACAAGTTCAACGCGCGCATTAGCTCGTTTGAAAGAGATGCATGTTGTTGTGCTTTTCACCATCTGCTGTATCATATCGGCTCCATTGCACGCCGGTAGCCATCGTCGTAGTCGTTGTCGTAATCGGCGGTGACGATAATGATCCTTACAGGTGACGGCAAGTGGGCCTGCGTTTCCGAGCGCATTGTCCCGACTCGCAATAGTGAAAGGCCAATCTGCCGCCTGGATCTGGTGACTTATCCAACGCGCCGACCCGGACGATAATGATAGCGGAAGACGGTGCGTTAGCTGATATAATTGCAGGTAATGTGTCTAGAGTACGGTCTAGCGCAACTGTTCGCCGGATTGGGGTGCATACCGCCACCCTGGAGGACGGAAGGTTCGTTTGACATTCAAAGTTAATTAAATCTTTACCTACTTCCTGTGTCTGCACACGTTTGTTATCTTAATTCTCCTGTTAGAAATTTATTATTTTTTTCACTGCACTTTGAACCCTAATGGTATTGTTTTGTTAACTCACGGCTGGGTCCACCTTTTTTGCCGCGAGCAAAAAACAAAAGACTTGTCAAGCGACGAACCCCAACACACATTTCTTTTCGCTGTTTCCACTTTGAAAAGAAACCCCGAATCTGTTTTTGTTGTTCTATCAAACTTCCCTGGATATACAATAGAACATACATGATGATGATGATGATGATGAGTCCCACCTCTTACCCCAACATAGGTTTGAGAATGGCGAAAGTATCTTATTGATATTTAAAAAAAACAATGTCATACAAGTCGAAGTGGTGGTATTGTTGCGCCTCTCTCCAGTATGATGATAATAATCTATGTGGGCAAATGAAAAAGAGAAGAATCACGTTCATAAGAAGAAAATGGAATGACACAAAACAACGTTTGGTTCGTTATAAGTGTATCGACATCCTCCGTGCATGATAGATTTAAAAACATCCATCCATTGATGATTGAAAATTTATTGTTTATTGATATCGTGCCATTTCCTAGTGAATCATTGTCGAATCATAACAACACCAACAACCGCGGCGGAAGTGGCACCTGCGCCCGTGCCATTCGCTTCATTTTATTTCCCAGAATATCGTTTAGTCATTCGCGTTCCCTTTCCCTTCGACTTTTGGGGCGACTACGCTTCCACTCCTCCCGGTCTCCCGGTCGTCGTTTTAGCGTTCCGGAAAGCGTTTTTCGATTACTTTACGCCGGTCCGGCTGGATGTGCGGATTGCAGATGACGAAGCAGGAGAACCGGCTCGCGCGCAGAAACCCCTTCTCCCCGTTTCATGGCTTAAGGTCACCGAACAAAACAAAAGCATACGATAGTGAACCGTGGGCCGCTGCTTCCATTCGCTACACCATTCGGCGTATGCCATTAGCGGTCTCCATAGGTGGAACACACCTTGTACGGGACGTGGTGTGTACGTGCAACGAACTGTCCGAAGTGCCAAGAACGAGTGGAACTGTACGATCACGGCTGGGTTTTTTTTTTTTTAGTGAACCTTACACACCACTTGTTTCAATCGAGAGTAAAACAACTTCAGATCACAGGCTATTCGAAACAGATCTTTACAATAACCTTCCCCGCTGGGTTTGAGTTTTGAGCGTTTGAGCGATCGTAGGCGGAATCGGAAGTGTTTGAATTGTGCTTATTTGAAAATAAATGTACGATAAAACATACCCCACAGCGAACCTAACGGACAGAGCGATAGGTGTTGATGTGCAAATGTTTAAAAAAAATAATTCATCAAGCACAACATAACCCACAACATGGCCGTACGAGGGCAGGCAACATGTCGATCGAATGTTTACGCAACCCATCCGGGAAATGTTCGATCCAGTGAAGGGGGTGCGCGTACGGCGTTAGCCGGTGGTCTTGGCTTGGGGCAATGTTGCCAACATCAATCAATTCACTTTGGCCGAGCGCCTTTGCACTAGCAGCCATATCGCGCATATGCGCAACACAGTTTGGTGCACTTCGCCGCGAGCTCTTTACGATTACACATTCCAGCCATGTGTCCTCCTTATTTTCCTACCGTCCACTGATGACAACGCCATTGAAATTTTGGGTGGCTTTGGTTTTAATCGCTAAAACTCCATCCATTCATTGCATAACACGCGGCGAATGTGGCGTACGTAGTACGTGGTGAATCGAAAAATGGAACAGCATGTTGCTAAACATACTTAATGCAGAATAATTCGACTGGTTTATTTTTGTTGATAAAGTACTACACGGCTTCATTTGCAAGCACAATTTTCAATGCTTGATAATTCAATAGTGAAATTATCAAAACAGTTATCCTGTTGACAAGTAGTTTGACAATTACTGCATCACTAAAAGTATGTGTAAATCTTATTTCGTGCACATCTTGCCAATAGAAAACATGTCTCGATTAATCATGCGCCCTATGAATAGCATCATGCGTATCATACATCAACTAATGGTTTCCTAATCAGTCAACAATCTTGTTTCCCGCTTGCTCCATTCTTCGTACTCTCGTTACTGAAAATTTCATTTTCTCAACAGTCTCTCGTGTGCGTGCGTGCGTTTACCTTTGTTCGGAATCAGTTACAACAGCGCGATCACTTCACGGTTGCATGTATTCCGAGAAGCGCTGTTGCGATCGAAACAGTTCCACTTCCAAATGCATCTTCCTCCGGGCTACCGATACCGTAGTTAATGATGCTTATCGAAAACGAGCATTTCTTCACTCACCTCCTATCGGGGCTTTGCGATGGAGTGCGCTCGAAATGGGCTCGTTGCCGCCGGTAATGTTGGCCTAGGTTCCTCCTCCTGTGAGAGCCACCCAAATCCAACTCGAGCCAATTCATCTCCACCGTGTGCCTTTAGCTATTTTGCTTCGTGTGACTCATGGCATCTTTAAAGGTGTACTTGGCGCGATGATAAGTATTGAATTATCATTTTAATCGCTCACTCAATGCCGGAGGACCAGTGGGGAAAACGAGAGTCACTGAACGATGAGCCGCAAGTCGCCCGTTGCCCAAGTGTTCGTGAGGCTAATTTTTATAGCCCATTACGCGCTAGTAGCAATAGACCACTTGACACGTAAAAGTGAAACGAATCCCACAAATCCCAAAGCCACGCGTACGGGTTTCCCTTTCAAACAATTCTGTCTCATTTGCCAGCGGCTTTCGGAGGTGCCTTTTCGGTTAAGGTTGATGCGCATCATTCATTGCTGTTTACAGAAACCCGGTGTACACAAACAAATAAAATGCACTCTATTGCACCCTTTCCGAGCTGCCTCGCCCCATCGGCGAACTATTAGCATTTGTAAGCATTTAAAAAAAAACTAACTTCATCGTCGCTGATCAATCATCCATGGTGTGGCGCACGATCCGTGCCACGGTGTAGTGAGGTACGTTTTTTCCGTTTCCCTTCAAGCTTTTTTAATAGACCGCTGTTTAACGGTCATCGATTAAATTAGTCCAATTTTCCGCCAATGAAAATAAGCAACACCTAAAAAAGGGTTTTTGTTAGGCGGTTTTTAGAGGTTTACACAGTCTCGTCAGTAATTTTCATCATTCATCGTTTGTGGACAAAACAGATTGAGCAGGTACAATAAATGATCTTTTAACAAATGCTAAGAAAAGTGTTTGATTTACATTGTCAAATTTCCGTTATACCTTTAATTTTTTTTTTTAAATAAATTTCAATTGCCACATCGCATGTGGTGGTAAGTTAATTCCGCCTCGAAAGGTGAGACATGTCGAAACTTGACCCTATTCCCGAAACCCTGTGATGTCCGCGCTTGCTTCGTGGGTCAATATTTTGAAAATCTTCCATCACGACAGTAACATTGTTGCATTTCTATTGATCGAAACGTAATCGAGATGCATCCAAACTCGACCTCGTTTCGCACAGCAGTTTAAGTTTATATTTTTCGTCGTGTTCTCAATGATTGATCAATTCCAAGGTGTTGTTGAAACTCACGAACCCGCTGAATCTGATTATCGGCTCCTGTACGTTTCAACTTCGAAAGCACTACCATTAGAGCTCACCCGTGTCTGTCACAATGTGTCTGCGATGGCGGGGCGAATTTGACAGCTTCGATCACGCTCCGAGAGTTTCTGCCTGTCCGCTACGCATGTTCTTAGTACATTTTGTTTCCCTTTCCACCCCCTTTTCTCTGAGGTGCGTCGATCGAGGAGAAACCTCTTTGCATGCTGACGCGCGCAGACGCAGACGGAGACGGCGAAGATTAACTGCACAAGCCGGCCCGGGCGGAGAACAATGTCCGATAAATATATGCCGAACGGAACCGGCTGTTCGTCAGTGTCGGACTGGCGGACATCTTTTTTGCATTTGTGTTTCGCTGAGGTGACGGGCCCCCGCAGCTTTAAGGTCACCAGAACAGAAACCACAACGTCAATGGCAACTTGCGGTTGGTGCGAAAGAGCTCGACTATAGGTGTCCCCCTGCAATTTATCGTTCTTGCGGAGCATTTACACGAACCATCCATTCGTCGGATCGTGAGCCGGTGGCTCGTGGGAAACGGGTCAGTGCGGTGCGGAGCAATGGGAGTCTACAGTCCCGCACAGTCCTAACAACCACCGTTTCGTGGCAGTGCTCGATGCAACCGTCCATAAATCCACCCTCCGATAGTATCCTATGCAATTTCGACCTCACAGCAGTGATGGTGGTCGTGGTAATGGTTATACTTTCGGGTGGAGCTGGGAAGTATTTTTTAAATATCTGCGGTAACCACTGGGAAACTGGTGACGAATTAATATTGCTGTCGAAAAATGGGATAATCTAATGGAAGTTAGCTATCAAAACATTTAAGTTGCACATCATTTGTTAGGTCATTCAAATGGCTGAATAATATTTAAAAATGATAATTGTATTTTTCCCTTGAATAGTTCCCGTTTTTCTGCTTGTGGACAAAAGATGTTCTGGGGAGTGTCAGCCAGATTAATGGTCTTTATTGAAATGTAATAAAACATAATAAGAAATAATACCACTCGTTTTTTAGGTAATTTTCTGCTCCAATTCATAGTTAAGTTCATACCTGATGAGTCCTGAACACGAAACATGAAACTCATCTAATGTGAAGTATTGAAGGTGAATCTCTAATTTGAGTGTCTCGTCGGTTTCACTCGCTGCACTTGAGTGCACCTGCTTCTTCCGCGATATGCGTATCGGTGACAACACTGCTATGCATTCTTATAAAACATACAGACTCCCCGCTCAGCATAACTCGGTCATCCTTTCCGCCCCATTGTTGTCACAAAACAGCGTTACCGCACAAAGAACCGGTAGAACGTTACGACACAGTGTCGAAGATGTTGAATCAGATTATTGCACACGATCCCAAGAAGTCCTACACACAAGAAGTAACACATTATTAAGTTTTGGTATGTCCTGGTAAAGTCTTTCTCCTGTAAGGAATTTCGATTTGCGCTCCATCTAGCTTCATCATAGCTAGATGAAATCGCTTCCAAATTGTTCAAAATTTTCAGCGAAACAATTTTGAAAGCCACCCTAAGCTCCATGATAAATTGTTACATTTCTGCAATATTTTGTGTACTGTTCAACCGGATCCAATCGTCGGCACGTCCGACAGGGTGGAATACCGGTAGCATATTCACTGACCATTATCCGGAAGGAAGTGGACCGAAGAAGTAGTTCGGTATGTGCACGGCGCGGTACAAAACTTCCTCCAAACGTTTGCAGGCATCGATGGTATTTTTACGACGCTACCGTGCATTCCTATTGTTCTGTCGAGCCGCTTCAGTTGGGGCGTGCGCTTTTCACCACGTGTTTGTGGAAACACCGGTAGTGCACTCCCATGGGCGTCAACTGGTTCGGCCGCCCGTTCGGCGGGACGGCAGCAGGATGGACGATGGTTGGCGGTGGTGTACTCTACGCACCCTCCATTGGTATTTTCTTGCATCCACCTACAACATTGCTTTATGCTGCGACTTGCGCACTTGCTGCACAGGCACGCGGAAGATGCGCTATGTTTTTTTGTGTGCTGTTTCGTGTTCGTGAGGGTGTGGGACCGTAGCAAAGGAAGAAGAAAGAGCAAGGAGAGGGGCGGCGAGGGACCGATTTGTTGGGTAGGCTATTATCAAATAGTGCACCGGGTGTGTCGATTCGATCACATCAGGGTGGGGATCCGTGTCGGCTTTGGGATCGGGCATTCGGGCGCCCTGTTAGGCTGGGCCATCCCTTTCTGGGACCTCATTTGCGAACATCGGTTCACCGGGGCAGGTTCGGACCGTATCAGTGCAGTGCAGACAAGTGCTGGCCGCGGGACACCTCATCCAACTGTTAGTGTGTACAACGCCTCGTGTGCCTCTAGACCAAAGTCCCTTTCCAACCAGTTAACTAATCTTGTGATCCTTTTTGTCTTTCTCGCATTCTCCTCGATTCTTTGCCGTGTTTCCAGGCGTCCCTCGGTGAATCCTGTGCTCTACGAAAAGTGAACATCCACCAACAGGCGTCCACCACAGCCGACACAATGATCAACCGACGAAAAGGGCTCAGCGTAGCGCTGGTAACGCCGGTAACGCTGCTCCTGCTGCTAGCGATGGTCAGCATCAAGCCGTGCTCCGGGCATGGGCGCCTCATCGAGCCCCCGAGCCGTGCCTCGGCCTGGCGGTACGGGTTCTCCACTCCGCCCAACTACAACGACCACGAGCTGTACTGCGGTGGCTTCAATCGTCAGTGGCAGAAGAACGAGGGCAAGTGTGGCGAGTGCGGCGACCCGTTCGATGTCCCGCTGCCCCGACCGCACGAGTTCGGGGGTAAGTGGGGCCAGGGCGTGATCGTACGGAGATACAAGCCGGGCGCCACGATAACGCTGCGCGTCGAGCTGACCGCCAGTCATATGGGGTGAGTGACAAGAATTCTAAGATTGTTCAGGTTGTTTAGCGTATTAAATAGCGTAGAACTTGGCACTAATAGAATCGTTTCTGTTCGTTTCGTTTCAGATATTTCGAGTTCCGTATCTGCGACCATGTGCAAGCAAAGCAGGATTGTCTGGATAAGCACCTGATGCGAATCGTCAGTGGAACGCCGAGCATTCCTCACGCGAATGATTTGAACACCCGATTCTACCCACGCAATGGCAGCCGTATCTACGACATGAAGGCGGAACTTCCGGCAGGTTCGTAGATCATGCCATGACACGCAAGTCTCTCGTTTTCGATTAGTTTCTAAACGCTGTCTTCCATATCGCCCCTTTTAGATTTGAACTGCAACAACTGCGTGGTGCAGTGGAAGTATGTCGCGGGCAATAACTGGGGCATCTGCCCGGATGGCAACGGGGCCGTCGGGTGCGGTCCGCAGGAGGAGTTCCGTGCCTGCGCCGACGTGTCGATCGGGGCGAAGGAAGGCCAGGACAACCGTCCCTCGCTGCGACCGGGCCAGAAGCCGTCGCCAACACGCGGACCGAACGCCAGCACCGAACCGTCCACCACGGACGAGCCGGTCGAGGAGCCACCGAAGGGCGTCCAGTACATGGGCCCGCTGGTGGCGATTATGTCGCTTTTTCTGGTCCTATGTGGATTTGCTGCGCTTTATATTTATCACTATCATGGGGGCCGGATAAAGGCGCTGATGCGCTGGAACCGCGAGAAGGCACAGAAGAACGGAACGCACGCCGATCCGCCCAGCCCGACGACGGTCACGGTGAGCGACGTGGAGGCCAACGCACCCGTACCTCCCCCACGGACGAAGCGCATCTCCAACCAGTTCCGCGACATCGACGCACAGGAATCGAGTGTGCTGTCCGGTAGCAACAAAAGGCAATCGCCCCTGGACATAGGCGTAAACCGGAAGCCGAGCGGTCGCGACTGAGGAAGCGCATCACAAATCAAGCACCGCGTGACCCCCAGCAGATGAATGCATGATGGATGCATGTTATACGTTTTATTTATTGGTGCGGCAGGATTGTGACGTCCGACTGCCGATATGCTAAAGACGAGCCAGCGTAGGAAAAGAACGCCAAGGTAGTGTTACAACAGAGAGCTAGATTTCCCCCCTTTCGTAAGCCAATTTGGGACATTCTTTGGAACAGCGTTGCCGCCAAAATATGAAAAAAAACAAACGATCTTTCGAAAATCCTGCCAACTCTTTGAGAAGTGACGTTCGCATTAGTAATCGGAGATCGTTGAGGAGAACAGTTTTTATGTTTATTCCGAGCGACCAGATCGCACTTCGCTAGAGATAAATATACACAAATGTAGAGTATTAGTGAACGACGAGAAGAAATAAAAAGAAAACCACATGATAGATACAGTAACAAAAAAAAGTACAGAAACTTATCATTTCATTCGTAATATCCCTTGCCTCTAGGCGCCTGAATGTATGCAAATGTGCGCCTGAAAGTATTCATCGTTTCTTGCCAATCGTTCAGCTCTCCGCGCGTTTTGCAGTGCGCAGTGTGCAGTGCATTCTTCTATCAAACCACGATTCCATTCTCTTATTGAACTAAGGATGGCACCAAGCGCAGGAATGCATTTACTAGGAATGTAACGCGATCGTACCGGAACGTGCAAATATGGTTGGCGCGACAACTACGAACACTTCCATTGGGCGTCGGGAGGGTTAGATTGGTGGAGAACATTGCAATCATTTCTTATTGCCGACACGTGTACACGATGCGGTTTACGCTTACGGACGAGTTGCCGATGGATTTTAAATTTCAACCGAACGGTTTCATGTCCCCAATTGCAAAACAAGAAACAAAACTTTGCACAGCCCATGTCATGTTCCAACAGCAATGAAACGAATGTTTAAAAATCGGGTTCATAACTAGAAAAACTTTACTACCGTGTTTTGGACAATATTGTGTTATCCTGCATCACCCGTGTTGTGCTAGTCACATTGTCGCGTACGTGTAATATTGACACAATGTCTGCGACCCTGCTCAGCCGTTGCGAAACCCAACGATGCAATTCACCCCGAGTAGACAAATAGTACTAAGGCACAGCTAAACACTCCGTCGATGTAGCGCACTGGGCCGCTAGACACACCACCGGCACTGTTGCCAAAACCCCTTCGCTATCGGAACGATTCACAGTTTAGTGTGCCACTGTTCGTCGCCGGTCCAGCGTCTATCGCCTCACGTACGTCCGTTTGGTAGCCTTTGCGATGTCCCGCGCGTGCATATGCGACTATATTGTGGGTCATATTTTTTCCTGTTCTTCACATTAAGCGTCCCCCCGACCGATTGAGTGGATGAGAATGACTTTACAACTGCAGCTACGACGTGGAGTCTTTGCGAAAGAATGGGATGACGGCAATAAAAAAAGCACAGCACATTTACCAACCTTCACCTTGACAGTTACGCAAAACCGCGGCCGAACATTGGCGCTTAATCGTGACAATTGTGGGGCAGCTTTATTTACACTAAGATCGCATACCTAGTATACAGTACAGAAGTAGCGGGCAGGAAGATAACAGATCTGCCGCTGGGAAGTTTAAACTGGTTGTCCTACCACTGGTGCTACAGACTACACCGAATGTTTCCGGCTTACGGCTCCACAGTGAGAATCTTTCTCGCGCGCCCACCGCACATGACGGGATGCGTTGTAATGTAAACGTGCCATCGATACTGTATACGTGATTCTAAGTGCGCTAGGTACAATCACCAACACCGACGCTCGATATCGTGCGCGCACTCGCGGCAACACCTGCACCGTCTTCCCCATGGTCCCCTTGGAGGAGCTCCAGGGGAGTTGCGATGGCTTGGCTGCCCATGTTCTATTATAACATCCCCGCCGCGATCGATCCAGCGCGATCAGTACGCGCTCAACCGTTGCCCGTTGCACACCGTCCGAGGCCATTACACAGGGAACCGAGTCGGCTGTGTTGATTGATGCAACTGGGAGGACAGGGGCTGATACTGGTAACGAGTGATCGGTGGCTGTCAGCAGAGATTGTGTAGCGCCAGTTAGGGACGGCCATAAATATGTGATACTTCCTGGCTCGTGCGTGGAATTACAGGGGAAACTTTTAGGCTTTGTTGGTGCATCCCATTCAAAGTTGGTGTAATTTTGCTTCGGACGAGAATGAAAGAAACAGTTTATTAGTTTGATGATCACATACCTTCACAGTACCAGAGTGTGTGCAGTAGTTTTCACAACGAACGCCTCTTGTTCCTTCATCATTTTCGTACGGTCAAAGTTGGTCGCGGAAGTCAACTAGTTTTGAATTGGGTTGCAGTGAAGTTTCTTACATTGTACCCGTTCGATTATCAAATGTATTAAACGTTTAAAGGTTCCCAAAACGGTGATAGTCCAGCGAAGTGTGCCTCTACCATTACTCGAACGATGTCACTGTCGTGTTAATACTAGTGTTCGTGGATGATTATTGTCTTTCCGATAGTGAATTAAATTCAGCTCGTGCACAACCATTAGCCATCGCCCTGTCAGTGCCCAACATAGTAGCAATAGGAAAGGTAGAAGCTTTCGCCCGATACTTCTGAGAGTGAATTGCAGCCGTGCTCCAAGGGGAAAGCTCGCTGGTCATCGTGCCCCATTGCTAGTGACAATCACGTTGTACTTCCGGCAGACCAGTCGCACCGAAACGTCAACATGCAGAAATTAAGGTATGATCGATTCGGGTACCCTCTCCTACAACGGCTCGGACGATACGATTAAGCTCCATTGTATCATATTCAACCTTCCTTCGTCAACTGTTTCGTTGGCATTCGCTGTACGTCATAAACCGATCTGCAACTGTAGCGACTGCAGCGTGCGCACCATTTTCGGACACTGTTCCCTTTTCATCTGGACACCAATTTGGACGATAGTATCTAAAACGGAAGCACTTGGAGATATAACCGAGTAACAAGAAGTGTAATTAAAGAGTTACAATCAACTTACTGGCTCAATCTGCCCGTCATCATCGATGGTAGACTGCGTGCTTTTTATACCTTTGCCAATGGCGTGCGGAATGATCTTGCTATTGCCATTGACATTCATTCCCGTCGAGCACAACAAACACGCAAAACAAACAAGTGAACGGCGGAATTGGACAGAACGCCGCGGTGGATTTGCATGATGCCATTGATGTTGCGCTTGATGAGTGGGATCCGATCGATTGCCCATGCAATGAAGTCGTAAAACTTACTCAAAAAGAAATATTTTTTCCGTTACATTATGTTAAGGATAGCTTCTCAATCGTTTAGATTTTTACAGTATATCAGTCTCGGTACTATTAAAAATATATTAAATCGATCCAATATGAGGTGAATATGCAGTGACTGTTCACTGACTTTTCCAAACACAAAAAAGCACCGACGTTTCGAGAGCTTACACAATGTAAAAAACGCTAGCTCAAAACTTTCCCTGCTGATCCCTGTAATTAATTAACAGTCACTTCCCACAGCACCACACGAAGCTGATGGAAGGAAATAATTCTTACTTCTTTGTTGTAGTTATCGGAGTTCTAGATGCTTTAGCGTGCTTTCCTACCTCTAGCGGCTTCCAGTGCTTGTCGGTAAAGGTAATCGGGTGAGCTCCGGCAGCTGTTTTATCAAATGGACACCGAGCTACAGCAAACAGCTGCAGCACGTACGAAAGATATCTCCATATCCCCCTCAATATGGCTTGCATGGAAGGGTGCTTCCACACTCTGCGCACGGAAAAGAAGATACTTAGAGGATTTCATCGCTGGAAAAATTGTTGTTTTGGAAATTATAATAGCATACGGTTTCGTCTGTTGAGCTTTCATTTAAACGTAACTTTCTGATAGTATTTCCCTGCGCACCTTACCGGAAAGCGTTCTGAAACGAAAACAAACACCGGTATCGTTAGAATGGAGCTGACGGCTGCTCGGTCGGTTCCGATTTCCTCCTGCTATCGCGCACCACCCCGCACCGTTGTTACAGTGAAGGTCGCAAGCCAGCAAGAATAGGAATATGGCGGGAAGAAACACAGATTCTATGACGTGTACTGCATACGCCACCTGATCCGGTGTTATAATATCATTAGTATGCACAACCTGGCCAGCGGAATTAATTGACTGTAATTTTATTCCCCGCTGATAAAGCGGATGGCAGATTCACACCACCGCTGAGCGCCGTCGGACGGCGGTCGTCATGTACCGTGAGCAAATTGTTATGGAATGAATCATTATCATCATCCATCACGCCCCAAAAAACAAAGAGAGTCCGATATCGTGAAACGTCCTTGAGAAAGGAATCGATGTGGAAGGGAAATGCTTTTTTAAAAAGGTTGCAAAAATTTGCTTCCATCGGGTTCGTCGCTTCAAAAAAGTATCTCACGGGAAGTCTTTTGTTTTTTCCTTGATGAGTTGGAATATTTTGTATCGATGAAAAGATGAAACTGCATCCCGATTCTGCTGAACACGCCCATGAATGTTTTGATTAATTCATCGTTAATGATAAATGATAAATACCGCGTCAATGCAAATTAAAATAAATTTTCTAAGAACCGCTGCTGATGGTTTCCAAACTGCTGCACGCTAACACGATTCCAAGACACTGGAGCATCGTGGCCTGTGGGGGTGAGGTAAGACTGAACCATTTGAATAAATACCATCACCGATCCAGTCGCTCGATTATTGTTCTTGGAATTCAACCAGTACGAAGGGGGACTATATATTTCTAGAAACGGTCCAGGGAAACAAATAAAACAGGCCTTCCTTTACCGGTCCTTAGGGATAGGACAGACGAGATTACGGATGTTCCTAGAATAACACAAAAACTGTGCTACACACATGTGCCAACGATTGGAGATGTATTTTTGAAGTTAGAAAACCTTTCAAGCGCTGAAGTAAGCGTTCTAGAAGACACATCTCTTTTCAACATCTAGAAAAAGGACCGATGGCGCAAGGGAAACTCAACCCAAGTTGTTGTGAAAAAACAAACACATCTCTTCCTGTTTTTAGTGTTTTCTCGTAACTATGTAAATAAACAACGACTAATTTACGCCTTCCCCTTAATGCTATTTACAGCAAACTACACTTTGGTTTACAACCCGATCGTGCATAGAACGAAAATACCGAACATGCATGCAGCTATCCATTAAGCTGTTAACGAAATATGTTCCCCGTGTCACAAACTACTACCGGTTGGCATAACTGATTAATGGTTTTACGAATGGCTTACATAAAACTCCCGTTGATGGGTTTGCGGATTGTCTAACTAAAAGTCACGTTCCCCGGTCAAACAGATAACCCGGAATGACATTCCGGATGAGTTCATGCACGAGCGTGCCGGGCCAGGAAAATGTTCGGCACTATCAGGGAGGGCTACCGTTTCGTCATTACCAGCACTTACTACTTGTTTTTGTTCATTTGTGAAAGATTTAAATTCGATTTGAGGATAAGTTTCTGTTTTTAAACGTTCTGTTCTAATGTGTGCTTCTTTTGTTTTACCTTTCCGCAATAGGTCCACTGCATCACTCACCATAACGGCAATCGTGTGCCTGTCCGTGTTCTACCCTTCGCACGGAGATGAGTGTGTCAGCATGAAACGCGACCGACATCGCACGATCATGGAAGAGTATCGCCATTCGCCAAACTGGGACGGATTCCTCACGGAGGACACGCTGAATCTGCACAACAACGAAACGGAGGTGGATCTCTCGAAGCAGGGCTTCCGGGAGGTTCACTGGCACCTCAGCAGCGTCATGGGCGACGGGTACGAGATATACGAGCTAAACCTGGCGTACAACAACCTCGAGGAGCTGAACGAGCTGACCTTTCTGAAGTTCTATTCCCTGGAGACACTCAATCTGTCCAACAATCGCATCCAGACGATCGGCAACCTTACCTTCGGCTCGCTGATCCGCCTGGTCGAGCTGGACCTGTCCTTTAACCTGCTCCACACGCTCGAGGTGCAGGCGTTCGATCGGCTGTACGCGCTCGAGGAGTTGGTGTTGCGTGAAAACTGCCTGGTGACGCTGGCGCCGCACCAGTTCTACTTCAACGACCACCTCTCGTCGTTGCTGCTCGATCACAACCAGCTCGCGTTCCTGCCGACGACCCTGTTCGACCCGATCACGATGGTGGACGAGATCTACGAGCTGGACCTGTCGAACAACAACTTCCGCCGGATGCCGTACATCGAGACGAAGGAGATCGCGCTGCTGAAGATCGACCACAACCACATTGAGACGCTGACCGTCAACCAATCATTCAACGTGCGCGCCCTGCAGATCCAGTTCAACAACGTCTACGACGCGGACCTGTTCAAGTTCAGCCGGGCCGAGCACATCGACCTGTCGCACAACAACCTGGACAACATCGTCGGGCTGCACGAGATGAACCAGCTGGAGTACCTCGATCTGTCGTCGAACAACGTGTCCCGGTTCGACTACAACCTCAAGTACTCGATCCGCAACATCCCCAGCCTGGTGACGCTGCGGCTGCAGAACTGCAGCCTGAGCGAGCACAATCTGCCCGGTCTGCTGGCGTCCGAATCCATCCTAAACCTCGACCTATCGCAGAACAACTTCGTCCGGTTGAACGTGAGCGAGCTGGCGCGGATGCGCACCCTTCAGTACCTCAGCCTGAACTTTAACTATCTCCGGGAGCTGGTCAACTACGAGCAGATGGCCCACGAGTTCCCGTACCTGGAGCTCATCTCGCTGTCGTTTAACCGCTGGAACTGCACATACTTCGACCAGCTGAACGCGTTCCTGAACCGCACGCACATCCGCTCCACCAGCGATCCGCGCGACTGCTACATCAACGGAACCCACGTGACCGACTCCTACGTCACCGACGCGTTCGAACCGCAGTACACGCTCAACCACGTTAAGCGCGACATGAGCGTACTGCGGAACCTCGGCCGCAACACAATCTACTTCATGTACGCGCTCTACTCGTCGATGCGAACCCAGAGCAACGAGACGGCCGTCCACCAGCGGCGCCAGGATCACCAGCTGGCGGATCTCGAGCGCGACGTAGACCGGTTGCTCGGGATGCTCGCCTTCCTGGTGGCCATCTTTGCCGGCGTGCTGTTCGTGGCGCTCGCGTACGGTGCCTATCGGCTGTTGCGCCGATGGCAGCACGATCGAGCCGTCAAAGTGGTGACGTACAGCAAGCGCTCGAACGAGTTCAGCAATGGCGTGACGGTGAACGAAGTGATACGCGAGAACTCGACGGCGTAGGTAGATCGGTAGACGCGTTTGCCTCCACATGGTGCCAACTGAGGGGAGGTTCCCTATCCGTTACCAAAAAAAAAAAAACTTCTACGCAAGTACATTAAACGCAACTGGCATGTGATCGCGAGCATCAGCTCAATGCTGCACCAACCAAACAACTCCTAGCGTCCCGTAAGAGAACCTCGACCGGACGCCAGGCAGATTATCATTTACCCTTGACCCCTGGTACCAAGTATTAGTTCCGTACAGGCCGGTGCTTTCAAAAACACTTATGCCGAACCACGGGTGACGTGTTGCTAACGAAAATTTGCATGCAAATAAGGACTGCTTAGTGTCCTGCGAAACTGGTTCGTGGATGACGTAGTTACCAAAACATCTTGTCGTTTTGCCTAGTGTAAGCAGAAGAATCCAATAAATAAATATTAAGATGTAAGTCAAAGTATGCGTACACCTTTTTCTTTTGCTGAAAGTAGGAATCTGTAAACTAACTTCACACGTAACGTTTGTAAGCTGGATCGATGATGATGATGCAGTAAGTAACGCCCGCAAAACACAACATCCTCTCACTCACTGTCTCACACGATATCGCAAATGTGAACACACGCATAATATTGTTTTGCCGATTAACACCGCTGAATTAATGCTATTTACAGACCACTGGCAGGCGATTGGGAGGAGGTAAAACCTGCTTCTGAGGTTGTTTTGTTTGGATGATAAATAACCAAGCACATATACACACAATGCTGAACACACAGAAATGGGCAGCTTTTTAATTCCCTCTTCTACAGTTACACCGGCACGAGCGGCCGCCTAGTCACGTCTACTTTCGTTCCGTAACGCAGGGGATGATTTAATGTTAATTTTGAATGAACGCGAGGTAAGCGAGACAAAAAAACCACCACATATTCAAACGTTTCCTTTTTGCAGGATGTAATAGTTACTATTGCAGGATGTAATAGTTAAAACAGTATTTAAAACAAAAATTAAAATGTTGATGCAAATTCTCAGTTTAATATAAAATTCTTCTTAATTGTTCATTGTCAATGAACTGTCAAACGTTACTAGCCAACCGATCAGATTCCTGGGAATAAAAGATCTCGCAAGTTCCATGCGCGTGGCAAAGGGCGATCTTTTATTTGTTCCCTGTGTGAACAAAATTCACAATTCGTACACCTAGAAACCGAGACCTGCCCTTTGAAGGTACTGATGCTATCACATTCGTGGTGTATTTAATTACATCTTTGAAACGGGTTTGTTTATGGCCTTTTTTCCCTTTATTTTGTTCACTTGGTTTCGCATACATCCAACACATCCCACGAGTAACTCGACAAATGTCGGCTCTGAGATCCGGATAGCGTTAAAAGCGGATAGCGGGAATGTGATGTGATAATCGCACGGGAGCTGATCTTCCACATTGAATGATCTCGTAAATTTGTTAAATGCGCTGGCTGCTTTTTTGCAGAACAAATACAAATGTCTTCCTAAAGTTTAAAATTCACATTATGTTCCACATCTCCAAAAACAAAAGAATATGATTTCCTCTGCTGTAAGTTGCAGCAGGTGCAGTACCCCCTGCAGGTACCGATGCCTCGCAGTTTGCAGGACAATCGTAAAACAAAGCCTTTCTGGGCGCCTAATCCACCACGACCCACTTGAGATCAGGCACGCGATGTTCGGAGGCTGGCCCTTTCTACCCGGCCCCGCCAGCGGAAGCCAACCAAAACAAAACAGGTGCAGGCGCTGGCTTTGGGTTTTTCCTGGCAAAAGGTAGTTTATTAATGAAAACGCATCCCTTCGCGCACCCGAACAAGACGCAGTGAGAACGTGCGGTTTTGCTGGGCGGTCCCTTGACTGGAACTAAGTTTGACCTAAGCCAGCTTTATGGGTGGCCGAAAATACAGTGCACGACCACGCTGTGCCGGAGATAAGAACAGTCAAGAGAGCGATCTTCGAAACCGCACCCAACCTCTGGCATGGGGGCCGGCCCACTCCACGGGTAATTCCCATGAGCATGGGTCAAGCTTGTCAGGGACGATTGTCGCCCAATCGTCCAAGATGACGCACACGAATACGTGACGCTCGAGCAGAAGAAACCCGAGAGCGCTGGAAAAGAATGTCATCGCGATCGGCAAGGATTGAGGTACGGAGTGAATGGCCGCGAGTCCGTCCGAGAAGCCGTCCCTCTTTGCGTTCCAAAAGAAAAGACAAAAACCTGCCGGTACGCAGCGTCATCGTTAAGCTCGCGCCGGGAGCTCCCCGGTGCCCGAACGGTGCACCAGGGGTTTTTTTCTGCTTGCTCACATATATGCATGTATACACACGAGTGTCACCACGCAGCTGAGACCGCCGCAGAAAACCCGTATGCGGTACCCGCCGCTGTGGACGATGCATGCATTAGCGTGTTGGTAGTGGCGATGATGGAAATACCGACACACACCGCCGCCAACACAAAAACCGGTGCCGCTAGGTGCCGCGGTTCCGCGTAAGCATCCCAACGAGCCCCGCGCCCGTCGAAGCGCCCGTCTGTCGGCCCCCGTACGCTATCAGATGCGCGTATACCCGCTCGATCAGTGTGCTACCACATCTTCAACGGAACGGTTCGTTGGCGGCGTGCTACTGCCGTTCATCGACGGATTATCACTTTTACGCCTGAGTCCGGTAACGTCATCTGTTGGAGGCTGCAGTGTGCTCATCCTGTCTCTCTCTCTCTCTCTCTCGATCGTGCGCTTTCTCTCTTACCAATCAGCATCGAGCTTCCTCAGCTCCCTTCGGCGAGCAGCATCCAACGAGGATTGGACAGCTTGGAAGATCCGAAAGCTGATTAGAACTCGTTTAGAATACAGTGTGACGATAGCTTGTTCTTCCTAAAATCAGCTGTTCCTATAGTAGTAGTTGTTGTAGGACGAGCGGTGAGGTATATCCTCACCACGGCCCGCTCGTACCTGTATCCAATTCAAGGTTCCGGGTGCCTTGGAAGATCGCTGCCAAATACCGGTGCGATCGAAGGCAGTGACTCCTCGTCGGTTGTTTTGATGCCGAACCAGTCCGTGTACGATCGTCAAAGTGATAACACACCGTTGTGACATAAAGCGGAAAAGAGCGAGAAGTTAACGGAAGCTCGTATAGTGATCCTCGTGAGCACGGGAAGATCACTTGCATGAAGTGAATCTGAGGCTCGGTGGGTACGGCAGTCTCACTCCATCTCGCTTGCACTCACCAACACGCTGTTCATCCTGAATGTGACCTGTAATTGAATTACATTTGAAAGTAATTTCACGAGTTTTAACCGAAAGTGAATAGTTAGTGTGTGTGTGTGTGTGAGTGTGTTTTCAATAGCAAGCATCACAGCGCAACAAGCCGTCTCGAACGAATTGTGAATTTCTGAGTGTGTCGCGTTTCTGCACTTTCTGTGAATCCCCCGTGGAACGTGCTCGGTACACGGACGTGCAAATACACTATGTTGACCAAACGAATCTTCGCATCCAGCGCGTTGCCCGCTTTCCTCCGACTCGGCGCCCTACTGCTCGGGCTCGGGCCGGTGGCGCACGGCCAGTATCTGAGCTCGCCGTGTCCCGCAATTTTCAGCTACCGGCTGGACCAGAGCACCAATCAGGTGTTCGGCTACGTCGAGCTGCAGAACCTGCGTATCGGTCAGGTGGTCAAGCTGAACGTCGATCTCTCGATCGGTGTCGCCGTGCCTCAGGTAAGCGCAGCCAGGTCAAAACGCCGCGGGGAAAAGGTCGACCGAGCTTCTTCCATGGACGGCCAAAACTGAACCCGCCGACCGTGTATCATGATTATTTAATTCCTTCAAAACCGACCCACCGAGGGTGTATGTGTGTCAGAGCGTTTGTGCTTTATGATACTGGTTTGTTGCACCTGGATACGGTGGTCGGGTTTTTTCGCCTAAATATTTATTAGATTATTAAATTAGAATAAAAAACGCTGTTTCTGGCACACACAAGTTTTGGATATCCTGAATTGCTATTGAATATATTGAAAATCCCGAACTTCGATATGGCTCATTGTGTCTAACATGTGTAGAAATACTTATATCAGAGCATGTGAACATTCGCCAGTTTTTATAACCAACAATTATACAAAGATTTTTCAATCGAAAAGATTTCACTTCATGAATCCTTAACAATTAAATTATGCTCGTTATATGCAACACAAAACAATACCAAATACGTAAAAGGTTGCTAGGCTGGACAGCAAAATGTCACCACAAATACACCATTATGCCGCTGGAAACGATTACATGTCAGCCAAATGATTTTTTTTTTGCGTATTACTGTAGGGTAGAATTAGTCATACCTGTGTCAGATGAGTAGAAAGAATCGTTTTCCCCTAGATGGCCAGACAATTTTTCACCATTTCTTCTGAAATAACGCAAGAATAAATTCACAACCGACGATGAGGAGAGAAAGGCAGTAACTACTATGAGTGAGAAACGTGAGCCAGTCGCGTTAAGAATCTAGATGGAATGGAACAGAGAAAATGGCAAACTTTGTGGTTCATCGTCAGCTTATTTGGAAGTACCTAAGAATATCAATATTTTGTACGAATACACGAATTTTATTTTCAATCGCTTTCACTTTTTTAACGTACATCTCTTATATACGGCACGATATTCTCTCCAGATGGAAGGAACGAAAGGATCTCATATAATGTCCTCGGAATTTAAAATGGTGTTTGATGAAATCATTACCAACCAGCTATTGCCAATCTGATTTAAATCTAATTTACTTTACTCAAAGCATAATTCAAACAACAACTCTGCGGTTCTCCCAAAAACTAAATGTAGTACAAATTTCACATTATTCCATTGCGAAATCGAGGTCCCAAAATGTCAAGCAGACGTGCGTCATCGCGATCCGCTTACTTAACGACTGGTAAGGCCAAATCCCCAGCAAATGTGAATAATTCCATGCTGAGGGGAAACCAGTTTTGGATTTAAAAAATGTACAAGCTGATAGTTTTCCTTCGCCTTTGCAGCTTGTGCTTGAGAATTGAGAATGAGAAATTTGAATGGTTTTGGGTTCTATGAAATGTTTCTTTCTATAGATGTTTGAAAAAAGAATGAAAAAGAATCTTAAATAACTTTGGTTTCGAATTGGCGATGTGATAATCCGCTTCAAAAATACTTGAGAAAAAAATGGTGAAATATGGTTATAAGCTCCTAAATGTATGCAATTATGGCACCATTTGGAACATTTTGAATATTTTAAAATGTCGCTGTAGACTGCTTTTATAAACCTTTCTTTTTTTCATGCTCTTTTCAGAACAACGTTGGCTCCATTGTACTGGTGAAATCGAGGGAACAAACGTTCCGTGACATTTATAACAACCAACCTGCACAGTACCGTGTTAACTTCCCCTTCAGCAACGTGATCCCCAGCGTGCTCGCGATTAGCGTGAATGGGCAGACCATTTGCACCGGCCAGAAGGCGACGGGCCAAATTGTGACCACCATCAACCTAGAGCATACGCTCTTCACGCAGATGCAACCACTGTCCAATGGTAACGGCAACAACGTGAATGCCATTCAATTCCAGCCGGTGCAACAGACTCCACCCCCTATCCACACGCCGCCGGTACAAGTCCAACCACAACCACAGCCGCAAGCACCGGTCGTGCAAACATGGCAGCCTCAAAACCAACCCAGGCCACGGCCAGTTAACAGACCGCAGGTGTTTCAAACCCCTCGTCCGCAACCACAATCAACAGTCCCAGTGGAAGTTTCTTCTGGATCGCTCGACGAGTAATTATCTGAAACCGCCTCTCGACTATTCTTGATTCTAATAAATCTAACGTGAATTCTTTTGATGGTTTATTTTAGATGCGGAAAGCCCGCGGCCGTTTACAGCAGACTTTCGATCAATGGACAACACTCGCCCAAGGGACAGTTCCCTTGGGCGGTGCCGGTCTTTATCGACCAAGGCGCGTCAAAGAAGCCCAAGTACATCTGCGGCAGTACGATCATCAGCAAAAACCACCTGGTGACGGCCGGCCATTGCATGTACGAGGATAACAAGGAGCGGCAGGCTACTGATCTGCTGACCGCGCCCGGCATGTACAACATTGACAACTTCTTCGAAACGGACATTCAAATGGGATACGTTGCGTCCATTGTTGTCCATCCAGACTACTACACCGACGACTACGGGAAGACGGAGAACGATATTGCTCTCATGGTACTGCGACAAACGATCATTTACAACGACCTGGTGCGACCGATTTGCCTGTGGAATGGGAACGACAACATCGAGGATATCGTCGGCCTGACTGGGTACGTGTCGGGTTGGGGCGTCACGGAGAACGGCTCAGCCAAAAAGCCGAGCTACGTCAATGCGAAAGTGGTAGCAAAGAACGAGTGCCGTCGCAAGCTGGGCAGCATCTTCTCTGAAAAGGAGATGTTTTGTGCGGACGGGAATGGGTCGGTCCCGTGCACGGGCGATTCGGGCAGCGGGCTCGTTTTAAAGCAGGGCTCACGATTCTACATCCGAGGGATCGTCTCTATTGGGCAGTTCGATCCGATCACGCTACTTTGTGATACCGGCAAGTACGTGGTGTACACCGATATCGCACCCTTTCGGTTTTGGTTGAAGAACGAGATGAATACTAAAGTCAACAAGTAGTAGCTAATATGCTCCAACTTGAAATTATGGGAGCATAAGAAATGCTCTCCGACAGAGCATCGCATTTTATTTTATTTCATGCCGCCTGAACTTCGGGTGACCCCAAAGTGAATCACAAGGGCCGCACATCTGGGCAAGAGATTATGATCAACTTATATTTTAGTTTAGGTTTAGTTTAGGCTTATAGTAAAAACAATCGCAATAACAACGACAACCACAACAACACAAGGAAAAGCTATCCACAAATGGAAGACGATTGTTCGGTGGTTGTTGTGCTAGTCGCGGCTGCAACAACCAACGGCACAACAACGTGTACACAAAGACAATAAATGGCAAAATGAGTAGTGCGTAGATCTTATTTATTTTATGTGCTATGTTTAAGGATAACCTCGCCGGTATGCACCACAATTGTATTGGCTAAGAGAATGCACTCTTGGGCATGGAGTCTATGCTAATGAGAAATAAAACGAGAACCATCCGTAGATGACTAAACGAGATTTGTGAGCGTTGTGTAAATATTTCGTAGATAAACTAACAAAAAATTATTCTACAATGCATTTTTCATGTTGTTCAGGATCATCAGTTGAACGAATGTCGTCAATTCATGAATGATAATTGTACAATGGGGCATCTCCTGGAAGGATGTATTTCATACCAATCCTATATGATTTGAACGATCAGTGATGAAAATTTTGCTCACATGAAATCGAATGGGAGCCGTCCGATACGTCAGTTGGTTACAAACGATGCCATACGTAATGGCAACTTGGAGGATGTTACCAGCATGACCGGACTCGTGTCGTTCAGGGGCGTCTAGGAAAAGGCGAAAGGCGATAATAATTGAAAAGGACGATCGAGTGCAGCGCACTCTTCCATATCCATTAGAGGCTAGAGTC
The DNA here is from genome assembly GCA_914969975.1 of Anopheles atroparvus. Lineage (NCBI taxonomy): Eukaryota > Metazoa > Arthropoda > Insecta > Diptera > Culicidae > Anopheles > Anopheles atroparvus. Next base: position 35,944,300 of record CAJZCY010000001.1, read on the forward strand.
TGGTTTAATTTTTTCTAAAGAGATCTCCTACGCGTAGGTGCATCATGTGTTTTTATACCGGCCCCCTTAAGTTTGTCACATACTGGGCGACTCCATCGTAAATGGAAAGAGTATATAATTTATGTCTAGTGGAAATGCACGGGTGGTTTAAATGCTGAATGAAACACAACGATGTTTAGCAGTGTTGTTGGATGTTTAGTTTCAATGTGCTCCTTGCGCCAGATAAACCTTAGCGAAGGATGTTTGTAATAAATTTTACCGTTGAGATTTGAAAAAGGTTATCGAATGCGACACACTTTTGCATACCCGAATGCACCACACTTTTGCATACCCATAAAAAGATTAGCATCTGGTTTAAGCTCCCTCGCGTTAGTGCATTTTTTTTTATCTAGGCCAATAAAAGTTTGTCACGTACTGGGCGACTCCATCGGTTACATGAGACACGACACATCGGGACTCATTGGATAGTGGTCATTCACGTCCCAAACAACTCCTACCCTTCCTCCAAGTGATGCCAACCGAGAAACGTGCAACCTTATCTTCACGAACATCGAAACAAGGATCTTTGTTCGTATGCTGACAGGGAGAGAGACTCTTTCCCCCGACGCGATTCTAAGCGCCTGTTCACCTGGGATGAAGCGCTTTTGGTACCCGTTGCTATGAACGACGTCTTGGCGTGTTGGTAGATGCGGAACTTTTGCGATGGAAACGATCATGTATCATTAAATTCAAAGAGACAGTCCGTTAGCGTGGGATCGTGTCTCTCTCTCTCTCTCTCCTTCTCTCTCTCTCCTTCTCTCTCTCTCTCCTTCTCTCTCTCTCTCTCTCTCTCTCTCTCTCTCTCTCTCTCTGTCTCTATCTCATTTTCTCTCTGATACCTTCTATTTTTTAAATTCTCTTTATCTATCCATATTTCGCTCTTTCTCAACACCGAGCCACACTTGATCCTCTCCTCCTATGAAAAGCTACCATCGAGAGTTCTTCAACATCTCCAGCAAAACTGCGAGGAAGATTATCATCAAATTCGATTTGAATAATGCATGTCCATAGCTCGTACGCTAACCAGCGGTTCAGCGGGGTTATATCCTCGCTACCCGCTCTTATCAGTATCCAATCGAAGTTTCTAGGTGCTTTAGAAGATCTCTGCCAAATATTCGCATGCCAAAGCGGCAACTGTTGTTTTCTTGCCGAACCAGTCCTCGAACGATCATCAATGTGAAAACACAACTAGAAGGGAACCATGAATGAGTTTCATTTGAAAGTGATTCATCTTCGTTTTATCTTCCGAAAGTGAAAAGTGTGTTGTTTCAAATAGTAACTGTGACATCACATCTAAGACGGGTTGTGAATTTCCCCTCGTGTTTCGTCTCTTCATTTGCTGTGTATCTCTCGAGAACGTTCCGTACACGGATGTGCAAACACTATGTTGACTAAACGAATCTTCACATCCGGCGCGTTTCCCGCTTTCCTCCAACTCGGCGCCCTTCTGTTGCTGCAGCTTCTGATATTCGAGCCGAAGGCGCATGGTCAACAGCTGACTTCGCCGTGTCCCTCAATTTTCAATTTCCGGTGGGACCCACTCACCAACCAGGTGTTCGGCTTCATCCAGCTCTATAACCTGCGTATCGGTCAGGTGGTCAGGCTGAACGTCGCTCTCTCGATCGGTGCCAACGTGCCTCGGGTAAGCCCGGCTGAGTTGATCTTAAACCCAGGAATATCTAACAAACAACCGTCCTCAACCTAGGAATGCGAATGGATAACTCGTGTTCTCTCCCATGTTCCACTATCATTTGATTTCGCATTTTATTTAATATAAACTATCGCTCGGTAGTGTAGATGCGTGCGAGCGCGTTTGTAGGTGAGGATGAGTGTGAGTTTTGTGAAGTCTATAAACCTGACTACCTTGGGGCGGTCATAATTCCCTTAAATGCTGCAAACCGGTTTGTTAAAACAATTTTTTTCATACAGATCTAGTTCTATTTTGCGGAGCTAGCTTGTTAACTCGTTTTCATTAACCAATCTTTTAAAATTTTGAATTTTCAAAGACTTGCTACCTGCCAAACTGTTGCATTGCTTATCACACATTAAAATGGAGATTTTCGCCTTCACAGTGCAACAATATATCCAAAACAATACGCGAGCACTGTCAAATCTGTACATTTTCGTCACGTGGTCTTCAGCTACATGCGCAAAAATTGCCAATCCTATGGCCAAAAGGTAGCTCCATTTAAACAAAACATCCTGCGCGATCGAGGTTTAGCTGAGCTAACTGAGTGGGTTTCAATTAATACGGCATTCAATGTAAGTAATTCAAGTCAATCTCTTGGATTCGAGCTACCCCAGGAGCTTGTGGTAATACAACCTCCATCTCCAATTGCCCCTGTAAAGTATTTGCTCTGTGCCCCGGAGATCCCAATGGGCCCAATGGGAGTTTTTTTTTTTCGTTTAAAGTACATCACATTTATCTACATATTCTTCAGTCTGAAATGAGATAAACACGTTGAAGCTAGAAATCTTCTTCGTTCTTTCGTATCGACCGTCATTTGATCATACCCATTCAGATACGGTGCTGGTATCTGGTAAAAATGGATCCGATAAATGCCACGACGATGTATGTATGTAGAACAATGTTGGCTCCATTACACTGATCAAATCGAAGGAACAAACGTTCCGCGATATTCAAAACAACAGACCAGCACAGTACCGAGTTAACTTACCCTTCCGCAACTTGTTTCCCAACTTGCTGGCGGTGTACGTGAATGGACAACCGGTCTGCTACGGCCAGCGGGCGACGGGAAGGATTGTGACTACGATCAACCTGGACCACACGCTCGTCACGCAGTTGTTAACACCGCCAGTACAACAGACTCCACGCCCTGTTATCTACAGACCGACCATACAAATTCGAACACAGCCTCAGCCGCAACCGGTGTTCGTGCAAACTAGGCTGCCTTCACCCCAGCCAAGTCTGCCTACAATCCCACCTAGGCCGACTATAATCCAACCTAGGCCGCCAGCAATCCAGCCTACACCGCCGCCAGAGACCAGATTAGAAGTGGTTCAAGCCCCTCGTCCGCAACCACAATCAATTGATGTGTTAGTACCCGAAGAAAGCACCAATATTCCCTTCTTGGCTTCCACTGATTCGAATTAACCTCACGTGAATATTTTTGGATGCGTTATTCTAGGTGCGGAAAGCCCTCGCCAGTTTACAACAAACTCTCGATCAATGGAAAACTCTCGCCTAAGGGACAGTTCCCGTGGGCGGTGCCAATCTTCGACGCACGCCCAATAAAGCCCAAGTACATCTGTGGCAGTACGATCCTTAACAAATACCACTTGGTGACGGCGGCTCATTGCATGTACGACGATAGCAGGAAGTTCCGGCCTTCTGAGCTGGTGACCATGCCTGGTATGTACAACATTGACAACTTCTTCGAATCGGACATCCAGGAGCGCGATGTGGCGTCCATTATCGTGCATCCGGACTACGACGACTACGATAATACGGGGAACGATATTGCTCTCATGGTGCTGCAGCAAGCGATCATTTACACCGACCTGGTACGACCAATTTGCCTGTGGAATGGGAACGACAACATCGAGGATATCGTCGGTCGTACTGGGTACGTGTCAGGCTGGGGCATCACCGAAAAGGGATCAGCCAAGAAACCGAGCTAAGTTCGTGCGAAGGTGCTATCGAATAAAGAGTGTCGGCGTAATCTGGGCAGCATCTTCTCACTAAACAAAAATAGGTTTTGTGCGGACGGGCAAGGGGAGGTCCAGTGCTCGGGAGATTCTGGAAGCGGTTTAGATCGGGAGGTTCTGGAAGCGGACTCGTTTTAAAGCAGGGCTCACAGTTCTTCATTCGTGGAATCGTCTCTACTGGCCAGTTCGATCCGTTTACGCTGATTTGCGATACCACCAAGTACGTGGTGTACACCAACATCGTGCAATTCCGGAGATGGTTGCTTAAAGAGATGGAGATATAATCAACAAGTAGGAGCGAATACGCTGCAATCCGGAATACAAGAGCAACGCCATACGCCTTTTACCATAACTACCGATCTGTGGGTGGCCCAAAAGTGAGACGGAAAGTCATGCAGCAGCGAATAAATGGAAAGTATCAGGTGTCTAGTCGGGGAACAGGCCCAGCGAGAGTGTCATTAATATAAATATTCCGTGGAGCCACAAACACTAGCATTGAGAAAAGCATTGTTAATAGCATTGAGAAAAGTAATTTTCTTCTTGAAACTACACTGCTACTACACTACATTGTTCGTTCGTCCCTTTACCTTGATATCTTCACGGAACATCAAGCAAATTCACGGAAAATTCATGCAAGAAAAAACTTAAACTTTGTAAACAAAAACAGTTCGACGGTTACTCTAGACACAGGTTGATCCGTCTTATTAAAGTATGCTCACTCAATTACCCTACCTTCTGCCTTAAAATCACATTATTATAGGTGTCGGAGGACAATGCTTTAACGCGGCATCTGCTAGCTATGGCCGAAAGAATAAAAATCTATTTGCTCAGCTCTAGCACTCGAAAGCTTGTTTATGGCGGAACATTTCCGACGCCTCTCGTATGGCCCGGTTCTTCTTCGTGATCCCTGGTTGTTGGCCAAAATGACCGCTTTGGGTGAAAAAGGTAAACTCTTAGACCCCGATGTTTGAATGTTAAAACACCACATCCCCTCCTCCTATGAAATGCTTTCATCGCAGATTTTCAACAAAAACTGCTTCACAACTGCAAACCTTCGAATCCCATCAAATTCGATTTGAATAATGAATGACCATAGCTCGTACGCTAATCAGCGCCTGATTTAGTGAAAAAGATGGTAATAGTGCGGTAGGATATATCATAACGTCCATCTCTTATCAGTATCCAATCGATGTTTCCGGGTGAGAGGATCGCTACAAAATCTTCTAGAACCAAATCGAAAGCAGCAACTCCTTGCCGGTGGTTTTGTTTCCGAATCAGTCCGCGTTCGATCGTCAAAGCAAACACTATGTTGATCGCACGAGCAAACACTATGTTGACCAAACGAATCGGCGCGTTTCCCGCATGCCTACGACTCGGTACCGAACTGCTGCTGCTGCTGATACTCGGACAGGTAGTGCACGGCCAGCAGCTCAGCTCGCCATGTCCCTCAATTTTCAGCTACCGGCGGGACTCAGGCAACGACCAGGTTTTCGGTTACATCGAGGTGCCAAACTTGCGTATCGGTCAGGCAGTCAAGCTGAACGTCGATCTCTCGATTGGTCTCGCCGTGCCTCAGGTAAGCCACGCCGGATCATCCGTTAACGCTCACTTAAGAATGCGAATGTTCCACGCGGAAATTAGCCGGCCGTGAATCATCATCATTTGTTTCCTCGAAAACTCTCACTCGGTAGTGTGGTGGAACCTGGTGTATGTGAGGGTGAGACTGGTTTGCAGAATCTGGAAACCTGACTACCTTGAGGCGGTCATTGGTCCCAAAACTATTGAACACCGGTTTGTTTAAACATGTTTTCATGCATATGATCTAGTTCGCTTCTTAACTTAACTTAAAAATTCCATTTTAGATCTCAAAATTATTCAAATATTGTATTTTTCTCGGCACTTGCCGTAAGTCTCGGCACTTGCCGAACTGCTGCATAATGAATGTGACTCGTACGAAACTGGTTTATTAAAACAACATTAAAATTGTTGATATCACAGAAAGGTTGACACAATTTTTTCAGGTGTTCAGTATGCTTAGTAGAGCATTGGCCAGATCGTTAGAGAAAATCTGTCTCAAACCTCTCAAATCTCGGAGGATTTTTTTTTTCCTAAATGGCCATGCTCATTGCAAGCATGAAGATCACGAATGAATTCGCTGCCGATCAAACACCGAAACTGATCAACCGGATGATGACTGAAAAAGAAATTTTATTCGCATTAACATCTCGGGTGAATGGATCAAATCTTCAAAGTTCATGCACCATTTTATTTCTGTATTAATACATGATGAAAACGTAATTTTGATTCTATTTGGTCTTAACAGCTTTTTGTTCCCGCGGTTTGCCCGGGAAAATTGAGTGATTTCGCAAAGAATGCGGCCTTCAATGTATGTCTTTTAAATCCAGTTTAAAAATGATGACATTCAGGGATTCGAGCTACCCTAAGAGGCTTGCGTTAGTAAACAATTCCTCCCCATTAGCTCTTGTCCTGTCCTGTAGCTTTTCCTCAGTGCCCCAGGTCACTAAATAGTCTGAAAACGTAATAAATACCACTAGTTACAACTGAGATAGCTTTTCTAAACTGTGTTCTACTATTGCATTTTCTTTCTCTTTTAGAACAACATTGGCTCGATTACACTGGTCAAATCAAAAGAACAAACGTTCCGCGACATTTATAACAACCAACCAGCACAGTACCGAGTTAACTTCCCCTTCCGCAACGTGCTTCCCAACTTGTTGGAGATTCGCGTGGATGGACAGCCCATCTGCTACGGCCAGAAGGCGACGGGCCAAGTTGTGACCACCATCAACCTGGACCACACGCTCGTCACGCAGTTACAAACGCTGTCTAACGTTAACGGCAACAACGTGTATGCCATTCCTAACCAGCCGGTGCAACAGTCTCCATCACCTATTTTCTACACGCCAACCGTACAAATCAGACCACAACCGGTTGATCAATCGCAGTTCATAATCGAACCGGAAGTATTTGAAAATCGTGGTCCACAACCACAATCTAATGATGTGTAAGTACCAGTATTCCCTTCTTGGCTTCCCCGGATTCGAATTAATCTCACGTGAATATTTTGGATGCGTTATTTTAGATGCGGAGAGCCCACGAACATCTACAGCCGACTCTCTATCAATGGACAACTCTCGGCTAGGGGGCAGTTTCCGTGGGCGGTGCCAATCTTCAACAAACGCCCAATTAAACCCAGGTACATCTGTGGAAGTTCGATTCTTAACAAATACCACTTGGTGACGGCGGCCCATTGTATGTACGACGATAGCAGGAAGTTCCGGCCTTCTGAGCTGGTGACCATGCCTGGTATGTACAACATTGACAACTTCTTCGAATCGGACATCCAGGAGCGCGATGTGGCGTCCATTGTCGTCCACCCGGAATACTACACTGACGGATACGGAACGACGGAGTACGATATTGCTCTCATGGTGCTGCAGCAAGCAATCGACTATAATGAACTGGTGCGACCGATTTGCCTGTGGAATGGAAGCGACAACCTCGAGGATTTAGTTGGCAGGACAGGGATCGTGTCGGGCTGGGGTATCACGGAATACGGAAATGCCCAAGAACCGAGCTACGTACGCGCAAAGGTATTGTCAAAGAACGAGTGTCGGCGCGAGCTGGGCAGCATCTTCTCGGTAGAAAAAGGGATGTTTTGTGCGGCAGGGCAAGGCGAGGTGCCGTGCTCGGGCGATTCAGGAAGTGGGCTCGTTTTTAAGCAGGGCTCACGATACTACATTCGTGGAACTGTCTCTATTGGGCAGCACGATCCGATCACACTGCTTTGCGATACCGACAAGTACGTGGTGTACACCGACATCGCGCACTTCAAGGATTGGCTGATAGGAAAGATGTATAATGCAGTCAATAAGTAGTAGCTTATATGCTTCAATACAACCATCGGCACCACAACGTCAACACGAAGACAATAAATGGCAAATTAAGTAATGCTTAAATCGTAGATTTTATTTATTTAATGCGCTATGTTTGAAGATAAATTCAATAAGAGACCGTAGACGGGAACTGGTGCTAAGTAAATCTACCTATCTATCTATGTGAATTAAAATGTTTTAGAACCTGTCTGTCCGTCTGTCTGCCTGTGAAACGACTGCACAGTTTTGCATGACATGGATAAGGCGTGAGTACTAGCAACGGTACGAACAAAACGCCTTGCACGATCGAATAGATCGACACAAAACGACAGAGAAATTGGGCACGCAAGGTCCTAGGGTAGATGAAAATCCAAGAAAATTAACCTTTCAGCAGAGAACTTTAAAGGTAAAAAGAAAAAAAAAGAACCACGAAGAAAACGTCGCCGCACATCTCATGGATCTCGATGTTATTACTACCAATCCTCCACCATCACAGCATCTGAGATAAGATCCGAAGATCTGGTTGGTCTATATGCTCCTTCATCATTCCTCCTCACAAATTGGTTGAACAATTCTTTAAGTATCCTCCTCTCGCTCACGACTAACAGGTGTTGCTTTGGTTTTTTGACAACGTCAAATAACGAAGATTACTCCGAATCCCATCAAATTCGATTTGAATAATGTATGACCATAGCTCTTGATTTTTTTTTATAAGGATTCGTGCTTTATTCTCGCTTGAAATTCTAATTTTATCACAGATTTGTCTGTGAGAATAGCGCGGTAGTCCCTTCTTCTTACCTTTTCATCCACCGGCATACAACTTTTCCGTTAGAGCCAGGCTGGGGCTAGCTCGTGGCAAAACAGCTCCTGCATAAAAGAAAACGATGGTAGTAGTGTGATGGGGGATATCCCCGCGGCACACTCTTATCAGTATTCAATTCAATATTCCGGATGCAATAGAAGATCCCTACCAAATCTTCTCAAGCCAAATCGAAAGCAGCAACACTCTGCCGGTTGTTTTGTTGCTGAACCAGTCCGCGTACGATCGTCACAGTTATAGCATACAGTTGTCGGCATACGGAATGTCGAGAAGTGAGATAAATTAACGAACATACATAGTGATCCTCGCGAGCACGGGAAGATCGCTGGATGAAGTGAATCAGAGGCTTAATGGGTTTTAATGTGTTTCTTCATCTCACTTACACGCACGAGCGCTTTTTCTTTTCATCGAGAGGGAGAAAGAACTAAAATTACTGTACTTGAAAGAAACATCCATCCACGATTTCACGAATACCTGTTCTAAGTGCGGAAAGAGAAAAGTTTTCTTCGTTTTTTAAGTGTTGTGTTGTTTTCGTTTAAGGATTTTGAGTTTCCCTATGTGTCTCGATCTTCACTTTCTGTGAATCTCCCGTGACACGTGCTCGGTACACGGACGTGCAAACACTATGCAGACGAAACATCTCCACGTATCAATCGCGTTTTCCGCTCGACTCCAACTCAGTGCCCTACTGCTACTGCCTGTAATTCTCGGAACGGTGGTGCACGGCCAGTATCTGACCTCACCGTGCCCCTCAATTTTTAGATACCTGCGAGATCAGAACACGGACCAAGTGTTCGGCTATCTCGAGCTGCCAAACTTGCGAATAGGTCAGGTGGTTAAGCTGAACGTCGATCTCTCGATCGGTGTCGCCGTGCCTCAGGTAAGCCACGCTGGGTCATTGGTTAACGCCGAAAGATCGGACAGTAAGAATGCGAATTGCCAAAGTCGAGAATAAGATACTCGTCTTCTCTCCTGCCGGACCAAAACTGAATTCGCTGACCGCGTACCATTATCATATGATTCTACGAAATTGTCGCTTGGTGGATGTTTACTAGCGTTTGTATGTGTGAGGATGAAACTAGTTTGTGGAATCTAGAAACCCGACTACCTTGGGGCAATCATGATCCCCAAAACTATTGCTAACCGGTTTGTTCGAACATGTTTTGTATGTATATACTTTGTTTGTGCTAGGGCTGATAAGATTATTCTCATCACGACGAATGGAAAGATCTATCTCAACATTTTCTAAACTCGAATCATTTGACAAAATACTGTGAGAAGTCTCTAATGCGTTGGAAGTAAAGCAAATAAGTGTTTTTTGAATGCTATGTTCTAAGAAATATTTGTCTTGGAATTTATTAAAAAAGCTCATAATATTTAATTTGCCTAAAAAATCTTCCATTTTTTTCAATCAGAAATATGCAAATGATGAACGCTAAAAAAAAATATGCAAATGATAAAAACCTTTGAATTAAATAACCATTTCAGCACATGTTGCCACAAATACAAACATTTACATTACACTCGCAATTTGTCGTGTACTTGCCGTCCCGGTGTGAAAAGTGGTTCCAATACATACCACGACGATTTATGCGTGTCACTGCAACACACTTACGGTACTTCAAGACCATAGAGGCAGCACAAAGTAAAATCTCCACCAAATGTTCTTCACCGCCATCCCGGAAGAAAAACCACATGTTCAGCCGACCACAATTTCAAGCCAAGTGTCCCGTAGCCTTTCAAGCTCCTGGTTTAAGTTTTTGTTGTTGGTCTTTTTGGAGTTCATTAACCAAAGGTTTTTTTAAAGGCTGATGATGAAATTGGTCGAATCGAATGAAAATCGACTTGCTTAATTTTTTTAAATAGCGAGAGAAACATCTGGCTAGCCCTTAAATAAATGGAACGGTAAAATCTCTGTTTTTGACCCCATCAAATTTCGAAAATAACTGGACAGCTTTGCCTCTAATGACTGCTGAGGTAGCTTTCCTACACTGTTTTTTTTAATTTAATTTTTTTTTTGTCATTTCAGAACAATGTCGGTTCCATCACACTGGTCAAATCGAAGGAACAAACGTTCCGCGACATTTATAACAACCAACCAGCACAGTACCGAGTTAACTTCCCCTTCCGCAACTTGTTTCCCAACTTGCTGGAGATTCGAGTAAATGGACAGCCTATCTGCATTGGTCAGAAGGCGACGGGCCAAATTGTGACCACCATCAACCTGGACCACACTCTTTTAACGAAGTTGGAAACGGTGTCGAACGGTAACGGCAACAACGTGTATGCCATTCAATTCCAGCCAGCACCACTCCAGACTCCACGTCCTGTTATCTACACGCCGACCGTACAAATCAGATCACAACTCCCGCCGCAACCGCAGTTCGTGCAAACTAGGCAGCCTTCGGTCGCACCTAGGCCGGCTACAATTAAACCAAGGCCACAGACAGTGAATCTGCAAGCGGTTCAATCTCCTCGTCCGCAGCCACAATCGATTGAATTGTAAGTTTTAAAAAGACAGCACAAATATTCCCTTCTTGGCTGCCCCGCATTCGAACCGTTCTAACGTACATGATGTTTATTTTAGGTGCGGAAAGCCCGCGGCCATTTACAGCAGACTCTCGATCAATGGCAAACGCTCGGCTAAGGGACAGTTTCCGTGGGCGGTGCCAATCTTCGACAAACGCAACTCACTAAAGCCCAAGTACATCTGTGGCAGTACGATCATCACCAAATACCACCTGTTGACGGCGGCCCATTGCATGTACGACGATTACAGGGCGCGCCAGGCTTCCGAGCTGCTAACTACGCCCGGCATGTACAACATCGACGACTTCTTGGAACCGGACATTCAGAGGCGATACGTGGCGTCCATTGTTGTCCACCCGGAATACTACTCCAACGACGATGGAAAGGCGGAGTATGATATTGCTGTCATGGGGCTGCGGCAAGCGATCATCTACAATAACCTGGTGCGTCCGATTTGTCTGTGGGATGGAATCGACAATCTCGAGGATGTAATTGGCAAGCAAGGGCTCGTGTCGGGCTGGGGGGTCACGGAAAACGGTGCAGCCAAGAGACCGAGCTACGTTCACGCGAAGGTGGTGTCACATAACCAGTGTCGCCGCCAGCTGGGCAACATCTTCTCGCCAGACAAAGGAATGTTTTGTGCGGACGGGCACGGTGAGGTCCCGTGCACGGGCGATTCGGGCAGTGGGCTCGTTTTAAAACAAGGACAACAATTTTTCATTCGCGGAATCGTCTCCATCGGCCAGTACTCCATCTGAGCTCGCTGACTTGCGATAGCACCAAGTACGTGGTGTACACCGACATCGCGCCCTTCCGATACTGGTTGGGAAGAGTATTAAAAGGTTTTTAATTTCACCCAGTTTTGCACGGAAAATGTAACAAAGTGTTGCAGCGATAAAGTGCTTGCAAGAACGTTGCCATTCTGGGATTTTCAGTGACTCAAGGACCTAGTGTTAATAGACCCCTTCTCCTCCGTGAGCATTTTCCCTGTACCGGGGACTTCTCATTGCAAATCAAAAATGTCCAAGAAAAATAAAAGAACCGGGTGTGGTTTTCACCAAAAAGCGGTCAACTTTCCGGCATATTGAAATAAATTATTTTTTCTTTAGGTTTATGAGAATAATTTTTCCACTTCATACGGAGCATGTTTGCAGAAAGCCTGAAAAAAACTTCAGCGAGCGGAATAATGGCCAACTCTTCGTTCTAGAATACAATTGTCAAACAAGAACCAGAAGTCAGTAGTGACCATTTATTTAAAAAATTATTACGTTGTTCTTAAATTTATATAACAATCTTACGGTTTAATCGGTTATAACAAGATAGAATGCAGAGCCCACGTCATCGTGGATCTTGTTCGAGCCGGCGTACGTGCTGGGCTATCCCAGACCTCCTTCCCGGAAGAGAACCTCACCTTCGGTAAAAAAATCTTAAAGAAATGTCTTTTAAAAACAAAAAGCTTTTACATGAAACTTCATTGACTATTTTAATGAAGCAGTATTCAACCAAATCGTGAATGTTTTTCTATATATTGTTTCGAAACGTGTTTACCTTGCTGACTAACGAATACTTGCTGGTTTTCCCAGAAGCAGCTTAAAACGCTGTTGGGGATAAAACCCCAACCAAGGCTTGTTTCAGAATTCAACATCGCGGAGGCAGCATCACGAAAAGCCCCTAAATATATGCAATTATGGAACCAACGCGTACACATCCGACATTTCAAACATTCTGATTCACCTCAGTATCAGGATTTAAAGTTAAAGTAAAATATCTTTCCCTAATTGCTCTTTTACCAAGAACAAACAATTCCCAACATTAATAACAACACAGTACCGATTTAACTGCCCCATCAGAAAAGTGTTCCCCAGAGTGCTGACGGTCAGCGTCAAAGGAAAGACCATCTGTACCAGCCGGATAGCGAAGGATGAGATGGTGACCACCATCACCGACTATCACACGTTCCTTGCGCATGTGGAGTCACTGCAGAAGGGTAACGGATGCATCCGCTGCACTGTAGGATATACTTCATAATATTGATATGATAGAAATTTTAAAATACTTTTGATGTTTCTCCCTAAGCCTGTCCAACCCGTGTAAAGAAGAAACAGCCGCCTCCGCTTTCTTTTTGTTTCTTTGAAGAGCTGCCTTAGAGCAACCTTTACAATAAAACCGCCACGGGTCGACTAATTATCGAAGCGTCCAGCGTGTTCGGGCGGCGATTTATCCATATTGAATTCGTGCTTGCTGCAGCTTCATAAAGATGTCTTGCCACTTGCCATTTCCACATTCACGCCCCGGCTAGAACCTTGAAATCTCCACCAAAACTCGCTCGAGTGAAGCCTACGGCTCACGCCAACAGAGACATTAAGATATCAGAAGATTATGTCCGACCCAGCAGACGGCACGCTAAAATATGACACAAACACACAAAAAAGCACGGAAGTACGCCTTTGATCTACTATTCGGCCACACCGCGTGACTCACGGAAGATTCTTCCGAGACAAAACTTGTTCCACGATCGACTCAGGAAACAGGTTGATCGGACTCATTAACGTATGAACACACACACGCACCCACACAGTCACCTACAGCTGGCCATAAAAGTACATTATCACAGGTGTCGCTAGACAGCGCTTCAACGCGGAATCGGTTCACTTTGATCGAAAGAAGAAAAAAAACAAATCTTTATTCAAATGATGTTAGATTGCAGAGCTCGAACCACTCGAAAGCTAGTTCCCTGGCGGAAAATTACCGGCTTCGTTCGCCAGGTCGTGTTCTTCCCTACAAGGAGCGCTCTCTGATTCCCCAATGATGTAAACTTCACCCGCATACAGCCCGGTGCGAGTCATCAGTTACGTCAGTTGGTCACGAACGATGGCAGCTGCAGTTCGTCGTCCTGCAGTGACGTCGCACCGCCCGGCGTGATAACCTGCTTGCGGTAGGTGATCTCCTCCCGGATGTACTTCACCGAGGTGCTGTTGTCCTGCGGGTTGTTCGTTTCCTCCTTGCGCTCGATCGTGCGCTGGTACTCGTGCTGTATGCCCGGAGCACTAGCCGACTGTCCGGTGGACTCAGCGTTTACTTTCGGCTGCTCCACTGGTAGGCTCTGCTTACGGAGCGGAGCTACTGCCAGAGCGGCAGTCGGTGCGGCAACCGGGGTAGCAGGTCTAGCCGGGCTAGATGGCGCGGGCGGGCTCAGGCCGAGGTTCAGACTGGACGGAATTACTTTGGTACGCTCACAGTTCTCCTTGCACGAGTCGGAACGCAGAAAGTGCCTCAACGTCACGGCACTAACGAACGTACCACGATCGCCGGGACCCGTACACAGTTCCCGCCCGTTGAAGATCACTTTCGTTATCTTGGGAAGGGGATCCTGTAGGGGGAAGTTTATCCGGTACTGCACACCGCGACCCTTGCCGAACTGTTCTAAAATCTGCGTGCTGTCCTCGATCGCCTCAATCGAGCCGACATATTTCTACACGCGAAAGAAGTAGAAAAAACACAGTAAGATAAGAATCTCTCAATCGTTTCAGCAATGTTCTTGGATGTAGGACTGCGCCTACCATGGCTTATCAAACTCACCGATCGCAACTCGCCCGCAATCGACAGATGCAACTCTAGCGTGCCAGCCTTGTCCACCGCCTGCTCGCGTGTGTCGACGATTCCGTAAATCTGCTGCTTGATGCTGTCCGTCGCGTACTTGAAGATGGCGGGGCAGGGTGACACAGTGTTGGCCACGGAGGCACTGTAGGCAAAACTTGGTAGCACAACAAACACAGCAAGCGCCGACACAAGCGCCACGGACCTGCTCCACAACATCTCCGGATGAGCCATCACTTGACGCGGTCGAAGGCAGAACATCAATGGATCGGAAATATTTCACGCAACTCCACGGGGACAACGGTTCATTAGCTACTAAAAAGCTAAGTAAGGTGTGCGTCGTAGTTTAATACGTGCGTGCTTTTGAGAGAATCACACAGTGCGACCGGGGCAGAACAGTATTGTACACTTCGGTGTGCAGTTCAAGCTCGAATAAAAATCCCGGCCGGACTAGCGCATGCTTAAATGTGTCCCGCTCGAACGGAGGCGTTCGCTTTCGAACGATTAGCGATCGAAGGCGTTGGCGGGAGGGGAAACGCGCGCGGATCTGCTCAGATCGATCGGTTTCAAGTCGCGGTGCCCCTTTACGACCACCCACACACACACACACACCCATTCCAAGGAGGGAGGTGCGTCTGCTCAGGAGCAGCTTAAGAGGCTATCGCGTGCCGCCTCAACGCCAATCACAATCGCCATCCGCATGACCATGTGGTCGTGTGAATTGGTGTGCCACACGAACAACAACGTAGAACAGGGGCGGCTTTTTCCTTGTGTGCGATTTGCATTGATAATGTTTCCCGACAGCATTTGAGCGTAAAAGACACATTTTTGATACCCCACGGTTGCGGTTGCTTCTTCTAAATTTTTCCGCTTCTCCCAATTTTCCCATGTATCTTCAGCTCGTTAAGTTGTCGCCCATTGTACAACCCAAGGGTTCCGGAGGGAAAAGGACGACAGAAACCCGCACCGCGAACGTCCCAGTGGCGATGGAAGAGGAAGAGGCAGGCTGTTTGGTTGCATGCGGCAACACAAATTAAAATAAAAGAAAACAAACGTGCGATATGGCACCTTGCCAGGCGCCAGCCAGTGATGAAACTTAAGAAGATCCGTTCCCATCATTCGCAGCAGGATGCCGCCGGTATTGAACCATCTGATAGAAAATGATCTTATGTTACGATTGCTGGATAGTAAAGATGCTAAGAAAGTGTTTGAAAAAAGGCAGCAAATAACAGAATTTATGACGAAAACAAATTGAATTTGTTTTATGCTGGTTTTGGAAAATAATGCCGTTCTTAAACGTGTTACTACTATCCGTAAACTTGTGCAGGTAAACTGAGTAAAATAATGACTATCATTATTTGTAGAGTTGAAAATAATATATTGAATAGTATATGCTAATTGTCAAGTTTATTTAATAGAACGCGCAAGGCAAACGCTTTCGACCATAAATTGTATTCTACCGCCAATTCGCCCTGTCTCTAGGGAGATCTGCCCAGTCAAACGCTGGCGCCAGCATTTATGCAAAGCGTTAGCGTTATGGATTTAAATGGCGTCGGATATCGAGTTGACTAGATCGTAAAACTGTGGACGGAATTGTAGCTTTTACGACTTATTAATTTCCCGATTCCCCTTTTCTCGACGTGGTGGAAGGATTTGCGAAACGCTTCTCATTCACAGAGAAGGATACAGGGGGAAAGGCTTAAGACCCTGGAGCGAGACGAAATGCCACCCGCGTCCGGCTCTCCCGAGGGCGTAATGTGCGAACGTTACGATCGCTCACATTCCGCTATTCGCATATTTCACACTTTCAGTAGGCTTAACGTCTGCCGGGAGCTTCTGTTTTCCGTCAATCGTCTTATGAGCTTAGGAACCGTTTCCGCCTTTGGCGGTCTTTTTTTTTTCATTAAATGGCGGCTCCATAAAAAAGACAATCTTCCGCAACACTGGGAGCCGCCCGGGCCACATGTAACCAGCCATTTTTTCCTCACTTTCTGGTAATTCCACCAGCAATAGGGAGCGCACCACGGAACGCTCTCGAAAGATCCGCGTCCGGCTTCGGGCGGCGCCAGTTCTAGCCACCAGCCGTCGTTAGCACACTGCATGGGCATTAATTTGCCAAATCCGGCCAGACGGTAGCTACCGGCAGGCGGGCCAACTGACACACGACACCGCGGGACGGGCGGGCGCCCGCGTCTGCCGTGCTCGATCGTCGATCATCGGTGCTCGTTTGAATAATTTTGCGCTTTTATCGATTTGCTAATAACATATAAAATTTCTAACGACCCTGCTCGCCTGCCCTGCCGTGGTCTTGGTTCTTGGTTGGCTGCTGCAATCCGATGCTCGTCTGTCGCGCGGCCTCTCGGGGCGATATAGATAGTTTCATCGTATTGGGTGCGACGACGGAGGCGCCATCCGCTGGAGTCTGCTCAACGTGATACATTTCCCTCATTTGCGACGGGTAGCATCGCGGGTTACTTAGCCATACCATTCGATGAGTTTTTTTCTTCTTTTTCCAACGATTTGATTAACGTTTATTGTTTTTTTTTCCTTATCGTCCGTAGCTTTTTTTTTCTACGCTGTGTCCACTCTCTTTTGCTTCGTCGCTGGTTCTATTACGTCGCGACCACATGCGGGCAGATTAAGAGGCCGAAGTTGTATATTTTGACAAATTAGATAACCACAGGCTTCCTGCTTCGGCGTATTCCAGAATTGAATCGTCAGAGAAATATCATAATAACATAAATGCACAGTTTTTCCTGCACGCTGATAGAAAGAAAAGATTTTTCAAACATAATAGTAAATCCAGCTATTCCTTCAAATCTATACCATTTTATTCATCTTTGCCAAAATGTTAAAATCTGGCAGACCAGCCAGATATGTACAGGATGAGAGAATGTACATGATCTGTTTATTTTTAGGCTTTAAATCTCCACCTGCGTTCTTACAGGATGGCCACCACAATTTGCCTGCCGTATAACCAAAAACTATATTGCTATGAGTAAACTAAACTATTTCACCTGTACAATATTGAATAAACATACGTCCAGTGTTCGTTCTCAGAAATTATAGCTGAATGAAATCAGTCGCCCCGGCTAGTCGCAGCAGTATGGCTTCTGAATCTACCTCTCATGCCTTTCTTCTGGCTCGTGAAACACAAATGATATTCGATTGGATTGATATAATCAACCTCTTCTCACCTGCCCTTTATTGCTTTTCCTTTCGACTCCCCCAAACTCGTGCGTATATACAATAGACTAGCCGGTTGTTTTCGCCGGCGTCGGCGCGCCTTCTAAGGCCCCAGCTCCCACTTGATGATGTGCGGCTCGATGCACAGCCTCTGCTGCATGATCGACTGCATCACGTACTCGGTGGTGCAGATCTGGCAGACCGCGTGCTTACCCTTCTGGATGAACGGCTGTATGATGATTCGATCCTCCGGGCAGCTGACGATCACGTAGCTGCCCGGTTTCTCCGCGTTCGTCTCCCGGATGCGCTTGATGGTGCGCGGGTTCTTCTCCACCACCCCGCCACCCTGCTCGATCATCTGTCGCACGTCCCGGCAGGCCGGCTTCACCTGGGGCGTCACGAAAAACACCTTGCCCTCGAACAGTTTGGTGCGCGTCGGCGACTCGAGCACCGCAAGCAGATCGCACTTGAACTGTGCGTTCAGCTCGGCCACGTCCAGCTTGTAGCCGTCGATCGGCAGGAAGTGACCGGCGGTTGCACTGTCCGACACCCACTTGCTGCTCACCAGGTACCGCACGAACGGCAGAGCCAGCATCAGCTTCACCGTGCGGGCGACACGCGTCATCACGAGGTGGGTCGCTTCGGTCGAACTGGCCGTCACCTGACCGCCGAGCGCGCTGGTTAGGGCAAGATAACACAATTGTCACAACATGAACGCGCATGTCTCCACTTAGGTTGGTCCACCCACTAGCCCACGGTATTACTTACGTGACGGCACGCGTCAGCCCCTCGGTGTTGTCGATCTGCGAGAACAGCACGATCGGGATGGCGTCCGGGGCGGGTTGCCGTTGGCAGACGATCTCCGCCGGAATCATCTCCATCGGTGGCAGTGTGCGCGCCCGCTTCACGCCACTCGCCGGGGCCGGCAGTTCGCTGAGTGTGCGCTTGACACGTTCGTGCGATTCCTGGGTCAGATTTATCGGTGCCTTCCACGCAGCTACGAGACAAAAAAGCGCAAAGGAACATTGACGAGTTTAACATTAATACAGCCGTACCTGAATTCAATAAATGGGACAAGTTTTATCTTCCAGCTTAATGAGGTTCCTCGCTTACTTGAATAATCTCCATTACGTTCTTTTCTTTTCTTGTTACGTTTGTTTTTTTTTTTTTGTTTTTCGTTGCAGCTTTCCTTTTTCGGACATTCCTGGGTGCTTTCCTATTTTGCTCATTCCAAATAATTTAAAAAAATTCTTAAGGTATTTTAATTATTCCAAATCTAATAAGCACATTTCAGGAAATTTCTTACCCTACAAGGTTTAGATGTTGATATCCCTTCTACATCAGAAAAATATCATTCTGGGTAGCATTTTATCTTTCTTATCATCCTTTTTGGATTCGTAACACTATTGCATCCGAAAGGTTAATTTAACCGTTTTTATTTCTTGATTGAATACATCCTAAACGAAAAATATTTCAACAAATAAAATGTGGGCTTCCGTTGTAATCACAGACAATTAAAAAATATAATTATGTCACAATCGGCTTGACATTTCATCGTTATTTGGCCATGCCTACCCATGCAGAGCTTACGAGACTTTTTCCCCCATTTATCGTACGAGGATAGTCAGTCCAATCCTACGTACCTGAATTCAAACACAAACCGACGGGGTAGGTTTGTGCCAAAACACTCTTGTTTGTGTCGGCTATCCCGGACCAATACTAGTTTCAAAACACACACCAACTGTAAGCACATATTAATCACCCAACTCAACTTTTAGTGTCCAGGTGTTCATTCCAAAATTGCATCCCCGTTTGTCCCAACTCTGTTTGCTTGCGTTTTTTTAAGGCAAAAGTATTATAACTTTCAAATAAAAAACTGCATATACTAGCTATGGCATGTATGCTATTAGAAATTGGGTAAATGGGTTTGGAGTTGGGTTCATTTTCAACATTCGATTTTATACTTTCAAGCAGACATGAATCTCGCTAATGTTGGTTAAATCATTATCCATCAAAGGTATCTTCAAAATGACAAAAAAAATTAAACCACCACATT
This sequence comes from Anopheles atroparvus, assembly GCA_914969975.1. NCBI lineage: Eukaryota > Metazoa > Arthropoda > Insecta > Diptera > Culicidae > Anopheles > Anopheles atroparvus. Next base: position 35,964,092 of record CAJZCY010000001.1, read on the forward strand.
ATCCATGTTAGATTGTAGAGAAAAAAAGGCTTGTACTCACTCATCAGATGCATGACCAGATTGTAGTCAACCCGAAAGTGACAGGTCAGGTTAAACTGCTGATACTTGGCCGCGTCACACTGCTGCATCGCGTTCAGGTTGCCAAGCAGGATGTCGCTCAGCCAGACCGTGTTAACCGCCGGGATGTTCCACTCCTTGGCGAACTTGTACTTCTGGTTCTCGATCTGCCGGCAGAGCAGCACCGTGTTCGTCTTGGAGAAGTACGGCGTCATGCGTGCCCCGGACTCCTCGATCATCTGCTTGATGCGCGCGCGCTCCTCGCCCTCGAACCCGGTGATCGACATGTTGTGCTTGGTGGCCGGCTTCTGGTTGCCGAAAATGGACGGCGTGGGCAGATGGAGCGCCTGCCAGGGCGGCAGCAGCTGCCGCTTCAGCACGATGTCGTTCAGCCAGTAGGTGGTGATGCACCGCTTCGCGTCACGGATGGCCTGCATGACTACGCCGTGGCGCTGCGTGCGGCAGAGCACGTGCGTCACCTTCGGCCCGTAGAACGACTCGATCTCGCCGCCGTGCTTCTTGATGATCAGCTTCCACTCTTCGAGCTCCGCCGGCTCGTGCGTCTCATCGTATTCGATGATGTGGAACGTGCAACCGAGCAGAAACAGCTCCGGGTGCAGCTTGAGATTAGGATTGTGGCCGTAGTACTGCGGTCGGTGCAGTGGCGTCGGCCGCCCCGGGCTGAACTGCGCCGGACCGCCCGCCTTCATCACCGTCACGCCACTGGGCGTTTGCATCATGACCGCGGGACCACCGGCACCGGGCGGAATCGGTATGCCAACTGGCACTGTCGGAGATTGAACAACCACGGGGCCACCGGGAGAACCGCCCACTACCATCGGACCACCCACGGGCACACCGCTGTTGGTGATGTTGCCCAGCGTGCGCCGTACGACTTGCTGCTGTAGTTGCTGCTGATGGACTTGCTGTTGAACCTGCTGCTGTACGTGCTGCTGCTGAACCTGCTGTTGTTGCTGAACTTGGACCTGCTGTTGTTGTTGCTGCTGCTGTTGCTGATGTTGCTGCTGCTGAAGCGCTAGTAAATCTTGCGGCGATCGTCCCATCGTCTGCTGAAGCGCGGCATTGTGCTGTGCGGTCATCAACCGTAACGTACCGGCAGCCGAAGGTTCACCAGCGCCACCGGGTCCCCCGGGAACGCCCGGGACACCGTCGGTCAGTTGGCCAGCAGGAGCCCCAGCAACCGTCCCTCCGTTGCCCAGCCGGCTGCTCAACATATTCGCGAGGGCCGTCTTCGTTTTACTCTGCATTTGCTGCTGCGATTGCATCGCCCCACCGCCGGTTGGATCAACCGAAACCCCCTGAGTTTGGGATACCGGAACACCACCAGCCCCTGCCCCAACGATCATGGTGCTACCGTCCGCACCAACGACCACCTCCGGTGGGAAGCCTCCCGCCCCGGGCGTCCGGGGCGACATCATCTGCCCTTGATGGGGCGACGAGCCTGCCTGCTGCTGTTGCTGGGCAGCTGCTGCGGCTGCCGCTGCTGCCACCGCTTGTTGTTGACTTTTCTGCACCTGTTCCCGCTGGAGCTGCATCTGAAGCAGACGGTGCTGCTGCAGTCGCTGCTGTTGCTGCTGGGCGGACGCGTTCGGGTCCACCGGATACGGTGTGCCCGGACCAGGCCCGACCACGGTTTGCTGGGTAATCGGACTCAATCCCGGTGCGCCCGGACGTAGGATGATTTGTCGCGAGTTTAGGTGTTGCTGCTGTTGCTGCTGTTGCTGCTGTTGCTGTTGCTGCTGAGAGATTTGCTGACTCTGAAGCCAGCGGATTTGCTGCTGCTGGTTCATTCCGGCCGGCATCTGGCCGCGGATGACGATCTGCTGTCGCGCCCCGAGATGCGCTGCCCCCGGATGACCCGGCCGTCCCTGGAAGGCTGCCTGCTGGCGTTGCATCAGGTTGTGCTTGGCCTGCAGGCGGCTGATGTATTCCTGCTGACCGGCCGGGTCTAGCTTCATCAGTTCGGCGCGCGACTGCGGATCGAGCTGGATCAACTGACGCTGCTGCATTTGGGGCCGCAGCGTGGTGCGAATGTACTGCGGTTGGCCGGGACCAACGGGCTGACCACCGGGTCCCATCCCTTGCGGTGATTGTACGATCGTTTGCTGCACGATCGTCGCACCGGGCGGAATCATCTGCTGCTGCTGGGGCTGCACCGGCGACTGCTGCATCGGGCCCTGAGGGGATTGCGTTTGGAAAGGTGTCCCCGGTGGTTGCGGTTGCAGCGGGCTCTGCGGAGTCCATTGTGACTGGGGTGTACCGGGGGGTTGGGTAGGCGTTTGTGGTTGCTGCTGCATCATTTCACCTCCTGCTCCTCCTCCAAGACCGGCTTGAAGCATCTGTTGCGACTCTCCCGCCACCCCGACACCGACCATCATTTGCTGCTGAGGTGGCGTTTGTTGCGTTTGCTGACCGCCACCTCCAACACCACCATTGGGAGCCAATATCTGCTGCTGTATCATCGGTTGCTGGCTCGGCATGCCTCCCTGTCCAGCTTGTGCCAGCATCTGAGGCTGCATGGGCGACCCGTTTGGTCCGATCGTTTGTTGAATCATTTGTTGCTGTTGAGGAGCTTGCTGCAGCTGCTGCTGCTGCTGTGGCTGTGGCTGGTTCGGGAGTACAGATTGTTGGATAATTTGTTGCTGGTTTAGAATCAGTTGTTGTTGTTGTTGCTGTTGCGGAGAAATGACTTGCTGCTGCACCATGCCACCTTGCTGCAGCATTGCATTTGGAGGCTGTGGGTGCTGCTGAACGACGATGGTTTGGTGGCCAGAGGACGTTTGGATTATCTGCTGCTGTTGTATGGGCTGCTGTTGCCCCTGGATCAGCACTTGCTGCTGCTGGGGCTGCTGAGATGGTTGTTGACCTTGCATGAGTGCTTGCTGCTGCTGCTGCTGTTGTATCTGCTGCTGCTGCTGCTGTTGTATCTGCTGCTGCTGCTGTTGCTGTTGGATTTGCTGTTGCATTTGCTGTTGTTGTTGTTGTTGCTGCTGCTGCTGTTGCAATTGTGTCCTCTGGTGTAGCATAATGTTCTGACCATTCGGGACACCGTCCTGCGCTGGTCCAATGTTGCGCTGTTGAAGCATCTGCTGCTGTTGTGCGTTAGCAGCCATCGGACCGCCGCTGCTGACTACGATCTGTTGCTGCTGTGCCTGTTGTTGTTGTTGCTTCTGCTGCAGCTGCTGCATGTATTGCATGCGTTGCTGCGGGTTCATCTGCTGCACCCCAGCGCCGGAAATGATTTGCTGCTGGTTTGTCGACTGGTTAATGATAACTATATTCTGGCCACCGGGTTGACCCGAACCCGGAGGACCCTGGAACACTTGCTGCTGCACAATCCGCTGGACCACTTGCGGTTGTCCGGGCGCACCCGAGACGGGTTTCATTTGCTGCTGTTGCATCGGTTGCATTTGTTGTTGTGGCTGCTGGTCCTGTGCTTGCTGCGGCTGTTGTTGTGCCTGTTCGACAACTACCTGTTTCGTGATCGTCTGATAGTTTGGCCCGGTGATCGTTTGCTGTGTAAACTTTGCCTGCCCTTGCTGACTTCCCATCGTTATCTGACCCGAAGAAGAGGAGGTTGTAACGATAGTGCCTTGCTGAGGTTGGATTTGCTGCGGCTGCTGTGGCTGCTGCTGCATTTGTTGCTGTTGCAGCTGCTGCTGAAACTGTATTTGCTGCTGCTGGGCTTGTTGGGCCATGCTTGTACGCTGTATTTGAATCAGTGGCTGCGATTGGGACACGTGGATCGTCTGCTGTCCTGGTTGGGCAAGCTGCATATTTTGCTGCTGCTGCTGCTGCTGCTGCTGTTGCTGTTGCTGCGCTTGGCCCATTGTCTGGCCTGGTTGCAACTGAGTCTGATTGATCGTTATTTGACGCACAATCTGTTTCGTCTGCTGCTGTCCATCAGCTGCAGTCTGCACGTTGGTGAGCGTGGTCTGATTAAACTGTTGCTGTGGCTGACTTTGCAGTTGACCCGCTTGCTGCGGCATGTTGGGGCCACTCTTGTACACAACCTGTATGTTTTGCTTGCTTTGCGCTTGCTGCGATGGTTGCTGCTGCTGGGTGGCTGTCGATTGTGCAGAAGTTTGTATAATCTGCTGAATAATAGTACCGCCTTGTGTGGTTGCCTGCTGGAAGTTTACATTCGATTGCGGTTGCTGTACCGGCTGCTGGTTGATGGTTTGTTGCGACTGTTGTGGTTGCTGCTGCAATGATTGCTGCAAAATAGTACTAGTTGCTGGATTAATGCCCTGCTGTGCTTGTTGCTGCTGTTGCTGCTGTTGCTGCTGTTGCTGCTGTTGCTGCTGTTGCTGCTGTTGTTGCTGTTGCTGCTGTTGCTGCTGTTGCTGCTGCTGCTGCTGCTGCTGCTGCTGTAGGACCTGTTGCTGTTGTTGAGCTTGGAGGGCTTTTTGCAGCTGCTGTTGCTGTTGCATGTTGGGACTTTGTGGCACTGGACCGCGTAATCTCTGAGATTGTTGTTGCAACTGCTGCTGCTGCTGCTGCTGTTGTGCCGGAGTTTGTGCCCTAACGAAACGCGTCGGAGTGGTTGGCAAACTGACCGCCGGTGCACTGTTGGACTGCTGCCTTGTTCCCTGAGGTGAGGCGGAGGGTTCTGCGCCGGGTGGACGGGCCTTCGTTTCGTCTTTTTTACCGTTGGTTGGAACTTCGTTTCTAGCGATGCCCTCTTCAAAATCAAACCCTAAAATGTTATTCAACGGCTGTTGTTGCTGTTTCTCTGGCGTTGATTTAGCTGCCCCCTGTTTGAAATACACTTGCTCCCGCAGTAACCGCGGATGGTAGACGGCGACCGGTTTGAGGCTGCCTGCTTTCAGGCAATCGACCACCCAATCGGGTGTTACTATGTGCACCCCCGTTCCGCACGACAGGGCCTTGCTGTAGGCCGGTCCGCGCGCACTGCCACACACTAGATGGGTCGTTTTCCGATCGAGCCGGCTACTGAATGTTCCCCCGTGGAACGTCAGCACCGCGTACAGCCTTCGCAGGTCGCGACCGTCAACCTGGGTGGCGGTAAATCGTAAGCCACAGAATACGCCAGTCTTGAGCGGGAAGTACGCCTTCGTCGAGGCCAGCCGGCCGAGTCGTACCGAAGCGACCACCCAAGCCTCCGTCACCGACGGAATTTCGTACAACTCTCCGGCCTCGGTTATATCATTTTCGTCGTAGTTTGCTCCGCAAATGAGATGCGTGCAAAAGTCCTTGTACTTCGATATAGAGACGCCACCATCTTCGAGCAGTTTGGTTATCTGAGGATAAAGAAAGTTTAGAAAAGCAGGAAATATTAGCCATACCGTACGGGATAGGGGTCCTTGCGGCATAGCGTCATGCGGCACATCCCTGACAACCTACCTTCGGGTCTAGCGTGCCCGTGATAAAACACTTTACGTTCTTGAACAGGTCATCCTTCACTTGGAGGCTTTTCAAATTGCTCACCGCGGACGTAGGATCGACGCTCATTTTTTCACAACACTATTTTCACGGTTTTACACTCTCATGCAAACACCATCTTCGGTGCAATACTAGATAAAAAAAGCTGACGCTGCTTGCTGGGTGAAATTTCTGCTGCTATTTGTTTTCGCGAGTCGAACCGAAAACCGCACGTAACCCTCATCACGAATCTCGGAACAGAGAAGCGACTTTAGTTTGTGTATGTTTTGCTGCTGGTGGAGAGGAGCGGTACACCAAACATACAGTGCGCGTCCCTGTTACACCAGATGCAGAAGGCGCAATACGAGCTACTTCAAACAAGCACGGTAGTTTACAGGCCGCATTTCGAACCGCCTCAATTGCAAATGATAGTTATTTTATGGTGAAACAAACAACGAAACTGCTATTGCTCCGCGACGCGCTTTTTCTCTTCCTCTTTTCTTTGAAAATTCATGACATTTGCTTCCGCAAGCCTGTCATTTCGGAATGCAGCCGAAGGTTCGTAAAGCAAAAGGTAGAATACAAAACATGTCTGTGTTTTATGAAAACTTATTACCTCCAACTGCTTCTATAGATATTAATCCACCATAAATACCATTTATAGATCGAAAATAAAATACGAGATAAGAAGTATTTCTTGTCCCTTGGTACGGATGAAAGCCTGTGTACGAATTTAAGATGTTCTATAAACCTTGGCAATAGATGTAAACAATCGCGATGGTAACCCTATTTCATCAATACGTAAATTTACGTAACTTGACCACTGGTAAACTGTCAAAATTCTCTCGAACTAGTTGTGGAGCGGGCCGAAAAGAGTTTTGCAATCGTTTGCAAATAGAAATTATCGCGTAATTAAACGCATAACTTCGACAGCATCGTCAAAATGTCGGCCATGAAAATCTTCACGTTGGCAAAGCATGGTAAGTACTGGTGTATTTCGATCGTTTGAATGCATTGAAACGGAGCTTGTATAACCAATGTTTTTATTCCGTCATACGACCCATTCCGCAACCGCAGGTATGCTGCGCCCAGCATCGATGTCGGCGGCTGCACGCTGCTATTCCACGCTGCCGAAACAGGCGGCAATCAAGCCGGATGAATATTACTATGTTAATAACAAGGAACAAAGCATGGACATGAACGAAATCACCGACCGTGCTGCGCAGACGATCTTCTGGACGGAGCTGTTCCGTGGTGCCGCCGTTACACTGGCCCACATCTTCAAGGAGCCGGCCACCATTAACTATCCGTTCGAGAAAGGCCCCCTCAGCCCGCGCTTCCGTGGCGAGCACGCTCTGCGTCGCTACCCCAGCGGCGAGGAACGGTGCATTGCTTGTAAGCTGTGTGAGGCCATCTGCCCGGCTCAGGCCATTACGATCGAGGCAGAAGAGCGTGCTGATGGTAGTCGCCGTACGACGCGCTACGATATCGACATGACCAAGTGCATATACTGTGGGTTCTGCCAGGAAGCGTGCCCCGTTGATGCGATCGTGGAAGGGCCCAACTTTGAATTTTCGACCGAAACCCACGAGGAGCTGCTGTACAACAAGGAAAAGCTGTTGAGCAACGGCGACAAATGGGAATCGGAAATCGCTACCAACATTAATGCCGATTATCTTTACCGTTAGGCAATAGTAAGCGCATCCAATGGGTCGATTTTACTGCAGTCAACACTTCGGAAGCAAATGTGTATAAAAACAGCTGATTAACAGTTTAAAAAATAAAGCGTCAAAGCTCCAAAATACGCCTGCCTGGTTTGTATGTTTCTCTTTTGGCTCGATATGAAACAAGGACGCTAAATAACTTACACGAAATTTATTTTAATTAAAAGAATGGATGTTTGCAGGACAGAAATGCAAAAAACACAAATAAAATCTTCCCTGTTCACTGTAGCACTTTCGCCTACTGGCCTGGTCCAGACAGCGATTTGTCCATGAACTTCTTCTTGGCAAAGCAGAGCCACCATTTGTTCGGTTTTCCATCCTCTCCGGAAAATACGCGCTCGCACACACGGATGCCTACTTCTTGACGCAGCTGCTGCAAATACTGCCTCATGAGGTCCGCCTCGGTGGACGAGCTAGGCTTGGCGTACACGGCGTTCAGTGGGAAACCAGCTTCTCCCGGAATGTCAAAGCGTGAAATGGCCAGCGTGTACATTTCCTGCATGCCCTGGTTTTTGTTGGAACACCGTTGCAGCTTTTTCAAGCACTCCGTAATGTAGAGCGTAATGTAGATCAGCACACGATCCACCTCAGACTTCACCTCGTACGTGCGGAAGAACACATTGGCTTTGAAATAGTACAGCGTTTCATCGATAATGTCCTGCTCCAGGCTGGCGTTGATCGGAGCCGGCCCGCGTGCTTGAGTGCGAATCGGTAGAATAGCCATGTTACCCACCGATTGCGAGTAATCCTTTAGCTGTGAATGGTACGCCTGCAAAACAGAAGACGGATGCAAGAGACTCTTGTTATCTTTCGATTCATGCCCACGACACACCCGACCCGCTTTAAAAAAGCGATGACTAATGCATCCGAATGGATCGGCAAGATTATGAGACTGCACGGTCCGTTCGCCCTTTAAAATCTGCCCTACATACTTACCGGCATTTTTAAGGAGTGTATACAACAATTTACACAACTTTTTACTAAGATTACTGACCACAAATGGTCGAAAACACCAAACAACAGGAAAGTGCAGAAAGTTGACCAACTCCAATTTTCCTAAATTGTTTTGACAACTCGTAGAGTTCAAACGTCATTCGTAAATTAAAAAAAGCAGTTTGCGGCTCCCAACCGGTTCAGCTTATAGCAACCGTGACTTAACGGTTCATACGTAATTAAATTATAAAATTAAATTGTAGCCATTTATGTATTGTTCGTCCTTGTTTCGTCTACTCTGCTTTTCTTTTCTGCCATATAAGTTTCCGGTGTAAAAAATATAGACCAGCTTATATTTCGAAGAGAATCTTATATTTATTTCAACGGTTGATATCGTTCAATTTATTCTTCTTCGCCACTATCCACATCCATACCTTCATTACCATCATCGTGCGAATCGACATCATCATCACCCTGCATCGAAGCATCGCCAGATTCAGAGTTACCAGTTTTCTTTTTCTGCTTTTCTGCACGTTTCTCCTCGGCCGTTTTGCGCAGACCCTTCATCTTGCGTGTCTGAAGAGCATTGATGTCCTGCTTGCCAACGTGTACCCTTCCGTGGACATTACCCAGCTCGTCACGGGAAACGTTCTTCCTCTTGGCCGCCTTCAGAATCGCCGGTTGTTTCATCGCAATCTTGTACAAATCATCCGAAGCTATCTTTGTTCGCCGAACAGACAGATCCAACGATGGACCCATTTCAACCAGCTCTATTCTGGGAGTTCGTTGGCCACTCTTTTTCAGCTGAATACGATAAGAACGGACCAGTATCGTTAAGTCGTCCGTCAGCGTGAAACTCAGCACATGCTCCAGTCCTTGCAGGCGAATGGTGTCCAATTGATCGATACGGAACATATCCAACAAAAGGCTCTTGATACGTCTCAGCTCCTCCGTAAGTCTCCATTTGTAGCCGTTAAAAATGATCACCGGTTTTGTGTACTGCGAAATTTTCTCCGTTTTAAACTCCACCAGAGCCTTATAGTTATCGATTCCGAGCTCAATCATGTCCAGTATCTGCTCATCATATATGCGCCCCATGATCAAATTATTGGGCCTTTTCTTTGAGGACGATCCGAACAAAAACAGGTGGCAGTCGTTCGTCTTTGACAAACTGAAAGAACAAATAAAGATAAGCTATCTTTTCTGGAACATCCTCTACCTCCGGATCAACATACTGCTGCAGGAGCGTAGCGTCTTCGAACGGGGTCACATCGTTGTTCCTCCGCATCATGCGAGCGTTTGGGTTCTTCAGCATGTTCAAATCTTTCAGCGCCTGTCGAATTTCATTCGAACATTTCCTTCCCTCCATGATGAGAACTTTCTTAAGGTTTTCGATTGTCTTAGGTTCCCGTTCTTCCAGGGCCCTCTTACCCCGGCGAGTGGTAGGTTTTCTACAGGTAAACAAATCAAGCTGGTTAGTTGGCGATACAAACTTTGGCGGTATAAGTATAGGGTATTCCTTTACTTGATTCTCATAGATGCCATCCTGGGAATTTGGTTCACTTATTTGCTCAATACGAAATATAGAACGTATCACACTATTCCAGCAAGTTAACAAAACAGTTCGCGAGCACGTTTCGACTAGTGTTGACTGTTCCGTGAAACACCGCTCCATTCCTATAGTGTAGAGATGCCCCGGCTGCCGATGCCCGAATGAACTACACTTGCTCTCCTAGATGAACGGAACCATTTCGTGTGAAATTTTATCACCAACGAGAATTTTTCAAGGGGTATGGTCACATTGATTTAAATAAATGAGGGTTTCTGGAAGCGTAAACCATATTTTTAATCTCCTGGATAAACGGTTGGTCGACCCAATTTGCTATTATTTTACGAACCCAGCTCGCTCATGCGATTTTTTCAGGCGAAAATATGATGGAGCACGCTCGCATAGTACAGCATGCGAGGCGAAATGGGAATGCAATGTGGAGTGCTTGTTTGATAGGAAAACCGTTCAAAGCAGCAGAAAATATGAATGAAAAGTTAAACTGAACTTTGTTTTACGATATGCTCAACCTTTTAATTTACTTTCAGGTGTATCATGTGCTTCTTTTGCGAATTGCTCAGTTGATCAATTTACACTGCTGCCAACATGAGCCGCTGCGAGCGAGCCGCCTCACTAAATTCGCCGGCTTCGCCCCTACACGCCGTTTCTCGCTCTCTCTTTCTTTTGGAGAAAACTCCGAACTGTGGAAAAGAACGTCGGTAACGTCGTATCCGTTTTGTATGACTAAAATCGTGCGTTAAATTGTGCAAAAGTTAAGCGGAAGTACTTCCCACGTACTTGCCAACGTGTTGGCTTCGGTCAGGGTGTGTTTGCAGAGACTGTCGGTGTTTGGAAAGGGTAAAATAAAGCGATTGAAAATTGCATATGCCGTGCGGAAGAGTCCCTTGTTAGTGCGACGACCAGCTAAGCTCCCCTCCAGCTCCCTGCGTGCATCCATCGATTCTTCGTTCGCTCGCTAGCTCGCTCGCACACTCGCCATCATCACCCCGCCATCATTAGTCCATCCGTTGCTGGCACAGCATATACGCCTTCCGCTTGTTCTTTTCTTCGCGCGAGACGCGACGCGCGTCTTGTGTTCCGCTCTCGCTCTCGCACACCAGCCGCGAGCGCCCGTCGGGTGCTGTGTGAGTAATCCGCTGCGAAGAATCGAATCAGTCGAAGCAGAGCGGCGGTCCGCGATTGACCGCATTTTTTTCTAGCATTTTCGCTCCAGCGAAAGAAAGCCCTAAAGCATAAAGGAAAAAGCCTTTCACAGTACCGCTACGCTAATCCCAGGTATACTACAAATCCCTCTGCCAGACAATTGGCGTAATAATCAATTGTGTCAGGTCGGGCGGCGGTGGTGACTGGACCAGTGTGTGTGTGTGCGTGTGCGTGTGCAGACGAAGCTAGAACGCGTGGCGTGACGGCCCTTAGCGTTTTGTCTCCATATTCTGCCCCCCCCCCCCCCCCATCCTCCTCTCCCTTTGCATTATTGCCCGTGCCCTAATTATTGCACCGAAGAATAAGTTGTTGGAAGACTGTTGGTTTGACCATTTCTATACCGTGCAATTTTCGTGCCGTTTAACAGTGATGGTAATTTTGTTTCAATTTTCAGCGGAATCGCTTATCCATCGTCAGTGGCAGCAAGAAGAAGAAGCAGCAGCAGCAACAGCAGCAACAGCAGCAGCAGTAGCAGCAGCTTATAGAAGAAGCAATCCGTGGTGTTTGTGAGTTTGTGTCTGTGCATCGCAATCAAAGATAGCAGTGACACACGCGCGCAACCCGAGCGAGTTACATTCGCGAAGAAAAACGGTTTAGAAAAGCGAATCAAATTACTGTACGTGAGAGTTCTGTTTTTTTTTTTTTGAAAGGCAATAGCAGCAGTGTCGTGCAAAGGCAAGAGTTTCGCGGAGAAAAAAAAAGGGTGCCAGCGTACTCAAGAAACTGTTTCAAACTTTCGAGGAACGAAACAAACACACAAAAAACAATCGTATAATACATTTCGTCCCAGAACCTACGGTGGAACGAAGCCAAAACCATACGAACGCTCATTGTAATATGAGTAATGCTATTAACCAAAATGGTACAGGTCTAGAGCAGCAGGTATGTACAACTTGTTCGCATATATATATATTTTTTTTACTGGTTCCCTTCTTGTCTCGTTTCTCATTCGCGCATAGCACACTGTGTTGTGTGTGCTGTCGCGATGCCGTTGTTGCTAAGGGGAATGATGATGATGATGACGACGATGGGGACGGAATCGTTTCGTGCTAGCTATATTGTTACCCCACCCTCCCTCCCCGCCATTCGCGCGGCTGCCACCATTCCATGTCAAGGATTATGTCTCGCGTGCATATCATGAGATTTTCCGATGCGCTCTCCCGTACCTTCGCGCTTGAATCACGAGCATTTTGCTTCCGTTCTCCGTGCGTTTGCCAACCGCGCACCAACTCTCGGTCGGTCGGTCGGTCGGTGATGGTCCACGCTTTGTTAGGGTATGGCGCGAGGGAAAAGTGGGGTTTTTTTTTTCTTCTTTCTTTCCCCCGCTACTATTCCTCAGCGGGTGTTCGTTCGTATTGTGTGTGTCTCTCTCTTGCGTTCGACCTCTACTCCACCTAGCAAAGGTTGTCCTAGGTTTTGTTTAAAGAACTGCGTGCGGTGGGTTTGAGGAGTAGGGGAGAGGGGTAAGGAAAATGGGTTTGGATGAAGGGTTAAAAAAAGTTGCTGCAGTTGCACAACTGGCCAGCGAAAGCGCAGTATGATATTTTGAATGGTAGCGCCATTTTTCCTTTACATAATTTCATGTTAACATTCTCTAGCATTGTTTGTGCATAAAATATCATTAATTATTACTTGAAAGAGTCTGAGAGAAAAAAACATAGCCAGAGGCAAATATCGTAATATGCAAACCTTCATCACTCAACGAAAAAGGGAACGGGTTTAGTAGTGTGGATGTACTTCGCCCCACGATCTCATAGTACTCGTGATGCATGACTACAGAAAGGTTTTCAATCGATTGCCATGAGAGTGAGTTAGTCGTACCAACAAAAAAGACAAAAAAAGCTCATCCGCTAGACGAGTGAGCTAAAAGTGAGGAGGGGATTAGTAGTGAGTGCGAATAGCCTGCTGCAAACCCTGCGCTCCATCACGCGCTCCATTTAGCGATTTTATTTTTTTATTGAGCCTACTTTAAGCGACGTTCCTTCCTGGTAGCGTCGAGAAAGATGCAAGTTGGATCTCTCCTCCTCTTGCTCACTACTTGCTATCTCATCACCTTTGACGGCTGGTGACTTTTCTTCTGAATAAATCATGATTCACCCCTGATGCCGCCACACAGGACCATTATTTTCACAAGGAGCTCGCGCCTTTCTTCTTCATTGTCGAGGGGGTTTTTTTCCGGGATCATCACGACGCCGGCTGCTCATGCAGAACTTATCGCACGGTGTGAACACGTTTTACGTGAAAATTTCTCACGGGGATTCACGCGGTTCGCTACCTGCGAGATGGTGTGCTATGTGTGTGTGTGCGTGCGCGGTTGGTGCGCTGTAACATTTACTAGACGACGTGTCAGTGTGTTCGTACCGCCGTCTAGGTTGCCCTAAATCCGCTTCCGACTTACAGCGTGTTTCAATGAAAACTGGATTCGCCTTGAACGAAAAAATAAAATAAATGAAATATAGATTGCCATGAACTAAAGCTGTACAGAAAGAAAAAAAAAAACAAAACCCACTCCCTGCGATTGCAAGCGATGATGAAATGGTCAAGCACCGCTGTCTGTGTCACCATCATCATCATCAGCATCAGCTGACTAATTGTGCGGCGGAGTACCGGAGCCTTTCAACCATTGTGCACACACATTTGTGGGCCGCGCCAGCCCTAAGAGATAAAGAAGAAATGTGACCGCGAGAGCACGTGGAATACGCGAACTCGACGTCCAACTGCTACGCGATTCGTTGGAAGTAATAAATTTGCCAAGATGTTGTACTTCACGAAATGCGCGACGACACGACAGCGCACATGTAACTCGAGTACACATTATGCGCACTTTGCTTTTCCACACACACACACACACACACACACGCAGGCCCTCGGAAGCGGTGAATCTAATCAACGCCACTGAGGGGCTTTATTGGATGGCATCGTAGCCGTGCGAAATGGAGTGGTAAATGGCAAATATGATGACATTGCATTGGAGGGGGTAAAAAAAAAACAACCCTAGCCAGCAACTGCTTGCCTTGCGCGTGTAAGATAGTTTTGTGTGTCTGTTGTTTGTTCGCCGTGTTATAAAAGCCACGGCACTTTCCTCACGCCGATGGAAAGTAAGCCATTTTCGCTTTCTGATTGTGATGGCGTCAGGCACGTTACGGGTGTCGAGGAAGGGTTTTGTAGTACATTATGCCACCCTCCCCTCCCCCGGGCTGTTATTTTCCTTCGTTATATAAAGCAAGAAAATCGATGTTCTTTTTATTGGTATGGAAGCAGGAGGAAATTAAGCGAAATCCTTTGCGAATGGAAGCAATAACTGGGCTTGAGGTGAAACTGCTGTAGTGTGTCAAGGGTGTCGTTCGCTCCACTACTAAAGCACAGCCACCACCCACCCTTTCTTGTCCACAAGGTAATAGTACATGGTGTAGCACACGGTAAGCTTGTGTCCTCTCTCAAGCGCACCTCTAGGTCAAACTGGCCCTTCTCAATGTGTGTGATGGCCACGCGCGCGGATGGATGCAATTCTTTCCCACCTCCAACATATCCCCCCCAGCCCCCTCTCTTGTACCAGCCACGGAGATCGTGCACGAGCTCCGATCGTGATTGTCAATGGGAGGTCTGATGGATGTGTGTGTTTGTCCGTACGTCTACGGAAGTTCCGCGAGATTAATGACGATCACGAGTTGCAAAATGGATGGACTACGAACAGTAGTGAGAGGTTTGATAGTTTCAAGTGAACTGATTTCTTTTGCAAGGTCGATAAATCTCTTTCCCAGAAAGTTCATTGGCGAGGGGGAGGATTGTTCCCCCCATCTCCCCCGTTAAATCGTGGCTTGAGGTTTCCATTTTATCGTGAGAAAGTCACCTAGTTTTCATTCATTAGTGCCCCCGTAATTGGAGCAGTTTAATTAAGCGAGAGTTAAGGTGAGGAAAAGGGAAAAAGTAAAATCGTATTCGATGGCGAAATAGTAGCTTTCCATAAAAAGAATACTTATTGCTGACGATGGACGCAAAATGTAATATTGTACCGCAACGCAATATAAACTGGATATATCTCTTATCTGGAAAGGACGTATGCAATCGCATTAACAATTCAATTCTCTTGCTGGTTTATCGTTCGGGGAACACCATGCGGCTCCATCAACCGACCGAAAAAGCATACATGTGTTAGATCATCGCACGAATGCCATCCGGTGGGAGAAGTAGAGGGGGGTAGATGGGATGTGTCGTCGTTCTAAATTTTTTTTCCCTTCTTCTCACTACCATTCCCGTTCGCTTAAAGTTTTACAGTTTAACGACCCCGCGCTTTCGAGTCCGATGCCTTTGTTCTCTCGCCAACGGGCATGTTTCTTTATGTGTGTGTGTCTGTGTGCGGACAATGAACGCGCCGCGGCACATTTAATTCTCGCCCGTTCCTCTTTCGTTTCCTCATCCCATTTGTGCGCGTCTTTCTCTCCCGCTTTGTTCGCGCATTCGGGTATCCAACCCCCTCGACCCTTACCCACTCCCCTTTTCCGGCGGTTGGCTGTAATACGAAGCTTTCGCAAAGCTCAAACATGCCTCAGGCCGGAATTTGGTAGAAAGGGGAGAAAGAATGAGAGTGAGACAGAAAAGAGCAGGAGTATTGGGTGGTTGGAAAGACGGATGGTTGGTAAGGGAAGGGCGGGCAGCAAGTGAATGAACCTGTTGGTTAGCAACAAGAATGGCGAAGCATAGCAGGAATTGGATTTCCCATCGTGGGGTGTGGGGTGGTGACTGGCGGGGATGAAACACGGAGAAGGTTGCGAAGAAGCGATTTTGCGGTTGGTGGTCGTTTCTCAACTTCCATTTTGTAAGTGTACCGAAGATCGAAGATGGCTTTGCGCTTGGTTTTTGAAGTGGTTGGGAGCTAACCTCCGTTTACAGTCGCAACTCCATTGCTACACTTTGTTCTTCTATTCCCCTCCCATGGCATACTTTGCCTAACTCCTCCTGGTGTGTGTGTTTGTTTTTTTTCTTTTCAGTTTGCTGGTCTGGACTTGCAGCAGAAGCAGCAGCAACTTGGCGGCGGCGGGGGCAGCGGCCCAGAATCTGGAAATCCTAAACATCCGGCCGGGCGGTACGTTCCGCCCCAGTTGCGACAATGTGCTGATAGTGGCGGCGACATTCAACCTTCGGAGTCCGGCGCCGGCGGCGGTCCTGTAAGTGGCGGCGGCGGTAGACGAGGATTCGGCGACTCGAATCGCAATCGCGGAGGTGGCGGCGACTACGGCCGCTACAACGATCGCGGTGACAACTTCCGCAGCGGGGACTACAATAGGCGCAGCGGAGGAGGCGGAGGCGGCGGTGGCCGGTACCAGAACGATCGTCGGGGCGGTGACTTCGGCTATGGCCGCGGCGGTGGCGACCGGGGCTACAATAATGGGCGCGACGGAGGCTTTGGCGGCGGGGGCTATCAGAATTCTGAGGGTTACGGAGGCGATCGGCGGGACAACTGGCCGGCGTACGGTGGCGGCGCTCGTGATGTTGGTGCAGGAGGAGGGCCGGCAGGAGGAGCTGTTGTGCCCGGTCGGCCGGTGGACGTTCCCCCACCGGGCGATCGCTGGCCGGAGCCCGGAGCGGGTCCGGAGGTACCGTCGACGGGAGGACCGGGTAGCGTCGGCAGCGGCGGAGGAACAGGGCCCGGTGAGGGCGGCGGAAGCGTTGGTGGTGGTGGAGGCGGAGGTCGCTCGTTCTACGATCGCGGCGGAGCGAACGGCGGCGGAGGTCGCTGGCCGAGTGGCCCCGACCGGCGTGACGGACGCGGAGGCGGAGGAGGTGGCGGCGGCGGCGGCGGCGGTGGCGGATTCGGCCGCGGCCAGGTGGACTACACACAGCTCACCGAGCGGGACGAGCGGCTGGAGGCGGAGCTGTTCAAACACGGCAACACCGGTATCAATTTCAGCAAGTACGAAGATATTCCCGTGGAGGCGACGGGTGACGACGTGCCCGGCCACATCAATACCTTTGACGACATCGAGCTGACAGAGATCATCGACAACAACGTGAAGCTGGCGCGCTACGACAAGCCGACGCCGGTGCAGAAGTACGCAATCCCGATCATTCTGGCCGGGCGCGACCTGATGGCGTGCGCGCAGACCGGCTCGGGCAAGACGGCCGCCTTCCTGGTGCCGATTCTGAACCAGATGTACAAGCACGGTGCGGCCCCGCCGCCCCCCAACCGGCCGATGAACAGGCGCAAGCAGTACCCGCTCGGGCTGGTGCTGGCGCCGACGCGCGAGCTGGCCACGCAGATCTTCGAGGAGTCGAAGAAGTTCTGCTACCGGTCGCGCATGCGCCCGGCCGTGCTGTACGGCGGCAACAACACGCATGACCAGATGCGCGAGCTCGACCGCGGCTGCCATCTGATCGTGGCGACGCCCGGTCGCCTCGAGGACATGATCACGCGCGGCAAGGTGGGGCTGGACAACATCCGCTTCCTGGTGCTGGACGAGGCCGACCGGATGCTGGACATGGGTTTCGAGCCGCAGATCCGGCGCATCGTCGAGGACAGCAAGATGCCGGTGACGGGCGAGCGTCAGACGCTCATGTTCTCCGCCACCTTCCCGAAGGCGATCCAGGAGCTGGCGAGCGACTTTCTCTACCGCTACATTTTCCTCGCCGTCGGGCGCGTCGGCTCGACCTCGGTCAACATCACGCAGACGATCTTCTGGGTGGAGGAGAACATCAAGCGCTCCCACCTGCTGGACCTGCTCGGGCAGATCACCACGCTGAACGACGGCGACGACGAGAACTGTCTGACGCTGATCTTCGTCGAGACGAAGAAGGCGGCCGACTCGCTGGAGGAGTTCCTCTATAGCTACAACTACCCGGTCACCAGCATCCACGGCGACCGGACGCAGGACGAGCGCGAGGAGGCCCTGCGGCTGTTCCGCTGCGGCCGCTGCCCGATCCTGGTGGCGACGGCCGTTGCCGCCCGCGGTCTCGACATTCCCAACGTCAAGCAGGTGATCAACTTCGACCTGCCGTCGGAGGTGGAGGAGTACGTGCACCGCATTGGGCGTACCGGGCGCATGGGCAACCTCGGTACGGCCACCTCGTTCTTCAACGAGAAGAACCGCAACGTCGCCAACGGGCTGGTGCGGCTGCTCGCCGAGACGGGACAGGAGATCCCCGGCTTCCTGGAGGAGATGACCAACAGCCGCGGCTACGGTGGCGGAAGTCGGCGCGGTGGCGGACGCTATCCGTCGCGCGGCGGTGGCGGTACTACGTTCGGTTCGCGCGATTACCGTCAGCAGAACCCCACGCGCTCGAGTGCGGGATCGCGTGATCATCGTCCGATGGGTGGAGGTGGTGGTGGTGGGGGCGGCGGCGGCGGCGGTGGTGCCGGTTCTCGTGGCTTTGGAGGCGGTGGTGGTGGCGGCGGCAGCTACGGCAATGGTAAGCCACACTGACAGGTTCAATCAGAACGAACGACCAAAATATGAATGCCCAATATTATTATTGACATCAACCATTGGAATTCATGTACTATAATCCATCAATTTTTTTTTCTCTTCCTCTTCCTCTCGTTACAGATCGTGACGATGGCTACGGACGCAACGGAATGGGTGGAAACTATGGTGGAAGCTACAGCGCCACCGATGGCGGCAACGGCGTCGACTGGTGGGGCGACGGGCACTGAGAGGCACACGGCGTCGGCGGGGGAAGAGGACGTCCCATCGTCCACCCTGGGGCTGTCTGTCTGTCGTCCACTTTCTTCTAGCCGGAGTAGTTTGTTCGCCGGTCAGTCGGTGGCAGTGGCGAACGGGAGGGAGACAGTGCAGCATCGGCAGCAGAGAGTAGCAGCAGCAGCAGCACATTATTAACCCATGCTAAGTTAATATGGTATACACTAATTGGGTAGCCCGCAGTCAGCATGAGAAATCTAAACTAAACAAACAAACAATACAGAAAAAAAAGGAAATGTACCACACAGCGTGTCCCACAGAGAGACAGACAGCGCGCCTCCCGCACAGAAATATGATGGTGAGAAGGGGGAAAATGCAGTAAAAATGCATCAGAGTCTCTGATGATGATGATGATGGTCAAAGGGGGATCGGGCGAACGAAGGAGATACATCTATGAATAGCGAAAGAACAAACCCCTGTGGCCAAGAGGTTCAGAAGTAATTTAATAAAGCAGCAACTAAATTGTAGTAGGAAGAGGTGGAAGAGGTGGTAGAGTGTGAAATGACGAACGCAGCTTGATCAGTTCGAGTGAAACGTAAAAGAAGCCGCCACACAGCAGCGCAGGCTCACAGAAGTATGTCTTCTTGCTAAATGCAAGGAAAAAGAAAACATGTATTACGTTATTGCTCACGCACTGCTGCAGGCAGGGGAGGGAGGCGGAAAGATGAAATATACGGAACTTCGAACGAACGGCGATCAGTTGCTGGGGGCGCGCGGGCTGGGTTTGGCTGCAGCTCGAATGGAGAGACCATTTTAACGATGTGAGGTGCTGCGAGAAAGGACGCAGGGTAAGAAAAGAAAAACCCGCGCGAAAAGCGCGGATGGGTGGTCCACGATCGATCATCAAAGATCATTTGGCGAGGCACAGACCCCTGTGTGTCTGGTCGCTTCTCCTTTACCCGCCGCCACACGAGCACCGTGGCTCTGGTGTGACGTCAGCCAGACGGAATGTTGAAATTCATTCGAAATGATTCATTCATTTTCCCCATTTGCTGTAGAACTCATTGAGGAGGAAGAGGAGAAGAAAGAGATTCATAGGTGTGTTTGGTTTCCTGCCCAAACCCAAAAGGGAAAGGAAGTCGTCTTACCGCAGAACAACGGGCGGTTTCTGTTTTGGTGCAGGGAAAACAAAAACAAAAAAAGCATGCGAGACGCTAAGAACTCGCTCTATTCCTGTAAGCACCGTCAGTATATTAATATATATGTATATCTCTAGCATGGATACGATTCGGTCGGGGGTGGGTGCTGCACGATTAGTGTATCACGCCCGTGCGCCCCCGTCTTCCGGATGGATTCCGGGGGGAGGCAGAAAGTATCACAGAGTTAAGTTGATTTGAGAGCATGAGACTAGGACTTAGAATGGGTGGGAAACGGATAATGAAACACACATGACTCCCGGAGATTATTAATGGAAGCGCGCGCGAACGCGTTGTGTCCCCAGGGGGAAGTGATGAATGGTATTTGATCTGTACGAGGATTACCTTACATAGCACTTACATAGCGTATAAATGGATCTCTTTTTTTAGACAAACAGCAACAGCAGCAATGCAAATGCGATAGAATGGAAATGGGCAACAAATCGGAGGCAAAAGACAAGAGCGAGCGAGCACGGGCCAGGGGACACTACTTGGGGGGGGGGGGGGGGCATACTGGGAGTTAGGGGTAGGAAAGGGGAGGACACGTACAAAGCACGAAACGACGAAGCACCCCCCACAACCACGCCAACCGCGCAAAGCTGCTGCCAACGTCGCCGTTCGTCTGTGAGTTTCTGCGGGAGGAGCACGGGCTCTCCTTCAAAGGGAAAAGAGGAATCTGGGAGTTACACAATACACAAACGTGTTCCGAAGCAACATGTGAAGAAAAGCCACGAAAAAGCTTATTGCGTCGGTGGTGGCTATATTCTTCTGGATGGTCGGTAGACTATGAGTCTTGCTGCCACACTTTCTCGTGCAACCCGAGGTGTGGAGTGCATCCACAATGATTTACAAGGAAAGTGGTGGAAAGGAATGTTAGGAAACAAATCCCTCTGTGTTAGGACGCAAACTAGAGAGGGGATTGTTCTCTCTCGCTCTGGCTATAGTCTGTGGGGCGTTAAGTAAGTGTACTGCAGTCCAAGCGCATCTAGGATTCGGATACCGATAGAGGGAAGACAACAAGCGGAATAGGGAGGGGCCGGGGGAGCACTTTCCCTTCCAAAAAAAAAAGGGAAATAACAAACAAAATGCAAACTTCACACCCTTTAACACTTATTCACCACTACCACATACTCACGTCGTTAGCAAGAAAAAGTAAAAACAAGTATAAAAAGTCATACACAATGCAACATTGAGAACAAAATAATAGGCAAGCGTAGGGCCAAACGCGATGCGGCAACAGCAGCAGCCGGGGCTAGCGCGCATGGATGGGAGAACTGGCGCACATAGATTGAGCTGAGCTGCCAGTCTCAGCAGCTGAGGCCCCGCGGTCGGGAATTTAAAAATCAAACCGCAAAACCGTCAAAATGACGCGACGGAACACGGAGCAAGAGGGGAGGGTACGTGTTTGCAGCTGTGTGTGCGGCACGCGAGGGAAGGGACTAGAATATGGAATGAATGAAACAATAAAGTAAGTGATTGCGGCTACATAACAGATGGGCGTTGGTTTTTCACTTTGTTTTTTTTTCTCTTAGATTGAGGAGGCTTCCGTTCAGTCAGCAAAACGGCTAATAAATTCGTAATATTTTCCGATACTGATGCAAGTGGATTAATTTGTTCAGTGTTTAAAGTCACATTCCCTCTCCATCCATATCCTCTTTAATTCTTCACCGTAATTAAATGGTTAAAAAATCCGTTTTTCTTCAACTATCCAACCAATTTCATCACCAAGTGGTAAGTTAAACTTGTAAAATAATGAATTTTAATTTTTTTGTACAGTTACAAGAATGTCTTATGTTCATCTTTCGCACATGCTAATTATGCATTCAATTTGTAACGCAATCATAAATTCCATTCTTTTGTATGTTTTCTTTCCATCAATTAACCATTGGTCAGTTCCCTTGCGTTGTGTTTTATATATTATTCTGCGTTTATTCCAAATTTCCTGTTGCCTGTTATAACTTGTCCAATGTTTTTTTTTCGTCTCTCGTATTCTATTTTATTACACTTGATGTCGTGCGGCGTCGGACATTCTTCTCTTTTCTTGTTCGATCGGTTCATTCGCACTTCCCATCCTCTCAAGAAGCAGCACCGCATCTTCAGTACACTCCTAACGTGGAAGCTAACCTGGATCAGTGGGACGAGGGAGAGACGGCTATGGTATTAACATCGGATCATCTCGGAAAACGGAAGGAAACGGGTCGCGGCGACGGCAACGGCGGTACAAACCGAAAAATTTCACCAACCGAAGGAGAAAGTCACACAACTACATACTGCTGTTTCGTGTTCATATTAATTTTCCAAATGTATTTGCAACCCTTCGTTTTTTTTTTCTTTATTGGCGCCGCTGTAGTATCCCCCTTTCTTCCCTTTATCAATGCGTTCATTCGTTATCTGCGGTTTACTACTGCGTGTTTCACGGTTTTTTTTTTCTCTTCTTGCTCTCTTCCCGATTAGTTGCTTGTTTCTGAGTGTTTTAGATTAGTGTCAGATTTTATAACTTCGCTCACTTGCCACTACACACTCGCTTCTCATTTCGCTATGATCCTCTAGTACATAATCTTGTCTATTTCCTTTTTTTTTTCCTTTATACTCGTTTTCTAATATAATATAGCCTATGGATGACAGAGAAAAATAATAATAATAATAATAAACAAAATATGCGTTACTTGCTCTCTTTTGCGATTAATAAACTTACTGAGTACGGGTTTTTCTTTTCTGTTCGTTTCTGTTTTGCTGTTGTTGTTTTAGTACGGTTTCGTTTCTATGCATGTGTGTATTTTCTCTCTATCTCTTCTTGCTCTTATCTTCTACCATATCATGTCGTCCTTTCTGGAACCTGTTGTGGACAAACACAAACACACGCAAACAACACAACACAATAAACACCTTGTGCTTCGTGCTTACTGTATGAGACGAGAGGAAGCTTTTCCAAGGAGGAGATGGTGAGAACAAGGGGAGGAGGAGCACCGGAACAGAGGCTAGGAGTCACGTGCGTCGGAGCAGTACAGGACGAATGTAGGACGAATTGTGCGTTGTGCGTTGGTTGGAAAGGTCGACGGGTTGAAGGTTCATCAGTTGGAGCGTTTTACATTCCTTTCCTTTGAGGCGTAATGGGGTTTGGGAATAAAGCGATGGACCGGCTGAATCCACTTCTCCTCCTTCATCCTCCCGACCTCCTTACCATCTTGATTGGCAAACAAAAATGTCCTCCAGAAGAAATGGGGGAAATTGACACAACTGTCCCAAAACATTTGTAAAACATCTATTGGTCACAGATATCAATGTAGGACACAGGTTTCCACGCGCGCCAGCCCATCATCATCCTTTAAATTAGACAACCACTTTTCTATTGCTCTTCGCGGCACGCGGAAGATGTTCCGCGGATCCGATTGCTTATCATAATTATTTTAACAGTTACGAACGCGAACACCGGTTTGCGCGAGGGACGAAAAGGGAACACAATTAATACATCATATGCACGATACAAACAAACAATTGACAATTACACACAATTTATAGGCAACGCGCTCGCCGATCGGGGAATGAAAACGAATTGGTATACGAATTATTTGAGAAAAAAAAGCTAAACTTTACGTCGCACAAAACAGAAAACACAAACAGACAAAATTGCAAACTCTCACAAGAAACAGAAAAATCGCGACACTATTAAAGATGGACGAGAGTTATGCAATGGAACGTTCATGAAAATGCATATCCTAACAGTTCTAGTAGTTTGCTGTGTGTGTGTGTTTGTGGATCAGATGGCTGTATCTATCACATCCTTACTAATCGGACTGTTTCCGTTAGATCCTATTCGTTATGGAAAGGGACATTAGAATGTATTGCGATAAGTCTAACATTTAGTACGGGATGCGTGATTGAATCGGCCGGTTAACTAGTTATCCTCCCAAAATAGAAGATGGAGCCTTCGGGGGTTGGATAAAAAGATAAGTTATGAAAAGAATGTGGAACAGGAACTCGCCGCCAAACGATAAAAGGAATTATATTCCCCCTTCTCATGCGTCTGCGTAGTGGGAGGCTTGAGGTAAGGACCATACGGCCAGTCTTGAAGGAATCGTCACCAGTTGCGTCTCTCTAGCAGGATTTCTTGCGTTGCGTGTATGTGTTTGTGTTCCTCCCCCTTATCAGCTCCCTACATCGGTTGAAAACAGTCCCTACAGGTCTTTACTAAATCTCTTTCCCTTAGCAGCCTTCTTCATCTGGATCGAGCTTCTGGCCAAACCTGCCCTAATACCCTGATGCTAGCGGGCCGTAAGATACGCGCGTACCTCTAAACACTGATTTCCATTCCTCCTCGCCGCACAACTAAACCCCTTCCTTTTGTCCCGCCCTGTGTGTCCCTTGGTACAAAAAAGGAGCGTGTACGGGATACGACTGATCTACCGGGAGCCAACCGACGAGACGAAGACCGCGGCCGAAACGACCGGTAGTAGGTCATTTAGGGCTCAGTGTTGTTGAACTGCTTACTGCACCACGGAACCGGCGGACTTGAGCAGGGTGAGTTCCTTCTCCTTCGCTTGCACCACCGAGCGCCAGTGGATGTCCTGCTCGATGACCTTCGCCTCGAGGTTTTTCAACATGTTTTCCTGCATGAAAGAAAGACAAATACAGAGGAGAGATGTCATTAAATCTGTTTAATCCATCTTATGTAATGTTGACACAAAAAAGGCAAATGAACTATTCGTTTGCAAATGACTTTCTACTTTAATAGTGATTCCGACTAAAACAAATTATTTGATATTGAAAACCGCAAGGATCCTCTCTTTGTAGTTCAAAATGGATTTTAACCCATAAGCAAAATGACAGCTGTCAAAATCTACCAACAATCGAAAAGGTTGCTTGCTGGTAAAACTTAATATAAACCATGTTTCACCATTGTTTTCTAACTCTTGAAGTAAAATAATGTTTGAATGAAAGAGAAGGGACAACCATCATTGATGATTAATTTAATTAGACTTACCGTATCGGCTATGATAGTCTTATACTGATCTACGGTTTTCTGCAGCTGCTCGTTGCGCAGTGCCAGCGCCTGCTGCTCGTCCTCGGAGCCGCTGTCGGTGGCACCGTTCTTGTTCGCATCACCGCCACCTACGACCACCACCGACCCGTCGACGGCGTGTGCCTCGTTACTGTTCTCGTGTAAACTATTATTATTGGTATTAAGATTATTATTAGCGTTTATATTGCTGCTACTGTTGCTGCTACTCCTACTGCTGCCGTCGGTGCTATTGCTGTTGCTGTTGCAAGTGTTACTACTGCTGGTGATAGTGGTGGCGGTGGTGGTAAGGGTGGGCGGCTGGTGCTTTCGCTGCAGCTCCTCCTGCCGCTCCTTGATGCAGCCGACGGTCGCTTCGAGCCAGCTCTGGAAGTCGGTCGCGTCGACAGGCAGGGCCGGTACGACGCCGGTCGGCTGCAGCAGCTGCACCAGCAGGTCCTTCGTCCGGTTCTGCTCCTCTAGCACGATCTTGCCGACGTCCACCGGCTTCTCGGCGCTACTGGCTAGCAGTTTCTGCTGCTGTTCCTACGAAGCGTCGTCCCATTGTGTACCATCCATTCCGACAAAGATACAAAGAGATCAAGAGAAGAAGAAAAAAAACAAGATTCCTCTTTTAGTGATCGATCACGGTGAGGAGGGTTATGAAATGAGGAGGGTTATGATAGGAGAAAGAGCTGGAAGCTCATCTTAGGTCACACACACACACACTCAACAGACATTCATCTCGCGGAGGCATTCATCCCAAGATCCCATAATCGGCGCGCGATTCTTTCATATCCCTCTTCACGTCACTTACAACTTTCTCGGACCCAATCATAGTCGCCGTTGCCGTCGTTGTCGTCGTCATCTTTGACGCTGGTCCCCTTCGACGTTCGGCATCTTGCAATGCCTCTACCAACTTCCAGTTTTTGGTCCGCAAGTTCTACGTCATGCGAAGGAGAGTGCAACGAAAAGTTCCAGTGGGCGAGACCGGGTGGAACATTGTAGTAGTGGCAATGGGTGGATATGGTGTGTTAGGCGCAAATAGAATCGATCGGGTTGATTCGCGCGGATGGGGTGTTGATCGTTATGTGCCGTGGTTAGGAGCGAATAAAAGAGAAGGCAACGAACGGGACGACGCACGTAAAAATAGAACAAAAAGAAAAGAAGAGCAAACACAACGTAAACAAGTGAACTGGAAAAATCTGCTTAGAAATATTATGCTATATCTTAGTTGTGCATTCATGATTGCGTGCAGAAAGAAGGAAGGAACATTGGAACACATTTAAGGAACAAGCTCACACACATTTTTTTCTTCCTACAATCACTGCCGCCGGAAAGCAGTTCTTGAATGAATTCTCTGTTTTGCTGCATAGCGATCAATTTGAAAGGAGGAAGTTTTTAACGGCAACATTATTATAGGAAAAAGTTTGTACCCCTTGCGCCAAGTGTACACTTTTACGACAACGTATACGAACGAACAGTAGGCTTTGTTTAGTAAATTATTTGACAAGCACGTGTAGCACTCGTTAAACGTTTTTGGTGGGAGGAAAAATCTAAAACTTCTGTACAAAGCTGCCTACACACGTTCTCTGTTGTACGAAAGCAAGTCATAGCAGCAACGTGTGTGGTTCGTGAATCTGTTGCTAAGGGTAACACTGTATAAATAGTGCGAAGGGGGAAAGTGCACACGATACGACAACAACATCCATACCAGAGAACTGTGTACATATTTATCCAGGTGCGAAGGGAAAATGTTGGGAAGCACCGTTGTTCTAGAACAACGCAAAGCCAAAACAACGCATCGATTATCGGATGTTCTAACACGAAACGTAACTGACGATGCAAGCAAATGGAAATAAAAACATCAAACCCCACCCTAACCCCCTTCCTTGCGAAGCTTTGTTTAACCCCCAAGCCCCACACCCTACACCCGAGGACAACACACATTCACATCCATACGGAGCGTGCGTGTCGGCGCCCCGCGACTTACGTCATTCTTCTGCCGCTGCTCGTCCAGCTGCTTCTGCAGCTGTTCCTCCTTCGCCTTCAGCTCGTTCGCCTGCTGCTTGTAGTCGGTCAGCAGGCTCTTGCACTCGACCAGCTCCGTCCGGTAGACCTCGAGCTTCGATTTGGTGGAGTCTAAGGCATTCTGGAGGTTGCGGATCTCGACCCGGTTGCTTTCGTCCGCCTGGCTGTTGGCGACGGCGGCGGCCGCAGCAGCCGAGGCGGCCACGGCGGCCTGCTTCTGCTTCGCCTGCAGCTCCGCCTTGAGCTGCTCGTTCTCGTAGCTCTGCTGCTGGCAGGTCTTGCTCAGTTCGTCCTTCTGGGCCAGCTCCATCCGCAGCTGGTGCAGCTCGTTCTCGTAGGCAGTCAGCTCTGGGGACGGAAGACAAGATTGCGATTGAGCAACGTGCAACTGCACACGGAGGAGCGATTCGGTGATGTGCGCACACTTACTCTGTACCCGTTGTCTGAGGAGCTCTTCGCTGTTGTGTAGTAAAATTTCGTACTCAGTCTTTTTCTTCATCAACTCCTGCGAATAGGGAGGGGGAAAGGAAACAAGCAATCACATGTGAGTTAGATCCAATCTGATGGAAGCAAGAGCCTGCTAATCAGCCGGCAGGATGCACGAACACACGTACCTCCTCGGACTGTAGTTTTTCGTTCAACAGCTGACTCTTGGCCATCAGCTCCTGCTGCAGCAGCTGCAGGTCGTTGTTGAGCTGCGCGATCGATGAACCCTGATCCTGCGCGGCGGCATGCTCCTTCGAGAGCTGAATGTACTTTGCCTGCAGCTGCTGGAACTGGTACGAGAGCGTGTGCTTCTCGGCGGCCGCCTTGTCCTTGAGCGAGGTCAGCTCGACCGTCAGATGGTGCACCTCCTGCTTCTTGTTGTTCAGCTCCTCGAGGTACGCCTTCAGTGCGGCCCCGGTCTGCATCTTCTCGCCGTTCAGCTCCTGGCGCAGCTCCTTCAGCTTCGCCTGCAGCCCGGCCGCCGCCTTCTGCTCCTCGGCCAGCGCCGACTCCTTCTCCTGCAGCTGCTTCTTCAGCTTCTGCAGCGGGTCGGACGGGTCGTTCCACTCGGACGGATCCTTGGCCAGCGTATCCTGCTGCTTGTTCAGCAGGAAGTCGATCAGAATCTGTATGTCGTTGCGCGGCAGGTCCGCCTTGTTGAGGATGTTCACCAGCGTCTGCACGTTGACCGCGTCGGCCACCTCGGCCGCCAGCTCCTGCGTGATAAGCTCGCTTCTCTTCTTCTTCGCCGACTTGTCCTTGTGGGCAGGGACGGGCCTGGGCTCCTGCTTTTTCACCTCAACCACTGGCGCAAAGAATTGTTGCTGCTGCTGCTGCTGCTGCTGTGGCTGCTGCTCCTCGACGGCATTGGTTTTCGGGGACATTTTCGCTGGATGATCTTTCTTGTGCTTGCGTTGCTCCTTCGGCTGCTGCTGCTTGCCGGTCTTCACTTCCTCCTCGTGCTTCTGTGAACGAACAGCAAAAAAAAGAGAGTCAGGGAAACGCTCTTTTCGAAGGGAAATTAATCGCGCGTGCCGCCTACTATTGCCTACCTGCTGACGGGCAATCTCCAGCGCATCCTTGGGGTGAATTTCAGCGAAATGGTTCATCTCCGGCACGGACTCCAGCGGGGTCACCAGTACCGGTTCGGCCTTGTTAACCAGAATGCCACCACCGGAAGATTTCTGCTTGTTCTTCTTTCCACCCTGCTGCTGCTGCTGCTGCTGTTGGTGTTGCTGTTGCTGCTGCTTGTTGTCCTTCTTCTGTGCGTGTATGGAAAAACGGTGGAATTAATCGAATCTTTTCAGCCTTTCTCTGTATCACCACACAACTAACCAACCCTACCTTATTGCCGGTGGAATTGTCGCTCAATGAAAACGCTTCCGTCTCGGAGTACTCGACCGTCAGGTTGGTCGTTTGGCCGGTGCGCTTCTTCGCGCCGTACGACAGCAGATTGATTTCCTCCTCCTGCTGATTGTCGGACGAATCGCTATCCTTTTCCAGTGGGAGAACTTCCACGCGTTGTAGCTGCTGCTGTTGCTTTCCAGCACGGTTCTTTTGATTCTGGCTCGCCGGGTGCGGTTTCTTCGTCTTCTTGTTCGCCGTCTCCTTGGCCGACTTGGTGGTGGTGGTCGCCGGCGAGGGCGCCGTCAGGTCGAGGATGCGTTTGCGCATCTCGCGCTTCTCCTTCACCATCTCCTCGAAGGACTTGCCCATCGGGAGGAAGCGGCTGATGAAGAGCATGGACAGGAAGGAAAAGAACACCACGATGGCGACGTATGTCAATGTGTACAGATCCATCTTTGCATGGTTTGCTGGACGCGCGCTCGGTTCGGTGGACTGGTTTGCCTGGTGTGTGTGTGTATTATTCCGCTGAGTACAGAATGCCCACGGTATGTTGTCCCGAAACTAGAGGAGAGGACAAGAACGAGAAGAAGAAGAAGCAGATTAAAAATACGTCAATTGTGAATGAAGTCAATCGCGTCGCCTAATTGGGACGATACGGGTAGGGCACGCGACCAGACCGCAAGGCAAAACTTGTTGAAAACAACCAGCAGAAGTTAATCAGAACCTATCAGATCAGGGCGGCAGTAGTGTAACCACCACGAGTCCTACGTCGAACCTCACTGAGGGGTCGAGGGAATGAGTGATGATTAGAAACGGTTAGAGAAAGACATATGGTAAGCGAGAAACCGTGTACCGAGGGAGAGACTGATTCTTGCCGTGCCCCGTATGTGTCGCCACGTTTTCCTCTACAAACGAACGAGCGAGGGGCCGGAACGGAACGTGTCACGGCATCCATTAACTGTACTGCTGCCACTCTCCCTCACGGCCGGCCGGCCGGCCGGCTTGCCTCTCTCTAAGTGATCGCTATGCTTCGTCGCCTGCGTGGCAATGATCGAACTCGCGCGGGTTCACGTGCTCGGACGGATGTTGATAAGTTTTGCGCTTGTTTCAGATTAAACGTACCGCCACGTACGTTTTGTTGGTGGAACTAGCAAAGCAATGGTTCACATGCGGAGTTGTGGTTCTTCTTCTTGGGTATGCTTCCTTTTTTTGTTTTTGAATCTCAACGCACGAGCTCGATTTGCCCACCGGAGCAACGTACTCTACTTCTCGTACCCCTTCAGGGCTGTTTGGAATTATCTGTGTTTAGGTAAACTTTATGAATTACAGTTTCAAGAGATTAACACTTGTGTATGGTCAATTCATTGCCAACGCCAGAGCGATCACTACACTCTAAAGCTCCTAAAGGATAGTGTCGCTCATGGCAACGACGTACGTTTGGTAGCAATGCCTACTCAAAGAACAGCAACAAATTATGCACATTTAAACAATCAGCAGCATCCACGCAACAGGCACGTGACAAAACGGCTTTCCTCTAGTGGATGATAGTTTGAATCTCATGCGCGCCTAGGCTCGGATCAGACCAACCCACAGCAAGCAAAGATCACACTGAACCTTCCTCCCCAATAGAGCAGTGCTTCCGGTCCGGCGATCGTGTTCGACACCATTCTTGTGACCGTTTCTCTCTCAACATCCGGTGGAGGGGGATACGCAAGGGAAAGGGTTTACACAAAAATCAGAGAAATCACCGATAAAGGCCCCGTCGAAGCTCGCGTTGAAGCTACTACTCGGTCAAGCAGTAAGCACAGCGTAGGGGTCATATAAAGCGGAACGGAACGTTTGTTTCATCACCGACATACGGCCAACGGCGTACCACTTCTCGCCGTTTCGCGGTGTGCTATAACGAGGGTTTGCTACAAAGATTCTGTGCAGTACTCAAACGTGTACTTCCAAACGTCAGTAAAAACGACAAAGTATGAGATCCCAACTCCACCATCGGGCTTCCCTTTTCCTTATCGAACAAGTGGGGAAAGCGTAATGAATTATCTCCCACCCATTTGGCGTCTGATGACGACTGTAGGCGAGTCTGGCCGGTGTTTTCGATATGGCGTGGCCGTTGGTGACTGGACCGAACGATCTATCTCTCACCCTTAATGGCCAGCTTTTTCGCTGATAACATATAATAAATACACACATTCACACACAGAGGCCCATGACCGAAACTATTTCCCGCCGCCTGCCTGGCTGTTTGTTGCCGGCGATGGCGGAATCGACGGAAGGAAAGCGAAAAGAACGATGAAACGGGGTGAAAACTCTTACTGAACGCTGATGATAACCGAGATTATGAAGCAGCAGCAGCTCGATTGCATAATTCGGTACAATCACATGCGCTCGGCATAAGCAACTATCCCGTGTCCCGAAAGGAATGGGGTTTGGATGTGATTGAAATATATCAACGAACATTCAAACCGCCACACCGGAGACGAGCAAAAGTGATAGGTTAATTGGAAAGCAATTGATTGTTCGATTCCCTTCAGCCAAACTTGTGGCGCCCAATATTGTCGTCTAAAGAGTTTCAATCTACAGTCGCGCCTATATCTTCATCACAAATATTCGTTCGGCATCATGCACGCTCCGTGAAAGAAAGCTAATGTTCATTCGAAATGTTTCCTTCCACACTTGAGGACAAATGAGCTGAACGGTAGAAAGTAAAGCCTTCCGCCGCTCGCCATCTTCAGTGGAATCGGTTACGCTTTTACGAACTTGCCGTAAATCAGATCGATCGCTCCCACCCCGCGGCCCGGCATGAAACTTGATGACGCCACGAAAAGTCGCACCGGGGTTTCATTAACGCCCGTTTGTTTCTTTCGGGCGTATCCGCGTCCAAAACTTTTACCGGTGTTTTTTACTTTTTTTTTTTTCATTTATCTTCCCACCGGGAAGGTGGAGAAGGTGGGTTTTTGAGTTTTATTATGTGTGTTTTTGCCAGTATTTTCTCCGTTGCATGGGAAAATTTGGAATGAAAGGCCAGCTTTCGCTTGAAATTCTCATTGCAATCCATCCATCTATTCGGTCGTTTTTTTTTCGTCTTTTCATTTCAGCATGCAACTTTTGTGTTTGTCGAAAGTGTACGAGTTAAGGCAGATTATCTTGTCTTTAAAAGAAGGTAAGGGTTACGATCATCATCATGAAGATCATCATTAGCGGATGAAAAGTGCCACGTGCACCGATCTGTTTCGCAACGGAGCGCGGTCTAAATGTGTGGGGTCCCAGATCCCGAATTCCGCGAAGGTTTCACAGCGAAGCCTTGGCTGCAGACGAATGCCGTCATGCATATGCAACCATCGGCACCGTGCGTGTGTCCGTCTCAGCACCAGCGAGGCTTGAGTCCACCACGGTGGTTACCGTTGGGGATGGCTGCTGGGGCAGGAAAACTTAAACACACATACTTCATCCCGACTGTAGCCGCACGGAACGAATTAAAGCAACAACAAAAAAAAGGCCTGAAGGTCACGGGGCGGCCAATAACGCAGGCAGACACAGGACTCCGACTCCTCGGCGCGACTGGCGGCGCGATTTCTTGCATATACTTGTTTCCCTCTCGCTTTGCTGCAGTTGCTGCTGTTGCTTTCGTGCACAGCCTGCTTCGCCGCGATGATCTTATGCTCGATGATGACTCGAGGAGCTCTGGGAAAGAACAATCGGGGAAACGGGGAATGAAAATAAAAAAAGCGCAACGAAAGCGCCGCGAATGGGATGGATGCATTCGACCCCGCATGTGCGTCCCCGTGTGTGTGTATGTATCGGTAGGTTTCGTGAAGGAAAACCAGTTACGAGTGAGGCAACGCGCTCCACTCCATCCAAGTACACGTTTGCCTGTTTTTCGCTTCCTTGTGACGTGGTTCGTTTCCTTCGTTTGTTCTAGCGATCTGGCCAGCAGTGACCGGAGTCAAGAAGCGAAGATTATCTCTAGCCGAATGGGGTGGGGAGAAGACTGGCCGTACGTGGCGAGGAAGATGGAATACAACTGCTGTGCTCGATGTGCTTGAGTAAAGTACCATACGGGACATACAGGGCAGGCGAGTCGTATGCCGCGAAGGAATTGGCAGAAGCACGAGGAAACGGTGGTGCACATTTATCTTGGCCCTTGTTTGTCCCCGTCTTCCTTCTCTTCTCTTTGGCTAGTAGTTTCTTCTATTTGCACGATTCCACCCCGGACAAGCTATACAGGATGCAGTCGAGGTGATGTGGCGACATGACCCATCTCGTTCCTATCCCCACCTGGTCCTGTGGTCGTCGATGGTAAAGATCACGGGTAAATTATAGTGAGCTGCAGGCCGTAAGCAGCGGCAACGCTCGCCTGATTTTGGCCCAGGGCGGTATAAGTTCCGCTGTGTGCGCTCCCTTACAAGGTTGCGACGGGCGATTAAAAAGCCACACTGCAACAGGAAACAATCCCATCACTTGTGTTCTAGTTTCTTTTTTCTAGTAGTGGGGGAGTAGGTAATTGATTCCATACGCATCAATCCTTGCATGGTTTGCCAACACGATCCTGTGCACGATCTGTGCTCGCGGCAAAGTTTGATTTGGACGGTCCCATGTGTAAACCCATGCCCTGGCTAACTTGGATCTACTTGCAGAAGATACATCATCACTTGGCAAATTCATACGATGTCACCGTGTTGAGACATAAAGCTCCTCCAAATCCAAAGCGTCGCTTTATGATCACATCTTATTCGCATCACTTCTACCACAGTAAAAGAAAGAAAGATGACTGTGGGGGTTGTGGTAAACAAATTATGACCTCACTGCGAGTTGCGGCGGATGACTCGAATGATGAGTTCATGCATGTGTCTTCTTTCTCCATCTCCAGTCGCCTCTGAACTGGTTGTCTTGACATGATTTCAAAGCCATCTTGACCATGGTTTGACAAGACGAATTCGTGTCTAGTGAAGTTGCCAACATATCGTCGCCATCTTCGCATTTCGTTTGTCGGACAAACTTCCTAAGTTCCCGGCTTCCAGTCGCCGTATGTTCTCCTTTCAGTGAGCAGCAAAGTTGGCTGGCGTACTTGCTCAAAACCGTTATGCTGTTACATTCCTTCTCAACCATTTATACCGGTTCCGGTGCGCTTTGGTGGACATGTTTATTCCGGTGTGTGTCATCACCGTCTGCGGGATTTGCGAAGTAACCTGAGGCTGAACCCGCGAGGTGAACCTGCAAACACAGGGTGCGTTACAATATTCTCTCGGCAATTTGCCGGGTGTGTGCGTTGCTGATGATGGCAAGGGCCAATATGACAGCGGAGGACGGCGGCGCATCGGGGATGTGCAGTCGACGGGGGAAGAGGTGATGTGAGGAGCTATTGCTGTCAAAACGAATAGCACCGCCGTCAGATAGCCTACAGTGTCCCCTGGCTGGCTGCTGTATCGGTCGGGCCCTTGCTACGCACGCCCGCACCATCGCTCTCGCTCTCTCTCTCTCTCTCTCCCTGTCTTTCTCTCACTGTTTCACTCGTTAGTCGCCGGCGGCACCAGACGGATGAGCAGCGGTTGTCTAAATTGCTTATTCAAGTGTCACTTCTTTCTTTCGTTCTTTCTTTTTTCGCCCCTGTTTTATTGGCGAGCCGTAAAGTGAACAACCGTAGCCAGCACTACTACCGCTTGGGGAACCGCGATCCATTTCCCCGATCCCGGCTAGACACGGCTAAAACAAGAGAAAATAATTAAAAAAAAAATAAAATAAAACAGTTGTCCCAAGCTTACAGCGCGCACACGTACGCTGGGCGACGGCGAGCGTGTGCTGAGAGAGCAATCTGCTGCTGCCAGGGCGGCCCAATCGCGACACCCGGATTGTACTTCTGGTCAACGTATGGTGTTGTGCCGGGCACGCTTCATCTGGGAAGTCAACGCTTGCTTATGTCATGTACAGACGGGCTAATCTTTCTTTTTTTTTTTTGCTCTCGCTCTCCGTACTTATTGTAGGACAATACGTCGGTTGGGAATTCCACAGCCCCAAGAACCCCCCAATTCGATGTGGACTGTCTGCTGCGAGATAAGCTTGGAAATCATCGAAACACTGCGATGAAAACCGGAGCGTCGACGAGGCCCATCACTTGTCCTGTGTTCCCTTGTTCCGGTGCTACTGTGCTTGCCAAAGTACAAGACATGGAACGTTTCCCAAGGGGATTATCGGCTGCTGGCGATTATTTATACTTATTATTTACAGCTCGCTTCCATATCGGACCACGTATCGGTGCTGTTGGGGATTATTTATTAATGTTTACAGTTAGACTGCATATCGGATCAGGTATCGGACAGCGGACAGCTATTTCCATTGGCTTATCTCGATCGAATTGACCTGCTTTGTCGAAGAAAACCCGGACGTTAATCTAACCCACAACAATTACCCGCAGTACAATATGACACCCCCCCCCCCCCCCTTCCTCTGTGTCGGAATGATGATTTTGTTTGGGGATGATTCGGAACGATTATGACAGCCGGATCCACACGGAAAACCCCTCGCATTGTGTTCTGTGTGGCTTGGAAAAGCTCCACCAAGGCAAGCGTTTTGGTGAACGCGAGTGCATGGGGACGGGGGAGGTCAAGGTGTGTGCAATGGAGCACATTGAAGGGAACCAACGAAAAAAAGCGCGGCTGCATCGGTGGCACACAATTTAGCGCTGGCGTCAGAACCGGGATTGATTTTAATTCCGAAACGACGACGACGACGACCAAATCAATGCACTACGCCACGACCGCGACCTGTCATGTGTGTGTGTGTGTAACTGTGTGTATGTGCTTGTGGGAAGGAGGAAGAAAAGGGGGAGGGCTTGCGGGAGGGAGGCTCAGCGCAAATAAATGCTTCTCTTTTGTCTGTGCCACACCGCGCGGGGAAGTGAAGAAAAATATAGGAAACAAAAAAGTAAAGTGTTGCCCAAACTTCGAGAGGGCAGCTATTCCACACACCACCACACGGGAGGAGGATGAGAGTGATCTAGTGGATCCTGTTTCTTTTTTTTTTCCTTTGGCCATCGGTCCATTTCTTCGGGAGCGAAGGTCGGTTGGTGTACGAGGGCAATTTAGATTCTCTTCTTTGGGGAGCCCTTTCTTTTTACCCGTTTTTCGCTGCTGGCAATTTTTTGTTTCGCCGAAGCGTACGCACATACAAAATCACACGCGCTCACATACACACGTGCACACATACACTTGCGAGTAACGGTAGATTGGATACCGAAGCAAATACCTCTTTTTGGCTTCCTTTTTTTTCCACTAGCACCTAATTAAGCTGCTCCTCTCAGCCCGCACCCAGCGTGTGTTGCAACCGGCTGGTGCTGCTGCTGTTTCGTCCCCGTTCCTGCCTGGTTCCTCCGACTGCGACTGCCGTCTAATCCTTGAACGTGTCCGCACCAGGGCCTGGAAATTTTGTCAGCACCGCACGCCAACGCCAACGTCACACGTACGGATGAGCACGCACACGCACCGACCGGACGGAAAAACGGGTTGGAAGAGAGAAAGAGCGAGCGCGAGGGGGATGGGGGACACGCGCTTGGTCGTGCACGGAAAAAACGGAAAAATCGGGGAAAACAAGCAACAAAAGACACCTGAACAAACGCGCAAACACGCACCAAATGATGGGGCGAAAAACGGCAGCCCGATTTTCGGCAACAGTGACACACGGACACGACACCACGAAATTTTGTGCTTGCTGGCGATCGGCGAGCGTGAGACGACGTCGATGGGAATCGCGCGAGTGACAAATTTCACTGTAAATTGAACACGTAGGAACAGAATGGAGTAGACATGAACGGAGATCAGAAAATCGGACCTGCGGTGGCACGCACACCAGCAACCGCCAACGGCCCTATGGGTGCGCCGCGTGTGCCAGAGCGAGAGCGCCCGAGAGCGTACGAGGCCGGTCTAGCGAGCTGAGTTGTCGGGTTTTCCTTTGGTTTCCGCTGCTGCTGGTGTTTGCTGATGGTGCCGTCCCGCTCACGTACCTGTGCCGCGATGGCGCTTGCCAGCCAGATTGAAACGCCCGCGTGTGCGTGACATGATGGCGATGGGAGG
Organism: Anopheles atroparvus; assembly: GCA_914969975.1. NCBI lineage: Eukaryota > Metazoa > Arthropoda > Insecta > Diptera > Culicidae > Anopheles > Anopheles atroparvus. The sequence goes on from CAJZCY010000001.1 coordinate 36,000,741, forward strand.
TCATCGGCTTTGAGAGGAATGAGCTGGCAAGGTAGTTAGATACCTTGCGTTTCGGGTGGCCGTTTTCTGCTCGCCGCTTTGATTTATCTATTCCAGCAACCGATGCGCGACTTCGATAATAAATTACGTATTTTCGTATATGCTTATCTGCTAAATTTATTCGTGTTCTATCTATCCGGAGGGTTTGATGGAACATTACTTGGATTATTTACAGGTTTTAAAAATAGTCTCAGAAACAATAACTACCTTGGGCATAGAAACGCATGCTTTGCCATCTGTCTGACTTTTCGATTTTACCGTGCAAACTAAAGCGTTTGCGTTTTTCGATGTTTTTGATTTTTTTTTTTTTTTTTGTACACGGTATCCAATAGGAGCTGTGATGCGATGAAAACGTATTAAAAACACTACACCAAAATGTAAACGCTTGCGATTGCGTATAATACAAGCCACGGCCGTACCCTTGTTTGGGATTGCATACCAAGTCGCGAGAGTTAAAACTAGAAGAATTATGATCGAAATAAATGCAAAGCTTTTGCGTGATCAAAGTGCCGTGTTTATGTGCGGTGAGGTGGTAGAGTGTTTGATTGATTTCATTCATCCATCACTACCGGAGCACAAGATTTCGCAGAGCAATAGGTTTGTATTGTTGCTTCTCATTAACTCCGACTTCAATCAATTTGAATGTATGATTTGTTTCTAGTGATATTCTAGAGAATCTCGCCTGGGCAACGGTTCAACTTCACTGCTACTGTAATGCGTCCCTGAACGATCGGGCCGCCAATGATGTAAGTGCGGCAAATAGAAACGTCGGAGGAACCACTTCGCTCAACGCTAGCAATCAGCTGAAGGGAGAGGTTTTGCAGTCGACAGAACCGAAAATTCTATTTTGCGACCTTAGATTATCACCGGGAGAGGCAAAGCAGTGTGAGTGGGTTTTGTCGTTTGGCTAGGATCAGGATGTGTGCAACAATTTCATGTTTTCTCTTGCAGTTCTTTACCGCGAAACTGTCCCGCTCAATACGCCCCCAACGTACCGTGGGATTCGTGTAAAGTACTACTACAAAATAACGATCGCAACGCAACGGTTGGGATCCAGCGTGCAAGCACTGAACATTCCCATCCGGGTGCTGCCCCTCCCCCTGCCTCAAAGCGACCTCGACGAGGCGATTACGCTGAACGATGAATCGAACGAAGACCTGGCCCCGAACAATCCGTTCCTCGAGAAGCGGCGACCCCCGTCCAGAATCGAGTACGCGCTGCACTATCTGCGTGGTGTGACCGCGCGGAGGCGTCCAAACTTCTTCATGATCACCAACAAGTGGGGCAAGGTTGGCCGATTCTGTTTGTTCAAATCGGCGTACAAGCTGGGCGAGGATATTGTGGCAACGATCGATTTCAGCTGCGGTACAGTCAAATGCGTGCAGCTTTCGGTTACTTTACAATGCGAGGAAATCGAACTGAGGGCATCGTCGGCGAGTGCCCAGACGGGTAAGTTGGGCGAAGAAACTGTAGGCACGGAACAGGGCACTCCCGAGGCGAATCCCGCTCAGACAAACGGCGCATCTGGCGGGCCTGCAGCCACGGAGTTGGATCGCAAGAAGTGCATTTCTCGTGTAACCAACTACAGCAAACATCACGAGGTGTGCCTGGGAATGCTCCAGACGCAGGTCATTCTTCCCATTCCATTGCACGTAACGCCCACCTTCCGGACCGATCTGGTGGAGGTCAGCTGGAGACTACACTTTCAGTTCGTTACGAGCACGAATCCCGAACTGTCTAGCGAAAGTTTGATTGATCGCACCGCCGAGAACGAAGAGGAACTGGAATGGGTTGCACCGACGGACATCGCTATCGAAACGATGATCTGGAGCCTTCCCATAACGATCTACCCGACTGCGCCGCTACAAATACCACAACCCTGTGGCGAGTATAAGCTTAACATTAAGTAATAATTTATCTATACGGGAAAGGAAATTGTTAAAATTATTCTCTTGTTTAACATGTTGTGTATTACATTATTTTAATCAGAATCCGATTCCATTTCATCGTCCAAATCATCAGGGACTTTTGATCCCTCATTTACGTCTTCTTTGTCCCAGCCTGATTTCTTCCCCGTAAGAAAGTCGGCCCGTAAGGCGCCCCAGGTCGATTTGGGTTCTTCGTCGGAATCAACTTCCGATTTAACGTCTTCATCTTCCTCCGTTTTCACCAAATTATCCACCAGCTCGGACTTTGCCCTAGGGCCGTTCATCAGCGCGTCGAGGAATTCCTTTTTACTCAGATTCTTCAGCACCTTTTCGCGCTTGTACTCAAGCTTGCCGGCTTCCTGGAGCTTCCTGTTCACTTCCTTTTGCTGGTGGCGCACGGCATTGAACAGCTGCACCGTGCCTTTTGTGGCCACTTTCCGCAACGTTCTTTCACGCTCGTAGTCACCGATCGCCGGCAGCACTCGAAGACCCAGAATGTCTTTTAGGCGCTCCTTCTTGAGCAGTGCTTTCTGTTTTAACAGTTCGCGCGCTAACCGCAAATCGTCCGGTTTATCTTCCGGCCCTTTCGCTGCCGTTTCCGTCTTAACCGTTCCCTCCTGGCCCACTATCTCAAACTTGAACGTTTTGGCCTCTTTCTTCTTGCGCTCTATTTCCGCCTCCGTCGGTGCTTTGGAGAGAATCTTTGCGTCGGTCGATTTCCGCAGGAACTTTGCCATTGCTTTTGCCCATTTGGTTGGCTCTCCCGACCCGTCCTTGCCTTCCGTTTCATCCTCATTTTCTTCGTTACTCTCCCCGGCACTATCCTCATCGGACATCGGGTATTCGGCGTCGGACATGAATTCATCGTCGCCGCTGCTGTCCTCTGCGTGGGAATCACTGTCACTTTCCGGGGCGGGAGTTGCTGGTTTTGCTGCAAAATCGACGATGGATGCTATTATGTTTGACTGGTTACCGACGGTATTCATATCCATCTTACTTTGTACTTTTTTCGCCACTTTCGTCATGTTTCTATCACAATTTTTTATAAACAAAACGTGAGAAGTAATTAAACTGTAGCTCCGTGGAATCGCACGTGTTGATATGAAACCAAAACAAACCGTATTTCACTACCTGAGCTGTTTGCCGGTTGTGACAGCAGTGTTGGAAGCATCGATTTTAGTCGATACTCTTGAAACACATTATTTAAATCTTAAAGCTTTTAATTTACAAAAGTAATATTTTTGTATTTTCTATAAATCTCGCTCTAGTCGAAATATTGATACAACAGTATATTTTCCTGTCCAATTGCACCAGTGGCAGTGGCAGAAAATGGATGCGTAGCCTCGCCAACGGAACGGGTATTTAAATCGCCGGTACGTTCACAACAGCGTACACAGTACACAGTGCACTTGCTAGAAGAGTACAGATGATTTTTGTTTGTTCGGCATACGTGCATGCTGTTGTATACGACTCAGCATTGGTGAAGACTTGTAGTGGTGGGAATTTGTGTACTATTTAGGCACGATCCGGAGTGATCTGTTTTTCGCAATGGGAACGGACTCGAGGAAGTGGATGCGAACATTGATCGTAACAGTTTAACTTAAAAAACCGGCCAGGTTAACTACTGGTTACTTCTCAGTCATTCTTGGTGATATTGGATAGGTGAGTTTCTTGAAGCTGATATTTGGTAGCTGACCGAAAAGTTAGGTGACTCATTTCCCTTCTAGGAACGGACTGATCCAGCTAGGTGCTTCGCGAAACTCTCAACACTACGTGTTTTCGCCGCGCCGTTGGCTCGAGCGCAGAGGCAGCGGAATCTACCCTTGTCGACAAGTCAAACCAGCAAGTACCGTTGCGGACCGCGGGGTGCATTCCCTCGGATGCTAGCGAGCGCCACTTTTCATCTCCGAACCGAGCATCGAACAAGCGCGCTTGTGTACCGTGCATGCAGGCATATTGGTGTACTGGTCGACTAATCGAGCGTTATCAAATTAGCAATCGTACCCCTACCGTCTACCCGCGAGTGCAGTTTCCCGTGCCGTTCACAAACCGTGGGGTGTTGGCTCTCCGATTTTCCACAGTGTGTTTTTTAGGCCCGGGCAGTGTTGTTGTGCTGCGCCTAGAATCGTTATCATCCGGAGTGCTGCACCGCGCCCCGCAGGGCTAATCGGTGTATCCGGGTACAGTCAGTACGCCCGTGGTTAGCTGCGCTTCAAGTGTTTGTTTGTCGCGTATATTGCTGCACGTGGATGGTTTTACTGTTGCGCTCCGGCACAATCAATCTACCTTCGACTTGCAGGCGAGCGTTTTGGTAGCAGCTGTTTTTTTTTGTTCGGTGTGTGTTTCCTTTCGCCCGCTGTCCAGTTCCGGGTTGGTGCAGCATCATCACACTTCGTCATCGTTGTTGTCCTCATCTCGTGCAGCAGTATCTTGTGTGCATATGTGTGTATGTGTGTATGCAGGAAGTCCCGTCATTATGGGAAGGTTTGTGAAGATTGCGCGATTGTAGTGATTCGACCCGAAAAAGGATAGTTCCCCCCGGCTTGACAGTTCGGTACAGTTAATTGTCAATCACACAACAACACACAACAGTCGTCCGCACGGTGTGGGGCTCCGGGAGTGATGCGTTCCTTGACAACCGGATCGAAGGGTGAGCAAAATTAGACGGTCCGGCAGCAACGCTCCCGTGAAAGCTCTAATCGTTTGCCGTCTGCAATTGAAACAGGGAGCGAAGAACGAGTAGAACAAGACGGGATAGCAGCAAAATTATCCTTCCCTTGTGTAATTGCCGTCGTATCGATCTGTCTCAATCTTACTGGGCCGTCGAGTCTTGCTTCGAGCTGCCGGAGGCGCGCCACTGCAGAAAAGATTAAGTGAGATCGATTTTTGCCATACTGCAACGCAAAATCAACCATCCGCATATGTTTCTACGGACCGCAGTATGCTGTGAGTGCGAATCTTGAAGTGCAAGTGTGTGTGTTGATGTGGGGCAAGGCGCTTACTGTATGCTCCACCTGCTGCCCGGATCCTAGTAACCGAGGCCACCGTTGTAACCTTCGAAAGTAGGGCATCTGCCCGCGAAAGTACACCCTCAGTGCAACTTTGGCCTCCATAAGGTGCTTCCCTAATTGGAAGGCATCGAATTCGCGGCTCAGTCAAGCGTAACAATAGACAGACCGAAGTGTCGGGGGGTAAAAACAAGAGAAAGAATCCCCGAAAACGAACATCTGGAACCGGCAGAAGGAATCAAACACACACATCCCCCTGCCCATCGAAGGATTGCCCTTCCCATTTCCGTCGCGAAGCTGGAGAATGCCGCTAGCCAACTCGATCGACCCATGGAGAGAGAAAGTCCCAATCAATATCGTCGGTACCGAGGTAGGCTAAATTTCTCTGATCCCTATTTTCCTTCCCCCGGACTGGGCCGACTGCTTGATTAGGAGTTTGTTAAATTTTGGTTTTGTGGACTGCCTCATCTTTGACAAGAAAGCAAAAACGCCTCCATTTCCGCTCCAACTATCCTCCCATCTTCCTCTTCTGACGAGGCTTATAATTGCTGTCCATCGCCCTTTTTGGTTAGCTAATACTGTTTTAGCAAAGAAGCATATTTTTTAGAATTGAGTTCTAAGCTGTGCTTTCGTTTTTTTTAAATTCTGACTCCGCTCCTGTCCTGGCGGATAAAAAAGAGATAGATTTGTTGTCCTTGATTCGATTCGATTAATTGTCTTTTTCTTTTGTTGGCTTAGCTACGCACAGTTTTTCTTTTGCCAGATGTTAGACAAACATTGTTATCTAAATGTATGCTTTGTCATTTCGATTCGTACATAAAAAAAAGTTTTTTTTTCGACGATTTAGCAATTTTTCCATCACGATTTATCATTTGCTATCTTATCAGTTATCGATTTCATGTACCTAGTTTTGCCATAGGGCAAGTTTCCCGTCCGTTCTGTTACTGCGCGCTGGATTGGAAGCATCCTACGAGACGTTTTAGCTAACCATAATATTGTTTCAATATAATTATTTATTCACTGTATGCTAAAATCATGGAAAAAATCTATTCTAATCGATTTTCGATAAAAATTAAAATTATTTTAAAACATTATTAATGTTATTAGTTTTGTGGTGGTTTATGTTGAAAAGATATTTCTAAAACAAAACAAAACACAGAACTTATTGCTTCTTGGTCCTTTCCAAGCAGACACAATATTGCTTTATAAATTAAAATAAACCCTGCGATTGTGCACTTCCGAGCGACCTCCCTTCGGAGTCGAAGGCGTTAACACCCCGGACGTTGATTTGCGACCGAGCAGCCAACCTGTTGGTAATTAAAAGTTTTTAATGTGACTTTAGCACTACCGATCAACACTTTCCCAAACACTAACCGTTGCGAGGTGAAATCTAGTTCTGGAAAGCGTTATTGCTCTACGCCGCAGATGTATCGCATTTTAAGCGAAGGGAAAGTTTGCTCTAGTTCGGTATGCTACCACAAGGTCTCACTGTGCAGGGGCGAGATGATTGCGTTCGAAGTTACGTAATTAATCCGTTACCATCGGTAACTTCCTAATGCAAACTTCCGGCACGATGAGGTGTAGGTTTCAGTTGTTTCGCTGTCAAAACGATAGGTAACAAGTATACCATTCTCTTACAAGTATACCTTTCAGGCATTTTCCCGCTTTTTTTTTCAATTTTCGCCACAATTCCATGACACTGCGATGGTTTGCGTGTACAAGGGCTTTTTCGCATAGTTTCTTGACGCATCTGCACCTCCAACGAACCCGGCAAATCAGCCCTCCCCCCGCCTTCTCTTGGATGGACCATTTAGGTAATCGATAAATGATTTCGCTTCTTTCCCACGCAATTCCCGTTTGCCAATAAAAATGCGCGCAATACGAGGCTGTAAGTCAAGGTGATTTGCATTCTTCCAATCGAGACGGAATCTTTTTTCAAATCCGCGAGGGACCGTTATGTCCATTCGACGGTAAGTCTTCGTCGGCCTTAGGGCACAGCAGGGCGTTGTTTGGCTTCACGAAGAAAAGCTCACTTTGTGCTTCACTCTTTATCACTGCAAGTTATGCGTGTTGCTTAGAAACACCAGTGGAAATTACTGCACAAGACAGGGCAAGAAATCGATTAGCCTGCGTATTGGTTTGCGTGCGAGCAAAACTATTGGCATTCATGGTCGACGATGGCTGGAGCTCATTGCCTCAACGGCACGAGCCAAGGATGTGCTCAAAGCTCAGTGCATTAGCATCCTTTCGCTCCCCGAGACGGTTGCATGTTCAAAAAGCTGTTAATGACACGGTGAAGAGGCCTTAAAAGGAGAGGAAACGGAAGGCTGGTGCATGGAACATTTGGTGAACATCCTGAAACACTCATTCCCATCAGCTTGCCCACTGCTTTGCCTCCACCGGTTCGGGACATAAGCTATTGCCGGACGCCTGTTGCTGATTGCATAATACCCGGAACCAGGCACGTGTAGCCTTCGCCCCATTGCTCCGGCACGAGCGTATCCTTTTGGGAATAATGTCCGCACCGATAGCTCCACCGTTTACACAACTTTTTAAAGTAAACAAGAGTCCGGACCGTGGCAATTTTCCTAACATTGTGAAGGACAAAATTTGCTGAGTCAAGCCTTTGCGCAAAACGATTCGCCCGGGTAGAGTGAGCTACTTTCTAGAACCCTCTCTATCATCGAAGCATGACCAGCAAGCAGCTCCCTTCACATACGTCCGGCCTGTCCCGCATATTCGGGACGATATTAAATAGCGTAATTTTGTTGTTTCATTCTCATTAACTTGAGAACTGCTGGGAAGGTGGGTTGAAACTTCAAACACACCTTCCCGAATTCCCTTCCGCTTCTTCGCATATGCATCCCTGCTGAGGATCGTCGTTTTCGTCGGCAGGAAAAGGTATTTTGATCTTCCAGCTTTTCTCGGGTGAAAACTCCCGTGCCCCGTGGCGTAAGGGAAAGCCAAACTAGCGCGCTGCAAGCTCATTTCCTCACGTTCAGAGAAATCCTTGTGAGCTGACTTTCCTCGAATCCTCTACATCGAAACCATCGTGATCGTGGACCATTTTTCGACAGGGTTAGCTTTGCCTTCTCGAACAGAGTTATTCTTTTCCTTTCACCCTTCTAATGTTATCACCAGAGCAGCGTTTTACAAAATTTCTTGTGTAAATCCATCGTTCCATCCATTAACTGTTATATTAAATAAAAAAAAAAAACATCGAAAGTTACATCATTTGCTGCCTGCAGTGTCTGTGCATTTCCTAACCCTGTCTTCGCCCTTACGCATATCGCATTTCAAACCACTCCTACTGTATTGCTTCCCATCGAAACCCCGCAGCAAATCATGGAACACTGAAATCGATCATAATTAGCTGCGAGATTTTATTTCTGTCGCTTTGCTCCGTCAGAATTCGCTCATCATCGCATGCGACGTGGCGAGTTGCTAGCAGACGCTCTCATCCCGTTTTCCACACCCATCGATGCGAAGGAAAATGTTGTGAGGCTTCAACCCCCGCCTTTCCCCCGGCTTTCCCCGTTATGGAGCATTGCCAAATCGACAAGATCCAATAAAGGGAGCTCATTTTTCATTCGCCCCACAGTTGTCTTTTATTTTCCACCTGTTTTTCGCCTCCCACTGTTTCCCATTGCTTTTTCTTTCCGTCTCGCTTGAAAACATAGGAAGGGTAGGCTTCCAATAATTCGCTTATGGTCGATTTGTCGGTGAGCTTAGATGGTATGCGATATCTGTTGCACGTTATAGGAAACCACAAACAAATCTTCATCCGTCGTGAACTTTGCTCGTTTGGCGACAAAGCAATAGAAAAAAAAAAAACAAGAGAAAGAAAAAAACGGTACAGAAACAAAGTCACGTCTGGGTGGAGTCATTTGTTTCCATTTTCCAAATGCCGTTCGGTTGTTCATTTCGTCGCCTTTGTGGAACGTAAATTAGTTTATCTTAGTTGAGTTTATTAAAATACTCAGACCACGAGCTCTCGACTTAATGTTAGGCTTAACGGCTTTGCAACTTGCTTTTCATCCTTTTTGTACAAAAAAGAAATTAGTCTTGTGTTTTAAGCTGGATTAAGCTGGTCGAAAAATGTCTTTCTTATTTTGAGAAAAAATATGGTGAATAATTTGCCATGTAACCAATAAGCTTTAACTTGATCCAACTCCTTACCCTCGTATGTCCAGCGTACTTTTTATTTTTCTAGACCAAATAAAGTAGAATAATCTCCTAGTAGGATAAGTAATGGAATAAATAGTAAAGCCAACCATTACATCAGAAATGTCCACCCGGGAGTCGAAGCTAGTGCTGCTATGTTGATGCATAATAATTGGAAGGTAATGGAATTTGTAGCTCGCATCAAAGCTATATCCAAGAGCCTTATGTTGATGCTGGTTTCTGCAGGGCGTTCCGGAGCAAATGGAAAAATATCACTTCACCAGGAGGAGTGTTCATGCGGGATCGATTGCAACGCTTTCCAGCCGAATCGGTCCTTTAATCGCCCAGCTGCGTGTTGGTTTGTGCGTGGGCCGTACTTGCCTTGGACGCGTAATTGTTGCACATTATTGGCAATTACTTCTTGTGGTTCTCGGCGTTGGTCGAAGATTCGGCCAACAATCCTTACAGAAAGAGTTCCGCCGCCGGAACGCGATTCCATTGTAGTACCGGATAATGAAAAGCGACAGTCTAATTAGAACTTGTTGGAACGTTGGGTCGTTTTCTCCTAGCGGGCGGAAAGTGGGTGGAAGTCGAGGAGAGTTCCCGTCGATTAGGATCATTAATTCGATCGGCCGGTGTACGGAGTTTTCGGTCTGGTTAGGGTCCCTTTATTGAGTTACTTTTGAAACACAACGCGCCCTACCTAATCCCCTTCTGCTGCCCTAAAGTCTAGTCGAGGAAGTAAACATTTGTGGCCTAAACAATGCTGTAGATCGCCGATAGTCTCTGGAGACGGAGGCGATTACGTTCGCGCTGCTTCAAGTCCTCGACAAAATTGAGATTATCCGGGAAGGCGACGAAGGCATCATGCCACTCGCGGCTCTTTCCGGGAGCCCCGGTTCGTTTTGTTGAAGCTGTGTCGAAAGTGACGTCGAAATGTACTGGTCCACTGAACCCAAGGGTCAAGTCAGAGACGGCTCTGTCTCGTTTCCATCCGGCACGGGGGGAGCAATCTAGTTGATCTCGTACTCTTCCCCCTTTCTGTCGTTTGCTTGCGGCTCCTTGTCGCTTGGAGAAATTGGATATGGGCTTTCCTCCAAACACAGGCCAAAGGCCGCCAGTCAGTCTAAGCCTTAGTTACACAAGTGCAGCTGGAGCTTGAAGTAAATTGTTGCCCAGAGGGTGACAACATTGGTTCCGTTCATATCTTGACCGGCCTTATCCCATCTTTCCCATCAACTGTGCTAACCTCTGATCTGATCCTGAAACCTTTGAGAGTTGCATGGAACCATGGAAGCCATTCTATTCCGATGGAAGGAAACTACAACTTGACTTCGACAGATAACCTTCAGTGACGTCGCGTTGGAGAACAACAGGGATGAGACTGAGGTTGAGATCTTCTTCCACCTTCGTCCCGTTGCTGGCAACTGAGCCATATAATGCGACAAATTCGTGCTATATCTTTCTAATCAACTGTTATTTAACTTCGATGAATATTGTTTTCGCTTCTTTTCCACCGTACATGATTTATTGATGTATATTATGCAATGTATGCATTGCATAGGCCGGAAACGCGGGAGAAGCGATGCCATTTCGTCGAAGACGAATTTTTGTTACTATTTATTGCTGTTTCTTTTTATGAACAGGCAAATTCTTCAAACAGCTTTTTTGCACGTGTTTTCTTATTACTATTTCACCATTTTGCGCAGCTTCTGCCACCCGACCTTTATCAGATGCGCATTAGGGAAAGAGCATTGCAAATTGACGTCACCGTATCGAAACAGGTTTCGTTTTCAATTGGCGTTGTGTGATAAAGCGTTGCTTTTTTTGTCGACTAGCACTATCATCCCGCACCATTATTGCCACAAGAATCTAAATATCACCGCCAGAGCCGGTTTGTTTTAAGGCAAACTCGCAACAGCTCGTGTCGTCGTCGTCGTCGTGAAGTCAGTCGACTTGAACGAACAGTCACGCACGACCTACCGAGCGGACCGAGCGATACCTTTGCGCTTTGGAATGGGTTTTGGCAGAAGGTCAACAGGTTTTCAAAATTAACAATCAGCTCCCGCTCCAAACAACCACACACATACACACAGACCTGATGCTTGTTTATGCTGCTGGTTACGATGATACTCTGCTTCCATGACGGACATCCAAATCCACAGGCATCCCTTCGGTTCAGCTATCGATGGCGTTGATGAGTGTTTGATGCTAGCAAGAGATGTTGTTTGATGTTTCACCGAGGTGCGAAATTTAGCATTCAGGGTTCCGAGGGCTGTATTAATCAAATTTATGCGTTGATATAAAACTCATCGCTCTGCTTGAGTTCCGGGCATCAGTTCTTGGGCTCTTGTGACGTTCCCCGTTTGCTTTTCGATATTTGCGGTGCCGGTCTCGCAAATAATCCTTTAGCTGGGTAGCTAATCACATGGGTGGCAAAATTGCCCATCCTTAATTTTCCCCTTTTTTAGTACGAAACCTCAAACAAAATGAATGAGCCTCCCGTACGTGCAAGGGCACGTTTGTGTGTTCTGCTGCTTTTGTGCGCACGATGGATTAACGAAAAGGACGCTCCCTTTTTCATGCCCCTTTTTCTTTTTCATTCCGTTGCGGGTTTATCCCAGGCGGGAGGGAAAACCCTTGAGCATGCAGGGATCGCCCCATTGGTATGTCGTGACGAACGAATATGAAGCAGCTTTCCGCACACGCAACACGTGCAACCGCGGGTGTGTGACTGAGTGGGAGGAAATCCCACCATGGATTAAATAGAAATAAACATCGTGGCACATCGGTCTCGTCCTTGCCCGGAGGGTGTTGATCGTGATGCAGCCAGCAAATGGAAAAAGAAATCAGAAACAAAAAACCCAACTTTTGCCATAAAAGCGAATTTGACGGTGTCGCAAACTGTTATTGAATTAATTAACCACTTCGTTGATGGTAATGGCACTGGACGATACGACCCACGGCAACACATTGTGGCCGGTCGGTGCGGCAAATTTGAATTATGTTTTTTGGTTTCTATTTTGGGTTTTCGGTCTTGTCGCGGGACCTTTTGCCGTCCACCGATTAAGGCGAAATCCGAGGAATTCTCCTGGGGGGACAGTTATAATGAGATTTAAACTGTCAATTCGAGGATGCGCTTTGCGGAAATCAAGGACCACGAAAGGGAAATCCCTGGGGTCAGCTGCACGATTGTTGAGGGCTGTGTGTGTCCAGGTTTTCGGTTTCGGTTGAATTTAAGCCTTATTCAACGACGATTTTTTCCTCAGCAAATTATTTTCTCTATTTAACATCAGGTTCAGTGTAGTTCGTGATTTGGATGTTATTATGATGCTGCTGGTATATTACAGGTTTTTTTCAATGGATAGGATAAGCGTAAACGCGTTTAGCCAATGTGCTAAAATGGGCTATCAAAGTTGAAACCTGAACAAGCCATGCATAAACACCATCAGCATAAACACACAATCGAACACCAGATATTTAAACCTCATTAACATACAGGTTTTTTCAATGGATAGGATAAGCGTAAACGCGTTTAGCCAATGTGCAAAAATGGGCTATCAAAGTTGAAACCTGAACAAGCCATGCATAAACACCATCAGCATAAACACACAATCGAACACCAGATATTTAAACCTCATTAACATACAGGTTTTTTCAATGGATAGGATAAGCGTAAACGCGTTTAGCCAATGTGCAAAAATGGGCTATCAAAGTTGAAACCTGAACAAGCCATGCATAAACACCATCAGCATAAACACACAATCGAACACCAGATATCTAAACCTCAAGCCATGCATAAACCTCATTAATCAAAGTTGAAACCTCATTAATCAAACCAAATATTTAAACCTCATTAATCAAAGTTGAAACCTGAACAAGCCATGTATAAACCTCATTAATCAAAGTTGAAACCTCATTAATCAAAATTGAAACCTCATTAATCATATTTGAAACCTCATTTATCAAATTTGAAACCTCATTTATCAAATTTGAAACTTTATTAATCAAAATTTAAACTTCATTAATCAAATTTGAAACTTCATTAATATAAATTTAAACCTCATTAATCAAAATTTAAACTTCATTAATCAAATTTGAAACTTCATTAATCAAATTTGAAACTTCATTAATATAAATTTATACCTCATTAATATAAATTTAAACTTCATTAATATAAATTTAAACCTCATTAATATAAATTTAAACCTCATTAATCAAAATTTAAACTTCAATAATATAAATTTAAACCTCATTAATATAAATTTAAACCTCATTAATATAAATTTAAACCTCATTAATCAAAATTTAAACTTCATTAATCAAATTTGAAACTTCATTTATCAAATTTGAAACTTCATTAATATAAATTTAAACCTCATTAATATAAATTTAAACCTCATTAATATAAATTTAAACCTCATTAATATAAATTTAAACTTCAATAATATAAATTTAAACCTCATTAATATAAATGTAAACTTCAATAATATAAATTTAAACCTCATTAATGAAAATTTAAACCTCATTAATCAAAATTTAAACTTCAATAATATAAATTTAAACCTCATTAATATAAATTTAAACCTCATTAATATAAATTTAAACCTCATTAATCAAAATTTAAACCTCATTAATCAAAATTTAAACTTCATTAATATAAATTTAAACCTCATTAATATAAATTGAAACCTGAACACCAGATATTTACACCTCATTAATCAAAGTTTAAACATGAACCATGCATAAACATCATCAGCATAAACACACAATCGAACACCAGATGTTTAAACCTCATTAACATACAGGTTTTTTCAATGGATAGGATAAGCGTAAACGCGTTTAGCCAATGTGCAAAAATGGGCTATCAAAGTTGAAACCTGAACAAGCCATTCATAAACATCATCAGTATAAACACACAATCGAACACCAGATATTTAAACCTCATTAACATACAGGTTTTTTCAATGGATAGGATAAGCGTAAACGCGTTTAGCCAATGTGCAAAAATGGGCTATCAAAGTTGAAAGCTGAACAAGCCATGCATAAACATCATCAGCATAAACACACAATCGAACACCAGATATTTAAACCTCATTAATCAAAGATGAAACCTGAACAACCCATGTAGAAACCTCATTAATCAAACTTGTGTGTTTATGCTGATGATGTTTATGCATGGCTTGTTCAGGTTTCAACTTTGATAGCCCACTTTTTTTTTATCCTATCCATTGAAAAAACCTGTATGTTAATGAGGTTTAAATATCTGGTGTTCGATTGTTTGTTTATGCTGATGAATACCACATTTGGCTTGATGGGTTCACACATGGCTTGTTCAGGTTTCAACTCTGATTGCCCATTTTTGCACATTGGCTAAACGCGTTTACGCTTATCCTATCCATTGAAAAAACCTGTATTTAACCTTCGTTTCATGCATTTTACTGAAGTGTTTTGTGCAGGAGTACTTAGTACTTTATTTTCTAGATAAATTTGCGACCCACTCAACACTCTGGATTGGACACTGTTTTAGTGTGCTGTTAAATTTATTACGCTTTCCAATGTTCACCGAACCCAAAACCCACAAATTTGTACTCCATTAAAAGCGTAAGCTTCTCATGCGATTGACCAGCGGTTGTACTCTCTCGATCCGCGGTAGCGGTGAGAGGGAAGTACATGAAACTTCATCATTTCCATACTTTCCGGTGTGCACCCCGGTTCGTCGGTTAGGCTCGCCGCTTTTGCGGGGGAATCGTTTCAGTATTTTAATCATAAAACCACAACCCAAAGACCTCATGTGAGGTGTACATAGCGCATAATAGTGCAGAGTTCACTTTACGGTGCAGTGAAACGATGCGGTCAAATGTGGTACGCAATTAGTGCGTTTCAAAGAATTCCGAAATAGCTGTTGTTGTTAGGATGATTCAAGTTTTTCCTTATGCGTTGAACGTTTCCTGTGTTTTAGAAGAATTTAAGCATGCGGCTTCCGAGGCTGTTTCATTAGTGGTTCACCCCTGCAGGAAATAACGAAAGGAATGTTCTTTCACATCACTGAATTTGCATCTACCATCAGATAAGGATCAGCGATTGGGATAGAATAATTCGAGGATATTATTTTAAAACAATAAATAAGCATACATTTTCTTCTAGCCTGCTGATGTTCCACTTTTACGAACTATTTGTTATGGCATATATCATTTTTTTCCCAGTTTCTAAATAGACAGGATATCAAGCACTGATTAACAACAATGGATCTTCAATGTGTTGCTCTTCCGCCGGTCCCCTAAGTACCGAGAGCCATTGCCACACTAGTTTGCTACTTTTCATTCACGTGACAGACCACTGGGGAAGACGGGATGCAGTATTTTTCCCAACTAGTGTACAATGCGCTTTCCACGAATCATTAGCTAGCTTGAAAGTTCTTTTCTGAAACTGACAATTTAAATGAACACCATCAGTTTCCTCCGTTTCCACTGAAAACCCGTGTTCATGAAAATGCGTTATGCAAAGCCACTCGAAACGGGTTTACAACGCTTAGCAGCAGTTGGTTTCCGAGATACCGGCCACAACGAGCTAAGTTGAGCTGATCCTGACTATCTCATTATCCCAGCGATCACTTAATGTCGCGCGTCCGAGCGCCCTTCGCGGAAAATCCTCTTTTTGCTACCCATTGCTGCCAGTTAGCCGGAAGGCTTTCCATCTGCATCAAGTGCTTCAGCATCCAGTTCCACCGAAAGCCACTTGGAGCCAGTTGATTTCTGTTCAGAAGCTTAAAAAAATACCGAATGTCAAAAGGCTACACGTGTCTCTGCTTGAGTCATGGCTTGGTGCGTACTGCCCGTGTTTCCGATTTCGAATTCTTAGGATAAGCCCTGATCGTAATTAGAATCATTCGTTGGACATCCCCTTCCCCTCTCCCACTCCTCCCAGTTCATATTCGAAGGCAAATATCTCTTATCGTACGTCTTACAGGAAGAACAAATCCTTTTTTCGTCCCATCAGCAAACGTTGCGTTAAAGCTGCTTCATCATTTGGAGTCGAGTTTATTTCCTAGTGGATGCTTAGGATTATGCTTTGCTGGAGCACGCTTCTCGGGCCGGTGAACTTTTTGAGTAATTTGATCCATCTGTTCGTTTGATCTTACCCCGGTTCGTTTTCTCCCAAATGTTCTATTGTAAATTGGTTTAACAAATTGATTGTTGATTTTTCCTCACATCCTCACAAGGCTTGAAATTGGTTCATGAAAGCAAACAAAACACACTGGTATGTAACCTGCGTTTCTGACTCAAAAAGAGAATCGTTTCGAACAGTTTTGCTTGCATACTCTTTTTGCATGTTATCCCAAGACAGTCGAAAGTATGCACATATCCTTCGACGAATGTGCCCAC
The DNA here is from genome assembly GCA_914969975.1 of Anopheles atroparvus. NCBI lineage: Eukaryota > Metazoa > Arthropoda > Insecta > Diptera > Culicidae > Anopheles > Anopheles atroparvus. Next base: position 36,017,265 of record CAJZCY010000001.1, read on the forward strand.
TTATCGCAACCTAGAGAATAAAATGTTCTCATCTCGCGTATGGCTGTGAAACGCGAGGTTCTGAAAGTTTAGATGAAAGGGAAAACCTTTTTTTACGTGTTAACGTGGAAAACGTGTTATATTTTAAGCCTTCGGGCGGATCCTCCTGCGGAGGCAAGGGTAAGGCATGTGCAAGTGCAAACATGTTTTCGTCAGCCTGTACAAAGGTTCCGGGCGGAAGATTCCAAAAAGTTTTCACCCATGCTCACGTTTTCGATCGTCGTCGAGACGAGGTGCTCGCAATTTCATTAGCTTTGAGAAAAGTTTTTCCTCACCATCCCATGCAAAAGGAGGAGATTAAATCCAACAGCGTTTTGATGAAGGAAATAATACGATGTACAACTTTTACAAGAAAGCCCAATTTCCTATTTTCAAATAAAGTAATTGCAAGGTTTCAAGAAATCCAATCTTATGCAACAAACTAATCAATGTCGATTACATAGTGAACAAAAATCGATTCTTTACTTGAGAGGTTTTTTTTTAAATAAATTGCCATAAACATATAATTCTATTAACGACTACCTTTCTGTTTTTTTATCATCGACTTTTCTCTGGTTTTTTTGCTCTCCTTAGTTTTTTTAAATGGTTTTATTTTATTCCTTGAATGCATAAGGCCTAACATTGTATAGTTGTTGATTCTGCCTGCAATGTTATCGGTGCTCTGTGCGACTTTTATTTAATTTAAACACAAAACAAAAGCATTTACGAACCAAAATATTGCTTCGACATTATTCGTTCGCATCGCCCAATGTTACATGTCCGTTTTGCTGCTGGTGTACGGTTTCTTGTTTCAGCTGTTTTGTGTTAACACCGCCGCAATGCATACTTTTATTATAATTTTTTGCTTCAATTTTTTCTATTCGTCGTTGAATTTTTTATTTTTTCGCAAACCGTCATCCTCATCCCGCGCTCTTCGCTCGTCTCATTCCGCCTCATACTCTATTTCACCGATTTTCCGTCCATCTTTCACCAACCGTTTCTGTTTCGTGTGATTTTTTTCTTCTTCCAGCGCACGGAGTGTCTAACTCGATTTCAGGGCTCCGGATAGTTTCAGTACGTAAGCCTCCAAACACGGGACGACGGTCCGTTTTTTTGTTGTCTTCGTCTCTGGTTCACTCTGGACCACATTTAAAACGAAGATTTGTTTCAACTTGTATCTCTTTGCTTAGTTTGATTGCGATTGTTTTTCTCTGTTCGTTTTTGTTTTGCCCTTTTTTTGCGAGATTGATTGATTGGATATTTCCCATTGGAAAAGAAATGAGTACAGTTTGCTTATTACTAAAAGCATATCCTGAAGCGTAAAATGTTTGATAAATCCCTCGAATTCGAAACTGCACAAATCTCGCAAATAACTAATTATTCGTTGCGACTTTCTTTGCGTATTGCACACTTTCTGGATGATCTGGAATGCAAACCGAATGATGATGTGTCCTCGATGTGTCACTTTTCACATTACAATTTCTCAAACCTGTGTGTCTTCCCTCTTTGTGTCTTGCTCGCGCGATTGCTGATCTTTCCTTTCATGTCCTTGTGGTTTGTTTCTTTTTTAAATTGCTCAAAATGTTGATTTTTTTCTTCATTTTCCATTCCTCACTTTCATTTTCGTCCCATGATCCTTTATTCTTCATTTATCTGTCATAGTGTCAGGCCATTGTATGTTGGTAAAGTTGTGCTTCTAATTCCTATGCAAACGTTTCTGCATGCTATCAATCCAATGTTGAACCATCTTTTTATGTAATAATTATACATACGTGTTTCTATAAGACTTTTTGCTCTTAGATTTAGTTTGTATCGATTTGCATGTCTCTTTCATTCTCTCACTAAATTATTTATTTTGTTTAGCCTCTTATGCACAATACTTCATTGTGTACGATTTATTGTAGTTTTTGGGAAATGAATGTTATTCTTGCAATTACTAATAAAATCACTAGATTTTTATAATATCTTCTCAATGATGGTATTTCATGAAACAAAATGATCATTATTATTAGTAACCTTAACAATTAGTTTTAATGTACACACATATAACCCTATTGCTATAAATAAAATGAGAAAAAAACAACGTTACATTCACTTTATCTCTAGATACCATGACTGGAGTGGCCGCATTGCTTAACCTTGCTCCAGATTGCAATGTGGATTTATTTTTGTTCGTCGATATTTTCGTTTATCAATATTTGTGTTTTATCAGCAAGCAACGTTTCTCAACATTCACGTAGACACGCCGTTTAGACTGCTCGTGATATCTGAAGCATGAAAGCAGAGAACACATGCATTATGTAATTCGTGAATCATCGGCCGTGTCGCTTCGATTCACTGGAAACCCATCTTGCTGAATGATGAAGCAATTCCCTTTCACTAACTCAACCCTCCGGCTACGGTTACTAATCGGCTAGCATAGTTGCCGTTGCACCAGAGAGGCTTCTTATCTCACCGGACAAGGTGTGGGATTGGGAAATTCTTTGAAAATTGAGACAAGATTGCAAAATCAGACAATCTAGGGAAGAAAACAGGGGTGAAGTTTATTTGAATAAAAATGTATAATTGCTTCATTATGAAGTTTATGCATCACATTTAACTGTTAGGGTTAATTTCATTATTAACTCATAGGTAAGAGACATCAATCGGAACACCAATTATTTCGGATCTAACACAGTTCCGGAGGCTGAAACTGCCAGCCGAGTGCTACCGGTGGTAAATTGCAATAGTAACCTGCAAGTGGTACACCACACCAGTTCGGAGGGCGTCCCAACGAAAAACTATCCCGCCTGGTCCGATAGCGCTTTTCCAGCTACGGCATACGTACCACAGCTCTTCCATCGTCAGTGGAACCTGCAATGCACCGATGCAACCGATGATGGTTTGCATCGGTTGCTTTCTTTCCAGTGAGTTGGTTTATTTCCAGTCGACCTACATTCTCGTTCCCTGCGCCATCGAGGGTGGGGATGTGCCAATTAAATTTCTTCCGGCAAATGTGTACACAGCCCGATGCACGGTGCTGGATCGAACGGCTCTGTGTCCATATCTCTGTGGCGCGTTCTGCGGTTCTGGGTTGGCTTATGCTGTTCCCCCCAGTCTGTTGGCCTTTTTACCATCTATTCGAGCTAAACACTATCCTTTTCCTCTGTTTTTTTTAAAGGATTGCGTGCAGCACCAGATGCTCTGCAATTTGTTCGGTGTGAGAAGCATTTTTTCTACACCATAAACGACCCAGGATGATTGGAGCCAGTAGGTGGAACCCTTTCGATCGAAATCGATTAAAAATACACATCAAACCCATTTGTTCTCCCATTCATGGAAGTTAAAGATTACTAACAATGCAAAGTTGCGCGTTTGGTTTATAATGTATCGATGTTTTGTAAGCTTTTCTGCTAGTTTCTACAGACACAAACATTCATCTGTGGTTTGTTTGATAATTGCAAATGTAAAATTATCCAACGCTTTCAACAATCTAAAAAGGATTAACTTTTCACCGGAAACGATTTTGCGGTTTGTCTGCGTTGGGTGCAGAATAAATGAACCTCGTTTATCGATGGCCATCATTTACGTGGATGGTTCCAGACTGTTGCTGCCGCAGCTCGAGCTGGTGATTGGTGGTTGCAAGAACATAGAAATCCAACAAACTGTCACTGCAATTTTGTTTTCCTTCCTTAAATGGCCCACGATGTCGCCAATGGCCGTAAGGAGTTTCACTTCTTCCTTCCTTCTGCACCGTTGGAAGATGTACGGCAATTTGCGTGGGCAGAGTCTTCGCTTGCCCGGAGTTTTGGATGCTCATGGTGGCCGGACGTAAGAGTGCTTCATTATGGCCATGAAAGTGACGATCGAAGGTTGGGGATTAATCAACGCTCAGGTGAAGAAGGCTCAGACTAACGGCCTACGATGTAATAGGAGATGATCGGACAAGAAACGCCCTTCCCTGAGGCAAACTGACTTCTGAAAGCGTCAGTTGAGGCGTAGGATAACGACGATGAAGGGAAATTTGTGAAAGCAACGTTGCAGCGCTAATTAGCACTGTATGGTATTTTATTTCCGCTGCTTTCAGCGAGAGCGGGCTAATGCCAGAATATGACATTTTTTCACCAAAGATAAAGTCTTCTTGATGTTGATTATGATGAATGTTTTCTTTGCTTGTAACTTTCCTTTCGGTATACCTATTGCGCTAGTATGGTTCTGTTTGATGTGGATGTATGTTCATCATTTCATTTTCCGCACGAAACACATTCATCATCAATTCCATCAATCTGAGAGGCGTGCGCGGCCCTCCGAAGCATTGTTCTAACCAGTTGAAGAATTGACTCAGCCGCAAAAGATGACATTTCGAATTTGTGTCCTTTTTTTCCTAATCCTTTCTTTGTTCGTTTGCTACGCAAATGGCCTGTACTAACGCAAATTTTCCCGAAGGTAAATGTCACCGCGCAACCATTACATTCCCCAATCCCATGAGAATCAACCCGGGCACCAGGGCGGCGGTGTTGAGTTTTGAAAGCCAAGTTTTCTCCGCCCTCGAACGTTGGAAAAAGCAGCAGAAGTTCTTTCTTGCGGTGCATTCGAGCATGTGATGTTAACGGACTTCGAAATGATTTCGAAAAAGCCAAAAAGAGCGGGAGAGAGGAGGGTAGGATGATAGAGAAAAATTGAGGTTTCTTGTTTCTGCAAAATAAAGGATCGTTTGCGGTGAAGTAGCAAGAAGGAGTTTAATGTCCCCCGGGGCAAAAGTACATTTTCCGATGGAACTTGGCTTTAAGCATGTTTTTTAAGGTTGTTCTTTTCGATTCAGGGAGCTCGAAAAATTGCACCACCTTTTTTAAGAACCACCAAAGATTGTGTTAAATTTTAAATTTTGTTTTTTCTCCTTTATTACCATTGACGTTACCGAACCAATTGAGTTTTTAAGCAAATAAGCATGCTGCTTGATGTTTCTGTCTCATTTCCCGGATTAGATTTTACGCAACGACAGGATTTACTTTCCATTCTTTCGAGGATACAATTGTGGCACTTTCGAGTGCTGCCTAACCTTGCAATGATTGCTGCTTTATTATAATTATGTAAGGCAAACCATTGAGCTGCAGCACCTGCTCTCCAGGTTGGATGCCGCAACAGACAGATCCGGAGCCAACTTACTAGATCCGGCAGGCATCCCCGTGGACGGATTCATTATTTACACGCTCCGGGCCGTGGCGGCGTCGGCGACATCCTTTTCCCTTTCCTGGCTTTTCTTTCCGAAAAGCCGGATTATTCTCTCGCAAACTGGTGCGGGAAGGCCCTTGCTGTGGACTCGTCTCCGACGACGATCAGCATCGTTCAGCAGGAGGATAAAAGAGTATTTGACGGGGAACTTGAATGCTACGCGGATCTTTCCACAGGAGCAGAGTTGTAGATATTTTTAATCTTCTAAATTTCATTCAGCAAAGGAGATTTTTTAAGGCTTCAGAAAGTTAAACCGCTTTAAGATCAACCAGAACGTTGGTTTTAACGCGAATTGGACCGTTTGCGACTTGGAGTATCTGATTGCCTACATTAAGGCGCACACATTATTATTATTTTGAACGTGATTTATTGAAGCTCAATTTATACATCAAATTCTAATAGGAGTTGAAAGCGATAAGATAAACTCGAAATGATGAGAAAATGCAAAACCATTTACATTATAAATCTTAAGTTTTTTTACTAGACTCTAATGAATTTGAATCAACGGGAATCAGTTTTTCCTTGATAATAACCCGAGCGTAGCCTTCCCTATCGTAAGCTAATGAACTCTTGTGGTGACATACCTACGCACGTCGTAAGGATTACGTTTTACTCGTACGTACGGGAACCAAGGAAAGCTGTACACCGCAGAACGAGCAATCAGTTCATCGTAACGTTAAACGCATTGTAGTGCTCTTACCATAATCGCCGAGTGCATCGCCGCGGTGACGTGCGCATCCAATCGGTGACCTTTGTAACAAGCACGATTTGTGAAATGAGCTTGGCAAGCCGTAAAGGAGCTCTTCCTTCCTTGATAAGGTCACTTCGATCCTAACCTGTAATAGCTGTCACTGTGACGACCTTTTCCCAGCCGTGCCATCTGCGGTTGCACCACAACAACAACCTATTGATAATCTATGGAAAGAGCAAAATGAAAGCCCGCGAATCGTTGCAAACAGCAGGCATCCGCGAAAGTAAACCGAGCAAACCATCCGCCCCGTTTTCCGTGCCGTTACGAGTTTTCCCAGTACAACCTGATAAGCTGACACTCCTACGCGCTGCCCGGGGTAGGTATTGTGTTACCGCACGGTTTGCGTTTAATCTTCCTTCAAAATGGCTTCAAACTCCGTTGTTATCGTGCGGTATCTGCCTTTCGGTTGCTACGGGTGTCGATTGCAATCGCGTTTCTTCCGCGTACGAAATTTAAGTCGGCCCGGTCTGGTTCCGGAAAGGTTAAAGGATTTTTTTTCTGGAATTCCCAGGCAAACTTTTTTTTTCTACGGGTTATTTTGGCGTAGTACGCACCATTTCAGGGCTTTTGGCTCCCCGTGAATCATGAGAATTCTGGTGAAAATTTTTACGTATCGTCAGAAGGCTGGATGAACTTAATTTTTTTCTTCGACACAATTTGTTTCTTCTCCAAAAAGGTCCGAGTGTATATATCTCGTTTTCCGCCAAGAAAGAGCCCACGCACCAGAGCCTGGTGAGGTGGCACGAAAGCAGATAAACATTTACATGGCCACTGTTTCCATTTCACCGAAAACTCGTCAAACTGAAAGCGCCTGCCAAAAGCCGAAGCGAATCCGACACAATCGTTTGGAGAGAGGGCGAAACCTGTTTACCCGCGAGGCTGAGTGCAGGGGGTATTCGATTTGGGAGCTTAATTGAAAATTCTATTCCCCTCACGAGGGCAAAGGTGGAAAGCACACGGCGTCCTGGAAAAGCCAAGTTGTTTGACTTTCCGGAGAATTTGGTTTGACTGATTGGTCGGAGGGCTTTGGTTGCCGCGGGCGGAGAATTAAGAAAAGGTCATCACGGCGTCCGGTAAAGTTTGGTGGGCATTCTGGGACCGAAACTTGAAGACAATTATCTTCAGCCCCGGAGAACGACTTGTTGAACAAATGGTGCTTTCGATACATTTACTTGCGTTGTTAACTCGCGTGGAAAACTCTCAGAAGAAGCAGCAGCAAATGTGGCATCACCGAATGTAGAAAGATGTGTCCTGGAAACGAGGCAAACCATGTCTTCATGGGTCGCAAATCGTGTAATTTTTCACCAGTTTGCACGTGGGCGGAAAATGGTTGCGTGTGGGAAGCGAGCGAACGTTTTCGTTAGAGTTCACAACAGGGCCTCATCACGCTGTCATTTTACCAAATTGGCCAGAAATACTGCAAAACGCAGCGGGAAACAATGTCCTGGAAGGTTTTCAAATATCGCCCTTCTATGCAGCCTACAAACCGGAAACACCCGCATGGACGCGTGCGTGTGGGCGAAGGAAAAATCGATTAGTACTTGGACACATTTTTCACCTTTCCAAACGCTAGCACCCTTTTTAAAAGGGAATTTTATTTCTTACTCACACGCTCGCTTATACTCTTCCCCTCGCAGATTTCCATCAACCAAGTTCGCTTGAGCGTCGAGCGAGTGATGGATTGAAAATGCGTTACCAAGGGTTGACAAGCGGCATGAAACGCCTTTCGCAAGCGCGCGAGCACCGGCAGTCCCGACCGCAAAATCGCATTAGGATGGAGCGGATTTTTAAACAAGGGAAAAACACAAACAAAATCCCGAATATACTTCCGGGAGACAAACATTGGAACTCTTACAAACCTGTTGATTTAATTGAAACGCAAACGCGCACCGGACCGGCTCTTTTTTGAGCGGATTGCGCTTGTGAAGCATAAGTACACCTGTAATAAAAAAAAACAACTCCGAAGGGCAACTCCGAAAATTCACGAAAGAAACCCCAAAAAAACCCGCGCAGATGCCGGCCCCTCTAAAAAAATCGTAAAAAGGGGTAATAATGTTAGAAAAGGGATCAACATTACATGGCACAAAAAAGGGCAGCTAAAATTGCGTCCCACCGATGAAAGAGGAGGCAGGTTGGCTTGATTCCGGCGACGGCACAATCCGTCGTTCGGTTGGCCTTTCGGCCCATGAGCTGAATGAACTCCCCGATCATTATCTTCGGCCGTTGGCGCCGGCTCGGTCGTTGGTTTGCAAAATCATGATCGATATATTGGTCGACGAAGTGATGCACGCCGTTCTCCGAAGGTGCTTACTTTCGACGGAGGCGTGCATAATAACGGATGGTTCGGTTGGTTGGAAAAATAAGTACCGCCGGAAGTGTGTCTCCCACGTCTTCGTGAACTCGTTACTGCAGTGCATTTTCCACATTATTTAGCTTTTTTTTTCTCTCTCTCTCTCATTCGGGCTCCGAGGGTGGATGGTAACGGTCTGAATGGCAGCTGGCCGCACACCGTGATGTCCTTGACGTGCCAGTGAAGGACGGACGCGCCTTCCACCCACGCGAGTTCGTTTTGCGTTTGGTGAACTTTCCGCCCACATCGATGGGAAGAAGAGCACGTCGTCGTTGTCGGGTGCCCGGGTTGCTGCCCGGGTACCAATGATTTATGCTGGCCGAACATTTATTTTTCCCTATTTTTTGCGTCACGTTTCGTGTACGCCGTTTTCCTTTTCGGCGCGTAGTCCGCAAAGGAGATGATAATGTGCAGCGGTCGATTTTTATTTATCGCCGCACTGGCGCACGACGCCGGTGTAATTTTCGAGAGCTGGGTACATGCTGGGGGAAAAAAGGAGGAGTGGGGTTTGGTTTAAAAAACCGACCGAACATTCCCGCAAAGAGATAAGAAAGGAGAATCATTGAACATGCGACAAATACGGCCGCCATCAAAAAGCACCGTCTTCAGCTTAGTTCATGCGGGATACGGTGAACCTCTTTATGTATGCATGCGAGAACCAATTTTTTTTCTTCCTGACCCCGGGGAAGCATATATTTGGACCCTTGTTTTTTCGAACCGTGGAAAGATGAATGTCTTTCCCTAACGGGGAAAGAATGTTGTGGAATCAAATCAGCTCCTACCCTTAGTAGCCGTAGCTTTATTATCGGGGCATTATTAGGGAAGCATTGTGATTTTTTTTTTAATAAAGTAACCTTCAATCGGCAAATGTCGGACAAGCGCATGGGGAAAAAAAATCGTACCAAATGGCAAAGAAGCCAAAAGCGACCGGCTCTTGGATGTGTCAACTGAAGCATCGCTGGTGGATTGTGTGCCTCTCCGTTTCTTTCAACCGGAAAGGAAAAACTTTTTCCTCGAGAAGCGAGAAAAGATCATGGCAAGAAATTTCATTTTCTCTCCCAACGATGATGGCATCAGATCTAGCCGGAATCAATTTGCTTCGTTCTTGGAAGCTCCTTCCCACGTAGTGTTGTTTTTTTTCCTATAGAACGCTCGCCTCAATGTAGCAGCTTTTCTTACCTCGCTCTCGTTGAAGGAAGTAAACTGAAACCACATAAACGAGGCTTTATCGAGGCTTGAAAAGAGGATTCGCATTCGATTGGTAAAGGAAAAGTGGTCGAAAATATTGTGCTAACCGGTTTTTCCCACCTCGCTTGGTGGTTAATTCCTTTTTCTCACTGTGGGTGCGGCTTACTTTTGGTATGATGCGAATCGTGTTTTGATTTTTACGCCGCTAGACGGTGCGTGCCCTTCCGTAATCGGATTTCAGTTCAAGCTTGTTTTAGGATTAAGTAAAGGACGAACTTTTTAAACACCTTAAAGTGTTGTTTATCTCCCTCCACTAAATCATAATCGAACAAAAGATGATGGAATAAATGATGGAACATACAAATAAAGATGGACAAAAACTCATTGGAAATTCAGCAGACGGAAAACAATCAATTCCAACTGTCAACAAAATTTCCCACAAATTGATTCCCGGTATCGCTGCGATGATCAAATTTCTTTCGGCGGAGCCGTGTGATAAACAACATCCTCCGATTTTCACCCGATAAAATCTTATCGTCCCATAGCGAACCACCTGTTGCTGGCGACGAACAGAACGAAACGACGCGTCAACGTTTTAGCGATCGAATTACAAAGATGTGGTTTTGTCGCCATAGCCGACGGAACATTGACATGGTGGCGCGCACCGATAGCGCCATCTGCTGGCCCGGTGGATGCTTAGGCAGCATGTGCGACGATTGGAGCAGCGCATGGCAGTGTCGTTATAACATTGTCGTACTTTGTATCTTCCCTGGAGAAAGAAGTTTTCCTCCTCGTTACGTACGGATCTCAAGCAGTTGCATTCGTTATGACTTGATTGTTCCTCTACGCATTTCTGTAATGTGATATGTGAATTGAATCTTCCTTTGGTATTTTGTTAATTATCAGGTAAAAAAAATTTTAAGTAAATAAGCGATATAAGAGCGTTTCTACATTTCTTCTGCTATAAAATTAAGTTTAAAGTGTTGGCGTTTCTTTTCCTACGGCTTAATTTCCTGCTGCCCGAACAACCTTGTAGCTATACTAGTAATAAGTGGGTCATAAACAAAATCCTGCCCCTCATGGCTGCCCAAAATTAGACATTCCATTATGGCTCCATGGAATGGGTGGCATTAATACCTGGCTTTCCGGGGTTCACGCACCCGGCACGTCACCGGGTCCGTCCCGACATCCCCAATCCTCTAAACGATGCAAGCAATGGAGACGCCTGGTGTTTCATGACGCCTCTCGCATGTGGCATGCGTCCGCCGCGCAGTAGATTCACTGTCGCCGTTTCAGTGGAGCAAACAGGAAGATGGCAGCGAATTGTACTGCACGAGGTGACAGGCTTACCGTACCGCTGCCGGAGAAAAGCATTTTCTGCGAATCTTCGCCCGTGGGTGGAGCGAGTGCGCGAGGAAGGTGGAACAATTTTGCGGGAAACATTTCCTTAAAAACCCCTCCTGTACCCCCAATCTCCTTTGGCTCACCTTCCGGCATGATGGCGCCAAACATGCTTTGATGCTTTGATATTGCATGTTGGACACATTTGCCGTCTTTCCACCAGGCAACATGGCTTGGTTGCGTAGAGGGAGCTTCCGTTCGTGCGTGTGTGTGGGAGTACACCGTTCTCGAACCGTTTCAGGTGAGGGTTTGTGCGCTATGCGGTTTTTTTTTAGTACAGTGAAAACATTCTAATCAGCGTTTGGATCTGCAGTTAAGGCGGGGCAATTCGGCTGGAAAATACTTTATTTAAAAACATGAAAGCTTCTTACCCTCCCATGAACGGGCTGATGCCTGGTTTTGCTTCGATATTCCAAAGTGTTTCGTGTAAATATGTGTATGGTACAGATTTCTCTTCGCGTTCGCTTCTCTTATCTTTAATGTGTGCCTTTTTTGTCGAATGTGTTATGGATGTTTCATGAAAAATGCTCTTCCGTTCCGTAAGTGTATCGTTTTAGAAACTCCCATCCCCCTTCCCAACCCGTAATTAGATTCATGTGTATCCTTGCATCGGTTTTTATTTGTTTGCATATTTTGCCTCGGCTCACAAAAGCAACCGTCTTACGCACCACAACTAATCGAGTGTATCGTTTGGCTCCTGATGGCTGCCACGTTGCTGCCGGCCGATGGAACACGCCACTCTTTCTTTCTTGCTTTTGCCTTTTTCCCCTCCCGCAGTCGTCCTCGCAGGAAAATGCCGAGATGGTGGTCGATGAAGCGTACGATCCGCTGCAGACTCCGGCGCAGCAACATCAGGCGGAGCTAGTGCAGCAGCACCTCCACCATCATCACCAACACCAGCAGCAGTACTATCATCCGCACGCCAACAACAGTCGCCATCAGCACCAGCAGCAGCAGATGCAGGGCGTGGTAGCCTATCACCAGCAGCATGGCGCCGCACCGCTCGGGCAGCAGGAGCCGATGCTGGACGAGGAAGACCTGTCCGAGGGTAGCAGATACGGACTTCGGTACCATCACCACCACCAGCAGCCACAACAGCATCATCAGCGCGTGCCGCCGGATGGAGCCGAGCTGCTCGTTGGTGCCGAGGAAGCGATGGACTTGGACATGTGCGGCGCTGGACCTGGCGGTGGAGATCTGGCACAGCTCAGGGGCGATGCGACGTACGCCGGCACCGGGGGCAACGGAAGCGGGAGCGATGAGCACGAGATCGACATCAAGGATATTATCCGCGAGGGCCACGAGAAGGCCGACCCGTCCCAGTTCGAGCTGCTGAAGGTGCTCGGCGAGGGCTCCTTCGGGAAGGTGTTTCTGGTGCGGAAGATTGTCGGCATCGATGCCGGCACGCTGTATGCCATGAAAGTAGGTAGCGGTGTGCAGGGGCTGAGTGTCCAACGAACGTATCGAACGATTTAATTTTCTTACCGTCTCTCTCTCTCTCGCTTACTCTTGTAGGTATTAAAGAAAGCGACGCTGAAGGTTAAGGATCGCGTCCGGAGCACGAACGAGCGCAACATCCTGGCCGACGTGGGGCACGCGTTTATCGTGAAGCTACACTATGCCTTCCAGACGCCCGGCAAGCTGTACCTCATACTGGACTTCCTGCGCGGTGGCGATCTGTTCACGCGCCTCAGCAAGGAGGTGATGTTCACGGAGGAGGACGTCAAGTTCTACCTGGCCGAGCTGGCGCTCGCCCTCAACCACCTGCATGGCATCGGCATTATCTACCGGGACTTGAAGCCGGAGAACATTCTCCTGGATCAGGTACGCGTTCTGTGCCTGAAAAAGGGAAGCTAGAAGCAGCCTGATTCAAGCCTGATTTTTGCAAACTTTTTCAGGACGGACACATAGCCTTAACGGACTTTGGCCTATCGAAACAACCGCTGGACGGTTCGAAAACGTACAGTTTTTGTGGCACGGTCGAGTACATGGCACCAGAGGTTGTGAATCGGAAAGGGCACACGTTTGCGGCCGACTGGTGGTCTTTCGGGGTGCTGATGGTAATAGACGAAACACTATGGTCACATTTTTAGTACAACCGGTTCAACTGTGCTTTCTCTTTCGCTCCCACATTGTGCGACAGTTCGAGATGCTGACGGGAAACCTTCCGTTTCACGGTAGCAACCGGAATGACACGATGAATCAGATCCTCAAGACGAAGCTGGGCATGCCGGAGAACCTCAGCCCGGAAGCGCAGAGCCTGCTGCGGGCGCTGTTCAAGCGCAACCCGCTGAACCGGCTCGGAGCCGGCCCGAACGGCATCGACGACATCAAGCGGCACGAGTTCTTCGCCAACGTCGACTGGGACGCGTTCGAGCGCAAGGAGGTCCGGCCACCGTTCATCCCGGCCGTGTCACGCGACGACGCATTCTACTTCGACTCAGAGTACACGAACAAATCGCCCAAGTATGTCTGCTCCTTCTGCTCACCGGTCTCATCGCGGTGATAGGCTTTGTTCTACAACACCATGTCGAACGTTTTCTCTTCCCTTCGCACAGGGACTCCCCGGGCGGCCCGGTCAGCGCGAGTGCGCACGAAATCTTCCGCGGGTTCAGCTTCATCGCCCCGGGGCTGCTGGACGAGCAGCCGAACTTCGCCAACGGCAGCAACATGGTGATGCAGCAGCAACCCGCCTCGCGGTCACCGTTTTTGAACGAAATCCCGGGCGTAAAGCCGGTCGCGTTCGGTGACGAGTACAGCCTCATGCAGGAGCTGGGTCGCGGCACGTTTTCAATCTGCCGGATGTGCGAGCACCGTACGACGAAGAAACACTACGCGGTGAAGGTATTTCGTCCTTTTGTAGTCTATTTTGTTACCAATATGCGTGCTTCAATGGAATAGTTGCGTTGTGAACATACGGAAATGTGTATACATGTTCGGACGATTGAAGCAGTTAAACAAATTTACTGTCATTTTAAACCCTTACCAAGTTGTACTAAATTGTACTAAAACCATATAAACATCAACTCAATGATCTGAATTAGTGAATGAATTTTCAAATAAGGCGTTTGTAATTGCGTTTGTTTCATGATAGTTTTCCAACGCATACATATCTTTTTTTTTGGTTTTCTACAGATTATCGACAAATCGTACCATGACTGCCGCGAGGAGGTGGAGATCCTGCTGCGCTACGGTAACCATCCGAACATCGTAACGCTGTACGGCGTGCACGAGGACGCGAGCTACGTGTACCTGGTGATGGAGCTGCTGAAGGGAGGCGAGCTGCTCGATCGCATCCTGGCCATCCACTACATGACCGAGCAGGAGGCGAGCGCCGTACTGCGGACGGTGGTATCGGCCGTCGCGTACCTGCACGAGCACGGTGTCGTCCACCGGGACCTGAAACCGTCGAATCTGTTGTATGCGTCCGTTAATCATACGCCCGAGTCGCTGAAGCTGTGCGATCTCGGCTTTGCCAAGCAGTTGCGCGCCGATAACGGGCTACTGATGACGCCCTGCTACACGGCCAACTTTGTCGCCCCGGAGGTGCTGAAGAAGCAGGGCTACGATCTGGCCTGCGACATCTGGTCGCTCGGTGTGCTGCTGTACATAATGCTCGACGGCAAGACACCCTTCGCCAGCACGCCTAACGATTCGCCGGACATGATTCTCGCGCGCATCGGATCCGGCAAGGTGGACCTGGAGACGGGTGTAAGTAATTTTAAGGACATTTAAAAATCTCTCGTTTCGGTATCTAATCACCTGTCCCTCTTGTTATTTAGAAATGGCCAACGATATCGGAGGAAGTGAAAGAACTGCTCCGCCAGATGCTGCACATCGTTCCCTCGAGGCGCCCCACGGCCGCCCAGATCCTGCGGCATCCCTGGCTGTCCCGGTGTGCCCCACGGCCGACGTACAGTACGGCAGCCACGCAGTACGCGGCCAGCGATCGGCCGGGTATAGTGGAACCGACACCGCAGGGCACGCGACCAGCCAACGAAAACACGGAAGCTATCAAAGGGGCGGTACACGCGACCTTCCGGGCGATTTCCTCACCCCAGGCGGCAAACCTAGGTCCGGTCGGGATGTCCGATCTGGCGCGGAGACGAATGGATAAGATGAACCATTCGTAATAGTGTGCGGGTTGGTTTCGCGGGGCGCACTAGAATGCGTGCGGTTTCTATTTCTATCTTCTGGATGGAATGATCTTTCGTCCTTCGTCGCTAACATAAGTAGGAATGAAAACAATAGTTTTTTTTTCGCTGTTTAAGAGTAGCTTTACTACAGTGAAACAGGGGTCAAGCTGAGTTTATTTAAATAGTACCGTATCGATGGTTCCGTTTGTATGGCCGTACAACAAGATTTGATGCTGGGGGAAGTGTGACGTTCAGCTTTTTCATCACGATCACAACACAGACACACACACACACACACACACTGGAAACAATCATCGCGCAGAACACGACATCGGAAAGGTTCGTTCGCTTTTAATGTATACAAACTTACAAAAACGAAGGATCGGGGGGAAGAAACTAATAATCTGAATGTGACCTTTACAAACACTTTTATAAAGTGTATCGTGTTCTTGTGTCGATAATGTAAGGCTTTATTACCGGTGAAACCTTTTCCTCTATGATTAAATTTGCCCTTAGTAATATGTTCTAACATAATTTTTATTCGTAATACCGCCCCATTCCAGTGGCTTTTATACAGATTTTGTTTTATTTCTTGATGATGTTTTACTTTGTTACGAAGCCGTTCTAGTTGTACAATCAGTTTGATAGAGAATTTTTGTAAGTTGAATAATTGTAAAGTATTACACCATTTCCCAAGCGAAGGGCAAACCCACTGGTGGACATCTGCCATAATATGTTTCTTCGTTTTGTTTAGTTAAATTTAATCGAACAAGTAGAGATTGGGCCGAAAGAACAATAAAAGCAAATTAAACGATGAAACAAACTTAGACCGATACAGACTGTACCCGAACGCCGGGGATAGGAACATCGAGCTATCCGTTGTACACTGTTCAATTGTGGCTTTCAAGGAAAGAATAGGGATATATGTAATATATATGCTGTCGAATGGGAGAGAACTGCTGGCAATGGTTGTTGCATAAAAATGTTGGCGGTGCCGAAACAGAGGGATAATTCAATTAGGCAAGCACGTAGTCTCACTGGCATACCGCCCAAAAAAAATGGAACTGGGAAACTGTGCGCAGGGCTAAAAATCCTATAATAAATCAGTGCACGTTAGCCGGCGAGTATATAATCCTTAAAAACTAATAATAATATACATTTGCGTCACTGCATATATACAATTAAAATATACACAATCATATACAAATATCGCCGCGGTTGGAATGCGGGGCCCTATGGCGAGAATCCGACACGGACGGGCGGGAAGTCGCGACGCGCCCCGCTCAGTTCAGTTTAAAGCAAAGTATTTACATTGTATCGTGCCATTCAGTGTGTGCCGGTGTGCCGGAAGGAATTGGAAGAATTTGGTGAGCTGGAAGATAGTAGCTAGAGATGGAAATAATTATTGTGATACTCTAAACAAACAAACTCGGAACCGAACGAATGCCGACAGTTAGTGACTGGAGCACTCCACCGGATGGCGGAGCCTTCAAACGTGTGTTCGGCCGATACGTCGAAAAGCAAATAGGAGACGTCGTCGTCGATGGGCAGAGTGCTTTGCGTCGGTGTACTGTTGCTACCTGAACGTGAAATCGATGTTTACGTTGTACGCTGAACATGTTGCTTCCAGTGTTTCTAGTTTTACTGTTTTCATTTCGATCTTGGAACGTATTATCAGTGTTAGACGTAC
Organism: Anopheles atroparvus; assembly: GCA_914969975.1. Taxonomy (NCBI): domain Eukaryota; kingdom Metazoa; phylum Arthropoda; class Insecta; order Diptera; family Culicidae; genus Anopheles; species Anopheles atroparvus. Next base: position 36,034,010 of record CAJZCY010000001.1, read on the forward strand.
GACAAATGGAAGGGAGGCGGAACTCGAGGCAAGTAGGGGAAGAGCATTTCATTCATAGTCAAAGATCGACAAGTGTACGTACATTTTGAGTCGTCCTGCGCAGTTGCATTTATAAAACGTTTATCTCTTGGTCGCACGAGCAGTAGCTCCCGCGTACTAATATCCAAACAGATTCATATAATTACTAACGAAAAGGAGCAGAAATTTAAGTGGTTGTTTCTTCCGACATTCTTGCGTTGGAGAAAAAATAAAAAAAAAACGGAATGACCAGATGGTTCAAACTAAGTAGTATGTGTAAAGTAAATATTCAGAAGCGGACGCATGCCAAACAGTGTATTACAAATCACAAACTTTAACAAACGTACTAGCGAAAGGGGACGCGTTCTAAAGCTCAGCAAAAAAGGGATTTACCTACCTAATAACATGAAACGGAAGTTTAAAAAAATACAGTGCAAGCCCGCAGGAGGCAGATCACAAACACAGATTTCAACTGAATTGGAAGCAAGTTAAACTAAACTAAACAAGAAAAGAAACTTAAGAAAAAAATACTAAAAAGTCTATTCTCTCAATTTGAAGCAAATAACAAACAAGAAGATAAATAAAAACGTCTACTACTGTTCAACTAAATCGTGAAACAAATTCTGTGTTAAAATAGAGCATTTATTTTCATTGTTGTAGAGCGTGTGCAAAAAACAAAAAATATGCCGGTTCGTTCATTTTAATTACCATGGGGCAATGTTAAATTAATCCATCCTCTGCTGCTAATTTAATTACTGTTACAAATGGCTACAATGTGGAACGTCGTGCATCTTGGAATTCGTTTTGAGAACAAAGAAAAGACAGATAGGATGTCGAAGGGGGTATCATCTGTAACCATGGAACGGGTGATTTATCTAGATTGTCTAAGTTCTTGCGCCATTCTCCATTCGAAACTTGCATCTGCTGGTGTGCGTATATCAAGGTTTTCTTTGGGGACGAACGCAAACAAATGGTTCAGACAAATATAAAACGCGGGAGCGATCAAATCGAATTAACGGAGTAGCGGAGTGCTGCTGGTTGGATAAGAACCATGTGTGGGGTCAGCGCACATCTAACCTTGAACTACGGGCGCGCTGCGGGCACATCAAGCAGCACCAGCCAAGAATAACCGCTCCGCAAGGAAAGAGTTGCGCGAAGAAACATAATACGTCCAGTCCAGTCAGCCGAAATCGGTTTCTTCGGTCGTTCTTCCCGGCCGGCCGAGCAATTGATTAATCGCGCAACCGTTACACACCCTCGCTGGCACAAATACCTACGCATGCAGGGTACGTACCAATTTTGGGCCAGTTAAAACTAAATTGTCACATTGAAATTTACCCCATTCCAGTGCCGATAAACCTCTGCACCGCCACGCGAACCTGGTGCAGTCAAATTCAGGGACCATTTCCGCCGTTTTTTTTTCGTTTTCTTTAGTTGTTGCGTTCCCTGAATCGGATAACGAATGCAAATTACCGTTTCGGTCCACTGTCCAATGGAACCAACAAGAACCCGGGGCTTGGTGGCGGACGTTGGAAACGTTCGGGTGGTTTTTATGGAGGATTTACTTACAAATGGCAGCCTGGCAACAAGAGGAGAATACTCCCACTTTCTTTCCATTAATTTTTTGGGGCATACTGATAAAGAACAGCTTTTCGTATCCACCGCGTTCCTCGATCTTTCTTGCAGAATGCACGGGAGCGTAGTATCGCGAATGGGACCTTTTTTCCAGTTGGCCTATTCCAGTGCTAGTCAAAGCTTGAACTTACTGTAGAAAGAGGTGCGTCATATGTACGCATGGTAAACGCTTAGATTTAAATGACACATCCTATTGTGTTTCCTTTTGACGAGCCTTTAACGAGGTTGTTAGCACGAAATGGTCGAGACCGATCGTGTCACTAACTGACTGTAGTAAACTGATGTTTGCTGAAAATAACGTCAGTTCACTAGCAGCAAAAAGTAGATTGTAAAAACCCTTCCTTTAGAAGCCGCCCTTGTCAGTGGAGCACAGAAAAAAGGCTCGCAAAGTGCAGCGAATGCCCACACGCTGCATAGTTTACGGCGTATGGAAGAAGTAAATAACAACTGCAGGCATTTTCCATCGGATGGGTGGAAATGAGTAAATAAAGTCCTCCAGAAACCGACAGCCCTTCGTTCGGCCTTCGACAGCAACACACCAGTGAGAATGTGTGTTTGCATTTTCCGATGAGAATGCAACCGAAATGAAATAGACACCATTTCACCGGGCAACGGCTGCTTTCTTCTTTCACCATGCGCACTGGAAAGACGATCGTAGCAGGCCTCTATCGTCCGGTGTACTCGACGCTTGTTGAATCTGTCATCATCATGTCCGTAGCGTCGTCGTCGCAATCGCCCGGTGCGTTGTTCCCCGCGTACCCGGGGTGATAAGTTGGACAAGCCGGTAGAAGTGTAGAGGCCAGGCGGGCTGTTTGCCATTCGCTGGCATCATCATTTGTCGGCGGACCGTGATCACCGACGGATCGCTTTCCCTAGTGCGGCGTCAGTGTTGTGCCACGTTACCACGTGTTGCCTTGGCAGTGAACTTGGTGTGTTGAAGATTTTCGTTTTGAAAAAATCCAGTGCCTCCTGTGGCCAAAAATTGTGTGACTTTCGACAGTGTGTGTTTGTTGGAACGTGCTGTGCAGCTACCACTCGAATCCAAATGGCGGCCCCAGCGGACACTAACGCGGGCATCGAGCTGCAGGATCAAAGTCGTCCGGCGGAGTCAGAAGCAGGTAAAGTAAACGCAACCGTCCGGAACCGTTCAATACTCCGCGTACATCCTCCGGCGTCCACTACCGTTCTCCGGTTTCCGAGGCTCCGTTTGGCGCATAAAGTTCTAAACTATTCGTACATTATACAACTTCTGGCGTCGCACCGTGACGGTGAAACCTGAACTTAATCAACAAACAAACATCTCAGTAGTCAAGCCAATGAAGTGCAGCGACGGGGGAACCCCTGTTTACCTTCTGGCTTGAACCAGCTGTCGCTTTGGCTGCTGCTGCCATGGCAAAGAGGATGCGCAATTTACGCTACGAGTGCTATAGAGAGGAGATTTCGTACGGTGTGCATAATTTTCCAAAAAAACCATTATTTTACAGCTACAATCTACTTTAAACCTCAGGGATGGTTTAAAAGTGAATTGTCTCGTTTGTTTTTCGTTAACAATACTGTTTATTATTATTTTCGATCACTGCTGTAGATGTTCTTATCTTTCAAACGATTTTTGGAGGCGATTGGTTGCCCTCAACGCGTGACTGCAACTCCACGTTGGCGTCGAAACCCTTATGAGAGGTTATCAATCGCGTAGATGCCGAATCTCCCGAGTCATCACTGGAAGACCCATTTGGACTGCATCCACATTTTTTTTTCTCTGTGTTTGTTCGTGTTGGGGTTTTTTCAACGCTTTCCCTAGCCCAGAGTTCTTATCATTGCTCAAGCTACTCTCTCCTTCAGGCAATTAGCGTATTTGTGCTACGCGTCCGTTAATCCCGTAGCATGCTCGGGCATTATCACCCTAGCACCAGGAACGTTGGCCGTGGAAGGAGAGATTTCGAGCGTCCAAGATTGTCTGCGTACCGTCTTTAGGCCACACTATCGGGCTGAAGCAATTGAGGTTGTTGTTTTGGTGGGAAGAATGTGCACTCTGCGACGAGATGGAGGGGCACCCGACACACTCGACGTGTCCATCGATAGTTTTGAACCGGTTGATAGTGAAGTGGTAAAACAGCAAAAACGGTTTCTAAAACGATTGATGGTGCCATCGGACAATGCAGTTCAACATAAAAGTAATCTTAATTGTCTGGCGCTATAACTCAGTATTATCAGAATCGAACTGTTGTTCCTTTCTGTCCATTTTTTATAACCCAAGTGACTATTTTAATCCGATGTGGTATGGTTCTCAACAAGTTAATATTATTCATCTCAGATTACTTTTCACGTAGAAAAATTCTCTTCCGTTCAATTATTCCGTCAGCAAAACGAGTTCCTGATGAGAAAAAGAACTGAGAAAAACTTGATTTTTGTAAAAATCCTATGTATGTTTAAAAGAATAAATTACACTATCCAATCTGCAAAATACGTCTGTGGATCACAAGATGCGAATCGCATAATTCTCTAGGAAAAATTGACGTCAATGAAACCCGTAAACGTTCGAATAGATTCTCCGTTTTACGTCGATTATTTAGGGTCAGTTTGTTTTTTTTAATGCCCCCTTCTCACTGTTTCATAGACATCCATCTGGTTTTTATTAGCCAATTAGCGATTGGCAAGTATTTGCCAACGATTGGGACGATGGGTTGGTGTTTGATGGTCGGTACAACAATTTTCTTTCCACATCAATCGACGTACATGTTTGAGAAATTTAAAAAAAGCAAACACAGACCTTCGAGCACAATTTGTGAATTATTTACCGGCATTGACCCGATCTTCCCCCCTTGCTGGATGGTTATATGTTTGTTTCCCTGGGAAGACCTGGATGTCCCCAGTCAGGGGTAAGTGTTTTACCGTGGGTTTACCATTTATTTTTTCTCAACGGCACGTTTAATGCTAAATAGACGCCGCTAACGAGGATGGCAAGCAAACGCAACGAGCGCACAACAGGGGAAGGTGCGAAATTCCTGGTGCAACATCGAAACGTTCTCTTCCTACCTTGAACGCGCACCGCATTGAGTCATTCGGGAAGGGATTCGCCAAATGTTCCAACTGGTTTAAGTGCTTTTTTTTTGTTCCCTGTCCGTTCATCTTCTCTCGATTTTCCGGAAGTAGGTTGTGAAAACAGAATCCATTGGACCAGGCGTTTGATTCATCTTTATTGATTATTATCATTTCGACCCAGGTGCAAATGGTGTGTGGTCACGCCTTGTTGCCGTTTGAATCACCGTCGCGGACGAACGAGTTCAGCTACGGGCAGCGCTACTGCGCGCGTGTCCTTGGGGTGGCCGAAGACTTGGGTTATTCCCTGGGCTCTTGGATGTGGACTTCTCCGTGGACGCGTGGTGCCTTTCACTTGAGCCTTTTTTTCGTTTTTCGCCCATTCTACGCCACAGTTCTAGACGTTAGCTTCGCTAAATATGAGCATGCGAGTGGTAAATCGTGCGTGGCCGGGGCATCCGAGGCGGTGGGAATCGAGGGACTTTTGTAACCGGCTAGAACCGGCCAGCAGGCGTTGCAACTTGGCTGATGGACATGGCGATTAACAGCTCTGCCCGGGGAGGCGAATTTATGTGTCAATGATGTGGTTTTATAGCTCCAGGGTTCGTGAGAGCCGTTGCACTGGGTTCACCGCAACTGCACACTACAGGTGGTTGTACTCATTATATTCTGCAATTTTCATGAATATTAAATTCAGTGAGAGCGTTAAAGCTATGGCCACTATTTTAATGGCAACTTTCACAATCATCCCAATCAAATGTGTAATGAAAACATTTGCAGTTAATGGAACGTGCCTGCTTTTTTGACTACATCTTGACTTATAACTGAGGCTTACCGAGGAGATGTCATACAGGGACGGTTATGCACTAATTTGACCGTTTTTCCTCTGGCAAGAACCTTAAAATCGCTTCCAATTACTTAGACCTTCCACATCGTAAGCTGATGTAGCTCGATGGGTGCCGGTGTCTGTCCACTTTCCACCGAGTGGAGCTAAATTGGTCGGGGGTATCAGGTTGCGTGATAGATTATTGTTGCGTAGAATACCCTTAGCTGTAGATAGATATGGTTTTCGTTCTTGTTAACCCTTAGCGGTTCCAGTGCTTCGCGACCCAAGATATCGCGGTTTGTATAACAAAGCACCAAAATGGTAACTTACCCTGCCTAGTTCCCAGCGAACTCTTTACATTCAAGGGTGACTTCATGAACTCTTTTTTCAATGATTTTCCAAATGAGTGTAGCCCGTCCGTGTGTTTCGCTTCCCGACCATTTACAATTGAGTCGGTAATTGAGCCGCTGGCAGACTGTGCCGTTGTGTGACCGGCGGTTGAGTGCAGTGGGAAGATGTAATATCGGTTTCCATTCCGACGAATGACAAAGTACCTAACGCGCTTGCACTAAATTGGATAGCGTCAAGCGCGTGATGCGCACAAATGGATAAATTGTTTGAAGAGTTCGAGAACAGTATCTTGATAAATTAAACATCGCGGTAGTATATTCTCCTCCTTCGTTGGCGCAAGGTCTTTCTTGGAAGTCCATTGAAGAAGGTGCTTATAGAATAAATCATTGCATACAATTTAAAGGTGGAGGAAGTATGTAAAGGACAATAAACTTCCCAGAAAACTATGGGACAAGATAACAGCTATCTAGTGGCTGAAGTGGATCGTAAAATAATTCACGAAGTCGTATACATTCCGGATGCAAGTCATACACTTTATTACCCGCTTCTGACCAATTACAATTATCTGCCTTGTTTGTACTCAAACCATGTTTCTTTACGCGCGTGCCTACACGTGATCGTTCCGTAACATTTGCTTCTCATTTGGCCGATACCAATGCACGGATGCACTAAATCACATATTCAGTGACGGTTTTAGCGAGAAAAATGTTTTCAATTCATGTTTCCAATAACTGTCGAACAGACGACATAATACAAACATTGCATAATACAAACTGTCGGCCGGAATAGGAAAATCTGTACCACCGGCCGGTTTTGGTGGGGTGGGAAATTTGTGTCGGAAACACACGCCCTCACCTTCGCTTTTCGATAGTTATTTGATGGATAAACCGATCCATTGATCGAGACCCGGATTGCATCAGCCATCAAATGGCGTCTCGCCATCATCACGCTGCTTGGTTTGCACGGCACGAGTCGGGTCGGGTGATAGTGCCAGCAATTAAACATTCATGCTGGTTTATCTTGCGGCCCGCGATGCGCACGGGAAATCCCCGGTTAAGTTCCACATCTCCCACGCCCCTCCCTCCCCCGGTTCGGACTAGATTATGCTACTCTTTGACTATCCATAACTCGACGCACAGCTGTGTGGTTTTGTGTAGACTAGGCCGGGCCCGTTCAAAAGTCACCGAACGCTCTCCCATTCGACCGGACTTGCTCCGAAAGGGGTAGGGGGATCGCCGCCATCAAAACAGGTTCGCGCTCTTTTTCCACCACGCGGTCTGAAAAAGTTACTCTCGATGCTCGTGACGGCCTTTTTCGCGCTTACTCAGCTCGCGTCTCGGGTTCACAGTCACTTTCAGGCAAAATCCGCCTTGTAGCATTGCACTGATGCTTCGTGAAGGGAATTTTACAATCGTAAGCGCTACTGGTAATTTTGAGGAAACCATTGATTTAGGAGATTATTATCCTTTGATTTATGTAAGACTTGTTTCTTGCAATACCAAACTTTTAAACCTATTAGCTCTTAGGAAATGGAAATGGAAATGTTGAAGTTAAGTTAGTTAAAGCTGTTTGCTACTGCTAATTGTAGTAATGATGAATTGATCTTGCTCAACAAACAAGTCCAATGCACTAAAATTTCGCTAATTCGTATAGTTTGCCATTTTCAATAACAGGGAAAGGTAGGTGTCTAATTAAGCAAAAGTGCATATAAAAATGGGCAAGTTGGACCTTCTGTAAACGGACCTTCCTTAAGGTAAGGGACGGCAATAGGAAGGATTGCACGTTGTAAAATTCAACGGACCGGACAAACACTGTAAATATACAACGTCAAGGGAGCATCGCATTCTCTTTGTATCTCTCGCCACCGATCGCCACCACCTGCTCTCGATGCGGTTCGGAGCGAAGAAGAAACCCGCAACTCTCGAGAGAGCGAAAAAGATCAGCCAACGATCGCGAAAAAAGTCGCGCAGTGGATGCCCGGCATTGTGGAGTGCCTTGGGGGCTCATTCAAGAGGTTCGCCGCGGTGGGAAATCCCGCTACCATTGCGCGCGTTCGATGGTGGTTCGGACCGCAATCCGATCGCACGGGTATAAAACCGATCGTAAACAAACCGATCGACGACAGTACGGCGCACGATCGCTTCGAAGGCGAACGTTTTGGCCATCAGTCACAGCAATCCCCCGACGGTCCGGTGTATGTGCAGAGTTGTGCGACAAATCAAAAGTGTTCCTATTTCAACGCCAACGGTTGGTCAAGCCGCAAGCCACACGCCTTTGGCATTTTTTTTTTATTCTGCTCTCTTGTCCCCGGGCTGTTCGGGAATCGAAGTGCAACTTCAATCGCGAACCACGCGAGCCGGTGAAGGCCATTTGGCGTTCAGGTGGACCCAGCAGTGTGCGAAGAAAATCGGTACCGCCGATCAGTCGGTTCAGTTTGAAAGTAAAATAAACGAAAGTAAAATCGTTAGCAACAACCTGTAGTGACGGACTGGGCAGGGGTCTCCGGAGTCGGTGGGCTGCTTATTGACAAGTTTGGGTGCTTGGTGCTCGTGCTGTGTGAACTACTTGGCGGTAGTTCAGTGATACCGAAAGACAGGAGATAAAAAGTGAGTTTACTTCCATCGATTTAACTATTCGTCACCCTATAGTTGAATGTTTCGACAGGAAGGGATAGAAATTTAATTATTTTACTTGGTCCTTATTCGCATAAAAAAAAAAAACTTGGCACACCAATCAAGGCCAGGTGAATATTCAATTACGCAACGGCAATTATTTCCATCGTCTCCGTCACTCTTGACCCGAACGGACATTTTGCCCGGCTGTCCCTCGCCGAGATTTGTTCGCCTGACCGCAAGCGAATCTTTTTCGATCGTTTCGTTTCTACCGACTTTGACCCGCTTGGGTTTTGTTTTCCGATCGCCGCGAGTCACCGCAAGGTCTTGGTGATTGCGTGACACCGAAAAGCGAATCTGATAGGACAGTCAAGTTTGCTGACATAGTAATACATGACAATGCGGCGTTCCGGTTGGAGGCACAAGTCAGAGATGTTCGTGACTGAAGCAGCTTTTTCCAAGGAAAAGTTTGGCAAAAAGTTCACTGGAAACAAAAAACAACTTGAGAGTCGAACGGAGGATAACAAATATGTTACAAAACAAAAAAAGAAAACCTTAACAACAAACCTGCCCGCTTAGCAAACCGGCCCGCCGCATGGAGCGCATCGCGGTCCATTGTCAAGGTCTCACAGGAGGTGGTGGGGGTTACTCGGCCGGTTTTCTCAGCCATTGGTCCGGCCACGTCTTTTTCCACGTCAGAGGAAGCAAAGATAAAGCCACGAGACCCATGGCAACTGTCCGACGATCGTTACGACCCGCGGGAGGCCCGTCCGCGTGTTCCAAAAATAGTCGGCGTTGAAGAGAAAGAAAAAAAAAAAACACACGCGACGATTTACGTAAGCCACGCCAAGATGGATGGAAGAACGCGTTTTCCTCGCAGCTAATGGCGGTGGAAGGGAGGCACGAGTTGGAAAATGTGAAGATTGTGCTGTTCGCGGGCAAGGTGCAGACTAGAATAAACAAACAATCACGAGCGCGCTATTTCGGTTCGGACCGCGAAAACTGCGTGCCTTCCTACGCACGCGAAAACCCATGAAAATCAGTGGCCGGGGGGAAAACGGTGTGGGCGTTCCGGAAATCGGTCCGCCTCTGTTGGTGCGCGAGAGATAAACGTGTTAACATTCCTTCCCCAACCCCACACGTTGGGTCTAGCTCTTTTCCCAGACCCACGCCTTAGTACTTACCGCGTGACATTGGAAGTAGATTTTTCCCTTTTGTTTCCCATCGTTTTCCCTCCACTGCGAGCCGACGATTTCCCTCTAGTAATTGGTAACCCATTAGCACTTTCGGTGCTGACCACTGCTGACGGTCAGCTAACGGAAAGGGTGGGAAATGTTTTCCGAGGCACTTCAGCTTGCGGCGCTGTTATCGCTCAAGCCCGTCGTCGGCTTCCGTGCTGCCGGGTTTTGCGTCCGACGATCAGCGTCATCCGGTTTGCCTGTTGAATGGTGAGGAGCAAGGAGGAAACAAAAATGGCTTGTTAAAGGAAACAGATTGAGCCGGAACAGGCGACATCGCATGAGGCACACCGGCGCGGTTTTACTGTATACTTAGCTTTCCTTTCATCAATCATCATCGTCGTTCGAACGGGAATGGCAACAGGCTTCGAATGGGCAGGCAGACAAAATGCCGTCGGAGATCATTAGTAGCACCATTTGCGCTAGCTTTCATCATTTTCCACGCGATGTCGCGTTCGCCTCGGCTGCTTACCATCTAATTTTCCTCGCTCGTTCCGATTAACCCGTTGAGACAGGTATGAGGAAACAAATCAATGATTATATAGCAATTCTTTTCGAGCTGCTTTTGTACAAAACAAAAAAATGCTTAAAGTATCATTTCAGAACGTCAAACCGTTCAAGGTGTGCAAGTTGTGCTGTGTGCACAATCACTAACTTTCCCGAGCTGAATACGGGCTTCGCGATTTGGTTTCGTTTCGGTTGGAAAACCAGCAAGCACGCGCCTGTAAACCGCCTGCCGCCTTCAGCTATCAAATGAGGCGAAAACATCCCCCCCCCCCCCCCTTGTAGAGTAACGGCATGACGGCACAAGGCGGCTTTCTTCAGCCACGATTGGCATGATCATCAGCCCTCGGATGGCTCGCCAACAAATCGCTCGATCAAGCCCGTGTCGCCCAGCTGGTGAAACCGTTTTACCAGACCAGATGATTTTTTTTCACAATCGGTTTGTCGCGATGGCTTTCAACATAGCTCGTGGTTGAAACGACGTTTCGTTGGACGGTCTTTGGAAAGAATTTATGCGAAATTATGAAGTATTTTCTTTTGACGAATGAAAGTAAGACCCGCAGAGAAACGAGGATTAAAAACAATTCAGCGACTAATTGAGCGCATATAAATGTTTGCCCATTAATAATTTTCAGTCCACCGTGACTACAAAAAAAAAGAACTATCAAATTTGTATAAAATTAAAATAGCGCTTATGCTTCCGATGGTTCCAAATTCCATTCACTTTCTTTCCCCGGTTAAACATTTGGTCTGTTACGAATTTTGCAGCGTTGCTTGCATTTCCATGTTGATCGTGTTTCGTTCTTTGCCCCTTTGGTTTCGTTTCGTGAAGCGGCTCACTCGGTTTTCGTTTTTCGAGGTGGACATAAATTATCTATCCGTCGTCACGTGTTGCGTACGGTAGACCCTTGGCCTCGACCCGCAAACCTCGCTCGGACCTGACCTACGGACCGCTGCGCTACGGGGAGTGCTAGAGTTTTTGCTTTTCTCTGCTCTTTTTGGGTGCCAAAAAGGTCACCGTACATAAATGTACATAACAGACACGCATTGCTTCGCGTGGAACATCTTGGTGGAATTTATTTTGTTGCATTTCGAGTTTCGGCCGATTTTTGCTGGACGATTTATCTGACACATGTTTTTACAGTTTTTTGTGTGTGTTGTGGCCACATCTCGCTGTCACGATGCTGGGTCTCGCAAGGCACCAAAGAGAACAGAAAGTAAAACCGAAAATGAATTAAAAGAAAAACCGTGCTGAAACAAACCGAACATAACATTAAAGCTCAACCAGAGAGGAAGGCGCGAGTTGCACTAGGGGAATCACAAGAAAGAAGAAATAAATGAAGTAATCCAATTTTTGGACTCCCTGTCCCATTCCGCCCTTTCGACGGAACAGTGGAACCGATTAATGTTGCGGGACCGTCTTTGCTTTCTCGCGCACGTCCATCGCACCGAAGGGGCTGCATTACTAATGCAGCGGAGGATGCAACCGTTACTGGGGCCCACGTTTTGCCCAAGCGTCAATCCTGGGTTGATGCAAGCCATGTTTCGGTTTCGATTCGTTCGTAAGTTTCGTTTAACTTTCGATTGGATTTTTTTTTCATTTAAAAAGCAGCGCTTATATAAATGTCCGGTCGGAAGTGAAAAATGAGAGGAAATGGACCTCAGTAATTAATAGTAAATGAATTATTAAAAAATGAATTTACTTTCAAATGGAGAGGAAATGTTAGACCGAGAGATAATCTTTTGATCTGTTTTCGATTGGATTTGGCCATTTTTTTTTTTTTTTTTTTTTTTTTGGCAAGACGGTCCCATTTGAAATTGGCGTTTGGCTCTCATAGCACATGCTTACCTAATTTGTGTAACAAAGCAAATTTTACAGGCAAATATTGTGCCCTCTTGTGTGCCAAGCAAAAATGATCCGCAGAAGCTCAAACCGTTTGACTACGGCACACTCGATGTCCACGGATCCGGTACAACCCGGCATTCGGGATCATCGATGTTTGTGAATCCTAAGTGCCTCCCCGTCGCTCTGGGTGAAAGTAAGGGCGCGTGTTTGCGGTTGCAATTGGCCCCCGTCTCATGGATGTTGGCGTTAAATTTGCTTTTTCATCCGTCGATCATTTCTCCCCGCCGATCATTTGCGCCCGTGCCACCCGGGTGAATGTTTGATGGTGCCTTTTTTGCTTCAAACACACACACTTAGGAGTTTAGCGATCTAACTCCGCCATGTATCTGTCTTGCTTTTTTTTCCTCACATATGATTGACAAGTTCCTGGAGAGTGTTAAGTGATGAAAAATGTGTTTTTTCTTTCTCTCTTGCGTTGCAGCAGCGAGATGATCGATGATTTCTAGCTTCCCACCAGTTTGTCAAGGACATTTGTTACACATGATGTTCCGGACTGTGTTTGGAGGAGTAATGTTAAGGAGTGCGGACTTAGGACACACTTGTCACATTTTGATAGGCTCGTATACTTGTTTGTCGCAGATGTTTGCGAATCGAATAAACATATGTGTTTAGATACACATCAATAACAAGCATTGGTACTAACTGAAACATTCGAACCATCCAACGATCGCATCCGGTCGTGATCGTTTGCTTTAGCTAAATTGTTGGAAAACTTCCTTGCGTCTACAAAACATACATACATCAAAATTGAATTAAATTAAATAAATTACAAAACATAAAACATTTGCAGATTTACGTTTGGGAAAAGTTAAAAGAATGGGAAGAGATTAGCTGAAAGTAGCCAGACTGAAAGCGGCTTGCTGGACCTTGGCACGGCATGAATTCATCGGGTCACACCTTTTTGAGCCACAGCAAAGCGAGGTGCTAAAAGCATCAACCGTGTCAAGATAGTTTTTGGCGTTGGGACCTTGTTTCCGTTATAATTAGCATCTTTTCGTCTGGATGTTTGTCCCGACTATGAACTCCGTTACGAATCGGCAAAAGTTTGAGGTGGAAACAAATGTTGAAATTCATTGAGTTTGGTAGGGAAACGCAATCAATGAAAACTAGTTGTCTATTGTTTGGAACGAAATGTTCCTTACAACAATCATAATTTGATTGGAAGATTTTGCAGGCATTTGCCTTTCCGTGATTTTTAACTCATTTGGTATCAGGTGGGCGGTTTATGATATTAATCTCAAACAAGTTTCAAGTTTTCAAGTTTTCAAGTTTTTACACTGGAACGTGAATTGGACCTTTATTGCACCGTTAGAAGCTGCGGAAACTCCGCGGGATATCAGAAGCTTTAATTGATCTTCATTGGTTCAAACTTTTGGTTGCTTCAAACTTCTTGTGACCTTTCGGGTTCGCGGAAATGGAAGGTGTGTTAATTGGCATAGCATTTTTTTATTTTATTTTGAATATTTTATTCCAAAGAAATCGATAGATTTATTGTAGATTAACGCATTCCGAGTATCAGCTTTTTTTCATAGTGGCTATTTTCTATTTTCTAACAGTTTTTTTCTCTTTTGAGAACCTAACACGTTCGTGGCACGGGATAAAACCTGCAGAAACCAGCGGACAGTTTGGTATTATAGTTTTTCATAATTAAGAGCGGGCCGAGTGGAACGAGTTGGACGAACGGCAAGTTCATTCACCGGTCCGACGTTTATTTGATTTGGCTTCCAAAGAGCTCGACTGTTTGAAGAACCAACGTATTATGTGCAGCATGGAATTTGGCAGAGTGGAACTTTTCAAGAATATGTTGTTGGAAGTTCAACGCATCTCTGTTCAGGAAAAGGTTACTCGTGACATTCATTGCTGTTATTAGTGTAACTTGTAATTGGGGTGCTTAAATGTACAAACTTCTCGCAGAACCAACTGCTTGAACGACAAGGATGTATTTGCGGATCCTTGGCCGGCTTCCACATCGTTCTATCTCCAGATTTTTTTCATTACATTTCTCTTTTAACTTTTCCCTCTTCCAGTGACGGTTAAGAAGGAGTCCGACGCGAAATGGAACCTGGATCCGATCCAGCGCGCGATGGGCCAGCTCGGCTGGTGGCACATCGTGGTGTGCGTGGTCGTGTTTCCGCTTAAGTTCCCGGTTGCCTGGCACCAGATGAGCATCATCTTCCTCGGCCCGTCGATCAACTACACGTGCGCGTCCGACCCAGCGCTTGAGCGATGCGATGCGGCCTGCACGAGCTGGAGCTACGACAACAGCACGTTCGCCTCGACCATCACCAGCGAGTGGGATCTGGTTTGTCTCGACTCCAATCTCGTCAAGCTGTCGCAGACCATCTTCATGTTCGGTATTCTGGTCGGTGGTGTGCTGTTCGGCTCGTTGGCAGACAAGTAAGTGTGGTTGTAAATATCTGGAGATCACCGAGAACATGAGGACTCGAACTGCATGCACGTCTAAAATTGTCCATCAACTCCTCTTTCTTGCAGATACGGGCGTAGACCTCCACTGGTGGTAGCAGTCATCATTCAGCTGGTGAGTGGAGTAGCAACCGCCGTTATCAGTTCGTTCTGGTTGTTCGCCGTGCTGCGTTTCCTGACGGCCGTTGCGACCGGTGGAACCATGGTGACCAGGTATGTCTTCAGGAAGAAGCTAGAGGCCTTCATTGGAAAGAGACTTACACCTGACTGTTGCTCTTCTCATCCAACAGTTTCGTCCTGATCATGGAAATTATTGGCCCCAAGTGGCGCGAGCTGTTCTCCGTGCTGTACCAGATTCCGTTTAATCTGGGTCATCTGACGCTGGCCGGGTTCGCGTACTTCCTGCGTGACTGGCGCGAGCTGCAGTTCGCGCTGTCGATCTTTTCCGTGCTGATGCTGTCGTACTACTGGCTGGTGCCGGAGTCGCCCCGCTACCTGTTCACCTCGGGCAACATTGACGGCGCGGTGGCGGTGCTAGAGACCGCGGCCAAGCGCAACAACATCGAGTCGGCGACGATCCGCAACGACATCGAGCTGTACGCCAAGGAGAAATCGCGCACCGCGTCCGCCTCCGATTCGAAGGGCAACGTGCTCGACCTGTTCCGTACGCCCAACATGCGCGCCAAGACGCTGTTCATGTGCTTCAACTGGTTCGTCTGCGGGCTGGCGTTCTTCGGTGTCGCGCAGTACATCGGCCATGCCGGCGGTGACATCTACACGAACGTTGCGATCAGTGCCGCCCTCGAGCTGCCCGGCACGCTTCTCTGCATCTACATGATGAAGGCGCACGGACGCAAGAAGACGCTCATCTTCTCCAACACGCTGACCGGCATCTCGATGCTGGTCATCGCGTTCGTGCCCCAGTCTGCCAGCGCGCTCAACGTGGGCCTTGCCTCCGTTGGGCTGATCGGCATGAGCATCAGCTTCCCCACGGTGTACCTGTACGCCGGTGAGCTGTTCCCGACCGTGGTGCGGAACGTTGGCATCGGCACGGCTTCGATGATTGCCCGGTTCGGTTCGATGATTGCGCCGTTCGTGGCCGGCTTCGGCTCGATCGCGTACTGGCTGCCACCGTGCATCTTCGGGCTCGTGCCACTCCTCGGAGCGTTCTTTGTGTTTTTCCTCCCGGAAACGCAGGGCCATCCGCTGCCGGAGACGCTCGAGGATGGCGAGAACTTTGGCAAACGACGCGCGCCCACGAACGGCGTCGCCGACGTTGCGGCAAGTGTGGAGAACGGCAAGCACTAGGGGATCGAGAACGGATGGCTGTGATCGGCCGGTTCCGGTTAGCATTTAGCTTGAATCGTAGTGTTCAACCTGTTCCTTTTGCCTAGCCGTCGCGTGCCGGCGTTTCGAACATTAGTTTATCTAGCCAAGCGGCACTATGTGTTCGCTTCCGTGAACAGGGAAGAAGATGCAGAGGTGTGTTAAAACGCGAAATATGCATGCGATAGTTCTCTCTTTCACCACTTTTTTTTAAACAAATAACCAAAACGTCAGACGGAACGCACATCTCCGGCAGTCGGGCAAGGATGTGCCTAGAAGGATATACATATTTGTTTTTGTTTTGTTTTATAAGCAACATTAGCGCCAAGGTTTAAGGAGACACCACGAGTGTCAGCAGGTCCCCCAGAATGGTGGTAAAGGTAGCATTCAGGTCAAGCCACTTTTGCGAGGGGAAGCTACCGATATCTTGTTTGTAATGAAAGAGTAAGCGTGGAGCATGTACGCAGAGAAAAAGAATATAATATTAAAAATGATAATAATAAATTCAAACTCTAAAAACCAAGCCTCCTGCGACGTTTTCGTTTCGGTCCTTGTCCTCGATTTCGTTTCTCACAAAAAATAAAAGCGCCGAAAACTGATGACCGGTGGTTCGCCGCTAGAAGGATGCGCTAGAAAGAAGATTGAATTTATCACCGGTAGTATGTAATTATTATGCTTCATTATGCTTTTATCCTTGTGATTGGCCAAGCCAACGGTGGAAACAAGGCATGTGATATGCTGCGTTGCCTGATAAAATCTTATGAATAACCATAACAGTTTATTGCCTTTTTTTTGCATGACACATAGCTGAGGCCAAAAGAACATTGAAAAAAAAAAACAGAAAATGAACCAGTTTTCATTCAACGTTGTTTTCAACTAAAAACACGCGGTAACTTCAGGAAGGGACTACTGAAACGTTATGTTGAAAAGCGCCTAAATGTAGTCTATGCGAATGTAACTTATCAACTCTGTGCTTGCTCGGTTTCATGCGCACAGTGCTGTACAAAAAAGCGTAACGTTTTGTTGTTCGCTTCTGCTCCGCAAAATTCAAAATTGTTTAAACCGTTGCTATAAAGAAACTTTTTCCGAAATTATCGTGTTCCATGTACTGTGTCATGAGACATATAACGGAAACGAAATTTGCATTCCATAAACCAATCCAACGTGTTCCAGTCCCGTTTTGCTAGGGCGGTTTTCCAGCATTGTGACCCCGAAGCGCACTTGTCAACAAGCAATTGAACACCCAGGGCGTGTTTCCGGACGATTATTACGACGCCTGAAGAGCACTTACGGTTCGTTCGATTTGCTCACAATCTAAAGCCTTGTACAAGTGGCACATCCGATTGTTTTCCCCTTTGCCACTGCACCGTGGCTAAGGTGTAGGCGAGAGGTACAATTTCTCCCATTGTTGGGACACTTCAGTGCTGCCTCCAGCCGTGTCTGCTATCTTTCCTTCCCAAAGGAAACCAAAGTGAAAAGGGTGGTTGTGGGTTAAAAATAGTTCCAAGCGAAATCGAACGGTCGATCGAAGAAGAACCCTTCATGCGCGCCCTCTGAAACCACTGCATATCGGGAAAAAAGGGCGGTGCAGGACGGTGGCTCAGGCCAAGTGGCAAACAATGCACAATCTCACCTGTTGTTCCAGTTGGCGAATGCTGTAACAAGACACGAGCAACACGGTCGCCGATTGCTCCAGCGTAGCGCCGCAAATCACTTGTCGAACTTTCATGAACGAGCTTCAGTTGGGCTATGCTGCGGCTGTCAAGGAGCAATTGGCAACTGAAGTGTCATCGGGGACCGGACGTGATTACGGTCACCCACTTCCCGTGACCACAGGATACTCAAGACATGTTGCTAAAGCCTCCGTAAGGAAGTGGGGTGATTATCCTGAGCCTGTCTTTTGGTGAGGATGGCTTTACGGGGTGATTTGTTTGAACACTATGGCCAAAACTGATCTGGACGGTTCTCAATTTCTTCCATTCTTCGGAAAGTACTCGGAGATTTCTAGCCTATAGCGATAACGGTTGGTAACCCAGATAAAGAATATATTTAAATCAATTGACTAGATTATTAATAAACGAAACGTTCTGTGAAAGTGGAAGTTAAATAAATTTAATAATAGTAGCGTTAACCATTAAAAATGTTAGTCTTGTAGCAAGAATGCAACAACAAACCTTGTAATTAGTAAATGGAGAGTTAACCTAAAAGTAAACATATACAAAGGCACCTTTTGGATCTTCAGTGGACGACTCTATACGGAACACAAACGGAAGATCAAACGGCGTAAAAGCAATTCCTAAATGCGCCACACTGCAAGGCGCACGTAACTTCGCATTACTCTCGTACAAAGGCGATATGCCCCTGTAAAGAAGCACGGTATGCAAGCGAAACGAGAAAACTGATCCGCGCACAAAGCATTCTGATGGTTTTTTTTTTGTTCGCTTCGAAGTTTTCGTCACTCGCAGCTGGAATAAATTGAAGATTGTCCATGCCGTCCGATGCTCGAGCGCGGTTGCTTTGTATGGTTATCTCCCCGTTTTTTTTTTTTACCCATAAATCAATTTATCGACACACCGTTTTTGACAATCTCCGTTTTAAACTCGTTACCGTACGCATGTCGCGTTCTTTTTCCTTCTTTTGGCCTCCCGTCTGTTTAGCGTGTACCGAAGCGATCGGTCATTGTTTCCCGCTACCTTTTACTGCTCGTTGATCTTCCCCGTGGAGGCGCGATTCTTGTGGAACCCTTCCGCTATCATTATCATCACCACCGGCAACAGAATGTTTTCAAAAAGGGCGGCCCAGATCCTCGCTGGATACTGCGAATCCATCCAACAGGTCGATGGCGTTCGCTACGGTACGCGCGCTCACACATGCACGTTTTGAACAACGTGTTTGTTATCGGTGGTTTGTATATCTCCGTCCGCACCGATGGCGACTGTTATCGGCTGCTGCTACTGCCGCGTTGACAATTGCTGTTTATCGGGCGGCCACGCCACGCACACCGCACCGTGAGGCTTGCTGTGACCGGGTTGTGTCGATCCAAAATCCGCCCCTTCGATTCGCGTTTATGGACTGGCGGGGCCGGGAGGGGTTGCTGCGGTGTGTACGAACGGCCACAGTGCACGCTACAATTTAGAGCTTTTTTCACACCTCCCGTGTCCACGTTCCCCACCCGTTCGACCAGCGTGTGTGCAATGGCGGATAGGGAAGGGACCACGCCGATGGCGGAGGATCCGATGGAGCTGCGCAGCTCGATCGTGATCATAGTGTGTACATATGGTGAGATGCTGCCCGCGTGAGATGAGTGCTTGCTCCCCGCGAGCGAGATACCCGATCGGGCAATCGAGCTGGCCGCACCGACGATGCCGCGCGCGGCCATGCATAAGGCCGCCAGTTCGTATCGACGTTTCATCCGGATCGGTTCGTCGGAGTGCTCCGTCTCTCTGGTACCGATCCTCGCCAGTGTCCGCATCGTGTATTATTCGAATTTGTTCGATTTTTTTGGTGCTGCACATTGTCAAAGGCCCGCGAATACAATCGATTTTGCTGTGCTGCATTTTGTCGTGTTTGTGTGTTGTTTGTTTGTAAGTGTACATTACGCGGCAGAGTTGATCATAAAAATCACGACAGCCGAATTGTGATTTCCGATGCGCATTGGTAAACAACAATGATCTCGTGTGTTGACAAAATCCGTCAAAGTGACCAATGTAATTTGACAGTGCGGGGAAGAGGCAAAAAAGATGTTTAGGATTATTTCTAATCGCTAGCTAAAACAAACGCTAGAAAGGTGTGAAATTGGATCCGGAGGAAGGAACAAAAAACGAAAGGTAAAATATCAAAGGCGTGACGCGACGCAGTATGGCGGTGGTGTGATTTTACCCAAATTGCAAAGTCGTGCAGGAGTGCTTTAGAAAAAAAAAAACGGGGAGAAATAAAATATAAACAAAACTTAATGGATTTTGTGGCTCCGTTGGCATGGACAGTTGCATCACGCCGGGATCATGCGATCGTGGGTCTTAAAGGGAAGAAGATGATAATACCGATTTGGTTCGATCGTGATTTTCGTGTATTCGCTCCGGCCCCGCTCGTGGACATACATACTACGTGGATCGTCGGGTTTCGAGCTAACTACAGCATCATCTCTTCTCCACCATCTCCCAGACGCTGCGTGTTCCGTGTGCCGCGCCAATTGCTAGTTAGCGCTCCGTGGGCAAATTGGTACCTTTGCCCTGGTACGAAAAGTTCATCTGGGAGCATCTACCATTTCCCAGTTGTGTGCTTTTGCTAGCGCTGGCGCCGAAACCCCTAACCCGTCCCCGGGCTGCAAGAGTGTTAAATTAGTCCAATTATTACTAATTAATCAGTTCACTTGGCATCGGTTGGTTGTGGTTTGTGGCAAACAGATTGCCAGCAGCCAACAAACGCTGTTCTGGACGACTGGATGGAAAGGGAAGGCGCGTGTGGGGTGTGAGCCCTTTGGCATGTTTTTCGGGGTGCTATGGATATTTGATATTTTATAGAACTTCTGGTCTGCAAGTGATGTACATATTTTGTTCCAGGTATCCGATAGTTGTCGAAGTTACACATTTTTAAATTCCGATCAAACGGATTTAGCAATATTGTACATGCGATCAAACAAAAAATCTCGTATAGCATTCAAATAGATCGTTAAATACGTTTAATAATTTCCATTTTTTCAATAATCGAGATACTTGGCAAGTTTCACGGTTGATGAATCATGCACCGTTATACTCTTTTCAGTATTTTTGTTCACCTTTTCGTGATGATGCGGAACCAAAAATGTAGAGGGAAGTTTAGCAGAATAAAAAAAAAACCCTTCCCCACAGTAAACAGCTACCGGCTACATTTATGGTCGGTCTATATACATAAAAAAAATTCCACCACCATAAAACCACTGATTAGCTTAACGACGACAATGTCAAAGCACTCAGTACTTTGCGCGGTGAGGTTCCATGTGGGGTCCAGGGCGTGATACAGTTCCCAACCTGGACGTTTACAGCTGAACCTTCGGATTGATAACATCCGTTGTTAAGTGGCATGAAAAAGAAGAGAAAACCACCAACACTACTTTTTTGTCACATTGGCGACTGCACGATGGGGTGTTGTGGAAGGAAGGGTCGAGGGAACTTTGCAATCGTTTCAGCGGTCGATATGGTTTCGCCTATGACTAATATCAGTTGCTTGCTTTCACAAGTGAGTTCTGGTATGACAGATTTTATTTTATAAATTTGAATATATCGGTTGTAATGGGAGTTAAATTCGATTCGAATTTAAAGGGGCATTGATAAGCATCGATCATTGAGAAATCAATCATCCTATACCCACAAGAAGGGGTTGCTGTGGACATGGACTCTTGAAAAAAAAAATCGATTACAAACGGGGTGGCTACTGGTTCCATTCCATGTTGAACGGGTCTTCGTTTCTATCATCAACGGCCAAATATGATAGATGATTGAGAACTGAAACGAAAAACAAAGCTATGACACGGTGAAGGGAGCGGCTATGCCGAACCGGAGGACAAACGTAAGTGTTGTATTTTTTTATAATAATGTTATGGGAGGCCTTCTGGTTTTCAGTTGGTCATTAAAACTTCCACGCACGAAACGCAATTACTTAAGAGCGCTTTATCAGCGCTTTGTGGTGTGTTAATGCGATTTCTGTTTTGACGAGTTTAAAGTGTCTGGTGATTAGGGGTTGCAAATAAATTAGTACGTCACCAGATTAGAGGAACATTAGGGAAAGACTGGTAAGGCTTTTGATTCTTGTTGGTCTTCTTATCTCAATCTAGCCAGCGATTCGAATTAAACAGTAACGCAAGCTAATCCATTTTATACATTCAACACGTAGTAACTAATCCGTAAGTGTGCGGATTTTAATGCTGAATTTAGTAAACATTGTAGTCGAAAAATGTCGTCATTACAATGCAATTAGAGTACCGTTGCCTCTCTCGGGACGTTCAACCGTGCAACGATGGCGCTTACACTCAACCATCTCCCAGCTTTGACGATGCCAGGCGAACATGCAACCACGAAGCACGCCTTGCCGTTGATGGCCACGATGGGATCGGTCTGTCGATCGGCAATAATGGTCGGTGGCGTACCCGGGCGGTCGCGTGACCGTCGTGTTTTTTCGCGCTGACCTACGCTCCTGTCAACGTCAACCGCCGTGTCTTGTGACGTGTTGATCGGCGTGGGTGGCCGGGACAAGGGAGCCACAAGGGGGGTGAAAAAGGGAAGAAGAACGGTTAGCCACATACATGCACGATCTGCTGTGGCTTAGTGTTTGGCGCAGGCGCGAAGTTTTACCACCCCGAACCGCGCGACGACTCCCGACGGTGGGACGATCGATCGATTAGTAGTTGTTTAATTTAATTACTCGTGGTTGTGCAGTTTATGTCGCGTGCGATCGCTGAGTCTGGTCGGGGGTTGGGCACATTAAGATGAATGCTCCCCCAAGAGCATGTTCGCGCCTAGGAAGCAACGGAAAAACATTTCGGAAACTATTTGTGTCTGTGAAATTAAGAGGAATAACTCATGTCTCAATAGATTCCAGGTCGAAGTTCTTTTTGCCTACTGAAGGACCTTGACGTACAGACATTTTTTGTCATCGTTTTCAATTTATTTCAATTTTCATAATTTTGCTCAAACGCACATCAGAACGTGTTGTGGGTTCAGATGGATTATATAATAATTTGCCACTTGTGGGTCTGCCGCTTGAACATCACACCCGATGATCCAGATGCTGCTTATGCCCGGGCCTGTGAAACATACAACACGTTCCACACGTTGCGATGCACTTTTTCTGCATCCCGCCGGCGCTGGCGACGATGCTCGTTGTTCGCAGTTGCATCTCTCTCGTCCGCCATCCCGTCACAGAACACGCCCGGCCACCACCATCGCGATGCACCGTTTTCGTCTGGAATTTACATCTAAATTGCCGGTAATTAAAGTAAATCATCGACGCAACATCGCGACGCGTCGGACGCAGGGGTCGGACGAGAATGGGCGGCGGCAGGTCGTAAAGGTAAACGGCACGGTGGGGAAGGGGCGTGCCAGTAGGGCCGGTCGGCGAGGAAGGGAGAAGCCTTTAACGGCACGCCAGAACCACTGGGCGTAGCCGGGCCGGGTCGGTCGGAAACTGCTAATTAGAATATAGCAATCGGTGCATATTGCTCTTGCACTTGCACTTGCAGCCAGATAAAGTTGAAGAAACAAACACGCGAGAGAGAGAGAGAGAGAGAAGGAGAGAAATGGAGAAGTAAAGCGAGATAGTGCAAGGGAGATGGGGGCTGGTCGGGCAATTGCGGTGGTCAAGATGCAATTGCTCCGATTTCGCTCTTCCCGTCCGCCGTTGATCAGAATGGCATTTTGTTTTCCTTGGCGCGGAGAAAATTCCGCCCGGCGCGCGGTTTTCTTGCAAGCCACTGTAATTTGCGCGAGTTAAGGAGTACCTTGGCTTGACTGCAGCCCGGCGGGATCGAAGTTCACTGATTGTTTGCTCGACAAACAACCCCAGATTCAGCTGCAAACGATTTTCAATGTCACCGTACTAGGCTTCCCTGTACGGGACGGTTTGTGCGTGGTCAGGTGTGAATTGAAGAATCTTAAGAATAGAATTAAACTATTCGCTAATTGCGCTTCAAGGAGATAATTAGTCGAGACTAGCTCGCAAACAATGTTGCCCTAAACATGTGAGCCGGAGTCCATGATTCGTCAATTATAGCCAGCATATCGCTCCCTGGTCGGAAATATGAATAAAACAAACCATTGAGGAGTCGTAGCAAACATAAGTTCCTCATAACGTGTCAATCTGTTAAATGCCGTCCCGCAGAGCATCCATCGTCGCGACAGCCTAATGAGCGAACAGACAACGTTAAACAGTGCGTTCCATATTCGTCCCATCATTGCTAAATTTAGACAAACTCTCCTTCTGCCCCTTGTGCTGTTGTTTGTTCGCTCTGACGTCCCAATGGCATCCCTGGTGGTTGCTCTGGGCGATCGACCGACTACTTGATTACTTTTTACTGATCCGACGGAGCGGGCGCCAAACCGCAACCTATTGATTGATTTGACAATTTGACAGCTGATCCAGTTTTAATTCTGACAGCTGTTGCTGCTGCTGCTGCTGCTGCTTCTGCTGCATACTCTCGAGACACTTTGTCAGCACATGTCGGTGGGCCATAAAAAAACCATTAGATACAATTTATTTTCCAACTCATCGGTGAACGTCCGGGTGGGTTAATGTTTTACCATAGCTCTCCCGGCGATCCTCATCGATCATTTCGGTTGGCAAACCGTCGCCTCTGACTCATCTTGGTGGCGTCTGTCCGTAACGATGTTTACAGGTTGGTTGGGCAAGCAAGGAATCCAAAATGAAATGCGCAGCTGAATCCGCACAAACAAACGAACATGGGAAGAAAAACGCACCCAACAGCGGCGACAACAGCTGTCCGCGTTCTTCCCGCGAATCCGGCTGTGTTGACTGCTCGAACGGCAAGTTTGTTTGTCCACCGGGGCTCGGCACGGCGGACATTGCAGCAGGCTTGTGTTTGCCTTTGGCGTGCAAATATATCGTTGGCAATTGATTTTTTTATGCCTTCCGGGCCAATTGATTGAGTGTTGCACAGTTTTTTTGTAAATCTTTTTTTTTTCCACCCAATCATTTTGTTTCCTTTTTTTGCCCCCTTGGGTTCTATCCCACGTAGGTCGTATCATGTTTGCTTTAAAACTTAAAACCATTCACGGTCCGACACTTCGAAGGCACTCGGAGGAAGCCGTGTGTATCGTTTAGCTCTTGCCGTTGCCAAACCTGCTTCAATTGTTCCCACTTTAAGGCAAAGCGGGAGTTGTAAGTTGATTTCAACGGTATCAGACTTAATATATTTAGGCAAACAGTGATGGATATTTCAATTACGGATGAATTCTAGCTGGAACTAGCTAGCTGGGATAATGAAAGTTATTGTGTTGTGTGTTCTTTTTCTCACACTTCTTTTGTCATCCTATCTTCCTCTATTGTGGGTCAGGACCAGTTTTAGTTGGCTGAAAAACCAACAAAGTTTAAAACCTTGAAGGATTGATCGTTCTTTGCTATGGAAGATTATCGAGTTTTACCGAGGACATCAGCAGACGCTGTCTGCTGATACGTCGTGCTTGCATCAAGGGGAGACAAGGTGTGACCCTTATAAATCGAAGTGTGTCAAGTCCTTATACGTACATATTAAAAATAATGTATAGTTGACTATTCTAAACATTGATTGAACGCCTCTTGGGTCAAAATCGATAACCAGTATCCTAACGTAGATGTCACTTTTCTTTTTCATCTTTCAGAGGCCCTAAGCAGTGTCGGAAAGTTCTCCGGAAGCCAACAGCTGCACAAGGTTCCGCGGTACGATAGGTGTTGAGCGATGATAATGATAACACTGTTGACGAAGGGGACGAGCCTGGTGGATAGAATGTTCCGAGAGGTCGAACCAACCGTCAGATAGTGCCATTGCAGTGCGGTGGCACCTTCGCGGACAGACGCTTGTGTATGGT
The DNA here is from genome assembly GCA_914969975.1 of Anopheles atroparvus. NCBI lineage: Eukaryota > Metazoa > Arthropoda > Insecta > Diptera > Culicidae > Anopheles > Anopheles atroparvus. The sequence goes on from CAJZCY010000001.1 coordinate 36,059,440, forward strand.
GTGTTTAGCGAGGCCGTGCATCTTCGTCCACCCTGCACATATAAGGCAAACTCGCGAACGTAGACGAATTCTAAAGGTGAAACTTAAAACCTAGCGCGAGAAGGCATTTTTGGACAAACCTGTGGTGTAGGTGAAGGAGAAGTTTCGCAAGCAGATATCCCCGTTCGTGCCGTTCCGGTGCGATATCCTCAGCGTCTCCGAGCTCGTGTCACGCGAGTCACGCGCGTTACGTGATATCTTCATCCGCGTGCGATTGAAGAATTTATAATCTCCGTTACGTCCGTGGCAGTGAGGTCCACTCCTAGTGTGGCCGCATCTTGCGAACCTCGCTTCGCTATCGATTCGATCGCGGCACTGCAAAAAGCAAAGCAAGTACGGCAAGCATCCCTTCGGCGGATCTGGAGATTGAAATCGCGGATCTGCCTGATACATCTCAATTATGGTGATTTATCGTGCATTGTGAAAAACCCCAGCTTGGAAGCTACATTGTCAAAGGGAACGTGCGGGGTGGATCCAGACATTCCAAGACTCCAGTCTCCATGTACCAAATTCTGCAATAAACCATTCGCATCAAACGTGTTTTTCGAGGTTCCACGAGGAACATCTGTCCTGCAGAGAAACCGGGAAAGTCAAAAACCCTGGCGAGTCGTCTGTGGACACAACTTCCAACTTCGGCTGCTGACGGCGATGGTGGCGGTCGTGCCAATCGAAGCGTTACCGTGAGTTTTGCATATCCATTACAAGCGCCTCGGCAATTAGGTGGACACTGGTCGGGCCAGTAATTGCGACCTAAACACACTCACACCCGGTACCGTTCACTCAGGTTCGTACGTCAGACAGCCGGCGCCATAAAGTAGCAGAGGTTTTATGGTGCAGCCCACCTGCTTAGAAAGGGCTGAACGTGCACCAGCGAGGGTTTCTCCGAGAAGCCTCCGCGTGGACGTCCGGTGGCTCATTAAGGGATCCCGCCGCGTGCGTGGCAATGGCCCAGAATTAACGAGATTTCGTAAGGGAAGTTCGGGATTCGGCGTTAGGTTCCTACGGCTGGTCAGTGCGTCGCAAGCAAGAAAGTTCGCCCCAGTGTCAGTGATACCCGTTTTGGTCACGTTTCGCGCACCGCACTCCCATTGTCCGGCAGGCCGTGCTTGCGTGAGGTTCCTACGTTAGTGCGTGCGTGCGTCGCGATCGAGATCGAGATCCGTTTCCGTGCGTTGCGATAGTGCGCCTCCTCCAGTGTATGTATCTCTTTCGGTGGTGGTGCCTGTTTTTCCCCTCTTCACTTGTGCTGTGAATTCGTTCATCTAATGATTATTGCCACAACATCGGTGGGATTGCGGCCACACCATCGCTCCCTCCGCCACTTCCGGTTTAGTTGTGGTCGGTTGAATGATCAGTTTTGATTGAATCAGTGCGGTGCCAACACGATCGTTTGCTTCGTTGCTGCGTTTGCGTGCCCGCGTTTTCGGTGTTGTGCATTTGTAACGATCGGGGTTTCTTGTTTTTTGTTGTTGTGTGTGCTGTCGCTGTGTGTTCGTATGCCACGACTGTCGGTTGTGAGTTTCATGATTCTCGGATGGTGTGAAACGCACGATCGTTAAAATAAGTTGTGTTGTATGATTGAGGATAGAGAGAGAGAGGCAAGGATACAAAAAAATCAGCGAGTCTCCGCATACAAAAAATAACAGGAATTAGGAGCGGTAGTAAAAAATAAATAAACAAACGTAACACAGAACGAGAATGTCCGTCCGATGGGAGGCGCCGGGAGTCGCGGGTCGGCGACGGTCGGTGCCGGAGGACGAGTGCGAGATAGCGATGCTGCCGGATGCGACGGGCGACGGCGACCATTCGCGCTCCCGGAACGGCGCAAATGCCGGGCGGACCATTTCCGGGAGCCGCTGCCCGGTCGCGATGGTGGACACGGAGCTGAGCGACGAGGGACAGGAGGCCGAAGACGACTCCGATGACATTGTCGTGCTGGACGAAGCGAGCGAGCGGCTGCTGGGAAAGTGGAATGGGAGACCTAAAGGTAAGGCTTTCATCAATTGAAATTCAATCGCAAAAATCCTGATCAGCTGTTTAATCTATTAGTTGGACTCCTTGAAAAATCCACGACGCCCAATTTCAGACGAGAATCTTAAAATGTTGTCACTTAAGCTATGGTGCCCAATAACTTTTTCCTATACCTTTGAGCAAGGGCTATTTAAGGGGTTAATACCTCTTGTTTGAGTTGCGGTTAATACTCCTATTTCGCACAATTTGTAATCCCAATAACCACTTATTTAGTCATCCAGCCGGGAGACCTTTATAGGTCTGCATGAGTGCGTCATAATCGAATGCTTTTTACCGAATCAACGGAACTTACCGTTTAGGATCAAATGTTCCCGATTTGTTAGATTGGATCACTCGCCGCTCGGCTCCTACGAGATCCCAAAAGGCGAATGCTGACCATCCGCTATGGTCTATGAGCAAACATTAATTTAAAGATGTCTCTTAATCTACGACTGGGACAGGCTCGGTTCAAAATGGAATATGATGGAACCCTCATCTAGTTTCTGGTGCTTTCGACTAGGATGATGGGCATCCGCAGAGTCCACACCACCATCCATCTTGCGGGTGTCGTTAATCAGATAAAAAAACAAAACGGGCCCACTTTTCTTATTGAAACACTTCGGGCCCGAGCAAATCTACTTGGCGGCATGGCTTTCTTCCTCGGTGCGAGTGTGTTTGTTTTTTTTTGTGTGTGTCTGTTTCTTCACCCTGCCCAACAGTATCAACTCCCGTGGCCATGACCAATTCACTATTACGACGGATGCGAATTACGGATAAATTGCGTTGATTAGTTTCCTGTGTTGACGTCGGACGGTTTTGCGGGCGAAGGGTTTGATCCCAGTAGCGGGAAGCTAGTGCCAGCACTGTGCTCATCGCTGGGAAGCATTTTATGTTTATCATTGACTAGGTTTTCGGATAGAGGCAGAGACATACATGGGAATGGCAGGTGCAAAAGGCAACTTTATCGTAGAGTGACTATGAAGGAATGAAGAAACCAGCTAAGTATTTCAGCTTTTCCTCAGATTTGCAATTTTAAAAAGATCTTAACGGTCGAAACATTTGCTTGCGCTTTAGAGCACGTTCAAGCACATTCAAATTCGTGTGTAACGTACGTGACGCGGTTACCGTTACATTTCCCTCTACCGATGAAACATTATGTTTTGGCGGGCTGCTACAAAGGAGGCCTGCAACATCGGCACCGGCGTTACGCTACACGCGAAACGGAATTCCGGGAACGTTAAGCAATCCACAGCATCCGAACTCCGCACAATCCGCAGGTTGTTGGTACCCGTTCGACCGGTGCCGTACGATTTGACGGCTCAGAAGATGTTGTTCTTTCTCCTTTCCAATGTACCGTCCCTCGCAATCGAGGCGTGTTTTATTTTAAATCGTTACAAACATCAATCACACGGCAGAAGACTTTCCTTCTCACGTTACACTGAACCTTCGATCAAGTATAGAACGTAGCAAAACAACGGTGCGACAGCCGCGGCAGAATATCCGAACCACCTGCCGACCGACCCAAAGGGAGCATTTTCCTCTCGTGCGCGGTCCATCGCATCCAACCGAACACTCTCGCTCTCGAGCGCGATCTTACCTTCACCTTCGCTCCTCCGGTTTCTACGGGGGCCAGCCTCTTCCTCTCCCTTTCTCTCTTTAAGAGAAGATTTTGATCGGGTTGCTTAGATTTTCCCGCTCGCACAGCATCCGTACAGTGATTTCGCACTCTCGCCTCACGAACGCTGTCGGAAAATGCTGATCGGATGGTAGCACACCGTTCCGCGGGAGGACCACCTCCAGTAGCCGGAGGTTTTTCAGTTGCGGCTCGGAATTCGGCGCACGCTGACCGTTGTTTCGCTAGTTGCGTGTTCCGTCGCGAACAGTCCGCGCCCTCTCGCGTGCCATAGTGCGTTACAGTGTGGTTCGTTGAATTACTCCATCACACACTCGGTCCACGCCGGTGCGTCGCAGTTTAATTACGCTCCATCCGCGGGGCAATCGGTGCGTGAGTGTGTTTCACTTGCTACGTTTTCTTTGGCCATAATCAAGCAGAACAGTTTGTTCAACCTTGGACACTCGCCCCCTTTGACATAAACACACGTGCGGTGTCGAATAGGGCGTCTGCAAAGTTCGTAACCCCTGCGGGAAGTTGTTCTACATTTTTCCGTTTGTTTCAACCTATTCTCCCCAAAAATTACACCCGTTTCGCGCCGCATCTTCCTCGACGGAGCGACCGTCGGCCGTCTGTCGCTCGTTGAGTAAACTAAATTTCCGACCGCGACGTTGGGGTGAATTCTCGTGCAGGTTTGGAATATCAATCAGAGCGTCAACCGCACCGGTAAAGTTGATCCCCCTCTGCCAAACTTCTCCGACCATCCTTCGGCTGGGAAACTGGGCTGTGTGTCAATCTGGTCGGCGCAGAGCGCTCGTCGCGGTTCGAAAGGGCGAAAGGGCCCGAAAACCGGTATCTGCCTCGCGCCCGTGCGTTGACGGTGACGGTGGTTTCCGAATGGCGCAAGATTGATCGTGCTGACTTAGAGAGTGAAATCAGAGAGTGAACAAGTTATTGACTGTGACGTGCGCGTGCTGTTGACTTTTTTCTTCGTCGTCTGTTGTTGTTTTCTTTTTTCGAACAAACGATTCACCCAGCCGAAGCACCAACTGACAACGATGGTGACGGTTGCGATGTCAATGGACGGGAAAGGACGTTTCGAGGGGAAAGGTCCTAGTAGGCTTCGCTAGCGAACGAACCCACGAAGACAATCAGACAACTGAACCAGCAGTTGCGGTGTCGAGTTGAAACGCGGGCGGGCTGAAGCCAACAGAAACTTTTCCCAGTGAACTTTCAATTGAATTGGAGCAAGGAAAACGATAAGGAAGAGTTCTTGGAATCGTAACTGTTGCCAGACGACGATCTTTCCGCTTGCAAACGTCGTGTGAATTGAAGTTTTTAGTTGGAAAAAGTTTCCAGTTTGCTCCAAACCATTATTGACATCTACTTTGTTCGTTCACTTGGATGTGGCTTTTCTGGCCGTTACAGTTTCAGTGAGTGAAGTTTGTAGTTTGCAGCCAAGAAAGCAGTTAAAAAAGTGTCCCGAATTGCCAAGGGAAACCGTAAACGATAAAACTGTTTGAAAGAAGGAGGTAAATCAAACATGTCATCATAATATTGTTGAAATTTATAGGGCTGTGATGGTAAAAGTTAACCATATGTATTGAAGCATAACAAACCACCTACAGCCCATCGACGCAAGGACACTATTGCTATATTTCTCCATCAAACCCTCCCAATAAAATTTCCCGCACACGTATCTTCCAATGCCACTTACACACATTATTGCATCGTGAAACATGAGCAAATGTTTTGCAATTTACATAGAATACCCTTTCCCTCGCCACCGCCTATGGAGGGTAAATTTGTTCACCCATACGTAAAGCAAACACTTGCACCTCGCATTCCGTTTCGATTTGCGTCGCATTAATATTCACCGATGGGTTTTCAGTTTCCTACCGGAGTTTACGTATCACGATGCGATGGTCTTGATTTTCCGGGGAAGCTCGTAAATGACTTAGCAATGTGGGCTTATTGAAGTGGGGGTTTAATGTACAAGGCTCCTTGGCGGTGGAGTAAATTCATTTGCTTCGCATGTTCTAATATAAGCCGATCCTATCCAGCTTTAGTTAAATTAAATGTTCCTAAAAAACATTTGTTGTTCTTGTTTTTGAAGATATCACATTTTACAATCGTTTACTTAAAAAAACAAAACGAGCCTTTTCTAGGCTACGATAATGATCAATGGTACTATCAACACAAGAAATAACCCATTTCCTGTTCCGCTCCGTTCCGTGCAGGACAATCGCGTGATAATACCGTGGACACGAAATTACACTCTCATTGCTGTAAATTGTCTTCCACTGCTCGTTCGCGCTTGTTGAACGCCATTAGATAAATTGTGTAACTCCTAGAACCGTTTGTAATGATACACTCGTCGCCCACCTGGCTGGGCTGGCTTCAAACAAACGTCCGAAGGACACCAGGGTGCACCGTCGGTGGTCCTCAAAGGGAGCGTCTTCATGTTGCAGTTGCGTTCGACGTTCTCGTCTCTCGAGACGTGAATGGATGGATTGGTTTGCAGTTCTGTTGGGGACTGGAAGTGCGGGTCTGCACTGGCATGCGATAGCACAAAGCTGCAAGCAAAACGGGGCACATGAAAATCGTGTTTTCCGTGTTTGCGAACCCGCTCACTATCGGAAGTAGATATTATGCAGCCGAGCGGTGCAAGGAGTGCTCGCTTCGAGTTGAACGGATTCGAATTGGAAGCCTCAATCCTACAGCTTGGGTTCGTTCCTTATGCCGCTTCACTGCTTGCTGGCTCCGGTTGTTTTTCCACCCACTTCCACACGAACTGTTTCAGACGAGAATGCACCCAGCAAGGGATAGGAGACGCTGATAGGGGTAAGGCATAATAAATGCAATGCAGACTGTTGTAACGAACGAAGTCGGTGCGGTCCTCGTGAACCGAGCAGATGCAAAATGCCACCGCCCGTCGGCCTTGACCTCGTTGCATTCGCAAATGAATTGGTGTGGCTTATTTTCGGGCTAAGTAAAACCGCTTGGGTGGGGTCGGGGAGTTGGTTGAAGGGTATCGGATCCCATAAATGCTGCTTGCCAATTCCACCCGTGTGCCGAGCGAAAGCCATGATTCCGGTCAGTTGTTGCCACAGCATCTAATGAATATTTCAATCAGAGCAGCGCTTCTTCCATCCCCGAGTGCCATGGCAATCACTTTTCCTTTTCCGCAAATCTGGGTGAGATTTCTTTGCTTCTCCTCTACCGTTGTTGCTTCGGCCCTCCGGCATGCCTGCTCATCTCGTAAATCCTGGCATTGGCTTTGCGATGTCCAGCAGGACACCCTGTCGTGCCTGGCTTTGCGCCGGGGCGTATTTGGAGAAAGTTTATCATTTCCTCATCTGTTATGAACCTAGTTTTTCTTTTTTCATTACACCGTTGGTCCTCTCTGCTGCTGTCTGTTTACTTGTTTGTTTGTTTTTTCTTCTACCATATTCTCATCAACGACCGGGCGCCTCCATTGTGGAAAGGAAAACGGTTCCCTGGGCGGAGAAAGGCGTAAGGCTTGCCGTTGTGTGTGCCGACTGCGGCCCACTATCATTGGCAAGCCAGAGACGACATGTATCAAACGAAATTTATTTTCCAATTCCATACCATTTACGTGCTTACTCCCTGTTCTCTCGCCATCGCGCCTTCCCACACTGTTGGGCCGTTTTTTATCGTCTCGAGATTTGGCACACGCTCACCCCCGGCCATCCCACCGTCGTGCGGCTTACGTCTTCATTAGATTTGAGTCTCTATTTCCCATGGCTCACGGAAGCCACACGAATGGGAATGATTTATCTTCCAGCAACGGCAACGTTTTGCTCGGTCGTATCCTTCCTTTCGACACCCGGCACCGCGCTGTCTGCAACAGAGGACGGCACACGGGGAAGACACAGCCTGGAAACGTGCGATACATTGGGATGGTGATGAGACTTCAATTCACGGCGGTTGTGCCAAAAAGGTACCCGCCTCCACCATCAGCGAGGGCGCAATCAGCCGTTGATGTTTTCCTCATATTTTGTTACTACAAGTGGTATGTTGATGTCCAATTTGTACGTCGAGTAGAAGACATCCTCATTAGGTTGACATTTACACGACGGGAGATGGAAGTCGGTAAGGCGCAAGGGTGACTTTTATTCATCATCCATCTTTAAATAAATTTATTCGCATGCCTTCGTCTAAATGCTGTCATCATGTGTGATTGTTTGTGCGAATAAACTTCATCTGGTGTTTCCTGATTAGGTTTTGGTTAAATATGCTTCTTCGGACTGATCATCAAAATTATACAAGTTTAGTTGAAAACTAAAGTCGCAGCTTTACATCTTCAGGTCGAAGTATTATCCTCCGAAAACACATTCTTATTCCTACCATTTCCCCGTTTTCCCTCTTGTGCGCGTGTTGCGGATATGACAGTAAAATCCGATTTGATCCTGCCGAACGCACGCCACCTGTCACCGGGGGGTTTTTAATAGAGTTTTCTCTAAACGAGCCAAAATGTAGCACGGCACGGCAAAAGCCACGTTCAACAGCCCCCAAACGAGCGCAATCGTTAGCAGATTGGTCTACTGTCGAGCACGAAACGAGCTTTTGATGAAGATAACGCCACACGTACACGCACGTGATTATGTACGGAGGTACGCCGATGCTGGCGAAGTACTTGTAATGTTTTACGCTTACACGCTTCCGTGCTGAAGCCCCGCAGGGTTATTGGAGAAGTGTCTCCCGGGAAACGACACTCCTTGCTGCCAGGGGGCTTGAAAGTCGATTCTCCCTGGAGGCTCGTCCTGATCTCAGGGTGTTCAAGGTCACCGAATGCACGTTACAGCAAGCGCTCATGTTTATTCAAGGATAACAGACCGGCAAGGATTCCCAAGGGACGAAGGAGCGTGTTGATCCGATAGATACGATGTCATGCGGAGGAAAGCGCACGATAAGCGGAGCAGAGTGTGGAAACTGAAAACCCTCTGAAATGTTGCCCATAAACGACGGGCCCCTTGGAGCATCGGGCAACCTGCATGATCCGCAAGGGCGAGGATATTGATTCGAAACGATTTGTAAGGCGATTGGAAGTTCATCCCGTTTTTAACATCACATTCCGGGAGAAAAGGAGCAGGCAAATGCCAGCCCGCCAAACTGACTTTGTGGACTTGCACATTTCTCGCAGTAGTTTTCCTTGAAGAACTCAAAGGTTGTGGAATATCATTTTCCTTCAGCACAACAAAGAGGATCGGAATGTAAAGTGCCTTACTTACTATAAAAGCAGGAAACATAATCGAAAATCATCCCTTGGGAGATGAAAAAGGAAGAATGTGGTGCAAGATGTGCGTGATGATATGGCTAACAAGCTGGAAACTATCGCAAGTGGAATATGTGGAAAACGGAAACGACAAAAAACAATCGGTGCCATTACACGGGAATACACGTTTCAGAAATGTTTCCTATCTCTCCCTCTCCCGTTTTTTTTACTTTGTTCTCACCAACGGGAATATATCGCATGCAAATCATAAGAGATTGTTTTCTTTAACGTAACAGTAAAAGGTTTTGCTGGGTATGGAAATCGATACCTCGCAATACATTGATTTGATAACGGAGTACCAATCAATTCCAGCTAAACATTTTGCAAATTCTTCCATGATTGTCGTGCCACAGCGAGTCGTAATGCACACGGTGTGCATTGTTTGTGCCTGCTTCCAGGAATGTTAATGAACCACTTCACCAGAACCAGGAAACCTGCTCCGTGTGAAGTGTTTTGCTTGGAGGCTATCATTACTGTCGAACCCCAAGTGATTATTAAGTTGTCGGCAAGAAAGAATTTGTTTGCCATCTCGGGTAAATGAATCCAATGCTAGATTGGCTTGCCGAGGTGTGAAGATGCTGTAGGTGAGACAACAAATTAATGCAAATCTTAACCGGGTGTACTAGGGCGAGTTTTATTTATGATACAAAAATACTCCTTGGAGCGGCCATCAATTATATTTGATCGTATCGTTTTACCTATTTGTTTTCTTTGCATACGTTAACGAACGGGGCAACATTGTGGTAAAGAGGTTGAGTGCTGTCTGCATGATGGATTGATTTTGTTAAAAACCAATTTTTCACTGCCCTATCCTCACTCAGCTAAGCATTGGTCAACAGGCATTGTTTCCCTGGTGAATAATAAGATATTTCACCTGCGTCGTAGTCGTGTGTGCACACTCATGCACCTATCAGCAAGACTCAATCGAGACCCTGGAACAGGTTTGAGTGTTTTTCATTTTTTTTTCTCGTCGTGATCGTGAGCAGCTACGCAAAGGTGAACAAATTAATTACCAACCCGCGATGAAGCCATTTGTGTCATTAGGCGGGTGTGTCGGGCAAAACCGGTGGGCGAACGCGCAAAAGCGTTACTATCGTTACACGATCGTATCGGAGGAGCGATCGAAGGTACGCGTGCTGCGTTACCATGCGACGTTTGAGATCGCAAAGATGAAGCGTGCAACAAACAATGTCACTCGATCGTACAATCCCCATCCTAGGTAGAAAATAACGCCTCGAACGGTTAACGAAACTACCGAAACCGAAACCACGAAAACAAGGTTCTTGTAGAGCCAAACATAATAGAAACGATTGAGACGCCTTCGTCTGAAAACAGAACCGTTTCTGGTAGGTCTTATCGGCGTAATGGTTTATTAATAAACCATCATCTGGCGCCTGTTACGGCCAACTTGGATTCTTTCTTTTGTTCGCAGCGCCATTTGTAGACAAGCTATCAGCAGTGAAAAAGAAGAAGAAGTATTGAACCCTGATGAACCGAAAGGCAAACGAAAGCAAACACCAGCGTGCCGCCAATTTCGGTCCTATTAGAGAAGCGACGACTAAACAACTGTTTAAATAATCGTCGGTTATCAGCCCATGTCAAGACCATTAATAAAGAGCCCATTCATGGCGGGTGTCGGGCCCGGGCCATGGATTATCGCACCACTGAGCCACTGTGCAGAAAAAAAGCACTCTATCAATGAGCGTGTATGAAATTGGTGTACTGAAACGCAATAGATTGATGGCTGGCGGAAGCGGCGGGTTGTTGGGCTACTGTCAAAGTTATTTACTCTGTTGGACTGGCCCAATCGTGCAATGAAACTCCTGATAAACAAGAAGGATTAAACTACCTACTCCAAGTGGGGAAACTTTTGAAAAATGCGATTTGAGCTCTCTACATGATCGACACCTGACAGGAGACTAAATAGAAATATTTTATTTGAATTATGCCACCAGCTCTCCCTCCTAAATCAACATAATGCGTCACAGACAACTTCACCGAATCGAATTAACCGGCTCCGAAAACTTCAGACCAGTCCCAAATGTTGTTGAGAAGTCTACCGAGATTAAAAACCCAAAATGAAGTGTCTCAACCAGCAAAAAACATACAGCGAAAGCAATTCGTTTTGAATCGTGAAATTCTATAACTTTTTCCCACCTAAAGAGTTTGGTCTCTCGCTTCTTGTGAAGCATCTGTTCAGTGTCTTTGCTTCCAGAAAAAAGAAAAGAAAAAGGAATGTCTTTATGCGTCCTGTCCTTGGCTCACGCGATAAGTGTGCAGGAAAATGGCTATGAATGTGAAATGAAGCACATAAAAAACCACCAAGTATATTTTCCAAATTTCCATAATCTTTTCCATGTTTTCAGGCCGGCCTTCCGTCATCGCGGTGAAAAGTTTGGCACTTGAAAATGCATTTTGAAAATGAAACACGAAGGTACGGCTTGCTTCGGTTGGATGGAAAACAGAACCGGTTCGGCCGGCAACAGTGTAATCGGCGTAATAGTATTCGCAACACTTGAAAACATTCATCAATATGCAAATTTCATTCGCCAGACGGCGTGAGAGTACAACACTGGTTCCTGCCGTCTCCCACTTGGCAGATGGAGAAACAGCGAAAAGGTGGTAAAACAAGTCTTTCTTACGACAAACCATCCGTACTAATTTTTCAATGGTTATCTGGTTTACCCTTGTCGTAAAACCCGAAAGAAAACCAGACCTTGTCTTGGAATTTAAAACTGAAAAACGAAACCAAAAGGAGAAAGGGGTCTTTGAGTGATCTTCCCGATCATGCTGTTGATGAACCGGCGTGACTTAAGACCACAAAGCATCGTACCGAAGGGCTTGTACGATGTAAGAACGCATACCGGGTGCTCGCAGCCATTCCAGCCACGGTTTTCCACTGCCACAAGGAATTGATTAAAATGTTTTTCCCCTGGAGAAAATCGTAGCCCGCATGGATAATGTTTCTTTGGATCCGGCGTTGGCGTGCAATTGAATATCTGCAGGGGTTTGAAAAACGTTGTTTTGCGTTTATCTTGCAAGAGTAAAAATGTTGTTTTCCACAGCACGATCCCTTTTTCCATCAAAAGAAGGACCCAGTAAGCAGGATGGGTTCGTAAGGAAAGTAGGCAAAATACATTCACATTTCAATGAGAAAAATCTTATCCTAGTCGGGGACAAAGAAATCAAACGAATGAGGATTCCTTCCGGAGACACCAAACCCTTTGAAGTGATGGCTGAACGCACATCTTCTTTCGGTTTGAAACTCGTAGGCGGAATCGATGAGTGGTAATGATCAACAAAACCACGACTGTAAAACGACCTCTAATAATCCCCCGAAACGCATTTCGAAAGGCAGTAATCTCATTGTAGAGCAACGTAAGAGCGCTATATGTTTGGCTGCCTTCCCTAAAGAAATGTCCATCCGTCTGTAGATGGGATCTTCCTACAAAAAGAAAAAAAAAGGCACTACCGTTAAGGCAATCTTCCAATTCACCCAAGCACAACGCTTCGTAGGTGGATTTTATTTCTTTCATCCTAGTTTTCTTAGCTCTTTTTTTTTTGCCTTAAAGAGGGACTATAATTCGATTGCCGGGAGTTTGGCTAACCGGCCCGATAACCCGTTTGAGCGACCATGCGTCTCCATCGGAGACGGTCGGAGAAGAAAACTCTCGCAACACGGCGACCGAACGCGGGTGAATGGAACATGGAGGGTCGGTCAAGCAGCTTCTCCCCGCCTTCCACATCGGCGTGGGATCTATTTTCGCTTCAAATGGCAATTTTATTGCTTCATTTCGACCCCTTTCCTGGCCGAACGGTCATTTATTTTCATTTCCTTTAATTTTAAAGCCAACCCTGAGCTACGTTGGGGATGGGTGGACGAGCGCGAGCCAGCGTCGCTACGCCGGATGCTGATGGGAAGTTTAAGGGCTTAGGGATTCGGCTAATCGGCCTTGGGTGAAATGGACCCTTTTTTCCGTTGGAATAATATTTGCTCGGTGGATTTTTTATGCACACCTTCTGTTGACTTGTGCTGCGAGGTTTTATTTTCTATGTAAATACGTTAATACTATCATTCCGATAAAAAGAAAAGCGTCAATGTGCTGACGTCCATCGCGAATGAACCATTAGAGTGAAATTGGAAAGGATATGCCTCAAGGATATGGGACTTGCGGAAAGCGCCCGGTCCGTCAATTTTAGACTTTGCAAAGTGAACAGCTCGGCTTGCGGCGGCACACAGAAGGTCACCCACAGACACTGGAAACGTATCCGTTGTCTACAACGCCGGCCAGGACCTACATCCTTACTGTCAGCCGTTCTCCCCACGCTTCCGGATGCGGCTACGGGTGTACCAGGACCTGAGAGCACGATGGTGGAGAAGGCTGCCCTAGCCAATCAATCAATCAATCGTCCGACAAGTCCATCGACTGGTGCTTTGCCCGGGGGGAACAGAAACACCCACATACACATACCGATGCCATACACAGGATATGTTTACGTGCATCCCGAGAGAAGCGAAGGTCGCAGGATACAGCAAACCCACTACCGGTCGCAGCCTTCTGGCTCGCCTTCCAACGTTTTCCTTCCATCGGTGGTGGATGGATGGGGGAAACGGAAATAACTGACCTTTCGTAAACCAGGGCTCGTGGTGTCGTGCTGCTCATACGTCATACTGAACTGGGCTGGACCGAGGGACGGTGGTGCTTGTTTTCTGCCGGTGAAGTCAAGCGTTTGCAAAGCCAAACTGTTGCTTTCTGAAGGCAAAGGCAGCTGTGCCGCAAACAGTCGTCTTCTTCCTTTTGGGATCACCGTTCGGTTTGAAACGTTCGACGATGGAATTTCTTCTCTGGTATGTTCGAGCAGGATTACGCCAACATCACTATCAATAGAGTGGATTATTGATTCACGTGAGCCCATCTTAACTCCGTTCGATTTCATTTGGTGCGGAAGAGAACAAATACTTTTTTCTTCATTTTGTCGGTGATACCAAAGCGTCAAGTGATTTTTTTAACAAGCACTTTGTAATTGTAGAAAGATTTATTGAACTTTTTTAATTGTTTTTAATGGCCATTAATGAGTTGAGCCAAAAGATTTAATTTAATTGAGTTTTCAATTTGCAATTGTTCATAGCAAGTTCAAGCTTCAACAAATGTTTTTTTTTAATGTTATTGATTTGCTAACAGAATTTTACCGGATTCTTGATTTATTTCCTAAGATATATTAGTATTGTAAATTGTGTGTATAATAATTTTAACTGAGCAACATAATTTACTCGTAACTTTAGTCTCGTTGGGAAGATTTGAACCCCTTTATGATTGGATTACAAATTTTTTAACTTTGCCACTCTCGTCTGGTATATGAGATCGTACATTAATCATCACGCTACACCCAAGCCGCCGGGTGTAGCTTTACTGCATCCACGTCAACATCGGGCCCACGGGAGTCATTTTGCAGCGCGAGCTGCTTCAGCTCGGGCCACTTTCAAATTTATTGCCAAAAATGGATAAACGACTCCAAACTCCATCGCTGAAGAGGAAAAAAAAACCGAGACAGTATGTTGCTGTGAGCGGGATGCGGTGCCATAAATCAAACTTCTAAACTGGCTCAAATGCCAGTCGAGTTCGGTGGCCGAAACTCTCTCTTGCAGCAGATCGTTGCTCCCGCGAGTGGATATCAAATTGCGGTTTCAAGATGAACAGGATCGGCGTTTTGGATCGGGCTCAGTTGTCATTAAACTTTACACCAGCTGCTTTCCGGCGGCAAGTGTTTCTGTAATGGGAATAGAATTGGAATAAAATGGAAATCTGTGAAACAGTTTAAGGTTTAATTATCAGGGTTTTAATTTAAGTTATTTAATGGCCCTTCTAATATTGTGTCTTCTTAATATTGAAGTTAAAACATGATATAATTTTTCCACAAGTGTTTATAAAACAACATATACTCGAAATCAATTCTCCTAAACATCGTTCAACAGTCTCCAATACAAATTTAATTACTTTAAACTTAGTTTAACATTTTGCCAATGTTCCGATAACCTTTCTTTGACCATCATGTCCTTTCTTGTTCAGTATTTAATTAAAATGAAATTTAAATAGCTTATATAAAACATTAACCGTTGCCCTTCCGTCGTTCCTGTTGTAATACAGAACCTGCTCTTTTTCTTGTCATTAAATATTAAATGGCGAGGGAAGTAGGTAATACGTAGTACGCCTGGACGGCAGAAGATAAACTTGAAGTCAAGTGGGGGATGGGAAATTCTTCCGTTCTGCGAAACGCTTAGAACTTTCTTCGCCGGGTAAGATTTGGGGGCCCGACTTTCGCAAGAACCACATGTTTCCCACGAAATCGTGGTGAAGATTCGCTGGAATGGAGCTCCATGCATGTACCATGGCCTCGGGCTGAAGTCACGTCCCACGAGCCAATGGCAACGTGCCGTCTCGACGAAGGTGTGGTCGCCCTCCGACACACCCTTCGAATCGCAGAGCGGCAGACACTAATGCGGCCACTTGCGGTGCTCCATGGCAACGGTTTCATCTGAAGAACCGATTAGGAAAGCAAAATGATTGCGGTTTTCTAGCGTTTTTTTCTCTTTCCTCCCGTCATCTCTAAGAGCTCGTTAGATTTTGTAAATATGTTTCCGAAAACCGCGACATCCGTTTTCGTGTGGCACACGTTTCGGGTCAACAAATCATCCCTCCCAACGAGTTCCCGGCCGTCCGCGAGGGTTGACATTTGTGGTTTCTTGCCAAGTTGCCGTTTGATGTCGTACGGGGTTTTGCTTCGTGTGCTCGACGACGACGACGACGAAGACGATGATGGAGTGTTCTTGTAGGTTCCATCCGACGGCGGGTCATGGGGTTAACCAGCGTCGCCAGAGTCACATTTTAATGGGTTTCTAACTAAATTTTGTCAAATCAATTTAGAGGTTGTGTATCATTTACCGCTCGCTTTCTCGAATGAGAATTTTCCTTCAGGCAGGGAAGGTGTGCGGTAGCGTAAAGTAGCAATGACTGAATGTTTTCTCAAGTCAAACATGAAGATCTTTCCGTTTAATTTCGAAGACGAAATTGTTCGGCGACGATACACCGCAGAGCACGATTCTCTTCAGTTGTTCCCTGCCGAGAGACATTCTCCAACGATGCCGCATTTGCATCTCGAACGCAGCCAAATGAGTCCTGTTGCAGCTGCAAGCCCGGAGCTTTCCTTAACACGGGGAACCGATTGCAATTAGAACAACTTCCACGGAAGTTAGTCGTGAGGTTGTGGGAAACGTCGAAGGTCGCGCACGTTAATGCCCGTTGATACAGCATTTCCATCTGAACGCAGGACGCTCCACTGTTTGTCTTTGCTGCTAGTCCAAGGGAAAAAGTAGTTAAAACCACAGCGGATGATGCTGTGTCTATGCCAGCGGGCCATGGAACGTTGTTGGACCACCTCGTTTGATGTTGAGGGAAAAGTAATCACGGTGCTACACCGTCCAACCGACCAGGGCTCGAAGGAGGGGGAAGCGTGATACGAGGGCGAATTAAAAGTCAACATGCTTCGCGCAAACTTTTCCCACCGCATTCATCCTGTTAGTGCAGTAGCACTGTAAAGTAGAAGCATAGCACTGATTGATATTAAATAATACACAAAACGAAAGAAGCCATCCTTCCAGCAGCGAGATGAAAGTTGAAAGAAGTTCCCCCCCCCCCCCCCCCTTCGCTCCCGATGACGAATGCGCCCCCGCAGGGAGTGTCTTTTACAGAGATTTCCACGAGTTTCTAAGAGCGAGAAATCCCGTTTTAATTAACGTTTTGCTAGGGTTCGTACGAGAAGAAAATATTTAGCTTTTTTGCTGCACGATTGGTTGCGTACGACAATGTATTGATAGCCCTAACGTCATTTCGGTCAGAAAATATATTTCATTTTTACAGCAAATTGACAAGCTATAATCACGTTGATCGGACTCCATTCTGTCGGGGATCATTACGTTCTGCTTTGGTGTTGGGTCTACGCTAGAATAAGTATGAATTATTCAGTGATTAACTTGGATGGTACATTACTTTTAACAGAGAAAATGTTTTGGATTGGTTTTTGGTAAAGCAAATTTAAACCAAGAAAGCGAAGGAAAATTTACTTTACACCTTTTTATTACAGAAATATTTATATGGTGTATAAAATTTGATTTCTCTCCTATTCATGGCGGATTTTACAACTCCAGGAACGTCTTGAATTTGCAACAATGAACTACATGCAATTGAAATGACCATAGAGATATTAATTTTCAACGATTCCAACAATTATAAGCCGGGATAATCTGTACTCGCACCTTACTCATGAAACTATGAAAGCAAATAAACGCCCGTGTGCAACATTGTCAGTAATGCATTACTGCAGAAGGCGGCACATCTTGGCAACGAGCCAGGAGCAAGAATAACGGTGTCCATTTCGTTGGATTGCAGCTTTGCGAAAATCGGAACATGTGATTCGCCGTCCGCCGTTTAATGAATGCGCATTCGTGAGCACTTGTGGGCCCACTTAGGACTTCATTCAGCTTCAATGAGGCAGCCCGATGCGGATTCATTCTTGAGCTGTAATGATCCCGCTCCCTGTTGCGATCCGTCTTCAGATGCAAACGATCCCAAGGGGGCCTAATGGGATTGCATTGGTTTTGCGCCGCCTCTTCCGTTCTCGATACAAACACGATATCAAAGACCCGAATCCCGTCCCGTCCGCTAATGGGCGGCAATCGTCGGACAAAGTGGCCTGCAAGCGGCAAAGATGTCGCCACGATTTTTATCATGTCCGGCTGTTCCTGGCCTTTTTCATGTTGCCGCTGAGTCCGTGTAATGCTGCTCATTCAGCAGTCAATCACGAAATGAAAAGGGCGTACCTTGTCCGACATTTAGTCGGTAGTAATTTCCGCTCCTTCCCGGGGTAAGAGATCGATTGAGGGAAGGAGAAACTGCAATTGGATTGTGCTTCGTTTTTCTTTCCACGGTATTTTTTTTATCCAGGAATTTTTCCGCGTGGACCGTATCCAGCTGAAACGGATACCCTGGCGATTCATAATTGATGGCTCCGGTGAGCAGCGGCTTTACTATTAAGTGTCTCGAGTGTCACCATCGATTGCGAGCTTGATTGATTGATTCGCCGAACGTGACTTAATTGAAACATTATCTCGGCCCGGCTGCGTGTGAGGTGTGATGCGTAACAGGATGGTGACAGCAGAAAAACACACGTACGGGCCACATTTTATCCGTCGCAAAAACGCAAAGGATTCCTTGTTTAACGGTGGATAATGTATGATTAATGCCGATGAGACCATACATTATTCATGGTACAATTAACAGGCCCCTTTTTAAACACTGCTAAAACGTCGTTCGTGTCAAGATTAATCGCTTCTTTCGTCCATACGCCAGATTTACAGGGGTTTATCAAAAACAAACCCGCTTATAGTTAATTTAAGAGCTGTTTTGTCATTCTTTTTTATTGTGTTGTTTTCATCGAAACAAATCGATTTTCTCTTTTAATCTTTCCGCGTTAGTTGCTTCTAGTGTTAACCATTCCATTTCAATTGACCTCAACGGTGGCAAATCATCTTTTTATGTTCTACAGTTAGTATAAATGCGCTTCTAGCTTGTTTTTATTACATTTTCAATTAATCAAAGACATGCGGGCTTTGGGATATAAAAGTAATTTAATCTCGGTTGAATCGACATTCAGTCACCTTAATTAGGGTCAAATGCAAGTTAGTTAGGCAATTAGCTCCAGCTGGTTGCAGCAAGAACCAAACGGTCAGCACGCGACACGGCATACGGACATTCGAAGGGGTTTGAAAACATACGTCGAAGAGGTCGCATCGCGAGCAGTACGCGTAGCAAATGCGGTAACGGGCCTCATGCGGAACCACAGTGGCCCAAGAAGCTCCAAGCGTCGCCTACTTGCCGGGGTCGTATCCTCAATTATGAGGTACGCGGCACCAGTCTGGCACGCAGGTCTAGCGGCGAAGTCGTACCGCCTACGACTGGAGAGCGCGCAGCGGATTGTGGCCAGGAGAGTCGGCTACACCTTCAGGCGTGTGCGCTACTGGTCGGCGATACTGGTGGCAGGGATCATCCCGATCAGCCTGCAGGTCGAGGAGGATGCGCGCGTTTACCACCGGCTGCGCGCAACCGACCTCCCCATCCAAGCAGCAGCGGTCCGCCAGGAGGAGCGGCGCACCACCCTCGAGCGATGGCAGGCGCGTTGGGACGCCACCATTGCTGTAGGAAGTCCGGAGAACAGCCGCTTCACGCGGTGGGCCCACCGTGTCATCCCATCCGTGGACCAGTGGGTCAGCAGGAGACACGGTGAGATGTCTTTCCACCTCGCGCAGTGGCTCACGGGCCACGGGTTTACCCGTGAGTACCTGTCGGCGATGCACTTCACGCACTCCTCGGAGTGCGTGTACTGCCCGGGCACTGTCGACACCATGGAGCATGCTGCATTTCAGTGCTCCAGATTTGTGGCCGAGCGGGCTGCGCTGCTGGCGCATGACGGCGCCCCCGCAGTCACGGCCGACAATCTGGTGGAGCAGCTGCTCCATAGCCCGGCGAGGTGGAAGACGATCAGCGAGCTGGCCCGCCGCATTATGACGGTGCGGCAACGGCGATGGCAACAGGACCAGGCGACCGAGGCAGCAGCGACTGCAGCGGCGGCAGCGGCGGCAGCGGCGGCAGCGGCGGCAGCGGCGGCAGCGGCGGCAGCGGCGGCAGCGGCGGAAGTGGCGGAAGCAGCGGAAGCGGTTGCGGATGCGGAAGCGGCGACTGCGGTGGCTGCGACGGCAGCAGAAACGGTGCAGCTACTGCCGGAAGGAACAGCGTCCTTAACCATAGGACACTGAACCAAACGAGAGTCTGAAACCCGGGGGCACCATGGCACCGGCGATTTGCCACGCCATGCACTACCCCCGGGTAAGCCTCTCGTTTGAGCCGGAGCGTGCCAGTCGGCACGAGCTTGTAGATGGCGCTGCGCCATACCTCGAAAGGCCGTCTCCCTTCGGGCAGAGACGGCAATGCCTCCCCCCTGTGTTTAACCTTAACGGGACAGTTACACAGGGGGGAATAGAGGCTGAGAAGAGGCACTAGGCCATGCCTTGTTATTAGTTATTTAAGTTGTTTTCTTGGCCGAAGCCTCTTATAAATAAAAAAAAAAAAAAAAAAAAGGGGTTTGAAAACATTGGTGGGGATCCCAAAGAAACCCTTCTCGCGCTCTTAACGAACAGCCGTAAAATTATCTTCCAAGGTGCATGAAACATTTCATCTCACCTCGAAACTGCCTTACGCACGATCCTATGCAATTTTCGACCCACCAACCCCAACCCCTCCAATCGCACTAACACCAATGAGCGAACATTCGTACCGGTCACCGCAACGGTGGTGATGGAGAGGAAAATAAATTGAAATTTAATCCGGAAAACGTGACACTCGCCGAAATCGGAACGGTGAGCGCAGTTGGGTATACGTTTTTCATAACGCCACGGCCAAGGGCAAGGTCGCTGAGGTGTGGCCGACGACGCTGCCGCCGGTGAAGGGTCATGTTTCGGAGCTGGAAGGGGTCGAAGCCGGTGGTCATTCGCTTCTATATCACCGGATGTGGGTCTTACACCTCAGTTGGTGATGTTGTGCCTTTCGTGGAACATCTGTTGCATCATGACTCTGTTGCTCAAATAGTCTGCATCGTCCGTGAATTGTAAACTTAAAGGTGTTGCTTTGTTTAAGAGTGCTTTCCTGTTTCCTTTAAGCAACCCAACTGAACTGCAACAAGCTGAACCTGTTTAAAGTGCAGCGCGCGAAAAAAGATATCCAGCGAACCCCATTGTGTTTCTTCCACGGATTCATCCGCTTTGATGCACTTTGATGATGAAGTTGCAGTATGTGAGATGCATAAAGATTGCAGCTGCCCAAGCTGACGAGATCTTTTTTCTCAGTGTGTTAGGTTTGCCGCCTGGTTGAAAAGATATGCATCGGCACGGTTCGAACACTTGACCCGTCGCTGAAGTGTCGTCAAAGTGGCCTAATGTCGGATGGGACTGGAAAAAAATTGTTTTTTAAATATGTTCGTCAATAAAGAACTAACTAGACACAGCTTATTTTAAAATTATTCTATCGAAAAACATTTTAAACAATTATTTTATGTTTCTTCTACAACATTTGAATTCGAATCATATTTTTCATTTTCAACTCGTCCGCCCTTTCTTTGCAGTAAAGATGTTCAAATCGAAACACTCCTCCAACGAACCGTCCCCCGCGCACCTCGGCGATCCGCCAGCCGCTGACCCCGCCGCGGTGCACATCATCCTCAACCCCTCCTCGCAGGCCTCAGCCGCCCCGAGCCCCGACCGGCACGGGCCCAGCCCGCCGATGGTGACTCCGCCCGCCGGCACAAAGCGCCCGTCACCCGCCGCCAGTCCCCAGACACCCGCCGAGCACAACCAGGCGAGCGCCAAGAGTGCCAACAACAACAACAACAGCAGCAGCACCGACACCGGCAACAAAGCGAACAGCAACAGCAAAACCAACCACAGCAAACCGACCGGCAAGGGTGGTGGTGACGGAGGCGGCGGAAAGGCGTCCGGGAAGCACCGGAAGGGCTCGGACGAGGAGAGCGACATCATCGGCGAGCTGATCGGCGACTACGGCAAGTGGCAGTTCGTGATGACGTTCCTCCTGTCGCTGTTCCAGGTGCCAAACACGTTCCACATCTACTCGCCAACGTTTCAGGTAGGTTGTGGGGCGTAGATGGTAGAAATGACTGTTTGAAGATGGCCACAACGAGTGAATGAGTGAGAGTTTGAAGTCGCTGGAACGAGGTGTAATCTTGGACCTCCCTCGTACCATAACCCTTGTTTTATTGCGTGACCCACAAAACCCGCATACCCTCCGGAACAAAATTACTATCTTTTAAAGCACCTTTAAGATAACCGTTAAAGTACAAACAGCTCAAATAGATGTTTCTCATATAGCAGTTTTCACATAACCACACATGGCTGTTCTAATTATAATGCAAAGAAGTGAATTTGTGGCTTGAAATTACATTCTTGCCCGGCGTCTCCCGGAGCTATTGGAATTCGTCCATCTTGTTTGCCGGTCCCCTGCTTGCTGGAACAAAACGATGTGTGTAATTCAGTTTAAGCTAATTGTCTCAATCTTCCACTGTGCTATTCACATCACATTGCCAACAGAACGAGCCTCTCGCCCAGGCTCGTTTTTCCTCGAGAAACACGTCTGTTACACGCCTCGTTTGTCGCAAATCGGGAAACGCACTGGAGCGCAGATTGGCGACATCACAAGAATTAGGAGCGGGATAATTAGACCAATCGAGGACGCTCTTCTCACTCTCTCTCTCTCTTTCGTTCCTTTGTGGCAAACACCGTCAACACGCCAAACGAAAACGATTTCAATATTCATACGGTGTTCCATTTCCGGTTGATGCCGCGCATAATCAATCCCGCCGCTTTGCGTTCCACTTTTTTTTCTCCAGGCAGCGGATAAAAGCTTCTGGTGCCGACGGCCGCCGCTCCTGCAGGATGTCCCCATCGACCGGTGGCGGAACGTGACGGGTGCGGAGGAAAACTGTCGGATACTGAACTACGACTGGAACGCGCTAACGAGCGCCCAGCTAGAGATGGTGGGTAACCGAGGCGAGGGTTTTTTGCTTGGTAGGGCAAATGCCTCCGATCGGATAATCAGGCGGTTCCCTTTTGTTGCGCTAATTCAATGCGTGACCGATTAGAAGCGTGAACTTAATTTCTTTTCGGATCCTTGCAGAGCAACTTTTCGCTACCGAAGAACCTCACCGAGACGATCGGGTGCGACGCCTGGGAGTTCGACATGCATGACAACCTGGGCAACACCTGGTCGTCGGAGTGGAACCTGGTGTGCGACAAGGAGTACCTGAAGAACGTGGCCGAGATGTTCTTCCTGGCGGGCGTGGCCACCGGTGGCATTACCAGCGGCGTCCTGTCCGACAAGTTCGGCCGCAAAACGATGCTGTTTATCTCCGCCGTCCTGCAGTCGATTTTCGGTACGTTCCTTGGCATACTTGGGGCGATTTTCCTACCTGCTTTATCTGACCGTTTGGTTCTGCCTTTCCCGCCCCTAGGGTTAGCGCTTTACTTCGCGGACTCGTTCGAGTTCTATCTCGTCCTGCGGGCGCTGCTCGGCATCGTCTCGGTGTCTGTGACCTACGCCGGGCTCATCCTGGCAATCGAGTACGTCGACGGCAAGTGGCGCACGATCGCCGGCATGTACAACCTGTTCCCGCTGCCCGTCTCCTACATCATGATCTCTGGTATCGCCTACCTGACGCAGGACTACCGGAACTTGCAGCTTTGCATCGGACTACCGGGCGTGTTCCTGTGTTTTCTCTGGTGAGTAGCTCCTTTCGGTGTTTTAGATCTCTTATGCATTTATTTTGGAATACATAAATATATACCACCACATCATCAGAGGAAGCCGGAACTGACAGTTGTTATTTATGAATATCAAATTAACCCTAATCGAGGAATGAGTGTTTTAGAATTTACGAATGGCCATTTCGTTGATTTTCATTTGCTTGTTCTGCTACCACACGAATGATTTATACTCCAGAGTTGGCCAGGTTCGTGCCCGGGTCCAATAATATTTATTACCAAACGGATTCTCCAACCAGAACGAGGGCGAACCATCCCACCAATTTATTGCCGGTCTAGTTATGAGTAACTACATTTCCAGTTCACCACGGTTTCACCTGTCAAAACATACGTCCATCTCGGAAGGTGCATTCGATAAATTCTTCCAACGGTTCCTAGCAGATCACTCCGACTCTCTCACGACTTGTTACCCAGGCCATGCCGCGATCGTAAATCGTCGGCGTGTATCTCATGTCCCGATGAAAGCCGCTACTTAATGGGCATCTTTCAACTCCCACCCTATCAACGCCGAATGCCGGTGCTTAAAATAGTTTCCGTCCGATCTTGGTCCGGTTGAAAAAGGAACCCCCAGTTTTGAAGCATGCTCTTGGCCGCCAGACGCGACAAGTGTGCCGCTTTAGCGCCACGCACGATTCCTCGAGGCGGTAGATGAAAACCCTTGGACGAACTCGCTGGTTAGTCGCGCAAATTAATGATGCAAACGGGAAAATGAGTAACGGCCAACGCGAAGCGACGACCGACGGACAGCTCTTTCCAATTATGTGGACGCCCCGAAGGCGGAACAATACTCCCTAAAGTTAACACCAATCGCCTGTCGAAGTGATGAAGAGAGTGTTTTCCACCGAGCGAAAACAAAGGGAAGAAAAGCCGGCCGCATGTTTTTCCCTGTTGGCGGCAATTTATTCGCTGTCGAAGTTTGAAACGAATTTTAGCTGAAGCTAGGAAAACATATTGGCCCGTGGGACAACTACAAGGAAACAGCCCGGTGACAAATTCCATTTGGCCTGACCTTGACGTGTTTGTTTACTTCAGTTTCGCTCGGTTTTCATTTGCAGGGGTCGAACATTTCACTTCGGATAAACTCCTTGTCGTCCCATCGCGACTGCCATTCAAAGATGTTCCCCCAATACAGTTTCCTTCAAATCCTTCCTTCAAATTACAGGTGGATGTGCTCCTGCAAGCACGTAATTTGAAACCGAAGAAAGTTCTGCTCCCGAGCTGCTGCAAAATTAGCAATTAGTGGTTTGTTGTTCGATGAAGCGATCCTCTGCGGCGTCCTCGCTTCGAAGAAGGCCGGGAGATGTGGTTTTGCGACCGAAACGGATTGGATTTTGAACGAACAGCGGGACGAGTTTGTGCGACAACATTCTTGGAATTGTTTTGCATGGTCAACTTTGCGGAAAAGGGATCGGATGATTGGGAATCATTCGTGACAGGAGTGACGGCAAATAACAACCGTATTCTTTCTCTCTTGGTATCTCTTTGTTCACCTCCTTTTCAAGAAACTCCTGCTACCAAGAAAACCGAATGTTTCTATTCATCCTGCGTATCCATATGCCTCTCTTTCGCTCAGGTTTGTGCTGCCGGAATCGCCCCGCTGGTTGCTTTGCAAGGGCCGCATCACCGAGGTGAAGGAAGTGATCCGGAAGGCAGCGGCCTTCAATAAGCGTCCGCTTCCGGACAACCTGGACAAGCTGCTCAAGCCGCCGATGGACGAGGAGGAAACGGCGGCCGGCGTGTGTGAGCTGTTCCGGTCCAAATACCTCCGGCTGGTGACGTTCTGCTTCCTCTGCATCTGGTTCACGATGAACCTGGTCTACTACGGTCTGGTCCTGAACATGAACAGCTTCGGTGGAAACATCTATCTGAACTCGGTGAGTAAGGGAGGGGACCGAAAGCCGCGCGGATACGCGGTCTCGAGACAGGTACGTTGCGTGACAAGTGTAACGGCATCGCGTAACTACCATCGTTAGCAACGTTACTATGATTCGCGTTAGCGCCTAAATGCATGCAATCATGGTGCACGCAGCCGGATAGACGAACGCTCGTTCGATGATTACATTTTTCGAACGGTTTCTTCGTTTCGTTCAGGCTCTTGCGGGTTTGGTGGAAATTCCGGCCATTGCCCTGGCGATGTACATCATCAACCGGACGGGTAAAAAGTGGCTCTTCTGTGCGACCTTCTTCGCCGCCGCCCTGGCCTGTCTGTGCGCGGCGATCGTCGAAGGCAAACCGGAACTTCTAGCGATGAAGATCACTTTCGTAATGATTGGTAAGCCTTACAGATGGTGTATTTCACTAAACAGAGTAAAGAAACTCGTATATCTCTCGTATATGTAGGAAAATTCACAATCAGCGCTGGCAACACGATCATGCCCGTCTACACGGCCGAGCTGTACCCGACCGCGATTCGGAATGTTGGTGTCGGTGCGTGCAATCTGGCCGCCGGGTTCGCACTCGTCCTGACGCCGTATCTGTCGATGTTGGTAAGTACCGATCGATCGAATGAAAATTTTCCAATGCATGATTACGAATAACGGTCTGATCATTTACCGTGATTCTCTCCTTTACAGACAAAAATTGAGGATCACCTACTGATGACGCTGCTGACGGCTTGGTGCATTTTCGGTGCGATTGTGATCATCTTCCTGCCGGAAGGCATGCAGCATCATGAGCACGAGGAACGCGAGGAAGAAAAGTAGGTTTGCTAGACGCTAAGTTACTTAGAAAAACGGTTTCTCGTAACATGGTTCGTTTTTTTTTTTCAACAGAGAAATCGATACGCAGTTGACGGCTTAAGAGAACCGGCCTCCCGAACCGATCATTCCATCAGCAAGTGCTGGTATCGACCGGATGGGCGCAGAGGCCAACCACATTTCCATGACAGCGCAGCGCAAACAATGAACCACATAACGGGGACTCAAGAATCATACAGAAACGATACGTCGATCAACTACAACTGCCATATCTAGCCCCCCGTACCGATTTTCTAATGCATGGAGTATACACTTAACCCTTACCGAACCTCTCTCCCAGACCAAAGAACCGAGGAAGACTGGCTGCGGGCTGGGATGAGGACTTCCTTTCCCCGCTACTATCAATAATGGTCAATTGCAAAAGGATGGTGATTTAACAGTTCGATAGGATCGGTTCTTAGTGTACCCGTAGGCATTATAAGGCAAAGTAGCGTATCGTTACGTATCAATAGAACCTCCTGTCCATAGGTGTCGTTCGCTTACAATTCAGAAAAGAATAGAACGCACGCTGGTAGATTATCGTACCGCCAGTAAGTAGCGTTCTTTCCCCACTCCCAAACACGAGATTAGTGCATTTATGGTTTAGGTTGTTTTTTCTTGTGTAACAGACAGCGATTTGGTTCCACCGCAATAATCACACCGGAATCCGTTACGGATGGAACTCTCGTAGAGGCGACGCCAGCAATTATCATATAGTGTCTAGTGTGTAGGAGAAATACTAAACATGCAAGCAGAGAACATGAATCAATAGGATGGAGTTAAAGCATTACGATTTCCTCCCGGATAGCGGTCGGGATTTTGTTTCCCGTACACTGGCTGGACCAGTGCGGGTCCCGACCGGTCCCGGGACGTCGTTGTGACCGGTTCACAAAACACATATACACACGCACGCGTAAACATTTAAATACGAAGCACAATAGAGTAGCCGAAGCCGATGTCGGCTAGCCAAACCATATCAACCCAAGCGCACCGGGAAAGATATTCTTTTGAGATTGTTTAAATTCCACAACGGTCGACTGGCACGCTCCGAGCAAGCCAGGTCGAGTTTGTATTTTCGACATACTATTTTACTGAGCCGTTTGTGAAAAGTTTTCTGAGTTTGTTATCAGTTTGAACGGAAAGAAAACACATGTGTATACTCTTTTATAGAAGTTCTACACTTTCACCACGAAAAAGATCGTATAACGTTGGGAAATCGTGGGAAAACGTTGCTTTCGATGTGTAACCTCCGTAACCTTGTTAGTAAGAGTGGCCGCCATTCAAAGGCGAAAGCGTTACTTTCTAAACTTATCAAACCGAACCCTCATCTCAATGGAACAACCGAATAATGGGAACATGCATCGCCTACAAATCCGCTCTCTGACTTTCTTTTTCCCGTGAAAATGTTAAATGTACCTCAAGGCGTTACGCATTGGGTAGTTGTGTGTAGCGTACCGTTCAGAGTCCTCCACCAGATGGAGAAACTGGCTTTGCCACTTGCTGGGAGGAGGACCACGAATCGTCTATGTTAGTTGTACTTAAACTTGAATGTCATGTGTAGCGGCTTCGCGCTGCAATAGTGTTAGCGAGCTAACGATCACTATACGGTGAAAGCTATATTCGGTGTCCTGTAGTGTACCATTCGATGGCAAGTAGCAAACCACACAGTATCGCCGATGGCAGTGGAAGTTGCCCTTGCGAGCCATGATTTGTTGTTACGGTCAGCGCCAAAGGAAAGAGAAATATATGAAGAATGCTTGTCAGCATGACAAATCTTTGCGGGGAGAGTACTGTTACGTTAAACCGTGATCGCTCACCATAAAAAAAAACTATTCACAAATTTAGATTAACGAAAACTAAAATTAAATTACCGATTAGGATGGAAAGCTGAAAAGTAACAGCGATTGTTGAGAGTGTTTAAAAAATAAAATTTAAAAGAGAGTAATTGCTATAGAACCATCGTGGCGAATACGTGAAAAAAATGGATCGTGAATGAAGATTGCAACAGGCGAACATCCCTTTAATTTATTTCTTCGTTTCGTACTTAAGCATTACGATTTTATCATCAAAGAAAAAGTGGCAGTTTGGTCCTGGCACACCATTGAAATAAAAATTCTATCCACCTATCGCCTGGCATCACTTGTAAGTTACAAGAAGCGTATGAGAATATTCGAGTATTTTACATGGTTCACGATTTAACACTGTTAACCAACGCAGAAGACAGGATTCTAAAATTGTTACAGCCAAACAGCAACGATCGGGGAAGAATATTTTAGATGCAATCATGGAGGGCTACGGTGCTAGGGACAGTTGAGGATCATTGTAAATATCCTTCCCAGGCGCGGAAAGGGACATGTGAACGGAAGTCAATAGCGAGTAACGATTTGGGAACCGGCGTAACGCTGCGAGCAAGATTGGCTAATGGCGACATTCAGAAAGCTAGATATAATAAATGTGGTATACTATTGTAGAGTCGTCTCGGTGTCCCGGTGTGAAAGCAATCGCGTCCGAACCACATCCGAAAGCCCCAACCAACCAATTATCCAGTTAAAGCGTTAGAGCTACTTTGCTCACCGGCAAACCGTTGAGTCACTATGCGGCCAACCAGTTGGAGGGAATGAATGTCGACGTAACCTCTTTAGGAGGGCTAAGTGGCGCAAGCTTAACAGTAACGATCGTCTCTAATGTGGGCCCCTTTTCGCGCGCTCGACCTTCACGCTGGGATACAGCTGGCATGGTATTGTTTCTCACAGTGCATCCCCCCCCTGTACGGGTGTCTGCCAGAGGGAGTAACCGGCGGTCATTCTGTACGAAGGGTTAGTGGAACACCGGCTTCCTAGAACCGGAGATTCGAGTGCTGGAAAAAAGGAAACGGAGAGAAGAACATACCTTCCAGCACCAATCTTAATAGTATGTTAATTGATGCAGCTTCGGCGTCACGATTTAAATGTCGGAGAAGAAAAAAAGAAGAAAAGATGGTGAGAGATAGAGGAGCAGCAGAAGGAATGGGAAGGGGCAAGAAAATTCGATTGCTTCATTCCAAAACGACACTTCACTGGACAGTCGCAGGGATGTCGATTAGTGGATGGGGACCGCTGGAAACCAAAACCGAGCCCCTGGAAGCGAGGTAGACCAGAATCCAATCCCAGCCGTTTACTTGACGCCGAGGACCGAAATGAGTTAAGGTTATGTTCAACCAGCCGATGTGGCTGATCGAGCCACCAGCTATGCGAGGGACAATAGGGTAACCTGCCTTGCGAAGCCCGATCGCTGTTGCGCACCCTTCCACCGATGGAGGTCACCATTACCCGTGGTTGAGGTTAGATAAACGCCAACGAGTCGGCAAGCTCGGTGTCCGGCTGGTCTGTTTCTAATTCCTCCCCCAACCGACCAACTTCGAAGTCAAATCACTCTACCAGAATGCCGATTGTAAGCTGCCTTCAGGGGGCGCAAGCGCTCCTACAAATGGTGTCGGTATTTGCAGGCGCAGCTTCCGCTTCCCTCGAGCGTTTCATTTGTCTCTACCGTTACCTGCTCGACAGGCACCCTGGCTGCTCCTGCTGCTGCAGGTTGTAGTTCTTCATTTCCATCGCGAACCACTGTTCGGTCCTTCGGCATGGAAAAAACGTTTGCCTGGATACAAAGTGGCACGGTGGCTGGGAGATTTGAGAGTGGCGTTTTATTCACCCAGCCTCACACGTATAATTTGCATGTTTCGTTCTACGCCCCGAAAGCGGGAAGTGATAATCGATCCCGAAGCATGCCATGCAAGATCGGATGTGTACGTGGAGTTTTTTGGTTCTCATGTTTGAGGTTTCATATTTCTGCTGAAAGAATCGAGCTGCGGTTGAACCATGCGAAAGCTGAGCCCACGTGCCACGAATAAATTGTGTTTATTGGTAAGCCTATCCCAGCAACATGACTTCCAAAAGCTTAAAGTAATCCAGCAAAAAAGAAAGACATGTTTCAAGGATACTCCAATTTCCGTAAAACAAGCCAGACGTCCCGACAGTGGCGCGTGTGCAGGTAATAAAACAAGCATTCTACGGCATGCCGCACGAAATGTGAGCAGTTCTCAATCAATAACCATTCGTTACGCTTGGAGCCTTTAAAATCAAGACACCTGGAGCTCTTATTCTTATTTAGAACTAAGTGCTGAGCCGCCAAAAACTAAAAAACTGTACCTTTTTTTGGGAAAAGATGGACATCATTATAGAAATAATTGTTCCATCGGGTTCAAATTAAAGCATCGTTTTTTGTCATACCTACTACGAATTGTGTATTAGACATTTTTTCGAAACCATCTATTAATATAGCCTCATCTTTCACCGCAAATAAGACGCCTCACTGGATGCCTCTACCAGAACTCCAGTGTGCTAACGTTATCTTTTTTAATTACGTCTTTCTTTCTCTTTCCCTTGCTACACCTCCCGGTGACGGTGACGATTAGCATGTTGGTACAGCGTCCTTCATCTCCGGCCTGTAGCATTCATCGTCACCTACGTCGCAAACGATCCATATTCTCGATCACGATCGGTGTGCGCACACGCTTGACGGTATGTGATAGCGTGGCTTAAGGTGGCCAGATAATGGCATCTACTATGTAAAAAAAAACGGAAACGAGAACAGTTATACCCAGCAGCCGGCAACAAGTGTTGCTTGATACGCCTTGAGAAATATATTAACAGTATTATCGGTCATAGTTAACACAACAAAACAGTCATAGTTGACAGAAATTTCCATCTCTAGCCACTAGCTTGCGAAAGCTGTGCAAAGAAACGACGGCTATCGAATTCAAGCGTTAGTTCACTGTTCCCTGAACCATCAAGTGGTAAACATTTATACTTTGGCATCCCTTAGATCGATGCATTGGCCTTTTTTTTGTTACGCTGCTATTAATCGCTCCGTCTGCTTTGATCGTTCCTTCTAAACAACCTGCTGCTGTTGGACGGCTTCCATCGATTTCCTTTTCGCACGATACGGAGGCGCCTCATGGAGACGCGTTTTTTTTGGCACGATCGCGTGTGCCGTTCGGTATCGCGGTACGCGAACGAGCTGTGCCTTCGGTGGAGCTGGTGGTGGTGGTAGTGGTAGAGCACTACTGTAGTGCACGCGGTGGAGTGTCAACGATATACGCGGCGCAAGATCAGAGGTGGAAGTATGTGCGGCGCGGGCACACACGACCGTTTCCTTTTGTACGCGCACGTTCGATCGACGCGGCGTTGCCCCCGGGGGTGTTGTGTGTGTTGTATTCTGTAGACTTGTCTATTTAACTTGGCGTCCACGCGAGCACGCCGCTCAGTCAGTGTTTAGTAACGCTTCCTTCCAGTCGAGGGTTTTCGCTGCGAGATCGAGGAGCGCAGCTTCAAGGCGATTATCTGGCAACGGGGAAAGACCGGTGCGATATCGGAACGGTTTGTGCTATCACGAGTCAGGTGCGCAAGTAGAACAAGAGTGGGTCGCAGTTGACAATTGACAGTCGGCCTGCTCGGATCGGATCGGAGTGATTGGTGCTAGGAGTTTCTTTTTTTTTTTTTTTGTACTGCACATCCGTTCACCGTTGCATCCTTGGAACAAGCCCTGAAAGTGGAAACATAACGTTGTTGTGCGAGAGTGTTTAGCTGCGTTACTGAGGCGTTACATACCGCTGGTGTCAATGGTAGCTCCCACGTTAGTGGCAGGCTAGTAGTGTGTTGCGAACGCTGTGATTTAATCGAAGGATGAAACGGCACTACTACGTGCACAAAATGAACAGTCAGGAAAAACTGGCCACGGCCGGCGAGGGCACGGACACGACCGGAATCTACACCGTCACCGTGCCCCGAGTGGAGGTACCATTTCCCGGCGCCGAGCCAGACGGAACCGCCGGAAAAGCGCCCAGCGCCACGTTCACCGCCATCCTGCAGGTACCGCCGCGTGGAAGCCTACCGCCGCCTGCCCCGGCCATCGACTTTGGAACGGTCAATATTTACCAAACGCGCGACGGCTCGTTGCCGAACGGGGCAAAGGCAACGGGAGACCATCCGGACCGCACCGTTCCGGCCTTCGACGATAAGAGTGATAACAGCAGCAATCTTGGTGGGGCCGCCAGCGACGAGGACAGCGATATCATTTCCGAGTACATCGGCCACTACGGCTGGTGGCAGTTTGGGTGGACGTTCGTGCTGTGCCTGTTCCAGATTCCGACCACGTTCCACATCTTCTGCCTGGTGTTTCAGGTGAGTTGGAGGATTGTGTTGAACTTAGTATTACAGGAAAAAAAATTTGTGTGTGAAACAAAAATTAACAATGTTCATTTAAGCAACATCTACCGATGTGAGGATTTGAATTGTTTTAAATTGGAAGGAAAAAAATATTTTTCATCGAATCATCTAATCTGCCCACAAATACCTAACTTGTAGCAAAGTTGCTCAAATAAGGTTACAAACAGGTCTTGAAGCGTTTCTCTACAGTCATTCCTTTTGATTTAAAGCTGAGTTTTACTTGCTCAAACAATAGAATGGTTCAGGTACGAAACAAAGCGTACGAAGACAATTTGCCGCAGCGTCTTTCTGCGCGGTGAGCGTCCATCCGAAACATTCTATTTAGAGTCTACCGTTCTTCACCATTATAATCCAACTGCTAGCACATCAGCTGCTCGTAAATCAGTGAATAAATATATTGAATATGTCAATTTATGAACGGAACCCAATTGTATAACATACGTCGTTTCGAAACCAACAGTAAGGTGCATTATTTTATGATCTGATGTAGAATGGGGAATGTTTGAACACGGTTTTATTGGCAGAGGACCAGAGGGATTTTTTTTCGATCCCAACAAATCAATCGGTGTAAGACTTTGTAAAAATCGATTTGTATAATCTTTGAATAATGTTCCGTTTAGTTTTGAACTGGACTTTGTACATTTGTAAACCTAACGTCCTTCTGACCTGCGGCCGAAGGCTTTCTTTTTCTCTACCACCTGGTTTCGTAATGAAACAGAATTAGTGCCCTTTTGGTGCCTGGAAAGACACCAATCGAACTCGTCAAACGGACCAGTTTATGGATGTTTGGTTTATGTTTTATGGTCCACAAGATGGCAATCCAGTTTGAACTTAAACGAGCGCTATAAAACAGGCGTCACATTATCTGAGCCCATTGTAATTCAGTGATTGGAATAGCTTTATCCAAACGTTTGGAATGATGTTAGAAAGCAACATTAACGATCTTCTATCTGATCATCATTGATTTGAAATTTGAAACTATCGCAGGCATTAAAAAAAAATGAACTATCCATAGCGAAAGACACTTGAAGATTATGCATTTAGGATAGTTTATGCTGTTTATGATTGCAAACTCAGGTTTCTTCAGTTGAATAATCGACAATCAGGACACGTAGTACCGATTCAAAGGATTGCGTCAGAAGACACCGAGCCCTATCGAAAGCCTTCGAGTTCTGAATGGGCTCGCATTAGGAACTGGAAGCAACATCATGCCGTTCACCATGGACGGCATAGCGCGTGGCGCTTGATTGCATTCCAGAGGCCATCCGATGCGCGATTCATTTCCGACCGAGCACCCCTATTTCACCCCACCTCGACGCTTTCCGCACGAGCAAGCTTCTTCGCGTGCCGCCGAAGCTGAAGCCGATTGCATGCAAATTGCCAATCGACTGGTGCAATTCAACCGTCCGTAATGCGATAAGCCTTCTCCCGCCCGCAGTTGCAGTTGTTTGTTCTTGTCCCGCGATGGCGATGGAGAAGTTCCATCCGCCGTTGAGTGCGCTTAAGATGCGATCAAGAGGAATCAAAGAACTAACGAGCCGTTTTATCTATCCGTAACACCCCTGAACCTGAGCGAGACGAATTCAATATACGGTCCACTCTAAATCCGGCAGCCCTCCCAGGTGGCAGACATTGGCATTGACTTCTCGAGAGGTTCGCTCAGTTTGTCGGGCATGTCGGATGATGGTTGGGAATGTAAATCAACCCGCGGTCCTTCCAGCGCAACCTTTCACTTTCGTTTCGTGTCGGCTGAACTCGTCACCAACCGTGGTGACCCTCGCGACACGCAGCGGGTCAGTGGGGAAGAAATATATGTGCCTGCCGCAAACAAAAACTGGCCGAGAAACCTGTTTGGAGGTTTTGGCACGTTTCGGGCCAGAAACCACCTTCCGGACGGGGTTCCCGTGCTGTGGGTCAATGTCGTTCAGACGTCTCTGAGGTCGAGAGGAGTTGGAGAAATGTGTGAAGAAGAGGAAACACCAAGTCTTCCTGCATCGCACCTCAGCTTTGGCAAGTCCAAACGGGGAGAGTTGTAAAACCCACGGACGGAGAAAAGTGTTCGAAGCACCTCACATTCGTCACATTTATGTCGTTCAAGCAAGGGTAAGTGTGTTCATTAGAATGTCGGGTGTTTGCATTGCGGCTTCGGCGGTGGAATGTACAATCTTTCGTGGGCATACGTTTTTGGACACTTCTTAACGATGTCAAGGTTAGGGTTAGCTCGAAAGGGTCGAGAGATAGACCCAATTGCCTCAACTTGGACAGACCTGTAATTTATCATATTCCTCGCGATTTATCTCTGGTCAAGTGGATTGATGGATTTATTCATTTTTTTTTCCTACTATTTAATCAAGTTCCAAAGCAAGCGATTGTTGCTGATCCGATGCGAATTCAATTTTAAACTTCAATATTTAATATTTGTAGCATAAACATACTGATGTGGCTTCTTTAGCTTTACTTCAGGCCCTAAAATGTTAATGAACTAAACGGAATAGACGAATCAAACAGTGTGTTAATACCATGTCAAGTTAAGGTTTTCTTCTGTTGAAGCTAACAGCATGTTGGTCTTTCCGCTTAGTTTTACCTCAATACTCCGTGCAACTTTATGAACCAAAAAGGAAAATCAAATATGTCAGCGAAGCGCAATTTTGAATTTCCTTCTGCAGAAGGAAACCATAGACATACACAAAGCTAGAATTAATTAATCGTCGTAGGCAAAAAACCCACACTGGAGTCCGATGTTTCACCATCGAGCTGGCCCACCTTGGACCGACAGCGTCATGAAAGCGGAAAACCAATCCGTTCCGATCAAGCATAAAACGACCGACCGCATCACCGAACGTCCGGCACGAAACGAAACGGCCAAAGACGCCGGTCCGGGGGCCGTTGACTTCGCAACAACATTATGCTCCAACAGAACCAAAGTCGGGTTTCTTCATATTCGCGCGACTATGGACACAAAATATGTCTGGGGAACTTCCGTCCCTTGGTCGGTTATGCTCGATGCATTTTATGCACCTCCGTGCACCGCGAGCGAGTTTGCGGTCGTCGATCAATTTCACACCCGAGCGGCCCTTTGGTTCGATGCTAGATGACACATAATCCATCGGCTTTCGCCACCAGCTGGTGATTTTTCGCGAAAAGCGGCACAGTGCAAGCTGTGTTACTTCACAATCCGTCGCATCTAGGGGTGCCATTTTAACCATTGACATCCATTTGCCCCAGATTTGTCCGGTCAATTGCTACTGTTTGTCTACTTCATTAGCCCACGAAGCTGGAACTAAACTGATACATTTTGCACTAATGAAGCTAGCTTATATGACATTAAATTTCCACTTGCTCATAAATATATCATCACCTTTTGAATGTATTACAGTCTCGAGAATATTGAGCCCTTCCTTTCAGAATCCAGTTTCAAATTTACACTGTCTTGCTGTGAATAACCGCTTTATTCTAGTATTCACCGATTCGATAACCCATGATTGCTGATCATCCGTCCCCATCCATTGATTTACCTCAATAACCTACCCCAAGGGTGCATATATTAGCATGGAAGAGTAATTTCTAATTGCTTATTAATGGACCTGTTTGATTACTTTCGATTTCGATACCATCTCTGGTCTCAAGTGAGGGAGAATAAAGCGTAACAGATTTGTTTTTTAAATATACACTTATCCAGTTCATACCAAGATTCTACTTACGGATTCTTCCGATAGCGTAACAACTCAGATGACGCAAGCCGGCCGGTTTATTTCAAATGGCATTATGGACGCAGCGCAATTTTAATTCAATTTGGTACCAGGCGCCATGTATGCCATGTTTTTAAAACTCCCAAACATTGTAAAAACAAAACAAAATCAAGACAACGACTACATGGCAGGAGACTGCTTCAACCACTGAGCGACTGTTGACGATAAATTACGAGTCAGTTACAAAGTTATTCCACGCTTTAATCTGCCGAATCCGGGAAGTGCGAAATCAAGCATAAACCTGCACGTGCCTCGAGGCGCTGTTGCTGTTAATTTGTGCTGTTTGGAAACTTGTGACACGGATTGTGGCACTAATAAACAAAAACTGGAAATTACTAAAACGAACCAAATTCGTCAACCCATTTATGGTATTATAGTTTGCTCACCCTTGGACGCGTGTTGTTAAAAAAAATATCGCCAGTAACCCCGACCCCGAGAAAACCACCGTATCCAATCCCAGCTCCAGCATAAAGATCTCCGTAAGTTTGCAGAGGAAACCAGCGATCAACGATCGAGCGACCTCGTCTTATTAAAAAAACTAAAAACCCGTGCATGTTTCTTTTTCCCCATTCCCCACGACCAGCATTTTTTCAATGATCTGGATTGAGGGATTTTTCGTCGGGAGACAGAGATCGCGTTCGTTCACCAAAACGCGAAACAGCTCGCAATGGCCGTGACCTTGGCTCTTTGCCTGCGGTTCGGGTGATTGAACTCGCTTTTCCCAACGAGATAGGACGCACGAGCGAATTGCTACGAGGCGTGACGATTGGAAAAATCCAGCGGAAACACGATTAAAGAGAGTAAAAGAATCAATTTTTATGCATCCTTCAAAATAGAAGAGTATTGATAGGCTTGTTTTATGGGTTTTACACAAGTTGAAATCTAATACAATACAATTTGAGGCTCTTGAATGTCGATTTAAGTGACATGAAGAGCTCAAACACATTGAAAACAGGTGGTTACCGTTCAACTCAACCGGTACGCCTTTCGTTTCCCTTGTTCCGTTTCCGATGTAGTCCGCAGCACACACAAAAAACGAAGTCACGCGAACAGTGTCTTCCGGCATCCCCTGCTTCGCAAAACCGGTTGACCTCCATCCGAAACCGACTCACGCGACAGCTTCGATTCTGCGTGAGTCAAAGACCACGCGCTCCGGAGACGCAACTGCAATCCGTCTGCGGTAAATCCACCTTTCGACGCAGGCAACGGGACTCGACATCGGCGCGACCCTGGCACAAGTGCCGGTGCCTTAACATTGAAAGGTTCAATCGCCATCGTTATTCGCTTCCCACGCCGACCAACCGGAATCGGAATCAGGAAACCTTTGGTGAAAACCTGCACTGACACCTGCAGGAAAATAAATCCCG
Organism: Anopheles atroparvus; assembly: GCA_914969975.1. NCBI lineage: Eukaryota > Metazoa > Arthropoda > Insecta > Diptera > Culicidae > Anopheles > Anopheles atroparvus. The sequence continues at coordinate 36,096,951 of CAJZCY010000001.1, forward strand.
GGGGTGAGTTTTCTTTTCTTTAAAAATGTAAGGCATTAGAGAACCTGCTAGAGCACTCTAGCCTATAACACCTAAGATTGACAACACCCTATGGGGTCACCTACCTACACCAGGACCTCTACATCGGGCTAACAGTAACACACTGTCTCGCCTAATTGATGACCGGGGGGCAAGCGGGCCACTAAAGGAAAAACCGGTGCTCCATGGGACTGCATGTATCTAGTACCGCTCCATTCGTCGCTCGACTGGATTTTCTGCGTTCAATTTTTCCTCCAACTGATGCAACTTCCTGGCGGAATTTCAAACGCATCGCGCCGTACAGCGCACGCGTTACTCGAGCAATCGACGAGCTTAATCCTTCCGGATCGTTCCACGACCTGCCCCGGAGCGTCGTAGTATCGACTTTAGTTGTTTTTTTTTTCAACTGAGTTAGAATATATAAATATTTATCCACCAAGCGTTCATTACGACGCACGGCGAGGGGCACTTGGTTGGTAAGTGAGTAAGAGCAGTAAATGTACCTGGCTTTCCTATTTCATTATCCGTGTGCCTCTTGTGGTGCCCCTCGCAATAAAATTCGTTCTCCTTGGAATTTCAAAATGGGTTTTATTATTTTAGACCGAAGCCTTCGTCAGCCGGTGAGGTGCAGCTTCATTAGAGAATGTTTAATTTTTATGATTATATGTGGCTTTGAATAATCGCTAGCTGAAAAAGGTGAAGACAGCTGCTGCATTGCTACTTTTACTTTGTTGTATGCTTTTGATCATTTTTTCCAATCTTTATTCAGTTAAAAAAAATCTTTAACTGAATTACCTCAGATGCAGATGAAAAAAAAACTGGGTTAGGAACAATGTAATACTAATTTTAAATAAAAAAAACTCTTTTCAAAACTTACACTTCTATCGGAAAACCATTTCTAAGTTTATATTCTCGTGAACCAGGAGAAAATCCACTCTCCCATTGAAAACAGTTAAGTGTAAAGTAAAAGGAGTCACATTTGACCTTGCAATTATTCGTTATCTTCCCTACCTTTTGGTCGCTCCATCCTAGGCGCTCCTTTCAGGCCACTCCTTGGAACACCTAAGGGAGCGTATAATTGATCTCTGATGTACGGCTGAAGTCTGGATATGTACCGGCGTACCGGAAGAATGTCACGATCCAGCCAGTCAAAGCGCTGCTGCAATATTGCGCTAGTGTCTTTTCTTTTGGCCTAAGCGACGCCTCCCTCACCTTACACGCGGTCAATCAATCAAACACGATGGCAAGCCAAGGGGACGAATGAGTTTACTAATGTGTTTTGTTTTTTGTTTTTTTTTTAATGATAACCTACGGATGATATTAATTGAACGCGTTGGATAAAGCGCACTCCTTCAGGTCCAACTGTCGCCATCGATCTGCGATGTAGAACCAGGAAATCGAACCAGATCTTGAGAAACGGTGCGTCACTTTCGTTTCTTTCCGTACGCGACGTCGACCCCAACGACCCCAAGGACGCTCGAGTTGTAATGTTGTTGTGCTTTTTTTTTTTTAGATTTGTTTCTTTTTTAAACTCGTCAAGTCGAGAACGTCTGAACTAGGAAACTGTTCGAGAAGGATTCTGCCCTGGGTTAGTGAGCTTCCTTGAATAAACTGGTTCACAATCTCTTTAATTAGTTACAAAAATAAATCAGCAGCCGTTTATGGCAAAACGTGTCTTATGGATCTATTTTTGGCCGGCTCGGGTCGGGAAGCCAACGATATCCGTCGGGACGTAAGGTTTCACAAAGGAACTGTGAGGCTTCCGATCGATCGTGTTACCTCCATGCGATCTGCGTCGCGTTATCGCGCCTCGGCGTCGCCCTCCTCAAGACCCGGACAGTGTGTTGAACGTTCGCAATTTATCCGAAGCACGTCGAGGCTGGGCGTTAGATAATAACAGCGTGCGGTGCAATTTGTCCGTGGCATTGTGACATTGTGGAATTTTCTTTCGCGCGCCATGGTCAAGGCGCCCGCGCCGGGGTAGCTAGACACGGGGCTGGACGGGGTAAATCGATCAAAACCATCACAACCGGGCCCGGTCTGGGCACTCTTGAGCCCGTTGGTTGTGTTATGACCCCTACCTCTGTCCCTTCGATCCGTGGCGTTTACGACGGATTTAAATGGTTTCCACCGAGGAGGGGTTGCTCGAGCAGGACGCGACGCTGTACAGACCATGACCTTGCGCAAAACCAGCCCACAGCGAGGCCCTTCCGCCGGCAAGAAGCGGTTTGGCATTGCGTAGCGTGCTTCGTATCAAGGCGGTTCAATCCAATCGAAAGATCGCTTATCTGATGTGTGTAGGCCGGCTTGGTTGTGAATCAAGAAGCCATTAGGAAGCTCAACCGGCAGCTCTTCAAGGCAAAGAACGCTCCGTTGGCACAAACAAGACTCATTGCGATGCACTCCTCGCCGAGGACAAGGGGTTTTGAGATCATTTGGTGATAAAGTGCTACAACCAATAGTCGGGTTTGGCACAAAGAAACAATGCGAGCTGAAATGAACTTCGACGCAGCATCACAGAAACGCCTGTATCGTACAAAACATGTACAGACATTGCGTAGCGCCATTGAAAACTCGTGTGTAAGGGCAGGAAATTACCTTGGTTCGAAAATACGGAACGCTTGCCATCGGTATGCCGTGCCGGTTGCTCTCGAACGAACGGTATATAAAAATCATACCCTCAACCCTTGCCAGAGCAAAGGATATCGGGTTGACTCACGCTGTTTGCGTCACGTACGTTACGGAGCGTTACGCAGCACCCACAGAACCGGTTTCTCCATCGCCGGTGTTAATGGGGCGCCTCCATCAGGTTTTTTTTTTTCGCCGGTTATTTAAACCGCATGTAAATAGTGTGTGCCGTTGCATTATCGGTCGATTGATCAAAAAGACACCGAAACCGCGCACCGGTATACTCGTGCTGCTTTGCGGGGAGAAATTGACCCAAAGTGGGGAGACGACGAGATGGAGAAGGTGGAAAGGGTGGAAAATTAGCATAATGTGTATGCATCCACCCGCACGCATCGACTGCCGTGCGGTTAGCGAACTTTGGCGTCGTCGATGTCTCCAAAACAGGTTGTAAATGTGTGTATGTACGCCTATATTTTGCATGTCCGATATAAGCTCGTGTAATGCAGACGCATTGGTTTGTATTTGCTTGTGTATGTGATCGTGCGGGGGTTCGCCGTATAAATTACGAGGCATAAAATTAATATCATTGTGAATTATTTGTTTTGAATTTTTCGAATACAAGCGTGGTTTATTATTTCAAGTAAATTATGCAACAACAAAAATTAAGCAAAAGCGTATTGCAACAATATTTCCACAAAATTTGTTTTAAAGAAAAAGATAGTTTAATACAACATAATTTGTATGTCTCCATTCGTCAGTTTTCTGTTACCTTCGCTTTGCCCTTCAAATGGTAAACTTATTTTACTTGTCCAAATTTGCTTGATTTAAAGTTTAAATTAAATGACGAATAAAGTGTTACAATAAAATTCAAAGTAAACAAGTTATTTTCTGAGAGCTTTTGATATTATGAAACACTTAATTTTGTCTCTAGTTTTGAGACAAATTGTTTAGGACTATAAATAACTGTTATACTTTATAGCTCTCGCTGACGATAATCATTTTAGTTAAATAAAATCACACCCAAAAAAGTTGTTTAATAATAGTTAAACCAGAACAAGCAAACTTTTTTCCCGCTTCGTGCATCAATGTTCAATAGATGTCAACTTTTGTTTGTACGTTACTGCATCGAAAGCGAAACATTCCTAGCCATTCATGGTACCGAAGGTAATGAGTATCATTTGGAAAAGCCTCTTTTGAGCTCACAGCGTGGTGACCTTCAACATCTGGAAATCCACCCTACCCTCAGCTAACGTCCTCTTGCTTGCCCTTTATTTCCTCCAAACAGGCCGCCACCCGCGACTTCTGGTGCGCTCGACCGGAACATCTGACCGGCGTGCCGGTGGACGTGTGGCGCAACCTCACGCAATCCGCCGGCCAGTGCCGGGTCCTCGCCGCCCCGTACGAGCACCTCACGCTGGACGGCTTCTTCGAGTACTTCCGGAACGCGCCACCAAACCGCTCGACCACCGACGGGCACGTGGGCTGCTCGGCGTACGAGTACGACGACACCGTGTTCGGCCACACGATCGTGGCCGAGTTTGGACTGGTGTGCGACCGGGGCCACCTGATGAGCATCGTGGAGATGTGCTTCCTGGCCGGGGCTGCCCTCGGGAGCGTCGGCAGTGGCTGGATTTCGGACCAGTTCGGCCGCCGGCACACACTGATGGGCTTCGCGCTGATCCAGGGCCTTACCGGTAAGAATTTGGGAACCGAACCCAAAACCTTCGATTAACCCGTACGCTGGTACGTGTCCGGAACGGGGCAGCGTGTGGATCGAACGAACGCAACACGACCAATTTCGCCTCGTAATTGCCTTGTCGCAAATCGCCTAGTCAGAACATTATAGGCGTGTCCGAAACGATGTCACCCTCGTTAGCTACGGGCCCGTTTCAGCCAACTTGCTCATCACTTTACGATAATGAAGCGGTCATTTCAATGTTGCAAATCGTGGCACCGTGGCATTAACAAGAAAAAAAACAAAAGTTCCCCGCACGTGTGAGGATAAATTAAGGTACGACGTGCGTACTGCGTGTCCAATTCGCCGTAATCATCAAATTTTCTGCCGCCACTTGTTTACTTTACTGGTTGGCAGAAAATTATTTTGCCGAATTAAAATATGCACGTGAGTCGAATTTAAAATGAAGCTTCCGCGGTCCAACGCACACGTACCGAATACTAGCTATCTTACAGGTGGTGGACAAATATGTAACTACACGGCCTAGAACACGTCACAACGGTTCATATTCGATCCGTAATCGCACTCGACAAGCGACAGCACGGAGGTGGTGCATTTTGTAGCTTTTAAGCCCTTTTTGTTGGGCCATCAAATCACGCAAGGTTTAGCATCCATTTAATGAGCCACCTGTGCGTCGAGTTATCCGGAAAACAATTTCCTTCTTCCCCGGGCATGATTTTGCGACGTTTCCAGGAGTTGTTTCGTTGATGACGACAACGACGAACGGCAGCACGCGAAACGTGAACGTTAAACGGCTGACCGGCACGATGTCGTGAGAAAATGGAAAACAATCTTTCCGCCGGGTAAGAGAAACGGTTGCCTATGCGGGTGTTTATTTGTTTTAGAAATGTCGACAGCACCTCAACAGCTGGCAAATGGCAGTTGGATAGGTTTCTTTTTCTTCCTAGAAACGCCGGTTGTGTAATTGATTAATCAACTCCGTTACGGCACATAGGCGGATCAGGCACATGTAACACTTGTGCTTCCACTAATCTCATGATTTCATAATTGATATATTGATCTTAATAAACCGTTACGTTTTATTTACTATGGCGTCTATGGAACAGCACATGAAGGATGGATGTAAAAGAGTATCAATCGATTGGACATCTGCTTTTTTTCTAAAGAGCATCTGTTTAACATAAGGTCAGCCATGTCGGTGGGAAAACAACCGATTAATCCATCGATTTAAATGCGAACGAATTATTACTTGGTTGAGAAAAAAAAGTAAGCTTGTTACAATCAAACAAATGACTGGAAACAGGTCCATAGGCCGGAAAAAACAACCATCCCTTAAAACGCTCTGAACTAAATTGCCAGCTCAGAACTCACTGGACGCGTTGACATAATTGCCATTCACGTGGGCGTGAGTAACCTCATAAGTCATTCGTGTCCGGTACGTGCAGTTATGCCTAGTTTTTACTACCCAGCAGGGGGAAGACGCCGCCCGTTCGCTGACTCCAGAGATGGTCAATATAGCCATCCGACAGCACGTTCTTGTGTGTGAGCATTCTTGAGGACTTGATTTAAAATTCTTACAAACGCCGACAGTCGCCAGTTTAAAGTGGAGATTTGCCTTTTTTTTTAAAGTTTTGCATCGATGAGCCTATATGGCCTATCGATTTACGACCATACGTGTTGCCTACTAAGTGCGGCTCTATGAATACCAATAAGCGAAAGCTACTGTCATCTGGGAACCTACGCAAAACTTAAAGTAGAACACATGAGTCACCGGTTTATTGGTGACAACTCAAGGGCAAGGAAGCAACGAACTGAATCTAGTCCCATGGGCCCGAAGGGAAGAAATACGCGCACCGGAAGTCCGAATGGACGTTAGCGAGCCTGCTAGTCCTGCTTAATCAATAATTCCTAACCGACAGCCCGCTTCCGGACAGACTGGCAGAAATGCAACCTCCAAACGCAGGTTCCGCGCGGGCTCATTAGTCTGTCGTTAGCATCCGAAGAAGAAGTGGGGATTGGGGAAGGAAAAAAAGGTCTCTCCTCCACTACTTGCAAGGACCGCTCCGTGCTGTGACATGATCAATTGACAAAAAAAAGTAATATCCATAATCGAGTCTATGTTTCTCTCCCTCTCGTCTTCCAGGGGTCGCCCTCGGCTTTGTCAGTTCACTCGAGCTGTACATGGGGCTGCGGGTGGTGATCGGATTCGCGTCGATGTCGGTGGCTGTGGTCAGCTTCGTGCTGGTGGTGGAGCTGGTCAGCGGTCGGTACCGCACGATCATCGGCATCCTCAACATCCTTCCGGTGGCCTTGGCCTACATTATGGCGGCAGGCATCGCGTACGTCACCCGCGACTGGCGCACGATGCAGTTCGCCATCACGCTGCCCGGCCTGGTGCTCGTCACCGTGTGGTGGCGCTGTCCGGAGTCCCCCCGCTGGCTGCTAGCCAAGGGTCGCATCGATGAGCTGTGCCGGCTGCTGGAGCGGGCCGCGTCCACCAACGGGCTCCAGCTGCCCGCCAACTACCGGAAGGCGCTGCTGGCAGACGGCGGATCCGAGCCCGAGGCGGCCGTCTCCGTCGGAGACGTGTTCCGGCGGAAGTTCATCCGCACCACGCTCGTCATGATCGTCGTCTGGTTCGGCATCATTCTGATCTACTTCGGCATCACGCTGCATCTCAGCAATCTCGGCGGTGATATCTATCTCAACACGGTACGTGAGCCTTGCGTGTTGCCTACCCGCAAGGCGCACCCGATCTCTTGGACCTGAATCTCAACACCGTTTCACGCACATTGGCTCTCTTTCTTTCCCCACCCTTTCGCAACAGGTCATTGCCGGGTCGGTCGAAGCGATTGCCATCTGTCTCAGCATCGTGGTCGTGCTGAAGTTTGGACTGCGCATTAATTTATTCCTCTACATGGTCGTGGCGGGGTTGTCCTGCATCGTGATGAACTTCGTGCCGGATGGAAACCTCTGGCTGATAATAACGCTGGCGATGATCGGTAAGCGGTGGTGCAAGGGAGGGTGGTCCACCCGGCTGCAAGCGTTGGAAGTCCGGAATTCAATTTCTCCTCAAACTATGACGGCTGTGAGTTAATTAATTAAACACGAGTCCTAGCACGTTGCAGCCGGTGTAGTGCACGACTATTCCATCGGAGCGTGCCGGAAGAACAGCTTCGGTGTTCTATATTTAAGTTTCCATGCTTCCGGGCATTCCCCTTTATGTTTTGCGAAATTTGGCAACTTTTACGCCCATCCTTGCGCACGACTGTGCCTCGAGAGCCCCTGCTAGTTGCAGGAGATGCTCAAAAGATTATTCAATTAGTATGGCGCTTCCGCCGGGCACTGTTGAACACGGAGTACATCTCGTGCAAGTGCGAACAGGCACTGATTTATTCAAGTGTTTTCAATTTCGCCACTTCGTCGAGTGGAATAGACGTTGGAAGAAACAAAAAAATACCGGTAGAACATCCAGCTGTCCATACTTTCTCATCACAGTTCCACTCGCTTTTTTTCTTTCCTTCTTTCTTTCTTGGTTGATTGTTTCCCACTGTTACCTAGTCAAGTGGTGTGTTGGAGCTTGTAATGCCATCATACCGACGTTCACCGCCTATCAGTATCCGACCACGATGCGCAACCTTGGCGTCGGGGTGGGTAACTTTGCTGCCGGCGTAGCGCTCATCATCGTCCCGTACCTTTGGCTGCTGGTGAGTAATTTTTCCCCGTAGCGAAGCAGGGGATGCTCTTAATTCAATCCGTTGATTAAAGGCAGCACGGCCCGCACGGGTGACAATGATTGACGTACAAAACACGGCGACCCATTGTGACCGCGTTCGTTCTTCGTCCCTTGCTTCTACAGGAACACTTCGATCAGTACCTACCGATGACGATCATGGGTGTGTTCAGCATCATCGGGGCGCTCTCGTTGGCCATCCTGAAGGACAAACTGAGTCCAGCGTATCGCCAACGGAAGCAGGAGAAGTTGGCGTACAAAAATGCCGCTGCGGACAACGACGGTTCACGGCGGTAAGTTGTAAACGGTGTAACGCGTCAAGTCAGCCGTGACACAAACCTTCGCGCACGTAACGCATCAATCTGATGTGCACACCTGTACTGTCTACTTTTAGGCGCATCGATTCGCACTTTCCCCGCGAAACCGAGGAGGGTGGCTTCAGCAACATCGGATTTGCTCAAAACGAAAGCATTTTCCTCTGAGACCATCTTGGTGGCCACATTCCCCATCCCCCCTAGGAGGAACTTTAGGAACACAAGCGGAGCTGGAAGTCGTTTTACCGTAGCAAACCATGCACTCTTCTATTGCAGCTAGCCGAGTTTAGGCACAAGCCGAGGGCTAGTGTGGCAGACAGAAACGACGGGCGACACTCTATCGCACAATTTAAGGCTAGCATTTAGATAGTACACCGTGACATAGCGTAGCACACTATGATATTATACACAGGTGGCGAAACTAGGATCGTAGGAACTCCTCTGCAGCATGACAATGACAGTATTTCGAATGGGTCGGGTAGCAACAACGGAACGAAAGAAGAAAAAAAAAATGTCGATAACAAACCGGGCTCGGATTGAACAGTATTGAGACCGTAGTGTTTCGCATTTCGCACGTAGCGAAATCAAATACGGTCACGTGAAGACGAAAGGACACAACTTGTGATAAAATAGTCATATTTCTGAACGATTCAAAACGCCCTGAGGATGTGGGAAAGATTTCGTAGAACGTATTTATTGCCAACTAAGACAATAGCACAGCATTAAATGTACGATCGGGTCGGGATGTAGTGTATGTTATTATGTATTTAGAGAGGTTAGAGGTTGAGAAAATGTACCCCACATTTTGTTGTAGTTGATAAGCACGTAGATAGGGAAAATAGATTAACACAAGGATAAACTTTCTTTCCTCTCCATGCTGGCGTGTAATGACACGAGGTCGGTATGAAAAAGAATTTGGTTGAATAAATAAACTTATGATTAATAACGAATGTTTAAAGATAACCGAAGGTCGTGTACCTGATTCCGTTTGTGATAGTAAAAATACCTTTTTCGGTCGGTCGGTAACGTGCAGGAAGGAGTGTCACATTGAACAAACAATTTCTCACCATCTGCTTCAGCGAGCAGCGAGACTGTTCAACTGAAGGATACGTACGTGTGCATGCACGCAACAATGGCAGACGAACGGGTGCTTATGCGGTACGGTGCATGCTTGATTGAATAAACCAACACAGACATGAACCCACACGTACCTTGCTCCAGAATCCAGTTCGGCCTCCAATCTTTTACCTCCATCTGAGGTGCGCTGACTCCTCCGCAACTGCGCGCCATTACCCGCCGGGTGTCTTGTCTCGTTCTCGCCGCTAAGCCCTTCCATGCAATTCCTTGCAACGCACTGTACGGTCTGTAATCCTGGGCGTGCACACACTCTCACACGTACCATGGACGCGGTGCGTTTCGCTTTCGTTCGCTGCCCGCCGTCTGCGAAGAAACAACGTGTACCAGAACCGACGCAATGCGGTGCCAGTGTGCTCCCCGAACGCAACTGTTTCTTCCAGCCCTGCGGAGAGCTCGGGTGCGGCCACACGCCATAACGCGAACGCGGAGCGATCGTCGGTGAGCATTGCCTTTGCGCAATAGCGATCGAGCCGTGAACGTCGCGTGAACTTACGGGTTTAGTGCTCCGTGCGATGAAATGGGTGTACCCTTAAACGTGGGGGATGTATTTACTTTCTTCCATTTTCTTCGAATCAAACGTACAGAGCAGAGACAAATTATCTAAACGAGTTTAACCTAAAGTAAAGAGGGATACATTTCGGTTTGTTTTAAGGGTAACTCAGTCAATTTAGGAAAAACTTTACTAATTCGGGCGATACCTAGTGAACGTAACGTAATCATCGTTCTACAAAAGCTCCAAAAATCATTCGATAACAATAAATTCTTAGCCAAAAAAACATCTTTTTTGAATGATAGATATTGACGATCATCCCTAAATCGACCCGGGCACACAAAGGTTAAACCTTGGTTCCGATTAATCGCGACTTTACCGCCAACCGATCGCAACCGCAGGCTCGGTACGCAGAAAGTGAGAGTGAGAACCGACGGCGGCTAGTGGTGTGCGTTAACAGGCGCCGCCACCTCGAATGCAGCGATCGGTAGCAGCCACCACAACATTACATTGGGCTCCCAACCTCCCCCTTCACCCTAAACCCCCCTCCACCCCTGCGGGGCACCTTCCATCGATCGCGACAACTTGTTTTCTTTTCTTTTCCCCCCTCGTCTTGGGACAAACACCACGGCTTGGCAACGATCGATCGATCGCGCAGGGCCAAAAAGGAAGGGTGGTCTATGCTAGGGGGAGAAGCAAAAGGCACCCGCTGGGGCTGACGACGACGGCGGTAAGCGAGCGCGCGGTTTTTCGGTATAAGATACAGGCCCGGTGCACCATAAACGGTTATTTGCTAGCGGTTCGTCGTCTGCATCGGTTGGAAGTCACTCGGAAAAGGCGAGTGCGCGTGCCAAGAGCGACGTCAAGAAAAAGTGAAGATCTGGTGAGAGGTGAAGAGGAGAAGAAAGTCAAAAAGTGATCTCCGGACAGAGTTCGTGGTGGAAGGATAACACTGTAGTAAAACGATCTTGGGTGCGTGGTTTCAGTGAGATCGTGCGTTTCGGCAAGGATCGTAGTGCGTCGAACGTGAATCTCGTTCGTGAAGTGATTTTTTTTTCTCCCCCAAGAAGTGCGCTAGTCAACGTCGTGACAGAATGAAACATTCGCTACTGTTGGTAGGTTTTCAAAACAATATGATATAATTTTCTTTACGTGTGCGAAGCGGTAGAAGCCTAATCCTGTCGGTGTGAATTTCATTTGTAAATAACTCAAAAATGTTACTTGAATAGAAAATCATTTCTTCTCAAACTCAAAAACATCATCATCTTTATCTTTCTCAAAAAACCGATATGCATTTAGTACAGCTTCAAATAAGTCGAGCAATCCTTCCGTGAATTCCGTGTCAGGTTGAAAATTCAAGTCCTAGGAATAAGTTTTCAATTTTTAACGGCAACCAGCATTTGGAGGCCTTTTTAAATTACTCTACTCGCACCAAACCTAGTCCGTCACTGACAGTAAGAAGTTAGCCTTCGGTTCAAAAGGTTAACCATCATAAGCTATCACGTGAACGTGGCAGGGTGTGCACCAGTTCTTTCATTAAATTGTCCATCGTAAGAGACGCACCAAGCCTCTGCTGTCCCATCCTTGAACTTCTTTTACGTGCATACTGGCGCAAATTAAAAATGGATGGAAAACCCCGTCTCTCAAGCCACGTCCACACCCTTGCTTGCCCGGGCGAGGCAGCGACATGATCGACTTTCTTACTGTTCCAATTCCACCTCAATGACATCACACGGTTGATCACTTGCCTGTAGAAGAGTTGTACTTGCTCTCCTTCTTCGTATCTACGCCGTCTCTTTTGCTCGTTGCGAGTATAAAAAAAAAGTCCCCCTTCGGCAGGCGGGTCGTTTTAAGAACGTTTCTCGAACGCGCACCGGTTCGAAGTCATATGACTAACGATCCGCTGCAGTCAACTGCTCCATTCGTCCTTTACCAGAATGTCGAAGGAAGGGAAAAGAGGGGCAGGCAATATAGGGCGAGGTAGGCGAATGTTGCCACACCGGGCGCCAACGACTGAAGGAAAGTTGTTTTTTCCAGATAAAGCAGCATTCAAATTCCTTTTCAGCACAATCTACTACACACTTCCTCATTCTTGCGTCCCAGCAAATGGACAATGCTTTTGAGGTGGAGTAAAGTTTACCATTTAAATATTGCTTGCTCCTTTCGTTCGTTGTTGCGCTTCTCCGCCTCAGGAAACCCATGGTTTCCCCTTTCGTTCCCTTCCATCTCGTCCACTCATCTCGACGTGTGCGGCCATTGATGGGTTCAGGCCTTTTTCGCAACCCGAAAGGTCTCTCCTGGCTGCCGGGGGTTTAGCAAATGTTTATTACTTTACCTACCACCGAAAGAATGCCCCAAGGCGACATCGGGAGATGGTTTAATTCGTGGGCATTTCATAAGGAATAAGCAAACAAAAAAATCACGAGCGTTCGAAAATCACCTCAAGTTATGCAGCCACTACACATGTTGTTCTGGTCGAGTGCTCGAACGGTTGTTGCGGTCATGGCAGAGGTGAGGAGAGGGTTGGCTTGGGAGGCAAGCTAGCGATCGCTCCGGTTCATTACTCCGCGTGGGTTGCAGCGCGGGGATTGGCGGGGATCGGATTGCTGGTGCATTTCATTTTGATGTTGTTGTTTTTTTTTTCGCCTCCCTCACCCTCCCCGTGTTTGTCTTTTTGTATACACAGCATTTACATAATTTTCAACTGGTAAGGAAATGCAAGGTTCGGTGGTTCGTTTTGGTTGGGGTGCCGGTGCTTGAATGATTATGATTATGTCCAATCGATTTGAGGTAAAAAACCACATTATCCTTTAGAGTGGGAAAGTATTCAATTTAATCAGTGAACCGGGAACGGCAAATGTATCTTAACCAAATCTTGTTTACTACTTCTTTGGTAGATAAAATGCATTAGCCGAGGAGGTGCTTAAAACCGAACGTGCGAAATATTAATTTTCAGTCCGGTTTTTTAGCTAGGTATTTGTTGAAAAAAAAATGTTTTCCATTAAACGGATATCAACGTTTCCCATGCATAAGAAACAACAAATCTCTTCACCACTTCACCGAACCAATCCCAGTCGAAAAACGTTTCGATGGAAATTTAGATCGGCAAACACTCGGAGTAACGCCGCGATAGGAAAAATACAAACACAGACCCCTTCACCGGTCGGCTCCACCGTGGGGAATGCGTAGAATTTTCACGGCATTCCACTGCAATCATCGACCATCGATACGACCGCATGCTTGGCATCGCACAACACATACGTTCATTGATCCGAGTCGTTCAATTAAGAGGCTAATTCCGTTCGCTTCCTCGTTGCCGTCGCATTTTTCCCATCATTAATCACCGGACACATTCGCCGTGGGCTGGAAAAACAAAGACAAACGTAGGGGGCTAATCAATTTATAATTTCGCATCGATCCTCCTAACCGTTCGGTGAGTTTGTGCGCCTGAATGTCGACATCAAAAAACGGTACCATGAAACGATCCCGCAAAACGCTAGACTTCAATGCCGCACCGACGATGGCAAGAAACGAACCTCCCCGTTTTGGGTTGGGAAGGGAGCAAGTGGTAATTAAAACACTGAAGAAAAACCCAATCCCAGGGCACGAAAGATGTGCTTAGTTACGCCTGCCCGGTTGCGGTGTTTTAACGACCAAACGATCGTTTCACACATTGCCACGGTCGGGATATACACGTATACACTACAAACTGATAGCTGGTGCTGATCGATAGGGCCATTGCGCAATCCTTTCTCCCGCCCGTGGACGCACAGGCAATTTCCGCATGTTTTTCGGAAGGCAAAAGCGGAAACCGGTCTGTGGTTTTTCGTGTGTCCTAGGTCGGGGTGAGCGCGAGGTGCGACGAAAGAGAAACTTAATTGCACGTCGCACCGCATGAAACGAGCTCCGAAGGGGTTCTCGGGAACGGAGCGATGGCTTTTCTTTCCGAAGGATCGCTGGCAAAGGTGAATCAAACCGTAACGAAACGCGCGGTAATTTTGATGTCCCTCTGCAACGGTACACCTGGCTGGGAGTATCGGGGTGGCGTGTGTGAAAGTAATGCCAATTTTGGCAATTCCAATCCCCGCGTGCAACCGGTGGTGACATAAAGTGAAGTGGAGGAAGAGGTTCTTCTCCCCGCGCGTCTTGGGTGCGCCGTAATGTAAAGCACCCGTAATGGATATCGTAATGGCGCGCCGCTCCGTAATGCAATATTCTTCGAGCTCCCAGATGAGACTTGGCACACTTGGGGAGTTCGTTGAGTTTATGCAACATGTAGGAGATACAATTTTTGGACCGTGACCGGGTTGCACAGCGAGTGAAAGGGAATTTCTTTTACGGAAATTCTTTTTCTTCTCCTTCTTTGCTGGCGTCCCGATGGGAAAAAAGCTTGATGCGACAAACTGGGTGTTTTTTTTTGTGCGAAAACTGAACAAACGGAGGTTTTTTTTTTGTGACGATTGCTGGGATAGCTACGTCGTCGTACCATTTCTTTTTAAAGTGAATCATTCCAGTAGCTTTATTCATTGGAAAGGTGTTTCTTAAACCACTCGGTAGCATGTCTAGCGCTGAAAAGGATTTGGTGCATTTGCATGATGCATGCATTACGGTTGCATTTATCCTTCAATCGAACATTCAACACACGATTGAAAGCTCCTGCAATGAATTGTTCGATCTTTGTAAAGAGAAATGTTCAACGCCAAGGGAATATAAATGAGCCATTGCGAAACTCGCTGCTATCGAAAGCCAGCAAATCCTCCAGCCAGCCAGACGGTAATTCAATTATGTAAAGTCAACTCCTGGCAATGCGTTTTCGCCTGCACCCTTTGGGGCTCTGTGTGAAGGAAACGTGATAATGGTATCATTATTCATGGTAAAGGTTCGAACCGCAATCCTGTAATAAGTAGGACAGGAGCACCGAGCAATCCTTGGTATTGCACCTTTGAGATTCGGTAATCGGTGACATGGAAAGGTTTACATTTAAAAAAAACAGAATTTAATCATACCATCAAGAAAGCAAATGGTAAACAAGATGGTGTACGTACCACCAGCCCACCAGGTTCATAAATTCATCAAATGAACATCAATTTGGCGGACGGAAATGGTGGCCAATTTCGCACTTTCCATTTCTCGCACCGTACAGTGCAGTCTCGGCATGCGCAAACAATAAGTAACAATTTGAATGACAATAAGACGGCGCACGGCGACGATTTGAGTAAAAGCCGGTTCTTTATGTTTTTCTTTCCTTCTTTCTTTCTGTTCCCTTCACCCCGAAACCGCATCCCTCCGACCCGGGAAAGTGGCATTGCCGGTGCAAGCCCTCCCGCAGCTATATTTTCGCTCGACGCCACGAGACTTCGACTGTGGCAATGAGATGCAAATTGTATCAAATTGTTGCTGCAGTGAAGCCAACGGACTCTCTACCTTCCTATGGGGAGTGGGAAGAGAAGGGCGTGCGAGGGGTGGCACTGTATGGGAAAACTGTGCTGGGAACGGCTGGAGTTGGTGGTGAATACGAAAACTCCGCTCCGGCTTCGATTCGTTGCAAATGAGCCTTATTACCGTGCCCGGAATGCAAATAGTTACACCAGGTCGTCGTGGCAAAGGCTTTCCACCACCTTGCCTACCCCACCGGGAGAGTGGAGTTGACACAAGTATGGACAGATTTGGGTGACTGCAGCTCCGAGCCCAACGCTTCCAACGCGCGGCCGCGTTCGTGCATGTTTGATTAATGAACTTTCCAATCGGCATAAAACAACGGGCTTTCCGTGGCGAAGCGGCCCACCTTGTCCCCGAGTCCACCTTTTTCACGACGGTGGCATAAGAAAGAGGAACAAAAGAAGGGGGTTTGGGGAGCCAATTTTTTAGGGTCTTCAACGACCTGACAGATTGACACCGCCCAACGCTTGTCATTGTTCCATGTTCAGAATCGGGTTTATTAGCATACCGAGTTCCCGTTTGAGGTTCGGTTCGTTTGTTTCGTCGGTGGATAGTCTGCAGACTGCATGGGCAAAGTAATTTATTTCCATTTCACGAACCTCATACCAGGTGATTGTCATCGTCGCGCGAAAGACTGGTGTCGATTTGGAGGTAGTCCATTCACTCCAACGGTACTGCTATGAAGCTTCTCCAAGTTCTCAGATTTAGGCTTGATTGTATCGTTACTCTACGGTTCATTCTTCATGCTTCCTCCGGTTGCCACAATCCGAACGTTCCTTCAGAAATCTCTATCCGGCAGGTGGCCTTCCATTCGATTGCCGTACAAATTTTGGTTTTAGTTAACCCAAAAGAGAAAAAAAAACAAGAACCTCTCTAAATGCCAATTCCCACCAGAAAAGTTCTCGATGGGGAGCTGAACCGTTTCCCACCCAAATCGTCGGTGCTGTTTCACTGCCATTATCCTTTTTTTTTTTTTTTTAAAGGCCATGCTTAAAGTTGACAATTTGACCGAGCGGAAATGTTCTTCGGTCGGATTAATGAATTTATCGCCAGCAAATCTCTTCCGTTGGTCTTTTTTACAACTTCAACTTTCATCTTTTAAGTGCGCCGAATGGAATAGGAGAAACAGATGATGGAGATCTAATGGAGTGAAAGACAACACATGGCAATCAAATCGTCGTTTGTTTTAGTTGTTTTTATATACAGCAAAATTTAATCCTTTTTGATCGTGTCTAATTTGAAATGATTTTTGTATTAGTGACGTGCCGATTGAATAAGAAGAAACAATGTTAACAGCATATGTACCTCGATAACGAAATCAAAAGTGTTCAGAGACAAGGAAACTCCGCGGTGCGCGCTTGAGATAGACATTGCCGTTCGCGAATGTTGCCTGCTATCCACCAGGCCAGCATGTCATTGCTCCAGTTATCGATTTTCATCACATTTAATTGCCTCCCGCTGGAGGCGGCAGTGAGCAAGAAGGCGTAACCGGTCACCATTAGCGAACCGCTGGTGGCGGTGGAAAGTCGAACGGCCAAACGACTGACCAACTGACCCGCTTGCCGATCCAAAACCTGGCCACCACCGGTCGAATCGATGCGGATGCGGAAATGTTAACGCAACCGACGCGCCTGTCGTGTGTGTCAATCGATCAAACTTTATAGATCACTTGCAGCACAACACGCTGTTGTCTTCTTGTGTTGTTAGCTGGGCTCCACAAAGCATGCTTCCAATAAACTGGGAGGTTGTTAAAGTGGGGGCGATGCCGTGGAAGAATTCGCAACTAACGCTAAACCCTTCTTCGATAGTCGGACTTCTGACCTTGCCGCTCACGAAGCTGCCACGGGCTATTGATTATGGCTGGCACCGATGAAGGGGATTTCTGTTCTGATTATCCGGGTTAATTATCCGATTAAAAACGTTGCCTATAGTGTTTCCTTTCAGTTGGAGGTCACACCAACAGGAACCAAGCAGCGATCGATGGATTTGGATCTTTTTTTCTGCTGGTATTATCCCTCCCAACACTTTATGACTATGATGGCTGCCCCGACACAGCCATAGATGTTTATTTAAAGTATTTTAAAACGATAGAGTCGAAGATCCGGGTTCACAAGAATGGGCCACAAATTCAGACGCAAACTCCATTCTCTCGAGAGTTTTACAAAAGGTGATGGATTTCTGTAGAACTGTCGGTATATTCAAAGTCACCTTTTGTCGCAGAGCTACCTTAAGCTCCGACGATCATCAATCATGCGTCGAGATAAAGCCTCTGGCCGTCTGACATCGCCTGCAGTTCCACCACCTGGAGCCCTCGTCAAAAAAACACCTTTACCATTTTTCTTGTCTTTCAAACCGTTGCCGGAAATCGTCTCAAGTGCGCTCTTTCTCCGGGCAGTGCAACGATGCACTTTGATCGGATCCAAGGTCTTGACTTGACTTGGAGTGCTCCGTCGAACCGTAAAGGCGAAGGGCATACTGGGAAGGTTTGCCCCGAAGTGCATCCCAAGTGTACACCATGACCTCGTGGCGGAGCGTTGAAGGAGGATGGGCTCCAATGGGAAGCCGATTAGCCTGGCGTTCCCCCCCATTGTCGAGATACGGATCAACGAACTAAACCGGGGACCGGATTGACCAGGGCTGCGCGCGTATCGGGTCATCGATACCGGACCCGATCGGTTTAATTGCCCTCCGATCGGAATAACTACCCACCCCGAGCCCGATTGCGACACTCCACAGGACGGCACGCAACGTGTTTACGACCGGTCGGAGCGGACACTTGGCCCATGAGGCCGCGCAGTTGAAGGCACAGTTTTCACTTTCTCTCCGATCGTTAGATGATCGAACCGCCGTGTGGTGCGTCTTGTTGTGCTACTAAAGCGACGGTGGATTACCGTCGGTGATAAATTTGACTAACATTTCGTTTGACACGCTTTCGTTTTTATGGTTTGTAGAACGGTAAGAATTTGCTCCCTTTTTAGCTTAAGCTTAAGTAAGTATACATAAATGTGTAAACATCATCGTCAAATCAAACTAATACGTATTAAAAACTCAGCACGGCTTTTACAAACAGAAAAAGTATGATAGAACTTGTTAGATTTTTTAAATCAACGCAACATAAATCAATGGGGAGAAAAATCGAAGCGGCCATATCTATTTCGTTCGTAGCTTAGCATATTTTACTAACGATTGGAAATGGGCAAGACGAACACTACGGACAGGAACCGTTCCCTTACTCCATTATAGTTGGCTACAGTAACATTCACTCGGTACATACCGGACCTAATGGTACTACTAATAGGACAGAGGCTTTTCTTGGCTTGCGGCGTACTGGAAATGTGAATGCACTTTCTCCGTTGGACATTCAATTAGTTCCATTTACGCCATTAGTTGACCCGTCGGTGCGTGTGAGTGTGTTTTTCCTCATTATCTCGCTTTACTAAACTGCCTTCTATTTCCTGCCTCCGTCTAGCTCCCCCTGGCGGGACTGATCACCCTAGCGACAGCTCAGTACGGGCCGGCACCGCCGAGGCTGAACATTCCGGGCGCCATCGCGTTGCCGCCGATCCGCGAGGAGCGCCTCCTGCCGCAGCAGCCCCCGCAAGTAATACGCGTGCGGCGTCCGGGCGCGGTGCGTCTCGCCGCCCCGAACGCCATCCACCACCAACAGCCCTCCGCTCTTCCCAAATTCCACGATCCGAGCACGGCGGAACACAAGCCGGTCACCGAGGAGCCGGAGGACGACTTCCGGCCCGCCTTCATCCCGCAGCTCCAACAACCCCACAACTATCCCTCTCCGGCACCGCCGTCCCCGGTCGCCACCCCCGCCACCCTGCAGCATCCGATCCCCGCGGACCAGCAGGCGAACGAGCGCGAACTACAGCAAAATGTTCTCTCTCGCTTCAATGCACAGGAAAACCGGCCGGCACCGATTCCGCGCGCCCAGATCCCGGAGCGCTTCTTCGCGACCGATAAGGAACCGCAGCGGTTCGCTGCCGAGCGTCCGCAGCCACAGCAGCAGCAGCAGCAGCCCGCTCCCAAGCAGTACCGGCCCGCGCCGCAGCAGCAGCAGCAGTCGTTCCGGCAGCCCCAGCAGCAGCACTTCCAGGACGAGGACCGCCGACCGGCCCCGCAGCACCAGCAGCCGGCTCGTGTGCACTCGCAGGCGGAGCAGGACCGCAAGCGCAAACCGGTCGCGCAGATCCTGCGCAAGTGGCGCGACGAGCACGAGGACGGCTCGATCACGTGGGGCTTCGAGAATGACGATGGCTCGTTCAAGGAGGAAACGATCGGCATTGACTGCGTCACCCGGTAAACTTGCGAAACAATAACTCGCGAACGATGGTCCCCCGGCCCAGGCCGAATACATGGATAACCCATGCATGGTACAGGTCAACTGAGACTAATGTTTCTTCGTGTTTGATTCTAATTCTTTGCAGCGGACGCTACGGGTACGTCGATCCGGACGGTGAGAAGCGCGAGTACAACTACGAAACCGGCATCCAGTGCGACCCGAACCGACGCGACGAGGACGAAGACGATAACCTGGAGGTGGACTATCAGGAAAACAAGGCCGTCCTGCCGAACGGCGTCCGGCTCGATCTGAACAACATGGGCAAGAAGCAGTCGAAGCGACCAGGCGGCCAGCAACAGCAGCAGCAGCAGCAGCAGCAACAATACTACCGTAACTAAGTGCCGTCCGCGCTCGGCTCATCTTCCCCGCAATGTGTCGACAAGCGTAAGCAACCGAGGAGTTGATCTTGTAGGAGAAAGTTGTATTTATAACACACATGCGCTTGTATTGTACCGAGGGATCTACTGTTTAGTTCGTACTTTTCAAAGACTTAATAAAGCGGGAACTACATCAAACGATGCAGGGTGAGACGAGAAATAAAGTTCTCCATTACGATGCGAGTGGTGTGTGTGAATGGCCACGCTTGAATAATAATTCCACTGACTTTCCTTATCTGTGCGTTTACTTGGCTAATCGAAACAATGCAAACCTGCCACTATCTACACCGGATATCACCGAGGAAACTGTTATGTCCGCTTCGGGGTTACCGGCTCCAATCGTTTCTTTTCCTTGTGCCGATCCAGCGCCCTCTATCGTCCAGTAGTCGAATCGGCTTGCACGCTCTGCGAGTGCAATATTGTTTGCTGCACGCAGCTCAACGTCGATAATTCCTTAATTGCAACCCCGAAACGATGCCATCCTTCCTGCAACGTGTCGACAAGCGGAAGCAACGACGAATTTATGTTGTTGAAGAAAGACGTATTTATTACACACATGCGCTTATTGTACCGAGGGATCTACTGTTTAGTTTGCACTTTTCTAAAACTTAATTAATAAAGCAGGAAATACATCAAACGTTGCAGGGTGCGACGAGAAACAAAGTTCCCCGTTACGATGCGACCGGTGTGTGTGAATGGCTATCGCTTGAAAAATGATCCCACTAAACTGTCCGTTTCTTTTCTAATAGAAACATGTGTCCAAACAACGATAGTTTCCATTCTTTTACGTTTTCTACATGAACGTAACCTCAATGAATGCGGTCATGTGTACCTTGCAAAAAAAGGTCCGGTTACATCTTCACAAAAAAACGGTTCGTTACGGTCCAGGCTTATCCTCGCTGCCTAATACGGTCGCTGTCGTCGATTCGGTGGGATCCGGTTCGGTGGAGTAATGTTGATATCCATAAAATCTCCGATGGTGAACTTGGCTTGCGCCAGCGTTTTCGAATCATCCGCGCCCTTCTGGCCGGAACAGGTTACACCGATCTCACGCATCCGATAGTTCGAGGTACGGTCCGGGTACACGATGGCAAAATCGAAATACGTGCCTTTCCGGCGCGTCTCCGGGTTCACGTCGCGCACGAGCGTGGTCAGTTCGCGTAGCGTGGCGTCCATCCAGGTGTAGATTTGTAGCTCGTTCGAGGGCACATTGCCGTAGGCGAACTCGTTCGCCGAATGATGCCGTCCGGTCGAGCAGAACACTCGCAGCAACAGCGGGCAGGTCTAAAAATGAAAGAAATGGGATTAATTTCCCGGGTCTGGTTGAGCTAACACAACATGAGGGCGCCCAACGCATCGGCTCGGCCGGCGTCTGTGGCTAGTACCTTCTCACGATCGACCGCTTTGGATGGTTGCGGTTTTTCCTCAACGATCATTGACTCTAATCCTGCCATTGTGATTGATGCACTGCACAGTAAAGATATTGATTGACCCACCGGTTATTGATAAGAAAAGCACTTTTATCCCTGCAATCGTTGGAACTTCACTCGAAACGCTACCCGCAAACAAGTACACTGGGAGATTTGTTTGACATTTTGCCGTGCCTTCATTTTGACACCAGGTATCTATACACAAGCGAGGTTCGTGCACAAGGTTGAGAGATGCTGGAAATGCCAAACTAATTTTGAACAACTGTGGCGTACGTTTAAATTGCCAAAATTTTGCTTGCTTTGAAAGTTAATCAAAAAATTGGGTTTATATCATTTTCATATTTATTGATTAATCGATTCTTGCACATTTGTATGTATGGGATGAGATTATAAATAAAGTTAATGCCTTTTTGCCATAAATTCTATTCACTGTTCGCATAGATTGGAGAATTTCTAATTGGAAGGAAACGCGATCACCTCGATAGCGGTCTCTACAAAAAGTCTACTTCTTGAGGGCAGCTTTTAGCTCGTTCATCAGCATCGACCCGACGACTAGCTTCTCGCAGTTGACGGTCATCGAATAATCATTTCCCCCGCCCGAAGGCGTTTCCTTCCTCTCCAGCACTATCAACACCAGACTTTTCGAACTCATCGTTTGTCCAGCGAACAGGAAGCGCTGCGAATCGCCCGTTCCCACTTGGGCAACGTTGGTTGCTTCGAAGATCGCCCGGTGAAGACTTTTGGTATCCGGTGAAATCGATTCGCCCAACGGCAGCGTGCAGGAATGTTCCGTCATGCCTCGCAGTTTTGCCCGCTCACTATCGAACGCACCTTCCGCGATGGCCACCGAGCGTACCATCTCCCCGACTGGCGCTTTCAGCGTGACCTGGCTCGTGCCGCTGCCGGATCGGATCTCGAGCGTCACCGGTTGGGTCGAATCGTTGAAATCGACACCCAACATTCCCGTCGTCGTTTGGCCCGGATTGAGCCGAGCAATTGGGGCGAAATCGTGCACCGCCACGCCCGCCGGAAGGTTCACCTTTTTCCCAACCGCTATGTCGAGCAGTTCCACATTGCCGTGGTTGGTGAACGTCAGCTCGACCGACACCATGCGCGAGGAGAACAGATGTGGTGCTCGCACGAACCGATACTCGATGCTGAGACCGAACCCGTTCACTTTGTTCAGCAGTTCACTCTTCTTCGTCGGAATGAAACTGGGCCCGACCAGCTCAATTGAAGCACCACCGGCCACCCCAGGAGTGGCGTCCAACGGCGTCAGAAAGCCACCCAGCGAGGGAGTCATCACGGGCCCGATCGGTGGAATGTCGTCCAGATCGAGCAGCAGGTCTAAGTTGCTTTTCGCCGGGACGTTTGCAGTCGCTTTCGGAGTCTCTTTAACCGGTTTGGTTTGCTTCGCTGGTTGAGCTTTGGGAGCGCCTTTCACTACCACGGACGAGGATGACGCCGAGGAGGATTCGTAGCTACCACTGCTATCGCTCTCACTGTCCTCCGTGGAGGTTTCCTGCTTCGACTGACTCGTGCCCTCGACTTCGTTGTACGCGCTCTTGCTGAATCGTTCCTCACTTCGCTTGCTAGCCTTTGCCGCTTTGCTGCTGTTGCGCTTCTTTCTTGCAGCCTTCTGCCCTACGGTCTCTTCGTTTTCGCTTGCCGACGACGAATGGCCGCTACTTTCCTCGCTATCGCTACTGCCGCTGCTGCTGCCACTTCCACTGCTGCTCGAACCACTACCGGAGCTTCCCGATGATCCCGCCGATGAGGACGAGCCCGATCCGGAACCGGATGAGGAAGACGAAGCAGTCGAGGCACCCTCCGTCGTGGTGCTACTGCCATCCTCCGACCCGGAGTAGAAGGATTTCGATTTCTTCTTCCGTCGATCGCCACCACCTCCTCGGCCCGATCCGGGATATTCTGCGTTCCCCCCACCGCCCATCGGTGCCGGCGGTTCCACGTGTCGCACCGTATTGTCGGGCGCCTCGGTGGGCCACACCGGCAAATCCTGGTACCCGTTCGTGGGCATATTGAGATAGTGGGACAGCGAGCCGAGCTGATACTGCCTCCGTCCGTGGTACTTGCTCTCCAGTGTTGGGGCCGCCTTCTCCGATAGGAAAATCTGCCTCGCGTGCTTCGACAGTATCGAGCCTCCGTTCGTTGCATCTGCACCGTTGCTGTTCGCCGATGAGCCGAGCAGGAACGGCTTCAGGAATCGGGCCCGATCACGAATGTCGTAGTTCGGATCGTACCGGGCGAGATTGTGCAGGTGCTGGCAGAGGAGCGTCGTCTGCGCGGGGTTGGTGATGTGCAGCTTGACGGCGAGGTTCAGCACCTGCAGCTTCACGATGTCCTGCTCGTCGATGAAGCTCTTGACGGCCTTCCGCAGCACGTCCGGGGCGATTTTCGGTACCTTCTCGTTGTACTCCCCGATGAGCCACAGGATGGCAGCACGGGCGGCCGGAACTTGAATGAAATCGAGCAGTTTGGCCATCTGGGAGATGATCTCAAAGTGTTCCTCCTTCTGCGTGTGCAGTAGCTTCTTTATCACGACCACACTTTCCGCTACAACGTACTCTGGAAACGAAAGCGAAAAAAAAAAGAATCGTTTTAAAGTGTCCATCGCTCCACCGATCAATGAAAGACGGTTCACCTACCATCCTTGTTGGAGAGTAGATGCACCAACCCACTCAGGCACGTCTCGGTGACCTCCGAGATCGACACGGCGCACCTGCCGATGGCTTGAATCGTCGACGCTACAAACTCCTTATCGTTGCTACTGATGTACGTTTGGAATTCGCGCAGAATCACCGAAATGTTGATCCCCGTGGCCAGATTCGTCAATATCTCCAGCTTCAGCAGCTTAATGTGCGTCTGGTCGCTCGTGCGCACAAAGAACGACTTCAGGAATGGTTCGAAGATGGACTTGCGCTCGATCGACATCGACGCGATGCAGGTCAGCACCACGCTCTGCACTTCCTTGTAGCTCCGTAGCAGCCGGATGAGGGCCTTGGCCACGATCTCGACCTCGTTCCGCGGTGCCACGTGATGGTACAGCTGGGCGACGGCCATCACCACCGACGCGTTGCGACTCTGGAGCAGGGGTTTCGTCTGCCGGAGCAGCATCCGGTGATCCACGTCGAGTATGTAGGTTTTGCGTGGCGAAGCAATCGAGCCGTCCTTACGCTTCCCATCGGATGCATCCGAATCGGAATCGTCTTCATAGAATGGTTTGTTTTCGGCGTCTCGCACGTCAACATCGTCCTAGAAGTGAAAAAAAAATCGTATAAATATATTGCGTTCTATAATCACTACCCTTGATGAAACTGTTCTGTTTTTGTGTATGCGTACATCTGCATTCGGATCCAGAAATTGCGTTCGGGCGTAGCGCGTAAGCATGTTTATGATAAGGACCTGACCCCACTCATCCACATCGGCCAAGAGATTGCACAGCTTGCGGTAGTTCTTATGAATCAGCTCCGTACGCTCGGGGCACACCTCCTCGAATGCCATTACCGCCGACCCCACCACCAACGTGGTGCGATCGGCCAGCAGCTTTTCAATCACCACCATCAACTCATCCTTCTGCTCCGGATCGAGACTGTAGAGCTTCGGTATTGCGTGCGCAGCCGTCTTTCGCACGTACGGGCTCATGTCGGACGCAGAGTCGCGAATGGCCAGCATCACGATCGGCACGATCATCGAAACACGGATGCTCGAGAGAACCCGCAGCGCACTGGCCCGAATCAGCTGGTTCGGGTCTTTCAGGGCTCGCTGGAAAGTGGAAATGGAGAGGAGCGCCAAATCTTGCTGCTCCTCGGCGTACCGGACCAGATAGACGTACACCAGCTTTTTCACCTCGATGTTTTTCGACACCACATTCTTCACCACCGCCGGGAACAGATCGGACGCGTCACGGCCCTTGGCGATCATGCCGATGATGCGTTTCATTGCCTCCAGCTTCAAGCTATCCTTATTGCTATCAAGCATCTGCTTCAAATCGTCGTGTCTGCGGTTGAAGAAGGTGATAACTTATATGAACTGAATGGCCAATGGACGCATTTCCCCCCTGCGGGAGAACAAATCTCTGGCTACTGGGATACATACTTTTTGTAATCGGCATGGAAACATCCTCCCTCGTTCGCGTACTCTATCACCTCGGTGCGCTCGTTTCCATACGCGGTCGATGCCAGAGCACTTACGCCGATGGCGGCCGATCCCGATGAAAGCATTTTGTCGGACTGATACGGTCAACAATAAATTTTCTTCTAACAAATTTCGACAAGATGAAGGAGACAGTTTTCTTCCGCGACTGTAATTGATTGGCGACGACTCAAACTACAACAAACTTGCCAACTAAACATATGGCGAGGTGTATATACCAAAGGTGTGCCGGAAGTATTTTTATTTAGTTTTAGTTTTTATTTTGAAATTCCATTAATTTAGAATTTTGATGAAATTGCTCTTTAGTTTGTAACCTGTGAAACTTGGTGATTATTTTCGTAGATTCATAAGGATCACTTTTTCGAGAAAATTGAATGAAATAGACGGGATGAAACAAGCCCTGAGTGCATCATTTTCTGAAATGTCAACTTTTCTGCTCAAACAAACACCGGCACCGGTTTGTAGAGAAACAATCCGAAAAAAGGCAAAGCTAAGAATGTCCGATACGGATAGTAGCGAGGACGAAAACAGTGCCCGGCTTCTAGCGTCGGTCGATACATCCTTTCTCAGTGATGCGCTCTACAAACCGAAAGAGGTTGCCACGAAGGAAATGGGGGGCAAGGAAAGCTCGAACATTGTTTCGGAATCCGATCGTAAGTGACCGCCATGCATCGGATCGGAGTGACCGTTTTTGCAAAACGAAAACAAATTACAACGTTTTTTATTTGTAGCCATCAAAGCCGATGCCCCCAAGTCGAATCGATATCTGGTGGAAGAGGACGCAATTTGGAAGAGTGATCTTAACGTGCCCGATTCGATGAAGAAACACTTGGCCGGAAAGCTGTCTCAACTGATCGGATCGATGATCGCGTTCGATGATGTTTCAGCCGGTCAATCCACACCCACTGCTAAAAAGCGGCAAAAGGAGGAACCCGCGGGGTTCGGTGTTCGCTTGCTGTCCAGCTTTCAGGAGTGCATAGAACCAACCGTTAATGTGCCTTTTGTGCAGTCAAAACCTACGCCCATCCTTCGAAGAGTGATCGAGGGTGAAACGGAACCGAACCGTGCGGATAAAATAGCGTCATCAGTGTCCTCGCCGGACAATTTTACGGAGGAAGTACGCCACTGGAAAGCGCCAAAGCGAAGATCGACCGTGTTCCACTATACGAAGAAAGGGAATGGGCTTTGCATCGAGAAGGAGCACGTGCCACCGAACGAATTTACGGCAGCGCGCTTAAAGAATGGTTGGGATGAAAGTAAGATCAAAACGTTCAAAAGAAAATCAGAAAATGTCCCACAGTGAAGTTGGTTAAAAAATACTATCTATCTGTTTCATTCATGTGTACATAACGAATCGTTAAGCGTGCAATTGGGGCGGGTGTCTGTCTCACTTCACAATATAACATTTTGAGCGTTGGAGAGTCCCGGGGATTCGTTCATCGTGCATCGGTCTGCTACACCTCCGAATGGGAGTATATCTTCGGGCTGAGGACGGCCACATCCAGCAGCTTGTTGAATGTTTCTCGCACCTCATCGACCAGTTTTTCGGCGTGCTGCAACCGGCGGCTCTGCGAGCGCACCTTGCAATCCTGCCCGACGAACAGCGACGGAAGGGAGGTGGAACGGCCGAGTGCCGATTGCGATTGTACTATCCGGCCGAGCTGAAGCAGAAACAGGACGCATTCGTCCAACAGGGGCGGGAAGGCTTCGGCAAACCGCACAATGCAAGGCAGCACGGCACGAAACATCTCGATGCGGGTATCACCGGAAAGAACTGTAAGATGAAGAAGGATGACAAAAGGAGGGATTATGCTAGTTGTTTCTTTTTGTTTTCGGTTGGGTTTTCTATCCTACCTCCCAACAACGTGGAAAGCGTGTTGACACAAAGCTTCGCTATGCTCAATGATTTTGGCAACGCGTACTGCAGGGAAAGATGAGACGCCAGGTCGATGGCGAATATCTGCTTATCCATCTCGGCCATACTGAGCAGCTCCGGTATGAAATCGAGACAGATGTGCATCGACGGGATGCCGCGCACCGTCATCGCTAGCAGCTCCCGCGGGTAACCCTGAAAGTGCACCAGCTTGGCCAGCGACGGTTCAGCAATGAACACCTGGTGAATGTACGAGCAGATCACTCCGCGCACCTCCCGTAGCGCCCACAGGCGGCCCGGTTTGCTGCGGTCTTCCTCCTTCTCCAGGCACGCCTCGAGCAGTATCTGCACGCCGACGCTCTCCTGCGACGCGATCAGGGCCAGCTTCAGCTCCTCCCGATCGTTGTCCGCCTTCACCTGGTTGCCGACGTCGATGAGCGGCTTGTCGAGCATATGGCGGGAAAGTTGGCTGCGCGAGGCGGCCAGAATCGCCTGCAGAATGCGCAGCACGATCGTGAGCGCGCTCGAGCAGCGGAACACTCGCTCGTCGCACCGCAACACCTGCAGCGGATCGAGCAGGATATTCTCCTGCGAGAGTGTGAAGTTTTTCGTTACATCGTCCGATGGCATCAGCGCGTTGATTGACATCACCCAGAGGCGCCGGGGGAAGATCGTGTTGAGGCGCATCCACACCTGCCGGTAGAGCTCCTGCAGCAGCAGCGGTATCGTGTGGTTGAGCGTGTGCTTAAAGTACCGGATGAAGGTGGGCGCCAGGGGCCAAAGGTCGGTGGGGGATTTGCGCATCATGCGGCGCAACAGTTTGATCGCCCGAGCCGGATTCAGCTCGATCTCCTCGAACGCCTCAACGATCGTGTGCTCACCGATGAACAATCCCGTCGAGCTGTCGTTGAACGGGATCAGCTCTTCGTCGATCCAATCGTCCACCAGTGACAGATGGGGGAAGTGGGTCACGAGCAGGCGTAGCAGCGGACTGAAGAGCGCACTGTACTCGTGCTGATTCTTCTGTGCCTGCTGCAGCAGATACTTGATCGGTAGCTCCGACAGAAACTCGTTGCTGTAGCTCTTCACCTGTCGCCCGCTCACGATGATCTGTGGCATGCTGCTTAACCGGATGTCCTCATACAGCAGCAGGTAGTAGAGGAGCAGCAGCTGGGGTGTCAGGTTCGGCTGCCTATTTCCCGTATCGTCCAGCTCGATCGTTTGCTGCGCGGCGTTATCTTTTTTCGCCTTATCCGCGGTGGGTGTGGGTGTGGCTGTCGGGGCGCTCTTGCCATTTTGCAGATCCTTATTCCACAATCCGGCGGCGTTCTGAAACACCTGCTGAATCTCCTGCTCCGAGAGCGCCTTGTGCGTGTGCTGCTCCTGCTGAACGCTTCCCTTCTGGTTCGGCAGGATGATCGAGCTCACGTACACCTCGATCAGGGCCGGCAGCACCGGGTGCATCGGCGTGACCGAGTTGCAGATCTGCCGATAGATCCAGCTCTTGATCGGCACCTTGTGCTTCGAGAAGGCACGCGACTTCAGCAGCTGGTGGATGCAGTGCACCGGCAGGTAGCCGGGGATGGTCGCGTTCAGGTTTGGCGTGACCGGCACCTTGACGGCGTGCGCTGCCACCACCTGCTCGGTGAAGATTTCTTGCGTGAAGATGTGCTTCATGCGCGTGATCGTGTTCGGGCGGAGGGAAAACTTCATACCGAGCGTGGCGCAGGCCAGCTCACAGATGTGCGTCAGCTGATTGCCGTGGAAGTGGATCGCCATGAGGAGCAGCATTTCGCCGAACGAGGCCGACACGTCGCTGACGCTCTCAAAGTACGCCTCCTCCTTGATCAGCCACTGGATCCACTCGATCATCTTCGCTTCGTGCGACTGGTGCGCGATGAGCGAAGGGCACGCGATCAACATGCACAGGCCCAGCGAAACGAAGCGAATTCCGGCCGGAGTCGGCGGAGGTTTCGAGGTGATCAGCTGCATGAGCAGCTGGATTTCTTCGTCGAAGAACTTTATCCCCGAAATGCCCCGCAAGGCACAGTACAACCGTAGGATGGCAGCTGCCTGTACGACCAGCTCCTCCGGTAGCGACCCATTGACGGACTGCAAGATACTGTTCTGCAGCTGTTTCAGCAAATCCTCCCGCAGCTGGTGCAGCACGTCGCCTTTCCGCTTTTGACTCGTTCGAATGTAAAGCGCAAAGCTGGAGCGAATGTTTTGGTCGTTCCCCAGCAGCAGCCCCGACACGAACGCCACCAGGTTCTGTGGATCCTTCAGGCTCAGTTTGATCATCAGCGACGGCATCTTGACCGTTTCCACGCAGATCGTACGCATCGACAGGGCCTGGCTGGGGTTCATTTCGCTCAGCTCGTACAGTGCCGCCAGCTTCACCCGCCCATCGGTCGTGTCCTCGTCGCTGTTCGTGATCAAAGCCGTCGCCACCTCACGAAAGCAGTCGGGCATGTTGGCCACGATCCAGCACACAATCTTGCAACCGTTGCGCACGTACAGCAGCGTTTCGATCACTTCCTGCAGGTTAAGCAGCGAAGGCAGCTCGGCCAGCGCGATGCAGATGATGTCCGCTATTTCCTCCAGATAGATTTCATTGTCAAACAGCTCCGACGGACGGATGGTTAGTTCATTGGAGGATGACTTTTGCAGCGACGCCTGGCTGGCAAGCTCGTTGATCTGCGCCTGAAGATAGAACAGTTCCGATAGGACCACCCGCACCTTGTTGGTACCGTCGGCCCTCTCGAAGCCCATCACGATGCCATTCGGAAGACTGTGAAACTGTGCGGAGTCCTGCGTTGTGTAGCCAATCTTTTGTCTGGAAGTAACGGGCAAAACGAAACCCATTCTAACAATTGCATTTTTGCAAAGCACAATAGCGAACAAACCTGATTTGTTGTTCCTTTTTCACGTCGATCTCCAGCTCGTGATAGTTGACTTGCAGCAGGGACACGATGTTATTTACCACCTCGATTCCGACCAGCAGCGATAGGATTTGCTTTCGCGCGTCGGCCCAACCCTTTGTGTTGTCCAGCGGTGAAAGCAGACTCATCCGTACCAAGCAAGGAAGCAGCGGTCTAATTTCCTGCTGACTGCAGGTGGCCAGTTGCGCTATGTCCAGGTTTTGCATAGCGTTGAACGCTTTAGCGGTTACCGGGGCGAAGTTCATCGTTATCGAAGTGTGAGCCACTTGCGATGCCCGATTCCCTGACGACCCCGAAAACGCTTATCTGATGGATTATTTCAGACGATGCCACCACCCGGAGCCGCAGCGCACCAGCAGCGTTCTGCGATAACTGGACAAGCAGGAGAGAGTGTTTTGATGCCACAACGAATGTGACATTTGTAATGACACGGCTTTAACTTTATTTATCGTTTTTAATCGGTCGCAACTGAAACGATAAGAATCAATTCCTGTTTCAAAACCAGTTTTGTGAATTGGCCAAACGAGGCGGGATTGTTGAGACAAATTTCTGCTTTACTCGTAAACCGATCAAGGACCTAATACATATTGTTTTTTTTTTTGCTAGGACATACCGTTTAGGAACACTTGAACCACCGTTCCTTTTAACCACAAAACGATAAACACGTCGCTGACCAATGATTCACAAACATATTTTCCATCACTATTGTGCTGACAATTCCGCTGAAATATCGTAGACTGCCGGCGCTACAGAGTTTCATCCACTCTTTCATAATTGTGATGAAAATCAAAAACGTGTTTGAAAACAAACCAAAAAAAAAAAGCCTACAACAGGACCCGAAAACCCGTTGATGCAAGCTAATTTTAAATTGCTATTTTATCGTTAATAGTATCGAAAAGTCGCGCATCACAAAAAAATCTTGTAAGAATCATCGGCAAACATCTTCCACCATTTAAATGCGACATTGTTGAGCACAGTAGGCTAGTATAATCACGATGACCCATAGCAACCAAGGGGTATATAAGTAGCACCGAATCGTTTAATAAATTCAGTCATTATTCTTCCTTCAAACTCTGCTAAGAGGTTATGGGCCCAGGAGGTTTCTGAAATAGAAAACCAGATCAAGATGGAAACAGTTCAAGTAAGTTCCAGAATTCAACCAGGTGGTGGCGATGGCAGCCAAACTGAAGCAAGAAGCGCTCGAGTTACAATGGGAGCTGTTGCAATGCCGGCCATAGAAAAGTTGAAGGGACGTGAGAACTATTCGACCTGGGCGTTTGCGATGCGGATGATTCTGATCCGTGAAGGAAGTTGGAATGCCGTTGAGCCTGCAGAAGGTGAAATTGTGGCAACGGAAGTGAAAATGCGTGCGTTGGCAACGATCTGCCTTAGCTTGGAAAACTATAATTTTAGTCTTGTCCAAGATGCGCAGGATGCAGCGATGGCATGAAAAAGTTGGCCACAGCGTTCCAAGATACCGGCTTGACTAGAAAGATTGGCTTGCTCAGGAAATTAACGAATATCCGTTTGGCCAATAGTTCAAGTGTGGAGGAGTATGTCAATGAATTGATGACAACCAGTCATAAGCTTGCTGCGATCGGATTCAAGGTAGACGATTCATGGTTGGTAGCATTGCTTTTAATGGGATTACCAGACCACTACGAACCGATGATCATGGGGCTGGAGGCTTCAGGAGCGAACCTGACGTCGGATGCAGTGAAAGCTAAGATTCTCCAAGATGTACAAGTGGAACGAAAGTATGTTAGTAGCAACGACGAAGGCGCCTTGTACACGCGTGGTGTGAATAAATCAAAGGTGCAATTCAAGAAGCAAACGATGAAAACGTGCTACAATTGCAGTAAGCCGGGACATTTCGCAGCCAAATGTCCGCTTGCAGGTGCTTCTAAGGCGAAAAGAAAAGAGAACTCGTTTTCGAGCACATTTGCGATTGGTGATGTTGAAGCTGAGTCTTGGTATTTTGATTCGGGAGCGACTTGTCATATGGCCAGACCGAATAAGAACTTCATCAATGAGAGAATGTTACACCATACAGTTAAAACTGCGAATAATGGCATCATGAAAGCTTCGGGGAGAGGCACTGTTAATTTGAAAACTCCGGATGGAAACATCAAAGTGCGAGAGGTACTGAAAATTCCTGATTTGAGGACGAACTTGCTTTCGGTAAGTGCAATTTGCAAGAAAGGAAACACGGTGATCTTTACTGCGGACGAATGTAAAGTGTTTAATTCAGAAGGCGAGCTGGTGATTTCCGGTAATGAAGAAAATGGCATGTACCGAGTGAATCAACTGGAGCAGGCGTTTCTGATAAATAACATTAACCTGTGGCATAGAAGGATGGGCCATCTGAACGAGACAAGTTTGAAGCAGATCAAACATATGTCAGATAATGCGAATTTTCAAGCTGAGAAATTGCAGGATTGCACAGCATGTCTGGAAGGGAAGCTTGCTCGAAAACCATTTCCGAGGAGTGATTCCAAGGCATCCGAACTGTTAGAGTTGGTGCATTCCGATCTCTGTGGGCCAATTGAAATACCATCCTTGAGCGGCAGTAGATATTTCGTCACGTTCGTAGATGATGCAAGCAAGCGAGTTGCAGTGTATTTTCTCAAGACTAAGAACGAAGTAATGGATGCATTCAAGTTGTTTAAGGCGAAGTCAGAGCGACAAACGAATAAAAGGTTGAAGATCCTAAGGACGGACAATGGACGAGAATATATTTCTGACGCATTTCAAAGAATGCTAGAGAAAGATGGTATCCGTCATCAGAAGAGTTGTCCGTACACTCCAGAGCAAAATGGCACGGCGGAACGGATGAATCGAACCCTGGTAGAAAAGGCTCGCTGTATGTTGAATGATGCTCGCATGTCAAAGGAATTTTGGGCAGAAGCGATATCAACGGCAGCATACCTAGTGAATCGTTCTCCGACAAGGTCTATTGGAAATAAAATGCCTGAAGAAATCTGGAGCGGAAAGAGGCCTGATTTGCGGCATATTAAAGTTTTTGGTTCAACAGTGATGATCCATGTTCCGAAGGTCAAGCGAAAGAAGTTTGATCCAAAAGCAGAAAAAGGTGTGTTAATTGGATATTGCGAGGACACAAAAGGATATCGGGTATACAATCTGAAAAGGAACAAAGTCGAGATCAGCCGTGACATTGTTGTGTTTAGTGAAGAGCCATGTTCCAGTTCAGAAATTGTGAGTAATCTTCAACCAGTGAAATTCTTGGAATTGTTCACAGCAGATATAATGATACCGGTTGAAGATGGGGAAACATCGCAGATAACTAGACCAGTTGAAGCTGTGGAAAATTGTGAAGAAACATCGCAGCTTACTAGACCAGCTGAAATCGTTGAAAATTCGGAGAATATACCGCAGCCAACTAGATCAGTTGTAGAAAATCGACAAGAGTTGAGGAGAAGTGTTCGAGAACGTAAAACTCCAAAAAGATATAATGAATTCATTAGCTATAACACCATTTCATTAGTTCCAATAGAAGACATTCCGCAAAGTTACGAGGAAATGATGCGGCGGCCTGATCGTAAGCACTGGATCGAGGCAATGAAGCAAGAGATGTCGTCACTGAGTGAAAATCAGACGTGGGTTATTACTGACCTTCCAGAGGGTCGTAAAGCCATCCGGAACAAGTGGGTTTTTGCCATCAAGAGAGGACATAACGGGAATGTTGAACGATACAAGGCGCGACTTGTTGTTAAGGGATGCTCACAGAAACCAGGAATTGACTATGAAGAAGTATATGCTCCTGTAGTGCGATATTCAACAGTTCGTTATCTGATGGCAGTGGCAACGAGATTTGATATGGATGTGGATCAAATGGATGTGGTTACCGCATTTTTGCAAGGCGAATTAGGCGACGAGCAGATTTTCATGGAACAACCCGAAGGATTTGCAGTTACAGACGGAAAAGTATGCCAACTGAAGAAAGCGTTATACGGCTTGAAGCAATCGAGCCGGATCTGGAATGCAAAACTGAATGAAGTGCTACAAGAATTCGGCCTACAACGATCGCGGGTGGACACATGCCTGTACTGGATGATAAATGAAGGAAACATGTTGTTTGTTACGATATACGTTGATGATTTGCTGATATTCACGAATGATAATCGACTGAAAACGCGCCTAAAACAATTCTTGATGCAAAGATTCAAAATGAAAGACTTAGGTTCGGCGTCACATTGTTTAGGCATTCGGATCAAGAGAGATCGACGAGCAGGAATAACATTGTTAGATCAGCAGGTGTATATCGAGGATATAATTCGACGTTTTGCAATGGTCGAAGCAAAGCCAGCAGCAACTCCACTGGATCCGAGTCTCAAGTTAGAAAAATCGATGTCACCGAAAACGGAAACTGAATCAGCGGAGATGAGAAGCATACCATATAAGGAAGCTATTGGATGTTTATCTTTTGTGGCTCAAACAACTCGACCCGATATTGCGTTTGCAGTAAATGTTGTTAGTCAGTTTGCTTCAAATCCTGGAAGAGCACATTGGAAGGCTGTTAAGCATATCATAAGATATCTTAAAGGAACGATGACTAAGACACTGCAATATACAAAAGATGAAACAGGAGGATTGGTAGGATATACCGATGCCGATTGGGGAGGAGATGCTGACAATCGCAGATCGACTAGTGCATATGTTTTTACAATGCAAGGGGCAGCCATAGTATGGAACATAAAGAAGCAACCGACAGTGGCTCTTTCGTCTTGTGAAGCGGAGTATATGGCACTTTCACGAAGCATACAAGAGGCCATGTGGTGGAGAAATTTGCGATCTGAATTTACCGAAGTAGGACCAGTTCCAATATTCTGCGATAATCAGTCTGCAATCAGCATCGCGAATAATGGATCCTACAATCCCCGAACAAAACATATAAGCATCCGCTACCATTTTGTGCATGAAAGCCTGGAAAATCATGTTGTGAAATTGGATTACATTCCCACCTCGAATCAACCGGCTGATGGGTTGACAAAGCCAATGATGAAGCAGAACCAGGAGAAGTTTTGCCATTTTATGGGAATCGTAGATTAGGGAGGAGTGTTGAGCACAGTAGGCTAGTATAATCACGATGACCCATAGCAACCAAGGGGTATATAAGTAGCACCGAATCGTTTAATAAATTCAGTCATTATTCTTCCTTCAAACTCTGCTAAGAGACATGAACTACATTTTACTAGTAATCGTTCATTTAAATGCGACATGAATTCTTCCATGTTCGTCTTCTCCTGAACTCAAATCTCTTGTGTAATGTGATAACGTACTCTGACGCATCACCGTTGTATGCAGCCTATCAGTCATCATGTTTCTATTTTTAGTGGGCATCCATTGATTGCATTTACCACTGCTCCAAACGATTATCTTCACCTTTACCTTGTACCGGTATGCCGCACCGAAACGCACGGTGACAAGGTTTTCACGATCTTTCGTCTGCTGCGTGGTACCCGATGGGTACCGATGGTATCGCCACCGAACCACCTTAGCCATGAACGTGGCGAGCAATTCGAATAATTTCTGTCATCACGTACGATTGTCGCCACCATGCGCGCATATAAAGCAGCCGAAAGCGCCCAGCGGTGGGAGGTTCTCCCGAATCCACCAAATCGACCTGATGCCAAACCTCCAACGAAACCGTAGCGTCCCTAATCGTATTCCGTTGTCGGCGGCCTAGTGAATCAGTTCGTGTGTGAGTTGCTTCTTGGATGGTTTGCATGATTTTCAATAACTTTAAAATCAAAAACAGTGTGATACTGAGAGAAGTTCCAGGAGGTGTGTACGACGAAAGTGAAATTCAGCTGCAAAATGGCTCGGAGCTGCATCTGTTTCACTGTGATAACGATCCTTTCTATGGTGGGTTTGGAGATTTCGGCGTCCTTTAATGCAACAATATTCTAATCTCAACAATGTCTTACATACAATTGCCTCAGTTCTCGCTAGTGGTGTGTAAGCCTTTCCTCGGGGATCTGCTTGCACGTGCGATAGCATCTTCCTCGAGTCCCGATGACCCGCAATCTCACATAAGTGATTTTCGAAATATGACTAAAATGGACACGAAGGCTGAAAAACTGCAAAACGTGGCTGCGAACGGTGGTTCATCGTCGAACGAAACGGTAGAATCACTCAGCGACGTCGAGTTACCAGAAACTCGTCCTCCAAGCTTTATCATGAGTCTCCCGGCAAGCAGTTTGTGGCAGTCCTGGAACAGGACCAAGATATTGTCCCGAATCGTTGACGACATCGTAAAACCAGTGCACGAGCGAATCAGTTTAGTGTTTCAAACGCTTGTCGCTAGAACTGGCCCCAAAGACAGCGCTGGAGACATGGCCCACGGGAACAGTAAGCTAGAAGACCTAGAAAAACTTCTAGCAAATTCCACCGATGACAATGACTCGGAAGAACTGGTTGCAGAGCTAGATCTGCTGCATCCAGAAAGTGAGCCCACGCTTATCGATCCATCGATGAACGGAAGCACTCTGCTCGGCCAGTTCCAGGTGCGAAGAAACATTCTCAGGCGTCGTGTAGCGAAGGCGCTATCGTCCATCACAGGGCTGCTGATACTGGCGGCAAACTCCCGTAGGGAGTCGAAACCACGTACCCGGCGGTCGCTTGAGTCGTCGACCGAAAGCGAAGCCCTGTTGGGCGATCGACCTGACTTCCTAGACGTTCCCAACGAGATAGATACGGATAGCGACGATGATCCGAAAGTGACAGCACTCCTGGAGACGGAAGACAAACTGGATCAACCTGCTTCCGAAGTGACTCCTAGGCGCAACTTCGAAACGGTTGGCATATTCATACTGGAGGTGTTTGGCTCGATCGCGGGATTTTCTTGGGGCATATTTAAACAAGTTCAGTCGCTGTTCGGGTAGGGAATGCGTTCAACACCAGCACAATTTTTGTACAATGAAATAGATCTAAGTTTGTGCATGTTTTACAATGATTTTGTAAGAAATACATATATTTGACATTCGTTGCGAGTATTCCTGATGTATATCACAATCCAAAAACCAAAGGCGGCACGACCTCCAACGCCATCGTGATGGCACTCGTCTTAACATCCAAGTCTGTGGAATGTGTGAAGGAAAATGGTCAGTTAGAAAATTATAACACCCACGTGGTTGTCGTTTCAACAACTACCTGCGATCATTTGCTTTGCTCGTGACACGACGTCCGACTTTTCGATATCCTTTCGTTGCAAAAGCTGCGTTAGAACGAACTGTAGTTGATCCTTTGCGGTAGGGAAGTTCATCCGATACATTTCGCTTAGAATTGCTTCCGAATAACCCTAGGGGAGCGGCAAGAGATAAGCCATTTTTTAGCTAAGCATTTTAAGATTAGTCTATAGACCACGTCATTTACCTCATAATAGTTGTACAAGGCCTTCTTTGCTTCTCGCTTGAGCAGATCGTACAGTACGAGCATGTGGAGGTACGGTTTCGTTGGAGGAACCCGCTTTTTACCCCCTTTCTTGACTCCCTTGTCCAGCACAACTGCGGACACCGGCCCCCGGTAGTAGTCATCGTACAGACGCCGGAACTCGTTTGCGTTGTCCTCGGGTCTCAGGGCCGGGGGGTCGTACGGTTCGCCGTTAAAGTCTTGCAGTAACTTCAACGGCAGATGATCCAGAAACTGCACATTGAAGAGGGCTGCCGAAAGAAAGTAGAAAACATAATTAAGCTAGTGCAGAACGATTCTACGACTCGGATGTCTTACAGTTCTGTTGCACCTGTTTGCGTTTGTTTTGCAGGAACCATTCGGCGAAAGGTTTATCACTCCAGAGCAAGCTCTCCGTGGCCACCTTGGGGGTTTCTGTTGTAGTGGTAGTCGTTGTTGTCGTCGTTGTCGTCGTGGTAGTCCTCATCGTCGTTGGTACTGCGGTCGGGGGTGGTTTTTCCGGACCATAGTAGCCCGGTTTGTGTGGGCTGGTTGGATGCAGGGTTGCATCTGAAGAAGGAAAATTTTAATTATTTTTTTTTTCATACCACAATCGGAAGAATACAAACCACCGGGTTTCACCGTAGTCATGACACCGACATCAAGAAGATTGGTGTCCGAAGGCTTGGTAGTCATCGTGGTAGGCGCTGCCGTTGGGCGTTTGGTGGTTGTTGTTGGTTTCCCACCGACTTCGGCACCAGGCGCACCCATTGTCGGCTCGTACTGGATCATTTCGATGCAGTGGTGCAAAATTTGCATCGTCACCGGAATATAGTTGTCCACCAGCAGAGGGCCCTTTTCTTCGGCTAATTTTTCAATCTCGTCCGCTGAAACATTATCGGATGCAGTGACCTGAAGTGAGCATTCAAGATCAGACAGTTAAAAAAACACACACACAAACGTTACAGATATGCGTATACACCTTACAATTTGTTTCACATTTTGAATTGATGCTAATCTATAACTACTAGCTCCTAAATGATATATTCAAAACCTGAAACATTTTATCTAAAACGATTAATACACCCCATTGCCATTTTGGCGAGTAACACAATCTTATCGAACGTTTTATGATCATCTAGAAATTTTCTTCACTATATCATATTTAAAAAAATATTGCATTCGATTCACATGGCAAAACTTTAA
The DNA here is from genome assembly GCA_914969975.1 of Anopheles atroparvus. Taxonomy (NCBI): domain Eukaryota; kingdom Metazoa; phylum Arthropoda; class Insecta; order Diptera; family Culicidae; genus Anopheles; species Anopheles atroparvus. The sequence continues at coordinate 36,136,168 of CAJZCY010000001.1, forward strand.
AATATCATCAACAATCAAATTCCTAATATAATAAATTTAAATAATCACAAATTGTTTGGTCACAATTAATCAATTTTATTGTTTTCAAACGAATTGAAAAATCACAATCACTCCAGCACACTCACCGATCGCACCAAAGCACCGCTCAAAACGGCCCAGGAAGCGAACAGGATGAACTTCAACGCACGGCCCATATCTCGGTCAACTCGGTTTGCCGTCTGGATGGGCACTGGTTCCGATACGTCACCTGCGGTCGATCGTACCCGCGGATGCCCACACTTCCATATCCAGTGCGAATTCCAATTCCATTCCCTTGCGCTTCCCTTTGCTGTCATCCATGTTCCTCCCCCCCGGATGCGTCGCCTTCAACCGAACCTGGATGAGGGCGCGCCAGCCGAGAAAAGGGGCACGCGACGCACGGTTCGCAATAGTAGTGTGTATATGCGAGATGCGATCGAACGGGAACGCGTACGCATGGCGCGGTGCGGTGTGGTGCACTCTTGGTTCGGCCGCGGTTTCTTCTGCTTTTTTTACGGTCGTATTTTCAATCGGTTTCACCCCGCACCAGTGCCCGCCGTCTTCCTTCCACGTCGACCGCGGGGTGCGAGGCTGGCGACCGATCGCGATCCGATTCGCAACCATTAGGTTCCGCGGCAATGTTGTCACTTTCTCTTCTTGGTCGGTGCGAGTGACGAACCGTGCGACAAAGTGGCCAAGGATGAGAAAGGGAAGGCAATAGAGTTGCGAAAGGGCACAGAGATAAACAAACACTCCATCCGATGGATGTGGCAGGCAGAAGAATAATCGCGATCGTTCTTGCGATCGTGATTACAGAAAGGCTTAGTTGAAAGAAAAATATAAGTACTTCTAGCAGTATCAGGACTGAGGTGTTTATAAACTAATAAGTGTGTCATATGAAGGCAAAAAAATCAGTGTAGGAATATTTTGCAATCAGATCTGTAAATCAAAGGAAAGTGAGAGAAATTTGCTGAGGCTTCATCTGATCAAATTACAGAACATTACGTTAATTAACAATAATAAACAGTTTGAAAACATAGCTGATTTATACCTTCGCTTTAGACGAGCGAGCTAATAGGTTGGTTTGAATTTTAATGAGGAATCTCACCTCTGTTTGACTGCTCCCCAGCGCACGCAACCGCCATGGTCCACCTTTCGAGGGAGAACCTGTTTTCTGAGCAATGTAACCGTTTGTTTACTGCCGACGCGCCATGCTGCCTTCGTTTTCGATCGCATTTGCTCGCCCGGGAGGAAGCGCCGTTTGACATTTGCCTTTCCGACATTTGAAAAGCGGATCAATTTAGTTTATCTGCCCCAAAAATTCCACACGATCAACACCTACACATACCGTGCGGTCATTGAACTCCCCCTCCGGAGCGTCATTATTCAATACGTGCGCGCGATTTGAATGTTGCCTGTCAAAAGAGCCATCCCGAGACTGGGTAAAACTGGTTCGCCCATTTCGTGCGGAAAAGTAATATCGGTGCGCGAGGAATTAGTGGTGGTAGTATTAGCGATGCATCCTCCACTGGACCCCTATTACGATCACATACGGTCGCCAGTCGAAGGCGTGGCCATTTTGTTCCCATAAATTATACCCCCAGTGCAGTGGAACGTGTGCGAAACGGGGCGATAAAAAAAACGCACACGGTTTAAGTTTGGTTGGTACCCGGAGCGAGCGTTTTTTCCATGGCATCGCTTTCGATGGCATTGAACTTGCCGCTAGGAGTAAAATGAAGGTCAAAAGACCCACCAGCCAGTCTTGAAAGGCCGGCAAAGGTCACTATCTGGCGATCAAGACGGATCGGTCGTCAGGACGCGCTAATGATTGATGATAATATTGGAACGATTCCGAAACCATTTCGCTGACGCTGAGGGCGTCCCCCAAAGGGATAGGGAAGGAAAGAAGAAAATCCTCATCGCAAGCCAGGTGGAAGGACGCGAAGGAAGACCCTTGATGGAAAGTTGTCGGATAAAACTTCGTGCAAATGCATCGGCGATGCAAGCGACGGCACAGAAACCGCGAATACGCGAAAAAGAAACGGATGCAGGGTGCGAATGCATTTTTCTTCGCATTTCTTGACTGTTTACTTTACTCCTGTCCGTCGCGAAGGAGGTGCTGAGTGGAACGGCAAGTTGAGATAGGTTGATGTATAGGCGTAAGAAATTAACACCTCGATGAACAACGCGTCGACCAACAGGTTTGAAAACCTTAGGCAAATATTAACTTAAGGAGCATAAAACGAAACGAGGCTTTCTAGGTCTCGTTACGCATTCTAATGGGGTATTCGATTAATGCAAATGAATTCACCTATTTGAAAGAAATTGAGATTAGCAAATAAAATGAAAAAAATACATTATGTAAAGCAAACGCAACAAGAGCTCTTCATATTTCACTTTAATATTAAGTCGCATTCTCTTAACAGTGGATAACAAAACCGTGAAACGAAATACCTTAATTTCACCGAGCTAAAAATAGCTTCCCGCGTATTGTACAACTGGTTGCAATCCAGGTTTCGTTGTTCCGTTCCGTCTTCATCCGCGTGCACAGTATACGAAAAATGCCTGCATCGAGAACCTGTTTTAATGAAAATTTAAATACACCGTCATCGCATTGTGCTGCTCCGAAATCCGTGAAGCTTTTATCCAACCGGGTCGATCGTAAATGGGTGGTGAAAGGGTTGTTGTTTATTTACATATTACGCCATGCGGAGGAAGTGCGTGACCAACTTCAACGGAGTACAGGGGCAAAACATTGCACTTAAAATTGCTTTAAAATCGTCATGGCTCTCAACATTATAACCGATAGAAAATAAGGAGTCAATCATAACTTTTCTTTCGTAAATTTTATTTATGCATATACCATTTTTTTTTTGTTACATCAACGATCCGCTTCGATAAGGGTGCATTGGACTTCACTTGTACGCCCATTTGCGTGTATGGGTGTTCCATTCACTTTACTTTTGCTCCGATATTGTGTGATACTGTATACGATGAACGAGGAGATTGTATGTATATTATATGTACCATATTTAAGAACTCGCATAGTCGCCCACTCCAAGCCAACCGCCGCCGGGAACCCCCGTAGACTGCCGCGTGTAAGTGTTACTGGTGCGCCCAGGCTAAGTTACGGTCAAAATTTTCGTAATTTATCACATTGTGTTCATTGATTTAAGTGTCGTGTTTATAACCCGCCCCCGAACTGTGGTGGCCCTTCTTGCATCTGAATAAGAAAGTCACTCTGAGAACCTTCTCTTAAAATACCGAACGTAATTTCAATTACATACATGTACCATACCACTCAGTAAATATAAACTGTGCTAAGAAGCTTCTAATGCATCGCTATGAACGCTCATTTCGAAGGAAAAAAAAAAATTTGCTCCTTTCCTAACGTAACGTAATTTGTTCCGTTTTCTTACAAATCGTCTGGTTGTACAAGAAGTCAACGATGTTGCCATTTTGTTGAACTTATAGTTCGCCAAATGATCTTCATTTTCTGTTTGTTCTACTTGATCTGTCTGCCCTGAAGAATCTTTCTCAATTCATTTTTTGGAAGTCAGCGTTCTGCCACCGTTGGAGTTGCTTCTAATATGATCTCGGGGAATAGCTACAATGGAAAGAGAAACATGGTTCAGTATTATACGGTAATATTGTGATACATGTTGCACCATATCGAGTGAAAGTGTTAGGTTCGGCTGATGTTTGTTTTTTTTTTTTTGTTAGTGTTGGCTTGTTTTTCTCCTTCCATTTCTTAACATATACGTACGCGTACACTTACGAATTCAAAATCCATACACAATCAATTCCTCTTTGTGTCGCTCAATACATGAACTAAATTTCCATAGTTTTTTTCTCCTTCGCTACGAATAAAATGTATTAAAAAAAACCCCAAAAAAACCAAAACAGTTGTTTCGCTGTGGTTTACGAGTTTACACTATTCGGATGCCGAATATATATTGAACAAGTATATGACAACATGACGGGACAATCTCCCATTGCAACGAGCACTTACTTAGCTGCGCACAACTCCATTTACAGCCTGGAAGCTGTGTACAACAATTTAGCAAAATGCAAAATTCTGTGAGAAAAATAAAAGTTTCGCTTTATACCCCCCGAGAAAGAGGATACCAGAAGGATCGGATCCATCTCCCGTCCGTTTCGCTACCGTAAAATGATTGACTCAATTCGAACGTTTTATTTCCCCGCGTACCATAAATTATTTGTTTAGTTTCGCTGGGGCTGTAAAAAGTTTCAATCTTTAATAAACACCGAGAGACATGGACATCTCCCCTCCCCCCCGTTTCCATCCCTTCCTTATCTAAGTAGATGCAGAGTGATATATGTTACTTTAATTTACTTCGAATTTGTAATTACTTTTATCTAGCCTCGCGTAGAGTATGTTGTATCATTTCCTTCCGGTTACCATTGTCACCCTCATTGCACTTACTTTGGCTGCACTGTGCGTTGCGTTTATGTAATAAGATGATCGTTATGTGAACATTCAAGTCAGTTTCGAATGGAAAAGCGGGGGATTTTTCGTTTATCTAATATGTGCCGCCGACCGTGGCACACTTGCGGGAGGAACAAGTAGTTGCGGTTTGTTTTATTTAAAAAAAAACTTTTTCCCGGGATTCATGATGTCATGTTATGGTCAGGAGCGGTAACGTATGTGTCATAGGAGTAGGAGGTATATACAAATTATGTACACAAATTTTCACACATAGTAAAATGATTGATTTTCGACGGAGGGTGGAAACTCGTTAAGGTTTTTCCATCCATCCCTTGCATATCGTTCCTTCGTTTCGCCGGTGCTGGATTTGATCCTTCCGTCTTCCTTTTTGACACTAGTGTACACCGATATTTGGGAAAACAAAATGGAAACTTTACCCTTTATGGGAAAGCAATTCTACCTATAGTTGTACAATCGGGATTCCTTTTCTTCCCTATTCGGTTCGGTACCAACGGCACAATTCTAAATAGAAAATGGTTCAACAATTGATTGGGTGTGTTTTGGGTGTTCCTGTGAAGTTCCCCACTTCCAAGGAACACTTCCTGTATCGTACGGTACGGTAGAGAAGCTCATCTCGGTGACAGTAGGCGCCCCGTTTGCTGGTGCCGACGGGTCTACATCCCCGGACACTCTTCCGATTCCTGCTCGGACTCCTCCGGTAGCGTGTACACGCCGGTGTTCAGATTCGACGTCATCATCGACGGCAGCCCACCGTGGGACGGGTCTCCCACCTGGTGCACCATGGACTGGCCACCAACCGGCCCGGGCCCGAGATCCGACAGTCCCGAGCTGCGGTCCATCATTTCCGCCGGCATTCCGGGACCGGGACCGGGACCGTTCGGAGCCATCGTTACGATCGGGATTAGCTCGTGCCCGACCGGATGATGCACCGAGTGGCAATCGTGCGGCATGTGCAGCTGGCCGAGGTCTGGCTCCTGCGCGAATATTACCGACGTTGGAGTGCCTGAAGGGGAAGAACCGAGAACATGATGATAAATATACATTATTAAACTTATGAACCATGTACGTCTACAGAAACTATGTACGGTTGTAAAACTCATTTATCACATTCCATAATCTCCAAATATCTATTTCACAACAACAACAAAATGTCCTATCCTCCCCCCACGCCCCTCCTCACCATTTCGGCACGGTTGACTTTCGATGAGCAATTAATTGAATTACCATTGCCAGCACACAGGTCAGTCCTATAGATCGGTTTCCAGGCGCGTTCCCGTGAAGCTCCCAGGAACACCCAGTAACGCCAAACCGAAGCCAAAAGGGACGCTTCCTGATCGGTCTTTGATTGGTGCTTGATTAAATTAGAACCCATTTTCAATTTGCTCGCTTTTCTCCTCCATTCTCCCATCATGCCGTAGCAGAAAGGAGTTGGGAGTGGACGACCCAGGAAACGGTACCCAACCGATGGATGGTATCGAACGGGTAATTGAGTTACGGTTGTTTCGCCTGTCCTAGATAGACTGCAAAGTCTCCAACCGATGGCACCTTTCTGCTAGATTTTGCGCTACTCGAAATTCCACTGAACAACCAAATAGCATACGAGTGTGCTACAAAGGTCTCGTGATAAAATATATATCATCGTCTCCCAACGGTCCCATGGTTTGGTAAAGAAATGGTAATAAATTTGAAGAGCTGTACGTTTTGCTTTAAAACTCCAGTCGAGTACCAAGTCTTCTCAAGATTGTCAGCAAAATGTACCTGCACACTAGAAGATTAACGCAACGGATAATAAAGCTGAATCTAAGGTAGCAAAAATAATTTACAGTACAAATATTGTTTTGAAAAAATCCCAGGAATCAAAGCCGTGAAACTGGGAACGCCTAAGATCAATGAGGATTGGGCCAACCTGATGTCAGGGGTGGATAACCACCTGGGTCATAATTTAGTACTAAAACTCGTTTAAATTTTTGTTTTCACACATTCTGTTTCTTCTCGGCTATGGAATTGGAGATCAATTGTTTATGATGTGCTTAAGAATTACATAAGATTCCAACTGGTCATCCTGGCTAATGTTGTTCTCAAACAAAGGTGCTCGGCAACTTACCGGTGATGAGCGTTTCCTCGGTGGGATTCCGTTGGTAGAGGTTGGTGTTCTTCTCGTACCGTCATGAGGCGAGAAAGCGCCGCTGCTCGTTGTGGCTCTTGATCTCCTTCTGCATCTCGACCATGTGCCGCAGCCGGTGGATAATCTCATCGTGCAGCACGTTGAAGCACATCGCCGTCAGCGCCATCCCGGCCATGATGTAGCCGGAGCAGAACCACGTGGTGGCGGCTGACTCGCGCCGCGCCCCCGGTGCCAGCGTCCCGAAACCAATCGTCGACAGGGCCATGAAGCAGAAGTACACCCCGTCGGACAGGGGCAGCGCCTCGAGGCGGAAGAGCGTCAGCGCGCCGACCACGATGTAGATCGACATCATCGCGACGCACAGCAGGATCGGGGCGAGGATGCTGAGGCCGTGCATGGAGGCGCGCGAATCACTGTCGCTGCTGCCGGTAGTCGAATCCAGGTCTGGGGTGGTCACGACAGCCGCCGCCAGCATCGTCAGCTGCTTCTCGGGAGAGTTGACGCTGTTCTGGAGGGATCCGGAGCGTACGTAGTACGGTTCCTGGCCGGAGAGGCCCAGATGTTGTTGCTGCTGCTGCTGTTGCTGCTGGTGCATCTCCATCTGCTGGCGTTTGCGCTTCATGCGCTTTTCCTTTTCCTCCATGCGCTTCTCGTCGTAGCAACAGTATCCACAGTTCGAGCACAAACAGCAGCAAAGAACTCTGCATAAGCATATTAAGGAACCAGGAGTTAAATTAAGCCACAGTGCGTCCAGCCTTCCAACGTACCTGGAAAATACTCCCCGAGCCACCTTCGCCAGCATCCCCCCGGTGCTGGAGAGATAAACCAGGGTCAGAGGAATACCGAGTACCGCGTAGGCCAGCGTTATCATCCGTCCGAGTACGGTTCGTGGGGCAACACTGCCATAGCCTGCAAGAGGGAAAGACAGAGACAGAGAGAGTGTACGTGGATCACCATTTGCCGGTCCTTACGCCATTAAACTGACATCAAATCTTCCCGTCCAATGCATCACCGAAACTGCCCCCGGCTAATGGAACCAGCTAATGACGGACTGCCAAAATCCCCTTTTACCTTTCCCGTCATTCCGTTGGAAAAAGATACGATTCCTCGGTGATTCGGAGAAAGCAACGTGACTTAGTCGAGCGGCACGTGCCCAACTTCAAAACAAACATGGCGCCAGGTTTCGTGAGAACTTTGTTGGGAGATGTCTTAGGTCGGAAGGTGCGGGCAAGAGATGCTATACTTATTTCTGGTTGAAATGGAACCATTAAACTAACAACCGGGATTCCTTTCAGGTGAGAAAACCCTTATCTTTCCTGTATCGGAGTTTCGGTAGCCGTCCCTCACCCGCCGGGCACTTAACGGTCACGCGGTCCTGGACCTTCCGACCTTCCGACTGGACCTTCCACAAATCTCGTCCCGTCGATGCTACTCAATCTCACACCAAGGCTCCGATGAAGGCATGTCCCAGGAGTCGTTCGCATCGTTCGGCCATCGTCCGTCCGCGTTTGAATGAAAGGTTCAACGCCGTAAAAAAGGGACGCCATCACCATCAAATCGTTGCCGCCGAACACGTTGCGACTTCCTCGCGGTCGTACGCAACCGAGGCTATGTTCCGCGGGATTCGGATAATCGCTTTTATCACTTTACTCAATGTACCGTAAATGGCCATTAATCGCGCAAGAGTACAGACCCAGACTTCAAGAAGAAAGGTTGGTGCGTCTTATCCTAACGGAACGGCAACACTTCCCTTGCCGCAGAACATTTCTGAAGAAGGTAGATAAAGGCAGGAAGAAAGTTTCAATTACCCTTTTGTCGGTGCGAACCCGTGGGGGGTTGTTCTGAGGAAAAGTTTAAATGTTCATTTTAATCATTACAAATTCACCATACAATTGATGTTCGTAAATTCTTTCCTTTCATCACTGCTAGCTTCCATTACCATTTACCGCCTGTCGAGACTCCTGGCGAACGGCTTATCGCAGGTCGTAAAATGTTAAGACCCCATCGCGGAGCTTTTGTTTCACGGTTTCGTTCCCAGCTACACCGGAAGAACTTACCGATCGTCGTTAAAATGGTCAACGAGTAGAGGAAAGCCCTGGCGAACGTCCAATGATTGTCCGGCCCGTAGCCCTGATCGTGTGCACCCCCGCTAGAGCCGGTGGCCGCATGGTGCTGCATATTGTTGATCTGGGTCATCTCCTCCAGCAGCCTGTTGACGAACTGCTCCTGAAACCGGGCAATCTCCATGGACGCTAATCTGGAGGGGAAATGATGACGGAAAATGCGAATGTAAAAAGGTAGGGAGGTCCTTTGTTTAAACGGTGGCATCGTACCTCGTCCAGTTTTCGCGGTACAGTATGTTGAGCGAAACCGTAATGTCCCAGATGTTCTCGACCGTCTTTTGGCGGGCTTCGACCGCCTCGAGCAGGATCAGCTGGGGAAAGGTAAGGTTGGCGGTATCGTGCCGCCCGTGGTGGTGCACGCTCTGCACCGTGGACTGCTGCTTCTGGTGTCGGTTGGTGGCCGCCAGTGTGCGCTGCTGCATCTGCGAGGCGCCTCCCTCCACGGCGAGGAAGATGAACGAACCTTTAAAGGGGCAACCAAGCCCCCCACGGGATCGGATGTTATTGTATCTGTCTAGCTGCTGCCAGTTGGTTCAAGCCTTAAGAAGTCTCCCAGGCAACTTACCTAGCAGTGTGTACGCAAGCAGCAGCGTGCAGACACCGATGTTCGTCAACAGTGCGGCCCAAAAGGTGGAACTTCCACGGCTTCCGCCGCTGCCACCGCTACCGCAACAGGAGCAGCAACGGGACCTTCGTCCCGTGCCGTCCCTGCTGTGAACCGTGGTGCCGTGCTTGGTCATCGTGGTCTGCGTGCCGCCCTTGAGCACGGTGCTCGTCTCGCTGGTGCAGTGTGCCGCCTTGACGCCCTTCATGGTCGCGGACTTCACCAGCGGTGCGTACGTGTCGTAACGGTAGTGCTCGTGGCCGTCCTTCTCGTTCATGGCTGCCTAGTTGCTCCGTCGCATCATGCGTCGCGTCGTCGAAACTTCATGCCCGACCCACTGACACCTTCTTCCTCCTCTCCGTAGTTGTTGAAATTCCCGATCTGCCACTACCGATGTTTTCACAAACAAAAAAACAATCTTCCCATAGGCCCCTTCCACTAGCCTGCTACTCTAGTCCTTTATCCGTCGACGATAGTCCAAAAGCCCTTCAAAACTTTTCAAATCATCTCCCTCACTCTGATTGGAGTGGCTTATGGTTTATGTTCGAAAGGATGACGATGGCTTTCGAGTGTCAGCTTTGATCAAAGTTGGTTCAGCGTACATATATTTTTTAAATTCGTTCACACACACATTCCCTCTCCCTCGCACACTATCTCTCCTTCCTAGTGATTCTGAAAAAAAAAACAATAAACGATATTGTTTGTGACTCGCAGAGCATGTGTCGTTTTCCGCCTGGCGATGTTCTCCCTTGTTACTTCCCCCGCAGTCAGAAAACAACATCTATTCTTCACATCCCCACCCCATTGACAAATTATCATTGCCAACCGTATATCACCACCCTTCATCATCCACCCCTTTTGGTAGCCACACACACACACAGACTTAACTCATGCACGCTACTACGGTGTGTGTCATCGAAAAACGTCACGGAACAAAATTAATCACATCGCCAAATCCGGTCAACAGATCCATACTAACCCCCCTCCCCTACCCCCACCTCAACCCCAGCCAGTTAAGGACGCACGTTCCGGACCTGTGAGCTAGAGATTTGGATCCTTGCCGTAGCCAATAGCACGTGCGTTTGTGAGTGCGTGTGTGTGTTTATGGCTTTTTTTTGCTCGTTTTAGTTCCCCCCTCGCAACCCTCCGCGCAGCACATCATCGCGCGGACTGGACCGGAATGATAATCGCACATCTGTGCACATATTCGGTCGGATTTTGTTGGTATTTTTCTCGCTCCCCATTTTCCGAGCAGAACAAACGTGAACTTTTGTTGAATAAATTTTCGCTCTCCCGCGCTGTCCCGCAAATCCCGCAGAAGTCGCACTCTCACGTCGCCGATTTTCGGTGGGGAGCGATTCGTCCTTTTTTTCCCGTTTTTTTTTTTGTCTTCATAGTTCACAATCACTTGCTCCAAAAAACCACTGGTACCATATTTTAAATTCACCGCAAATTCCGGGACCATGATGATTACAATTTGCACCTTGCAGAATGATTCAGTGTAGGGTGCTCCATGGTATATCCTTTTTTTTGTTGCGGGAGCCCCGTATCCTCCATTAATTGCACCTTCACGATAGTTCGATGATTTTTCGATGGAGAACGGGGGGGAGTTTTTTTTTTCTTCCCATCCGTCTCATGGTTACTGTCACCTTTGTGGAGAGATACTGTTTTCTTTTTCTTTTCTCTTTTCGCTTCCCATTCACTTAATAACTAAACCCGCGTGACGCACAAACACCGCACTAGTCCAACCTCCCCCGTATAGATCTACCCTTCAAAGACACGAAGGAAGGCTCGAGTGCGCTCCTCCATCCGCACGATCCTGCAATCGATTATTTCCGGTGCAGGGCCTTCCCTTTATCGCCGGCTCGTCGCCTCTGGATCTATTCCTGGCACACGCTTCGTCGGAAGACGTGGAGCGCACTAACTTTCGCCATATTCAATAATACGCCATCCAATCAAAGGCAAACACAACACCACTCCGAGAGTTGGGGGTTTTCGTATGCGACTGTCGCCAGAACCCTCTCGTTCCCTGTGGGACGTCACGCGTTGGAATTTATTTATTTTCTCCCGGAAAAGCGCCCTCGAACTCCTTGCCCCGTTCGCACCGAAGGCCCGTCGGACATCAACACCTCACCACCACCACAACCACCACCTAGGACACATACACACGCCCGGGGCGCACTCGAGAGCGCCAACAAACAAAGCACGGCGGAAGCAGCTCTTTGGACGCACTGGCCTGCCCAGTCCACGCAGGAGGACTGAAAGGCTCCCGCGAATGAAGCGAAGCGAAGCCCAAGTAGTAGGGAAAGGATAAGCTCACCTCACACCGCAACCAGTTGGGTGACAGGTGGGCTGGTACGAACCGACCCCCTCCCAGGTACTTGTGTCGGAAGTTCTTGGGACGCTTGCACGAGCTAGTGGTATGCACCGGTAGATATTCTGTCAGCGTTCACCGCGCGAGTCCTCGACGCGAATTCCTCTGCCAGGAATTCCTACCAACCTATGTGCACCGCGTCCAGCGGGAGATGCTGTAAATTACGATACCACTGCAATGGGGACGTAGCGCGACTCTCGGACGGATGGACGCACGGTTCGCCACTGTGCCACACGAGGCACCCTGTACCGTTGTTTGCCGTGTGCTCCAATGCGCCTGCTCCACTGTTGCGTGTGAGTACGAAAGAGAGGACGATGGTGTAGTAGAACATGAGAGACGCACTCTCCAAAATTTTATCTCAAGCCTCTTCTTTTCATTTCGGAAAGTTTGGGAAGTTATATGAAATATGACGCCTGATGGTTTTGTCTTCTTTTTGCTCTAAAACAAACTTTGAAAGAGCATGTAATCCCATTGTGGAACTTTTTAATTGACACTTGACTGGTCTGTTGCATGCTCTACAGCAGGGAAACAGGATGTTGAACGAGCAGCGTAACATAAAACATGACATTTTACCGGTTGGCCTGATAATCGCAGCTCATTTCTTGTTCGAGTCAAAACCGAAGCGCAGACGATACAAACAAATTTAGAAGTGAACTGTTTGTTTTTTTTTAAGCAACATCAAATAACCGATAACCGATCCAAACTACAGTTTATTATCCAAGAATGGTTGAACCACGTGGCCAGCATGAGCCACCAGGCTTCTCCACCTATGGGTTTTTGTTAGTGATTGATTTCTGTGAAGACGGATTCAAGCACAATTTCGACGAATTAAAAAAGGTTGAATTATGTATAATTATATGATTCTTATAGAATTAGACGTTAGATTATTTTTTTTGTTTCTCCTATGTGTGTTTTTTAAAAATTTATACAATGCATTAAAATTTGACCAAACTAAATTTTGTCTGCTATGCGGTAAATCAAGTCAACTCGAACGGAACAAGCAATTACGAAATCGTTCGATTGCTGCTAATCTTCCGGTCACGTGCCGCCGGTCGATAGATAAGCATAATCTGATAAGCTACTTAGTTGCAACGGGTGCAACGCGACGAAAAACCGACACCTCTACAGCGCGCTCTTCACACTTCTGATTAGTAAATTGATGGTGGTGGTCCCCCTCCACAACCACACGGGGGAAACTATTATCGAACGATGTTGCGTTTGGCGTTGACGCGGTGCACCAACACGCGCAAAAAGTGCACATGTAAATCGATGTACGATGCATCGATGCATACACACATGCGTCCGCTGCATCGTCGGCTGCCGTTCGCGCGAATCACGATGCACTATTTTTGCACCACAGAAAACGTTTTTCACCATTCTGGCAGAGTAGTGCCGTCGTCGCCGTGACAACACCGTCAGTACGGGTGCAACGATTGCCTCGATCCGATCGCTCACGTTTTATTTTCTCCTCTATCGCCAGCAAGCGCAAAACCGACCGAACGAGATGATCAAAACAGGAATGGGATCCCTATTGCCGCGCTTCGTCCGGCAGCAGGTAAGGGAAGCAGGAACGACTGCGGAAGCAGGACATTCAAAGGACGTGCCGTCCAGGGGTTGTTTGGCTCTGACTAACCACCTACCACGTTTGCTACACTTCCAGACGGCGGCAGTGCCGACCGCAGTGATGTCAGTGAAAAATTATGCAACCGAAGCAACGTTCGAGACGAAGGTAAAACTCCCGAGTGTACGGTGTCGTGTCGGTGTTCGGTTTCATGCTCGCCACAAAGCAGGCGCCTGCTCTGCGCTATAGTGGTTTGTTGTTGATCTTATGCTATGGTTTTTTTTTTTCTGGCCCGTTCTCTGCGCAGCCTTTCAAGCTGCACAACCTCAAGGAGGGACCGCCAACCTCGAAGAAGGTGACGAGGGATGAGGCCCTCGGTTACTACCGGCAGATGCAGACGATCCGCCGACTGGAGACGTCGGCTGGCAACTTGTACAAGGAGAAGCAGGTGCGCGGCTTCTGCCATCTGTACTCGGGCCAGGAGGCGTGCGCGGTCGGCATGAAGGGCGCGATGCGCCCGCAGGATAACATCATCTCGGCGTACCGCGTGCACGGTTGGACGTACCTGATGGGCGTGCCGCCGAAGGGCGTCCTGTCCGAGCTGACCGGCAAGCAGGGTGGGTGTGCGCGCGGCAAGGGCGGCTCGATGCACATGTACGCGCCGAACTTCTACGGTGGCAACGGGATTGTGGGAGCGCAGGTGCCGCTCGGGGCCGGCGTCGCCCTGGCCTGCAAGTACAAAGGCAACGGGGGCGTGTGTCTGGCGCTGTACGGAGACGGCGCGGCTAACCAGGGCCAGATCTTCGAGGCGTACAACATGGCGCACCTCTGGAAGCTACCGTGCATTTTCGTCTGCGAGAACAACGGCTACGGTAGGCTGTGCAAGGCTATCAGGTGCAACCGCAATGCTTTCTACTGAAAATTTCCTTCCCTTCCCAGGCATGGGTACGAGCGCGGAACGAGGTTCGTGCAACGTGAACTACTACCAGCGCGGAGACGTTCTGCCGGGTATCTGGGTCGACGGTATGGATGTGGTGGCTGTTCGTCTGGCCACGGAGTTTGCCATCAATCACGTCCTGAACGTTGGTCCAGTTGTCATGGAGGTGTATACCTACCGGTACGGAATGTCCCTTATGTTTCAATGAAATCATTCTAAAGCCCTTTTCTCCTGACTTTTCTAGCTACTCCGGTCATTCCATGTCCGATCCTGGCACGAGCTATCGATCGCGCGAAGAAGTGCAGGAAGTCCGTCAGACGCGCGATCCCATCTCCTCGTTCAAGGATAAGATTCTCGCCGCTGGACTGGTTGCCGCGGAAGAACTAAAGGTACAGCATCCACACAAGCCTATCAAAATGATTATATTTATTTCAAACTGCCTTTTTCTCTCCATGATCATGATCAGGCTATTGACAGCGAAGTAAAGAAGGAAGTAGATGAGGCAACGAAAACATGCAAGGCTGACACGGAGATTGGCCTGCCGGAACTGACAACCGACGTGTACGGGAGCAACCTTGCCGGGGATATCCGCGGCTGTACGCCCAGTTCCTGGCTGAAGCATGCGACACTCAAGCGCGCCGTCAACCTGTAAGGGAGATCGTGGACATGGTGCCTCCCGTGGTCCACTGAAACACTCCCCATTAAGTGACCTTTTGCTCCGGCATGTACAAACAACTTAAATATAGCTTAGACATGTTTGCCAACGAGAGGACCACTCGGGTGAATGTAGTTTCTTTCTGTATCGCATCGAGGGTAAAGGAAAACACATGTTTTTGTATTATACTTTACGCGTTACGCGGAGGTTTATATGGAGTATCATTTTGTCCTATATTTCTGTTCACAATCAAACGTTTCAACTCACCTCGCTTCACTCGTCGCTCTCGCTGTCCTGGTACGAGTCCTCGAACTCGTCCGCCCCATCGTCGTAGTCAACGATGGTGAAGATAAACGCGTGACAACCGAAGCGAATCAGTGCACCGTGGTACAGGATGGCACTGCCCTCCCAGCCGCATGCAAGCGTCGGTATTCGCCGCTCTGGAAAACATTTGCATGCCGCCAGAGGTACATCGGCCATGCTGGAAAGGTAAACGCACATTGTATGCTGGTAGGAAGCTAGCACATAAGTCACGCTCGGGTACAATGGCTTACCAAGTGGTGGCGTAAAACTCTTCAACCCGTGTTTGTGCATACGTTTTGCGGGACTTTTCCAGGATGCTGTTTAAGTCCTTTTTGATTTGATTCCGTTGCTCTTGTTTTGCGCCGGCCGCCCCCGTGCTCGTTCCACTTTCCGGCCCATGGCCAGCAGCGGAGATCTTTCTTCGCTCCAAGCCGGACGATCGATCTTCGCTCGAGCCAGGCATCGATGTATGATCACCGAAATCGCAGGCGTACAGGTGCCCGTTCACTTCCGTCCCAAACTCGGAGTAGTTTATTAGCTCGAACATTCGCGTGACCTGTAATAAACAATTATGGATCAGTATTTTGTATGGAAGCTAGATCAATGTGTTGGAGGGAGACACGACTAACCTCATCATAAAATATAATCGCATGCCGACTGGAGGTGCAGCAGCAGTCGCCATACTTGGCCAACGTCACATCATTACCCGGACCGGAGCCGATCGTGAACGAACGATACGACATGCAGATTGCGTCGGATGGATCCACTTTTTCGAACGAAAAATATCCATCCTCTTCCAGATTGACCCACGTCAGTGCGGCCCTCACGCGAATTTGTGACTGACGTGCTAGCGTTACGATGCGATCAGTGAGCTGCCCGAGGCCGTCCGTTGGCGGTGACCCCGTGGTTCCTGCGGCAACATTAGGTACCTTGGTCGACTCAGGCACGCTTTCGATCGGACCATTTATTTCTCTCTTTTCCTTCGTCAAGGCGACGTCTCCAGTGGTGCTCTTTGCCTCCGCCTCTGATCCTTTTCTGTCGATCAGAGAGTTGCTGCATCCATTTGCCAAGGTAAATTCGCGCGCTATTCGCTCAATGTCCTCCTTCGTAATCAGCTCGCTCGGAAGGGGCATTTTTCTGCGATCATCCTGCTGGCTCAACTGCTCCACCGTCGTACCGTCTTCGGTGGCCAGTGTAGCACGGACGAGTTTTGGATTATCGGCAATAATCTGTTGCATTCGCTGCACCGCCAATAACCGAATCAATGCTGGATCCAAATGATCCAGTTCCCGATCCGCTACAGTAGTTACAAAAAAGGAAAGTTATTATTTTGACAAACAGCCGCACACGACACACGAAAATAAAACAGTAGACAAGCCATACCATTTGCACCGAATTTTGTGTCTGCTCCGTCGTTCGATCCCTTGACGTCCACTTCCATTGGTTCAGGCTTTTCCACGCCCTCGGCATTAGCTTTACCCAATTCGCCCTCCCCAATGCTGATGCATACAGCGCCTTCATTCCCTGAAATAATATTTCCATTCATTCTACTACTCCCAGCACTTCCCTCTACATCTTCCCTCCTTTTCTCCTGAACCGCTGGCCCAGTTTTATCCTGTTCTGCCTTCCCTTCCCCATCATCCTCGCTACCGCTCTCCTTGTCGGTAGTGTTCTGCTTTTCAAATCCCAACTTCTCGTCGGCCTCCTCGATGGCTTGCAGCTCGCTCTCCACTATCCGGAGCAGCACATTGTCGTCGTACCGGATCGGCTTCGGTGCATCTTCGAAGTGCACCGACGGATCTACCTGGCGCGACCGTAGGAACGTTTTGAGCGACGGTAGCAACGGCGCAGGATTGCGGTACATGTGCTCTATCGCGGGTGGTACGATGATTTTCGACCGCTGGCGTAGCTTTTGCTTCACACGGAAGGGCGGGTTTTTTCGGTGTACCTTTCGCAGGAATTCCATTTTCACCGTCTCGTGGTCAATGTCTCCGCTGAAACGATTCCACAGCTTGATGCGCTCCGTTGCCGAGATGGAGGTCACCATTTTCCAATCCTTGGGCACAGAATGCAAGCAAAATGAATGAAGATGGAGTTCCGTTGCGAGAAAAGGTGACGGATACTACTACTCACAATAAATTGTTCCACGTGATTCGGACACATCCACATCGAAGTTGGCATTGCGGTTAGCGGCGGATCGAGACAATCCTGATGGAACAGCAGATCACAGTAGTCACAGGCGACCAGCGGTGCCTTGCGGCATGAGGCACCACATACGTGGCACGTCCTTGCCGGCAGTGGCACCAACCCTTGACTGTCGAGCTCGTGCAGCTTCCTCAGCTTGGCGCGTTTGCTGTTACCGTTCTTACCATTGTCCACCTTATCCGTTCCGGGGAACGGGAAGTACGTTTCCATTTCCGGCGGAAGTTCAAACTGTTTCGGGTTTAACATTTTCGCCGCCTGAATCAGCTGATCAAGGGGTGTGTTCGACTTGAACTCTTCCTCCATTGCGGGACCTAGAACCGGAGTGGGCTCGTGCGTATCCACCGAGGAACCCATGGAGGTGGTTGACACGATGGACGCAGATGGGACGATTACCGATGCTGCCAAGTCCGATGGCGGCGTCGTTGGGGCGCTATAAACAGCTAACGTATCATGATGATCACCGTCGTGTGACTGCTTCCCATTTGAGCTGCTCGAATTGGAACTTTTGTGCGAAAGACTACGGTCGCGAAGGCGCAACTTCCCATGCGGACCGGGCTGATCCTCGGCTCCAATGATCATTTTACACTTGCACGTATGGCATACCCACTGCCCGTAAGGTATTTCGTGTTCGGAAAGCGGCGGGTCATGGCAACCCAGATGAAAGCTCGACGGGCAACGATCACAGCACAGCAAATCTCCGCCTTCTTTGCAAGAGTCGCAGGTATCGTTGTTATGGCCACGGCCCGGCTTCCTGTAGTACGGATGGTTGGACCGTCTTAGTTGATTCCTGCTAGACGAATCTGTCGGCTCGGGTGGTTTTATGAGCGCCTGAATAAGCTGCAGAGAGGAACAAGGACAACGAGAATCAATAACCAACAGCACAGCCACACAAGCACGTTTTAGTGCGGAACTTTGAAACCAATTCACGGTGTTTTGCCATTTTACACTCACCGGCATCAGACCTCCCGAAAAGGCCGCGTCGCACGGTTGGGCACGCTGCTTGCTCATTTTTGCATTCATTGTTAATCCGACGGAGAATGCTTTACTTTCAAGAAAATATGTAATCCAACCAGATCTTCTCGATCCAAGCAACTTTGTTTGCTGTTGTTGACAACTGTTTGGAGTGGCGAGCTGGGTAACGCACCCAGGGGTTCATTTCGTTCTTACTAAATTGGAACTGTATCAAAACAACCGCACAAAACAGCCGGTACGCGCGAGAGCAAGGGAGAATTTTCATATTAAAACCCAGTGCCAAAGCATTCCAAAATGTTGCTGCCCAGTCCTGATGTCGTTAATTCTAATACCGCGTTCTTCTCAGTCTTTTTGATAATATTTTGATCTTTTTTTTAATTAATTGATTTGAAAAAGCCTTCGCACACCTTCGAGGCGCATAACTCTAGCAACCTCGTGCGAACTGTCAACTGTCGTGTTCCACGGGAATTGATCGGACAAAGCGAAGCAGCATCAATTACAAATTAACAAAATTGTCTTCGATGATGTGATTTCTTTCCGTACCGTTTTTGTGTTTGTTGCTCGTAAAATCGTTTTTCTTGTGTTTCCTTTTCGTTCCACACCGTCGACGGTCAGTGCAGTGCGTCCCTCCAACCCGCAGTATTTCGTGTTTCGTGGATGATGTGTTATGTGTTGTGCTAGTTGGTTTGGTTGCTGCTGATCGATAGAAACACCGATTAGCTGCTGCTACAACAAGGGGAAACGACGAGGGAGTCGTAGCATTTACGGGGGAGTTTGTGCAAGTAGTGTAGAAGAGCGGTGCGCGAAGAGATCCGATAATGGCCAAGGAGTACGATCATTTGTTCAAATTGCTTATCATCGGCGACAGCGGTAAGTTGGGGGCGAAAGTGGGAAGCACGCATTCCACTCGGCGTAGGATAGGATAAAAATGATGATGGTCAAATGACTTCCTAGACAGCACCACTTCAACACAACACCCCCTACGCTACCGGAAGATATCGTTGACATAGCAGTTTTTTTTGTGTTTTGTAAATCTTCAATAACAAAGAGTGCAGGACAGACGTCGCGCCCCTGACGATTATACTCCACCAGTTGCATCTTCACAGAAGATTTTGAGAATATTGGATTCGAAGTTAAAGGACGTATTATTTGATGACTAATCGCCAGCTTCTCCATAGAGACATATCTGTGTGTGTATTGCAGCACATGTGAAGCGAAAGATACAGTTTGCTCTGCTGCTTATCAGCAATTGTAGAAGTTTTTTCCCGACTATTCTCGTTTCCTATGCTAATGTTTGCTATGATTATTTTCGTGTGTCATTTTCTCGGCCAACTTCGACTGCAAACCTCTCACGACTTCGTACTTGTGCGACTGATAAAGAGAATCATAACCGTCCGTCGATCTATGCCCAGCTTTATGTGCGAGGGGAAACAAGATCAGTAGCGCCAGTGAGGCCACTGATAGATTGACCTTAATTCAATCCTATCAACCTACGACCATCGTTCTAGAATGAATAGAAAGCGCATAAGCATAAAAGGTTCACCGCAAACCCGCATGTCTACTTTTAGGTGTGGGCAAATCTTCGCTGCTGATACGATTCTCGGATAATACATTCTCCGGAAGCTATATAACAACCATCGGCGTCGACTTTAAGATACGCACGGTGCTGCTCCACGGCGAGCGGGTAAAGCTGCAAATCTGGGACACTGCCGGGCAGGAACGCTTCAGGACGATCACGAACACGTAAGAAAACAAACAAACGAACCGTTTTATCGAATAAAGAACGTACAGACAGGCTCACCGCTTCCCTTCGCTTTCAAATAACAGCTACTACCGAGGCACGCACGGCGTCATCGTGGTCTACGACGTGACGAACGGCGAATCGTTCGGAAATGTGAAACGTTGGCTGCAGGAAATCGAATCCAACTGTGACATAGTCAATAAAGTGCTCGGTAAGGCCACACTCTTTGAGGGACAAGCACAACATGCGGCAGTGAGGGCGAACTTTCGTTTGACTTTCCTTTTTTTTTTTTTATTCTACTTACAGTTGGCAACAAAAATGACGATCCGACGCGCAAGGTAGTTACCACCGAGGATGCGGAGCGTTTCGCGAACCAGATGGAGATCAAGCTGTTCGAAACATCCGCCAAAGACAACATAAACGTGGAGGAGATGTTCCTCGCCATCACCGAGCAGGTGCTGAAGCATAAGAAGCAAACGCAAAAACAGAAGCAATCGGAACCGGGCAGCGAAATGATTCAGCTCGGGAAACGAACGCAGAAAAAGAAGAACAAATGTTGCTAGTGGGGCGGTAACTGCCGGTGGGTGAGGGATCCTGTGGGCTGATTCCCGCAGCCGGGGGCTGGGGGCGGTTAAGGGTGGGAAAACGGAATTATTGTACAGTGATACCCATACCAGCAGCCGGTCTCCAGCGCATGCTGAGGTATTTAAGAAAAGGGAAACATGCATGATAACCATGCCATGAGACGATCGTACGCGATCTACCACACATGACGGACGGTGGATTGGCTCCAGCATTGGCCCCGTTGGCCCCGCAACCGTATTGGCCTCGATAGTATTCGGAATGGGGAAAAATTGATGCACTGAGAGAAACAGAAACACACGAAAAATTAACCTTGTGACAAGCGAATCGAGAAACAGCAGCAACAAACCCATACCAAAAGCGCACCATTCCACGATTCTCCATTCGGTCACCGGGAACTGGGGATCCCTGGGTGATTTCCAAAAAAAAAATTTGCCACACCAAACACCGCAAAACATTACCATTGGCCCCGTTTCCACAATGACCGCGACAACCGTCAACCAGCAGCTGCCGAATGCAAACTCTCCCACCCTCCTCTTCCCAGGGAGCAGCAACTTCTCAAACTTTATTTCCAACAACAACACATAAAAACCGTACTAGTAATGTAACAGTAATAATAACTATTATTATTATGATATTTGTAATGTGCTTCGATGATTTTCTCGATAAACTCGTGTATTTAAAAACAAAACAAAGTAAAACACAAAACACGCGCCAGAAAACTGGAGGATGACGACGACAAAACAAAGCTTACGGACGAATTGTATAAAACTGAAAAACAAACGCAAAAGTAGCTAAACGTGTGTTTGATTTCAATTCACTTTTGGTGTCCGGGTGCACGGTTTTGCGTTTCTTTTCGCGACGCCGCTCGCCGCGTCTTTACAGCGGATCGCAACGCTCAAACGGGCTTCCGGTGAGCCCTGCCGGGCAGAAGCAGACCGGTACGTGGTGTTTCGTCTGTTTGGTCGCAAAAGATATAACGGAAAAAAAACGGTTAAATCTCTCACCATATCACAAACCCATCTTCTTCCCTTCCCGCCTTCGCCTTCCAACGGTCTTACCGAGCATTCCGCGTTGGTGCCGCAGCTAAAGATGCACGGATCGACGCACTTGCCCTTGCGGCAACCCTCGAACTCCGTGCAGTCTCCATCGCTGACGCACTCCGGACGAATGCATTCCTTGAACGGATCGCCCAGGTAACCGAATGGACACGAGCAGACCGGAATGTTGGCAGCGTTCAGTCGGCAGGACGCTTGGATACCGCACGGATTATCGGGGCACTGAGCTGTAAGTTGAATTCAGTTTCAATACATGGTAAAAGTTATGTTTCGCGACAACAAAATAAACGCCACGTGGCTACTCACCATATGATTGGCACAAAAATGCGATGACGATGCAAACACAAGCAAGAGTTGAATGCGACTGAAAGAGTTAAACCAAAATTTGAACCACATGAATTAATTTTCAACTCGAATATTCAGTTTAGAAGCCTTGAAAAAAAAAACTGTACTCGTTTAATCGTTGTGGATCAATTCCTCATAAGTTATCCCGCACAATTGCATATAATTAAAAGTAATTTTCCCTCTACTTTGTTGCATTGAACACGCAATTCAATCCCGAGAAAAAATAGTTAACGTTTTTTTATCGTACCACTTATCTTCAACACAACAGGCAACATTCATGTATTAATTCCATTAGTAAATCCATGCTATTCATCGTATTCGTGTATTTCAATCCGCGAAAAAAAAACTTGGTTTCCAAACCATTTTTCTGATGCATTTTCACCATTTCCTGAGCATATTAACACAATGTTGTGATATCAAAAATTAATTTGAAACATTTAACCGTTAACTTAATCATTGAGCTTAACACTTGGTTGGTCTATGAAAACGTTTGTTACATAATGTTTAAGTCTTCTAAAACTAGTGGATAAGTACATCTGGTTTTACCATTATTGACTCTTCTTTGTTGCTGCAACGTTTAAAATCCAAAACCAGTGCTGCCCGTGCAACTAGCAAAGTTCTACTGACTCGTTCCTAGACGAGGTAGAGAGATATTAAACCTTGCCCGCTGGGTGGTAACGAAACTAGAACAAACCGAATTGGCTGGCAAATTTCTCACGGAACTATAGACCGCGATCAATGGCAATTGTTCCCAGCGTGCGTAACGATATAGGAGATGTTTCTAATTGATGCAAACGCACTTAACACTAGCCGATGGCCGATGGATGACTCCCGGTGCAATGGCATCTGTAGGGCCGATGGCATGTCCAGGAAATCCAGGTGTTGGAAAACCTTTGTGTCCAAATGGTTACCCTTAATCACTTGGCACTGTTTACAAGAACATTTTGCGAAATATGAAACCTAGCTTGTGATACAATGAGGAAATTCGTTCCAAGCAACTGGCCCGGCTTTGCAGTCTTATCGGACCACGTGTTGCGATGAGAATCCAGAGTGTTAGCTGCAGGTGCTGCTTTGACCCGTTTGCCTCCCTCAAAGTATCGCGATAACGATCTCAGAAGAGAACATTGTCGGAAATTTGTGGAATAAATAATTCGGAATTTTCCGTAGCAGGGCGTGCTTGCGTGTGCTTCTAGGGAACTTAATGAAAGCAACGCTCCCTCACGTCACGGCACGAATTGGCGTAAGTCACGGAGTAAGATAACATCACTCGGTTGGTGTTGGAAATGACGTCAGAAAATGCGTTTCTTTGACGAACACAATTTATTATTTATTCGTTTTTTTTCTTTTTGTTTCACAACGTTGGAAGTAGCACAAAATTGTGTTTAGCAAAAAAATATACTCACAGAATTATCGATTAATATTTTGCTCCATGTTTTTTTTTTTTTTTTGTCGTTTTATTAGCAATAATCCTTGTTTAGGCAAGATACGGGCTACATTCGAAATAGTTTATGAAGTACAATTTTGCGGAATGCCTCAAGTGGGAGTACGTTTCTTTGCGGCGTCTGCGTGGTTCGATTAAATCGAAAGATTAAAACTAAAATATTTGTTAATCTTAAAACGGGGAAAGGGAAGTGAAGGTAGCTTGTTGAATAAGTTAACGATTTGACTGAGTGAAGATCGCGTTGGACCGGCGTTCGCCTCCCGTTCGGAAGTTTAAATAAAGTATTCGGGGTTAATTTGAATGCGGAACACCAAACCGAACATCGTCCGGTCGGTCGCTTATGGAACCGCATTTCGCTTCTTGTTGTACCGGGCCACCGGGTAGTTGCGGGCAGTGCGGCACGATACCAACGCATCGCCCTGCGTCCCGGCTGGGCAGGTGCAGACGGCCAGATGACGCTTCGCTTGACACTGTGCACCTTTAGGAGATATGGACAAGGAGTATGGTTGTGAAGCACGGGTGATCTTCAAATAATAGGCCATTGTGAAACTTACCCACTCCACACTGTCCAATGCAAGGATCCACGCACTGGTAGGAAATGCAAGCCTTATGGTCAGCACATTCTGCGTCGCTCTGACATTCCCCCTATAAGAAAGATAGAGAGCGATAAAAGAGTAGAGGATTAGGAAACATACTAGGTTGGATTTGGAATCAGTTTGGCCATCTCCGCACTCACACGAACGCAGCTAGTCAGAGCATTTCCGGTATATCCTGGGGGGCAGGTGCAGACCGGTCGTTCCTGGTTGCTGCGATCGTAGCCGGGCGTGCAGACCGCATTCGAACCGCACGGGTTCGGGTTGCACAGGTCTTCCTTCGTGAACGGCCGGCAGCTAATGAACGGATCTCCGGTCATGTCCCTCGGACAGCTGCACACCGGCGTCAATCCGCGCAGGTTACAGTCGGCGTTGACGCCACAGGCCCCCTCGCACGGGTTCTTGCAGATGCCGTAGATGCACGCCGGGCGACCCGCTGGGCAATCCCGGTCACCGTAACACTCCGGACGGCACTCGCTAAACGGACTGCCGATGTAGCCCTTCGGACACTCGCACACGGCCCGATGGTTGGTGACGCGAGCACAGGTTGCCCCCTTGCCACACTGGTTGCATCCGTTGACGCACTTGAACTGGCTACAGTACTGGTTCGAAACGCACTCCACGTCGGATTCGCACTCGTGCCGGCAGCCCGATAGTGGAGAACCCTGCACACGAAAGAGGTTAAGCGAGGTGAGCCAAGTTAGTCTTGGTGAGGATCGGTTAGCGGCGTACCGGAGATCTACTTACAATGTAACCAGGAAGACAGGAACACGTCGGAACGCCATTTACCACGTCGCACTTGGTGTTCGAACCGCAAGGACTCGGGCGACAGAGCTCCTCTGTAGGAATAGGTGAAAATAGAAAAGCCAATATGTAGAAAGTTGCAGTCGAATTTACACCAAAGGCTCCAACCAGTTGAGCTAAGGTCGAATTTGCTGGACCAGTTGAGCTGAGGACCTCGTTAAAATAATAAAGTATAACTGGCATAATTTAAAAAAAAATCTTCCTAGTCCTCAACTTAGACGCACAACACAATCCCTTAAATCATATTGCTGGCAAAGTTCTTCCGTTAATGGCTTAATTGGCTATAGTTTATAGCTACCGTCCACCGGACCAAAAATAACAATAATTTCCATCGCAATTCAACGTAGGAATATGCCAATGCAATGCCTGTACCAGTCGCCTTGTACGGCTCAGGCCAGCCTTCTTCTGCAAAGCACGAGATCTAACGTCGTACCAAAAACGCCCGCCCCGTTTATGGGTTCCAGCTGTATTTGAAAATATCTTCCACTCATAACCGAATGGCTTGCGTAGGAGGCCTTTTTCTGGCCAGTTTTATGACGCACACATTTGGTCGAGCGCCGGTCTGTTTGAATTATTTCCCGACGTCCCGATAATTGGTCCATCAGAAATACCCATTTTTTAAAGTGTTCTACTTCCGGGTTTGTCACCCACGGACGGACATCTGCCCAGGGGCGTTTGGAAATAAGAACTGTGGAACGTAATAACTGTTTGGTAATAATGGGTGTGTTTTCAGACACTATTTCAGGACATAGCTTAAGCTTCGCAAATTTAGATATTTAAAAAAATAGCTTAAGCGATTTCGTTAGTCAAAAACTACCATAGCTAATCTACTAGCAATGGCAATTTTATCATTTTATATCCATCAATACCCAACTTCGACCCTACGCATCTCTGGATCTACAGCGTTTAGTTAATTATTTGATCAGCCAACTCTAACGATCATTGGTGTTGGTGAATGAACTCATGCTTCCGTGATTCATTGTAACGAGGTAATGGAAACAAACAGTGCGCACACGTAGCATGCTGGTTCAAAGTCAAGGCAAGCAACTCCCAAACATAGTAGTCTATTGGACCCCCACTACTTCCTTACGGGGTGAGCTTGTGCGGTTGGTCCAGCAACTTCCGTTGTTCTACGATAAAACGAGTGCGAACGAACTACGAGTACCACTCGGACCCATGCGCCTTAGCGTAGGTGTGGCTGATTGGAAACTTTAAACGTTACTTTTGCACGACGTAGCACGCTGTGTGCTTGTACGT
Source organism: Anopheles atroparvus (assembly GCA_914969975.1). Lineage (NCBI taxonomy): Eukaryota > Metazoa > Arthropoda > Insecta > Diptera > Culicidae > Anopheles > Anopheles atroparvus. The sequence goes on from CAJZCY010000001.1 coordinate 36,162,337, forward strand.
TCCTTGCAAGCTTAATGTAGATCATCACGAGGTAGAGTCGTTACCATAGCAATGATCTAGTCGCAATTTGTTTACAAACTACGCAACTACCTCCGGCTGTTTCGTGTGGGTTTTAGTTACCCAAGATGTCTTACCAGGATCTTGCAAACGGCAGCTGCTAAACGGATCACCAGAACGTCCCTTGGGGCAACTGCACACCGGCACATGGTTGCGAACCTATCGAGGAGGAAAGGGAGGCATCGTATGAAATATTTATAAGAGTACGCGAATTAGTAACAGGAAGGGCGCATCGGCTGTCAACGACAATTGTTACCCACCTCACAGTTGGCATTGATGCCGCACACGCCCGCGCACGGATTGACGCAGTTCCCGTTACGGCAGGCCTGATCGCCGCGGCATTCGGAGTGGTCGAGGCACTCGGCCCGGCGGCACTGCACGAGCGGATTGCCGCTGTAACCTGCCGGGCAGGAGCAGACCGGACGACCGCCAGCTGTTTCCTGGCACGTGGCGCCTACGCCACAAGGGTTACGCGAGCATCCTTGCCCTATTGGGTAAAACAAGAGAACAGAGTGACGGGCTCACGGTTATGCAATTGGATGGAAATGGATAAATACTACTACATCCTCCATTAGGGAAGCCGTCCCAGGGAATCCTAGCTATGGCGGGCACGCTAATGGGTGGTGGGTCTACGCTATTACTACTACGGGAGGGCACAGGAATTCATTAGTCTATTTATAAAAGTGTATTCACTACTGTAGGTGTCATAGAGCTGGCATACAAGGTCTTCAACCATTAGACTCAGCAGGCAGCTTGTGAGGTTAGAAAATATGGATATACCAAGTAGCTTGTGAGACAGGAGTTGCACATGCTTTGTGAAAGGGAGAGCAAAAGCAGGTCACGGAGTACATATCGGGAAAGTTGATCTGTTATGTAATTTTCAGGACAAAGCTGTTGAAACTATTTGAAGTGTATGACTGAGTCATGTGCTCTGCAAAAGGCTAGAGTGAAATGCGTGCGCCCTTGGCATGTCATGGAAAGATGTGTGATGCCTGAAGTGCTCCAGTGCGTGCAAACTGCGACAAACGAACTACTGATAAGTGTATGGCACAACAGATGTAAAACTGGGATATGGTATTAGAAGCACGGGCAAAACAAAAACGAAATAAAACTTTTCCGATGCCTTCCGTCGCAGTTCCGTCATCGTAGGCAATGCGGCGATTTCCGGCCACCACCGTGCCGGCGGAGGACTGATACTGCCTGGTAGTGATCCCGTTCGCGTTCGTGTAGTACACGACTTCTTGCTGCGGGGTGTCGGCAGTGTACGTATAGTAGGAGTAGGCGGAACCGGGGGACGAGCCGGTGGCCGGGTCGACTTTGGTGCGCGTTATGGTCACGATTTCGTCCCCGGCCCGATAGACGGTCCGTTGCGTACCTACGACGGTGAGCCAGATGCTCGCGAACACCAGAAGCGCCAGCAGTGTCCGGGACGTGCCGGGGCCGGTGGCCTGCAGCCGGACTTCCGGGCGCTAGAATTGCGAAATTGCAGAACAGAAAGAAGGTCGTCACAATTCGTAGAATACATCCACTAAAGTCCTGCCAAGGTTTGCATGGTATAGCACGTTGCTGGCTTTGAACATGAAAACTATGTTTTATTTTGAACTTGTTGATCTTGTGACCATTTAAAACACGCACGGCTTCTAACCGATGTTACATGTTTAGTAATAATTTTATGTAACACTTCACTGTTGCGTTTAAACAAAACGTTTAAAATCAGTCCAAAAACTCACTACTTCTATTGTTTCGACACCACCAGCTCGCCAGTAACGTACCATTGTAAACGGCGTGTGGAACTACAGGCGCTTTGTTTGAACAACAGACAATACGCTCTCGGCTGGAGCGCGCTAAGGCTGCACAATAATTACACCGCTTGCGAAACGTACACCGGACGGTTTCCGTCCAAAACTCGCACTCGAACGGTTCGTTTAAACGATTGTCAACTGACTGATCGGTTTCGATCGGTACCGGGGGGGTATATATAAAAATCTTCCCATCCAAAACAACGAAAAAAAAATACACAAATCGATTTTCTTTTCAGTCAAATCCCCTTTTGGAACTCGTCGTTACCTCCGTACTTCCCGCGGGTCCATTTCCAATACACCCTTCCTCTACCGAGCGACCAGCATGCAAATTGTCAACCTAAAACAATCCGCGGTCAAACCAATACCAAACATGCCTGCCACGGGCTCGAGCACGAACACGACGCACCTCCAATCGTGTGGGGGAGATTGTTCTGCCCCCGCAACTACCGGGTTGAACGTTGGACACAAACGAGATGACGCCGACACATGCATGGCGCTTCGGACGAACATACTTACCCAGCTGAAGGTCGCCCCGTGGAATCGTTCCCAGTCGAGGTCGGGTTCGCCAGCGTCGTTAAGATTACCCCCAACACCTTCGGGCAACCTTGGGCGAGGTTAGCCTGCGCACTGGCGGCTCCATTAACGCTAACCCTTGCTTGTGCGATCTTCCGAAACTTGTGGGGGAAGTACAGCCTCATCTCAGCTGGCGTGCTGGGCGTCCGCTGATCCATTTGCGGAGCTGTGGCATGATAGAATGGTATTTGCAAGCGCCAGACGAGGGAACGTCTTGGAGATGGATGGATGAAGTTGTTTGGAGTTCAGCAAACAAATCCAAACGACAGTGCAAATAACTCGCACGGGGCAGCTCCCCCGCACAGAGTGTGTTCGGTCATGCCACACACTTTGGCGGTATGGAATGTGTGGATTTGTTATTAAAAAAGTAAGTTATTTCTTTTCTCAGCGTTACACCTACGCCTCGCTCAGCTGATTCAAAAGAAGATTGGAAACAAATAGACTAGAAGAAAAGGATGTGAAACTGCCACAGCATTAAATTCTAAGGTTAAAAAAATCCATGGTCCCCCACCATTATGCACATTTTAAGAAAAGACAATAAATGTAACAAAAAACCTATTGTATGGAAATTTGGCACTATTTGTTCTTCAAATAAAATCCTAATGGATGCTATTGTTCACAGGCATTCCGTCGGGTGGAAGCCATAAACAAGTTTTACTTTCATTGGAGTTTTTTGGCCGACAGCCATCAATGATTCGTAAAATTCATTCATTCGATTACAAAAAAAAACACGCCAACGAGTGATGTGTACTCCATTCGAGTTCGACGGGATTAAGTTGTATCACAGAACACCCACTCTGAAGGATTTCTGAACAGCTTCCCAATAGCATACCTTATCATATCTATCAAAATTAATGTTTTTAAAGGTAAACTTTGTATTACCAGTGTTCCTCTTGTTGCTATTTTTATATCTTTGTATTATATATTTACAGCACTTTGCCGCCGTTTAGCACCACGCTTGCAGAAATCGCATGATTTTTGCAAAAAGACAATTTTGCAAAACAAACTCAGAAAAAACTTTTTGTAAATAACTAGCGGTTTTTAAAAACGTGGTGCGGTTGCTACACGGTGGCAAATGCTTCTACCAGTATTGTACTATTTCTCAATATTTAAAAAATATCTTAATCCATCCTATGCTAAAGTATGACGAATGTGATGACAATTGTCGTTAATTAAGGCAAATAAAATAATGCGAAGCATTAATGCTTCAAAAGAATATATTTTCTTTTATTTAGATGATTTGAATGGGATTTATAACACAAACTAACCTAAATAAGGAATCTTTAGATGAGTCGATATGAATAAAACGTAATGAATAACAAAAGCCTTTGCTTTGCAGAGTGCGCGTTAGGTGCAATATGAAAAAAGATAACTTGCCAAACAGTGGCTGGTGATTGATTAATATGCGCAGCATTTTCGTTTACGTCGAAACAGTTCGGCATACAATGCCTGGATTGTTATATGATGAAGAAAATGTGATTGCTTTTTTCCGTTGTGCCTTAGCTCCTACTGGTTAAATATACCTTTTAAGGCAGGAAGTTTTATAAAAATATTGCATGACAGTGGCTGATCAAGGCGGCAAGCATGCTGATCTCCTGCGACAAATCCGTCATGTGTTGCGGTGTCGCGATGAGCGTTGGAGCAAACACGGTGGCCAGATTATGCTCGTTCATCTTGTTGATCGCGTGATGCGAAGCAATGCGGTTCAGGTGCTCCAGAATGTACTTCAAACAGTGCAGGTGGGCCGGCGGCAATGCTTTCACTGCGTTCCGCAACGCTATCACTTGTTCACCGATCGACTTTTCCCCTAGAAGGAGCATCAATTTAATGGATTACTCATCGGAAATCATGCATGGATCATCGGAACTTACGCATCGCTTCCATAAACAAGGGGAATGATTGGAAGGTAATTAAAGGAACGGGGAGCAGCCGTAAGTATAGCTTCAGCACACCGGCGATCACATTTACGTTGCTGTACACCTGCGCTGACACATCCGCCTTCTCGCCATCCTTGTCCAGTGCCATCTTCAGCGCCTCGATCTCGTCGGCAAAGCCCGATATCCGGTAGATGCCTTCCTGCAGCATACCATGATTTTCCACCTCCTCAACGCACTTTTTCACAATGAATGGAATGCGGCACTTGTGCGCCGTCACCAGGGTGGTCAAGTCAACTCCGAAGATGCCCCGGAGTCGCTTTAGATCCGGTAGGCATTTGGCCGGTACCAGCTCCGAGCACTTGAAGTGAGCCATGAAACCGCAATCTGGAAAGAAGAGTTTATGCAATTCAGTAACAAAAAAGGTTGGTTTAGGAAGACATTTCCATCACAATACCATCACATTTCACCCCTTGGGATGTAAACCCCCATAAGAAGTTGGCACACAACTCGCACCAATTTAACCCCTTAAAGGTGTGTGTTTTAAATGCATGCTGCTTCTCGTAGTCCGGATAATCATTGTCGTACGGTTCCGATTTCTCGATCAACTCCTCCTCTACGCCCGTATCGCGCTGGTCGTCAGCAAGTTCAGTATCAGCCGACTCCACGCTATCCTGCACCATCGACAGCTTGCTCGATTTGCACAGCGAACGCAACTTGCGCCGGTGTAGTGTCATGTACGGACTCTGTTCGTAGCATTTCTTCGTTTGGCTCATCATTTCCTTCAGGATCGGTGCCGCGTGCAGGCGCATGTAAAAGTTCACCAACCCATCCGCCACCATATCCTGCACCGTTTCGAACTTTTTAAAGTTCTCCTGCAGGTAGTGCCCCTTTTCTGGGCAGTAGAATATTTTAAAATGCTTCGTCGCCTGGCCAAAGCGCAAACTGAGCGTGTAGTAATTGTCGGCTCCGGGGCTACGACGCACCAGGTAGCTTCCGTCCGGCTTATCTTTCAGCAGCTCGGTGCACTCTTTGTGGTCCATTGCGCCGTGGTATTCCTTCCCGTATCGGGTGGGTCCCATAATGTCATTGCGCTCACAGAGCACAGCTTTCGGGGTCGGAGCCTCGAGCTGTATTTTGTACACTGCAAAACCGAAGAACGTTGATTAATATTTACCCTTCACGGTGCGCTCCAGTGCATTGCTTACGCTCGGGTTTCCACACATTTGCCGCCGCCAGCAGTGCATCTTTGTACATCTTAATAAAAAGCGGCCGCCGATTGTGCCCAGGGCCGTGCCCGTTCGATCATTTGTAAATAACAACAAAACACAAAGGATGTTGACAAACTGAATTAATGGGCTTTGTTTAGAGCACACACTTGGGAACTTAATGCTATTGTAGGATACATTTTGCTCAAAATGACAATTGAGCAGCAATTTAAAAATTGATTTAAGCGTAAGGAAGTAATTAATGAGATATTTTCAATGCCACTATGCGCAGTGAACGCCAGAGTGAGTTAAAAGAGATAAGAAAACAATTATTCAAATCAACAATTGCTGTATTTCCATTCCTGTTCAAGTAGTTTGCTTTTGCTGCTAGATGGCGCCACTGAGACAAGCTGATGCTCTTTGACAAACGTCAAGATCCATTTCCGCCAGCCGTCATGCTTCCTCTTTTTTGTAAACCTATCGAGTCGAATAGACGTGTATTTCATTTGCTGCTCACGTTTCGTGTCGAAAAGACTTAAAAGTAAGTATTGTCCGGACTTTGGCGATGGTTCGGAATGTCCCTCGGCCACTGGTGGTGATTGTTAGCGTTAATTGTGTTTCGTTGCTTTGCAGTTTTACAAAAATGCGTTACGTAGCTGCATACCTGCTGGCGGTCCTCGGTGGCAACGCTGCCCCATCCAACGCCGATATCGAGAAGATCCTGAGCTCTGTCGGTATCGAAGCCGACGGTACCCGCGTCAGCAAGGTCGTGAATGAGCTGAAGGGCAAGTCGATCGAGGAGCTGATCGCTTCCGGACGCGAGAAGCTGTCCTCGATGCCGGCTGGTGGTGGTGCCGCTGCCGCTCCGGCCGCCGCTGGTGCAGCTGCTGGTGCCGCTGCCGCCCCGGCTGCTGAGAAGAAGGGTAAGCTCAATCTGCCGCGCTTGTATTGCGGTGCCGTTGATTTAATACTTATTGTTCGGTTCAATTTTTGCAGAGGAAAAGAAGGAAGAGTCGGAATCGGAGGATGACGACATGGGCTTCGGTCTCTTCGAATAAAAGGTACGTTTTTTATTACTTTTCATTTGAGTTTGCTTTGCTTTTTTGTGTAAACTGCGTGAAACATCTATTGAGCAAACCCGTGAAGCCATCTATTTTCCGAAATAACCTAGCACATTATTAACATTCGATTCGTTTCTCCTCTTTCTAGGTTAGTATCGAAAAAAGCGCAAAGTACCTTTTGTCCCTCAAATATGGATGCCACCAACAAAGAAGCTGATATCACTTTTTCGTGTCAATTTTTCAGAGATAAAGGCCGGTTTCGCAGAACGACTGCGCATTTTTTCGTATAAAAGGTGAGTTGAAAAAGAGCACCGAGTGCAGGATGATTTTCGAGAAAGCACGTGGAATTTGGGAGTTTTATAAGGTACAATGATGAACTTTATTTTCGTTTATCTACTCGCAGATTATTTCCGAGTCACATAATATACGTCGATTACTATGTGGTGTGAATATAGGTAAGTTGACCTCAACATTCGCCTGTTCCCTTTCTTCTGTCCATCCGTGATGATCTTAATTACACCATCTTTCGGATGATATTCTGTGATTTTATTATACCGTAATTACTGACACGCCTTTACAGTCCATCATTAAAACGATTTTCATTGTGACATTTATCTAAATGCAATGTATGTTCACTGTTCATTTCAGGAATGGTCGGATGGAAACACTCCGCTACTATATCTTGTGAATATAGGTAAGTTAACCAAACAGCTAGATTCGTTTACTTTTGTTTCTCTGATGATTTCCTTTAACCATCTTTCGGGAATGATTCTTTATGATTCGGATAAGATTTACTGAAATGCGTTTTTTGTACACCAATCAAATCGATCCTCAAAGCACATTTCGTTAATTGCCTTTTTCGCGATTTCTCTTATATTGTAGTAATAATCATCCGACTGGACTGGAAGACTTGTCATTTGAATTTTAGAGGTAAGTTCGCCATAATTAATTCACTGTTGTTCCACTTCGTTTTACCCTTGATGAGCTTAACTAACACCATCTTTCGGATGACATGTTGTGATTTTATCATACAGTAATTACTGAAATACGTTCGTTATTTAGAATCAGAGTGTTCCTTATTGTGACTTGTGGTAAAATGCATTTCCGTTATTTCTCCCATTTGCAGCAATCATGCGACTGGGAAGGCTGCGACACGACGTCTTGTCATGCATATAGGTGTGTATTCAACAATATGATTAGTGTAACTAATGCTTTTCTGATGATTTACTTTAACCATCTTTCGGGAATGATTCTTTATGATTCGAATAAGATTTACTGAAGCGCGTTTATTGTACGCCTATCAAAACGATATTTATTGCACAATTCACTAACGGCTTTTTGTTGTTGTTGCATTTCTCTCCTTGTAGAATTCATCCAACTGGGAAGATTACTTTCATCATCGACGTACCCACGACATGTACAAAATATGTGGTGGAGAAATAAACTTTTATAACGAAAACAACGATTTGGTGTCTCAAAACTACTTCTTGCCAATCTATTGGCGCTACTAAGAAATTGAACGACGAAAGAAATCATTCGGCTTTCCTGGTTATTGCTTCCTTCAGCTGTAGGCTGCTGGTGGTGCTGCCCAGCTTTCGTTGTGCCTCCTGGTGCATCTTCCACGCCTTGTTGGTCTTATCCACCGACTGCCGGATACGGTTCATGATATGAGCATGGTCCAATCCTAATATATCATGCCTCATCTCGGGCTCTCGTAAACGTTCTTCCACGTCCCGTCCACTTGCAGCTGGATCGCTGGCGTCCACACCATCGTCTCCGTAGTCCGCTTCCTTCAGCAGGGAATTCAACAAACCTTCCACATAGTAACGTTTGTCCTGGACGAACGTAAGCAGTGGAACCTCGCCCATCAGACGCAGCTGCGACAGTTCATGGCGCAAGCGGTACGAGAGCTGCTTGAGGGTAACTTCGATGTTCACATCCTTGTTGAGGTTGGAAGAAAACCAGTAGATATTCGCCTCGCGAAAGTCTGGCGCGACCCGGACACGAGAAATCTGTATGCCATAGCCGTACAGATCGCTGGCGAAAGACCCGGTTGCCATGAGATCGGTGATGTTTTTCATGAACAGCTTATTCAGTACTGCCACACGGCGACTCGATTCTTTCCCCTGCCGATTGGTGCTGGCAATCGATGCTGCCGGCATGAGTTTTGGGGCACGATCGTGGGTCTCATCGTAATATCGTTTCTTCTTTGATTTATTGCTACCGTTCATAAGCTTGTTGAGGACTTTCGCTGCTTTCGTTGACGAACGAACAGCACAGGTGGTGGAGAAGAGACGGGTTGTTGTGAGTTTTATCTGAAACGGTATTAAAAGAGGAAGTTACGAATGTGCAGAGATTGCGTGTATCTATTACATACCATTTTAATGCCAGTGAGCTTGATTGCGATCAATCAAAGAACAAGCGCTGGTTCGGGTCTTTCGCCTATAGCATCGTTGTGGTCGATCTTAAAAAGGACGTGCAAATAATCTTTGGAGAAGGAACAATGCTGAGACAAGTTAGTTTTAACGCAGGTTGTTTAAAAAAAAAGCTAGAATAAAAGTATATATGAAAATGGTCAGAAGGTAAGCTGTTCCACGTTTTCACGTGAAGTTGTTAAGGATAGGATTATTTTATGAAGCGCTTTCAACACACAATCATATTCTGAACAGGGCAAATTTGTATGTGCCCAGAGCATTATACAAAACTATACATAAATTACAAGATATTTCAATTGATTCGCGATCAAGACCATTTCTAGTTTCACAGATTAAACCCCAGTGCCACAGCGACAAATGCATTCACTAACAATTTAGCTTATTTTTCGTCCCAACTACGCCTTACTTTCTACAAACAAAGAACGACCAATGATATAATGCTTTGGAATAAGAACGATTCTCACCTTTCGCGGGTAAACTCACAATAAAAATACATTTCTTGGCAAACAGCATCGCAAATTTTCAAAACATCGTTGACAACCCAGGCGAAGACGTCAGTGGTGAAGAAACAGTTGTAAACATACTGCAATTTGTACTAAAAACGGTAATCAAAATGTGTACTCGGCAGTCCTTGCTTTTTTATTCCTTTTCCGATCCAATGTGAATATTTCTGTACACTACAAAATGATTCATCGGTCAAAAATACAATGCGAACACATAAATGGGAATTACATGAATATTTTGATTTGTTTTTATCTGCTAGTGCTGCCTGCTTAATTTCTCCTGTGGCAAGCTCGTTGGCAACACTTCCCGTACTAAAAGTGAAGCAGAGCGACCTGTAAATGTCAAATCGCTTGGGTGACGATGCAATTTGCAGTACTATTTCGGCTGCGAACGGTTCGTGTGCGTGCTCGCGGGTTTGGAATCAGTGTAATTTTCTCACCCAATTTCTGATCGCAGCATAATTTTTGCTGCACATGTTCGTTCCATCTGATGGACTCGATTTGTTTCGAAGATCCTCCACTAGCGTTTGGCACCCAAACGTCCTGTTGGACCGTGTTAAAACGAAGAAACGATCGGGGGAAAAAGTTATGCGCATCTATCGGGAGTAGTGGGAGGTGCGCTTTTGTGCAGTTACGACAGTAGCAACGACGTTTTTTTTTTTTCTCGGAAGCTAAAGATAACGACAGGAAGAGTTATTTTCGCCCCGCATCCGCCCCATACGAAGAGAAAAGTGATTGCCGTTTTGCTATGTGCCTGTTTTGATAATTACATTTCCTGCAATTATATGGGTTTTCTCTATCCCACTGACCGTTGTGCCGAGGAAAGGCGGCTTTTCACAGAAACCTAAGCTCGAGCCGGATGAAAGCGGATGTTACCGAATAATGTATAGGCGGTTACCATACGGCCACCAGCGAAGGTAGCCGGTAGAAGGAAGAAAGCGGAGCCACGGGAAAAGGCTCCGTCAGGCGTATCAGCGCTGAAGTGATGTGGCACTTGCCTGCCATAGTGTGTGTTCCGTGTGGGGCGGGGGCTTCCCTACCAGTAGGTGTAGAAGAAAGTGACTCAACGCGAGCCATTTTGCCCCAACACACAGGGGAGCGCAGTGTGTATCATCAAGCCGTGCGTACCTGCGGGCCATCTCTGCGTTACCTGATACACCAACACCAAGAACGGCACCGTTAACAGAGGGAACATAGTTGTTGGCGCAACGCGCCGCACCGCTCCGTGGCAGCGGAAACCAGCGCACCGATCATAATCTGATTGATGTGTCGAAATAATTGAATCTCCTTTAACACATATGGCAATGTCGGCGCCTGGATAGTGTGGGTCCGACCGCTACTATGGCACTCGACATACTTCAATGGCCAAAGATAATTTAATTTACCTTTCGGGAAGTGACTTGTTTTCTTCAATTCTCCATCCGGTCGTCTTTCTTGCACCACCCCGTCAGCACGGCGTCGTCTCTTGTCCCTGCTTCGAGGCGTTTGTGTCCGTGCATTCGAGTTGCGGTTACACACACGTACACTTTCCCACGCTCTCTCTCTTTCTCCGGCTATATTCTCTTTGGAAATTTTTCTCGTTTCCTGTATTTGATTGTTATTGGTTGTTTGCGCTAGCGCCCGCTGTATCCTCTTAGCACGGCTCCAAGGACTGCTTGGATCTGTAAAATTGGGTCAAGTCAACAAGCCCGCAACAATGATCGGAGCTGAGAAGAGAAATGCCCCACTGCTAACCGCGACGATGGTTCGGCCATGTTGGATTTGGTGAAAAGTGCTCTCGGCTGCGTGCCAGCGCGGTCGCAATTGTCACACACCACGGCTCCGTTCTGTCCAGTGCACATACATATAAGCACGCGAACAAAACAAGAGTATAGTGCACAGGGCAGCAGCGTACGTCCCGGTTTCGCCTATCTTCTCTTCGCCCACTTTGATCGGGCTTTTCAATCGTTTTTTAACAGTGCTGCAGCGTAAGGCGCCTCCACTTTCCATTGTGTGTAGTGTAGGATTCCGGTGGGTTTCCCTCGCGTGTGTGTGCGTGCGTTCGCTATTGCACGCGCGTTCGTTGGAATCAGTCATCGTTGGGCTGTAGAACCGTTCGTCCGTCCGTTCGTCCATCCATCCATCCATCCAGCCGTCCACGTCCGTGTGGGAATGCGAGATTCCATCGCACATATCTTGGCGTAAAGTCGCGGAATTTTTAGTGAGCGAAGAGCGTGCCCTTCCGCGTATCCCGCAGGAATACGATATCTTCCTGCAACAATAGTTCTGCAAAAAAGGGACGTGAGAGTGTTGGGGGAAAAACAATCGATCGGACGAACATAACGGGGCATTCGAACATGATGGCATGCTGAGGCCAACACGGTGTTTCGCATTCATTTGCTGGACAAAGTAGCCCGTTGGTGTTTAGTTACATTATCGTTTAATCCGTTTACGTTTCTATGGTTATTCCAGTAAGGTTCCACGTTATCCGGAAAAACGAGTTTAAAACCGTGTACGACGTTAGCAACCGTTCGTCGTTTCAACTTTGTGGTGTGAATTTGTGTGAAAAACCGAGCAACATACATTAATCAGTGACCAAAACCTGAAGCAAATACACCCGTTAATAAATATACTGCTAAAAGAAGACGAAATACGACGAGAAGAGCCGAAACCGTGAAGTTGGTGGTGTTCCTTCAAGTAAATTCGACACAGTGTAGTGAATAAGCAGCCGGAAAAATGTCGCAACAACTACCGATACGTTTTCAGGAGCACTTACAGGTGAGTTTTGTATGTGTGTGTGTGGGGGGATACAGGGTGGGCTCGAGAACGATGATTTAAAGCAAAAGCATGATGATGATGACTACGGTGACCTAGAATAGTGAATCTCCGATCGCAAAGGTCGACAAGGTTTAATAATGGAAGATGGAAGAGTAATAACAAAGGGGTGGGGGTTTGCAAGAGAAGGGAAAGGAATCGGTCATGTGTCACCAGAAAGTCCGACGCCCCTTTTTTATTGCTCCATTAGCGATAGTGATATCATTGCTGGTGCTAGCGTAAGCTCGTCTTCGGCGAAACATGTTCTTCTATGCTAAATCATAAAAAAGAACTACACTTTCAATCAATTGCGAACTACTGTGGGTATCTTTCTGACTTTTGACTGTGAAGAACGAACGGCGGCAGGACTAAATTTAAGTTCAAACCCCATATTCTGCTCCTTGTTCGAGAAGGAGTGAAAGGATAGCAAAAGGACAATGGCATGCGCACGTTCCCCGCAAACGTATACCAGCGACGACGGGTGGGTAGAAAGAAAGGCATTAGAGGGACCTCTCATTACGCAACGGTCCACTTCCCACGCAACGACGACGCTAGTTTATGGGTAGGATTCTTCCATTTGCAAAGGAAAGAGGAAATAGGAAACTAGACACGTCCAGGGACAAATCGACGTCCACGTTCCATCCCGAGCGTGGGTTTGACCTTTTGTTTTCTCTCCCTCTTTTATGGCGTCGGCGGTGGTTTAACGTTTTTTGCCTTCTTCTATCGATGGGAAATTAAATTTCCTTCCACGTTGCTGGAAATACGCGACCCGAACCGAACCGAACCGGAGCGCGCATTAGTCACATCCTGTTGGGAAGAAAAGTTCACCGTTGACGTTTCTCAATGGCTACTTTGGATGTCGTCGCTACGTCGAGTTGCGCGGCGATTTTGTTGGATGCGATTATGATGCGATTGCTGCGTTTATGTTACCGAGAAGAAGAGAGATTGCTTTTCACAAAAACGGCCCATCTGGTTCTGGGGTTGCATGTACCAAGAAGGGTAAAAGCGGCGAGATAATAATGATGACGAGAAAAGCAAGATGTCATTGGACGGGACGGACGGACGACGTTCCACGTCTGCAAACAACAGCCGTCAGCACTGGTAGGCCATTGTTCTTATCGATATTTTTCCTTTTTTCTCTTTTCGCCCTGCTTTCAATCGTTCCACCCGGTCGGTCGTGTTATCGTGCTTGGCTACAACCCCCCCCGAATTGCGCACGCCCTCCGTTGACGACGACGACAATATGGCCAATCATCACCGCCGGATGTGCAGCTCACCAACATCAACATCAACCCGAGCTCGATCTCGTTCACCAACCTGACGATGGAGTCGGACAAGTTCATCTGCGTGCGGGAGAAGGTGGGCGAGACGGCGCAGGTGGTGATCATCGACATGAACGATGCACAGAACCCGATCCGGCGGCCGATCAGCGCCGACTCGGCGATCATGAACCCGGCGAGCAAGGTGATCGCGCTCAAGGCGCAGAAGACGCTGCAGATCTTCAACATCGAGATGAAGTCGAAGATGAAGGCGCACACGATGACGGAGGAGGTGGTGTTCTGGAAGTGGATCACGCTCAACACGCTGTCTCTGGTGACGGAGACGTCCGTGTACCACTGGTCCATGGAGGGCGACTCGACGCCGATCAAGATGTTCGAGCGCCACTCGTCGCTGAACGGCTGCCAGATAATCAACTATCGCACCGATCCGAAGCAAGCTTGGTTGCTGCTAGTAGGTAAGACGACGCAGCAAAAGGAAGAAGGATGGTTTCCCCCGAAACTGGAGAGAGGCTCATTTTGCCATGGTTGTTGATTTTTAATTTTAGGTATCTCGGCACAGCAGAACCGTGTGATCGGCGCCATGCAGCTGTACTCGGTCGAGCGCAAGGTGTCGCAGGCGATCGAGGGACACGCCGCCTCGTTCGCCACGTTCAAGATGGAGGAGAATAAGGAGCTGTCGACGCTGTTCTGCTTCGCCGTGCGCTCGCAGACGGCTGCGAAGCTGCACATCATCGAGGTGGGGACGCCGCCGGCCGGCAACGTCGCGTTCACCAAGAAGGCGGTGGACGTGTTCTTCCCGCCGGAGGCGCAAAGCGACTTCCCGGTCGCGATGCAGGTCTCGCCGCGCTACGACGTCATCTATCTGATCACCAAGTACGGCTACATCCACATGTACGACATCGAGACGGCGACCTGCATCTACATGAACCGCATCTCGGGCGACACGATCTTTGTGACGGCGCCGCACGAGTCGAGCGGTGGCATCATCGGCGTGAACCGCAAGGGCCAGGTGCTGTCGGTGACGGTGGACGAGGAGCAGATCATCCCGTACATCAACACGGTGCTGCAGAACCCGGATCTGGCACTGCGCATGGCCGTGCGCAACAATCTGTCCGGCGCCGAGGACCTGTTCGTGCGCAAGTTCAACCATCTGTTCACCAACGGGCAGTACGCGGAGGCGGCCAAGGTGGCGGCCATCGCTCCCAAGGGCATCCTGCGCACACCGCAGACGATCCAGAAGTTCCAGCAGGTGCCGGCCCAGCCGGGCACCAGTTCGCCGCCGCTGCTGCAGTACTTCGGCATCCTGCTCGACCAGGGCAAGCTGAACAAGTACGAGTCGCTGGAGCTGTGCCGGCCGGTGCTGGCCCAGGGTCGCAAGCAGCTGTGCGAGAAGTGGCTGAAGGAGGAGAAGCTGGAGTGCAGCGAGGAGCTGGGCGATCTGGTGAAGCCGTCCGATCCGACGCTCGCCCTCTCCATCTACCTGCGTTCGAACGTGCCGAACAAGGTGATCCAGTGCTTCGCCGAGACGGGCCAGTTCCAGAAGATCGTGCTGTACGCGAAGAAGGTCAACTACAGTCCGGACTACGTGTTCCTGCTGCGCTCGGTCATGCGCACCAACCCGGAGCAGGGGTCCGGCTTCGCGTCGATGCTGGTGGCGGACGAGGAGCCGCTAGCCGACATTAACCAGATCGTGGACATCTTCATGGAGCAGAACATGGTGCAGCAGTGCACGGCGTTCCTGCTGGATGCGCTCAAGAACAACCGTCCGGCGGAGGGTGCCCTGCAGACGCGCCTGCTCGAGATGAACCTGATGTCGGCGCCACAGGTGGCCGACGCGATCCTCGGCAATGCCATGTTTACGCACTACGATCGCGCGCACATCGCTCAGCTGTGCGAGAAGGCCGGGTTGCTGCAGCGCGCCCTCGAGCACTACACGGACCTGTACGACATCAAGCGCGCGGTCGTGCACACGCAGCTGCTGAACGGCGACTGGCTGGTCGGCTTCTTCGGCACGCTATCGGTGGAGGACTCGCTCGAGTGCCTGAAGGCGATGCTGACGGCGAACATTCGCCAGAACCTGCAGATCTGTGTGCAGATCGCGACCAAGTACCACGAGCAGCTGACGACGAAGGCGCTGATCGACCTGTTCGAGGGCTTCAAGAGCTACGAGGGTCTGTTCTACTTCCTCGGCTCGATCGTCAACTTCAGCCAGGACCCGGAGGTGCACTTCAAGTACATCCAGGCGGCGTGCAAGACGAACCAGATCAAGGAGGTGGAGCGCATCTGCCGCGAGTCGAACTGCTACAACGCGGAGCGGGTGAAGAACTTCCTCAAGGAGGCGAAGCTGACCGACCAGCTGCCGCTGATCATCGTGTGCGATCGGTTCGACTTCGTGCACGACCTGGTGCTGTACCTGTACCGCAACAGCCTGCAGAAGTACATCGAGATCTACGTGCAGAAGGTCAACCCGTCGCGTCTGCCCGTCGTCGTGGGCGGCCTGCTAGACGTCGACTGCTCGGAGGACATCATCAAGAACCTGATCCTGGTGGTGAAGGGTCAGTTCAGCACGGACGAGCTGGTGGAGGAGGTGGAGAAGCGCAACCGGCTGAAGCTGCTGCTGCCGTGGCTGGAGTCGCGCGTGCACGAGGGCTGCGTGGAGCCGGCGACGCACAACGCGCTGGCCAAGATCTACATCGACTCGAACAACAACCCGGAGCGGTTCCTGAAGGAGAACCAGTTCTACGACAGCCGCGTCGTCGGCCGGTACTGCGAGAAGCGCGATCCGCACCTGGCGTGCGTCGCGTACGAGCGGGGCCAGTGCGACCGGGAGCTGATTGCGGTGTGCAACGAGAACTCGCTGTTCAAGTCGGAGGCGCGCTACCTGGTGCGCCGGCGCGACGCGGAGCTGTGGGCGGAGGTCCTTTCGGAGGCTAACCCGTACAAGCGCCAGCTGATTGACCAGGTGGTGCAGACGGCCCTCTCGGAGACGCAGGACCCGGACGATATCTCCGTCACGGTGAAGGCGTTCATGACGGCCGACCTGCCGAACGAGCTGATCGAGCTGCTGGAGAAGATCGTGCTCGACTCGTCCGTCTTCTCCGATCACCGCAACCTGCAGAACCTGCTCATCCTGACCGCGATCAAGGCCGATCGGAGCCGCGTGATGGACTACATCAACCGGCTGGACAACTACGACGCACCCGACATCGCCAACATCGCGATCAACAACGAGCTGTACGAGGAGGCGTTCGCGATCTTCAAGAAGTTCGACGTCAACACGTCCGCCATCCAGGTGCTGATCGAGCAGGTGAACAACCTCGAGCGGGCAAACGAGTTCGCCGAGCGGTGCAACGAGCCGGCCGTCTGGTCGCAGCTGGCCCGCGCCCAGCTCCAGCAGGGCCTGGTAAAGGAGGCGATCGACAGCTACATCAAGGCGGACGACCCGAGCGCCTACATGGACGTGGTGGAGACGGCTAGCCGGAACGACTCGTGGGAGGACCTGGTGCGCTACCTGCAGATGGCGCGCAAGAAGGCACGCGAGAGCTACATCGAGAGCGAGCTGATCTACGCGTACGCACGCACCGGCCGGCTTGCCGACCTGGAGGAGTTCGTGTCCGGGCCGAACCACGCCGACATCCAGAAGATCGGTGACCGCTGCTTCACCGATCGCATGTACGAGGCGGCCAAGCTGCTCTACAACAACGTGAGCAACTTCGCCCGGCTGGCCATCACGCTGGTGCACCTGCGCGAGTTCCAGGGTGCCGTCGATGGCGCCCGCAAGGCCAACTCGACGCGAACCTGGAAGGAGGTGTGCTTCGCCTGCGTCGACGCCGAGGAGTTCCGGCTGGCGCAGATGTGTGGCCTGCACATCGTGGTGCATGCGGACGAGCTGGAGGACCTGATCAACTACTACCAGGACCGCGGCTTCTTCGAGGAGCTGATCGGGCTGCTGGAGGCCGCCCTCGGGCTCGAGCGGGCGCACATGGGCATGTTCACCGAGCTGGCCATCCTGTACTCCAAGTACAAGCCGGCCAAGATGCGCGAGCACCTGGAGCTGTTCTGGTCGCGCGTCAACATCCCGAAGGTGCTGCGGGCGGCCGAGCAGGCGCACCTCTGGTCGGAGCTGGTCTTCCTGTACGACAAGTACGAGGAGTACGACAACGCCGTGCTGGCCATGATGGCGCACCCGTCCGAGGCGTGGCGCGAGGGCCACTTCAAGGACATCATCACCAAGGTGGCCAACATCGAGCTGTACTACAAGGCGATCCAGTTCTACCTGGACTACAAGCCGCTCCTGCTGAACGACATGCTGCTGGTGCTGGCGCCCCGCATGGACCACACGCGGGCGGTCAGCTTCTTCACCAAGCAGGGCCACCTGCAGCTGGTGAAGACGTACCTGCGCTCGGTCCAGAGCCTCAACAACAAGGCCATCAACGAGGCGCTCAACGGGCTGCTGATCGACGAGGAGGACTACCAGGGGCTGCGCACCTCCATCGATGCGTTCGACAACTTTGACAACATTGCGCTGGCGCAGAAGCTCGAAAAGCACGAGCTCACCGAGTTCCGCCGTATTGCCGCCTATCTGTACAAAGGTAAGAACGCACGGCGAAGACGACGACCATACATTTCGTTAACTAAATGCTTATTTTATGGCCCCCCTCAGGAAACAATCGCTGGAAGCAGAGTGTGGAGCTGTGCAAGAAGGACCGCCTGTTCAAGGACGCGATGGAGTACGCGGCCGAGTCGCACCAGGGCGAGCTGGCGGAGGAGCTGCTCGGCTGGTTCCTGGAACGCGGTGCATACGACTGTTTTGCGGCATGTCTTTTCCAGGTACGTCGAGGCGGTTCATTCTCTACGATTCTTGGGGCTAACTAAACTTCTTCTCTCTTCTGCACAGTGCTACGACTTGCTGCGACCTGACGTTATCCTAGAACTTGCATGGCGCCACAACATCATGGACTTTGCGATGCCCTACATCATTCAGGTACGTTCGGGCGATCATTCAGGCATTCTCCGGTTGACCGCGTTCCTCATTCTTATTCTATTGTTTTGCCTCTTCTTTTGAATGTGCAGGTGACGAGAGAGTACACCTCCAAGGTGGACAAGCTCGAGGCGAGCGACGCGGAACGACAGAAGGAAGGCGACAGCACCGAACACAAGTCGATCATCATGCCCGAACCGCAGCTCATGCTGACGGCCGGGCCCGGCATCGGCATGCCCCAGTACGCCCCACAGTACGCCGGCGCGTACGTCGCCCCGCAACCAAATATGACCCCATACCAGTACGGTGGTATGTAAAGCCAAGCAAGCATTAGCACACACAACACCCCCCCAGCTCCTCCACCAAGCACACACAGATTCATCACACGCGCACACACACACACTCTCACACCACAAATGCGCGCGCACGTGCATAGTCCGTCAGCCGTAGTAGGCTGCTTTAGTAGAGCGAAGGGGAGAGCAGGTGTAAAATAGTGTGATCGAACGAATGAAATGGACGGTGCGCCGCCTCCTTCGATCGAATACCGCTTCCGATGTGTCATTTCCATCAGCATCATATCATCACAATCCGTGTTGTTCCTTTAAATAATAGGCAGAGTTTTTCGTAGTGAGATAAAGTCCTACAAAGGATCTAGTATAGGAACGCTTTCGTTCAAGACTCCATCTTGAATACCGACCTCTTCCTTCCCCCCTAAAGGGGCATCCATCCGATGTCTGTTTCCCTGTGGATCGTAGTCGATCCTTCCTTCGGACCACTAGAGGATAACCACCATCTTCGAAACTCACACGAATAACTAACTTAGGCTTGTAGAGTGCCGCCTCCTTCAGGTTAAAGATTAGTATCTAACCTGTGTGGCCCGTTAACTCAGCACAGCCCGTGCGCGCATGTGTAGCTACCGACAATATCAACTGATCGACTAATCGGAATTGTTTTGTCTTTCCTCTCGTTCCTTCCGTTTTCCTTCTTTTTTTGTTGTTGTTGTTATTTGCGCTGCTCTGCTTGCCGCCCTGCCTCCTGAACCGGCACAACGTTCGTTCCCCTTTACCCTCTTCAACATGTTTTTATTTGTGGTCAACGAACATACACACCCCACTTGCCACCGCACGCGCCCTTTCGCGTGTGTATGTGTGTGTGCGTGCGTGCGTGAATTTGTGTTCCCGGCTTCTTTTGTGTTTGTGTGTGTGTGTATATGTATCTCTTCATACCCCCAACCCCTTAACCCCCTTTCCCGCGTGGGGGCTGCAATACGAATCATCAGCATTTAGTTAATTTACACGCCCGACATAGGTGAGTGTATGCTTAGCGAATGGGGGGAAGGGCAGGGAGTGGGGGAGTAGTGATGGCTTTTGTTTGTTTTTTTTTCTTTTTGGGGAAGGGAGGAGCGCAACGCGTAACTAAAGCATGATTTAAAAGAAACTAGAGATACAACCGGGAGATAATGGAAATTCAGAAGAAGAAAAAAAAAGATTAGTATGAGCAAAAATATGTAGTAACGATTAAACAATATGATGTAGAGTGTAGTCGACGACGCAAAACCGCGCACACAAGTGCTTTGCGTAACTTCCATTAATGTGTACGAATAAACCGACGATTGTTTCGTCCGAAAACTATGTTTCGTTGATTTTTGGTTTTGTTTTGTTTTCTTTGTTATTAAATCCCATTTTTATTGAAAACTAGAGTGAGTAATGTTTGAAACGTTATTTGAAAAGATTGTTTGAACATAAACAAACAGCAGGAGCAGGAGCAAACATTAACAAACCGTCAGAGGATATTCCGAATTCCGAAAATGGGAATATTTTACAATGTTTGACGTACGTAGTAAAGAAAAGAAAAACAGGACAGATTACTCTAGTTAAGCTAGTATACTACGAATGGTTATGCTGTACGGTTTGTTATAATCATTTTCCTCTTCCCTCTGTACACTCTACCTTTTCAGGCTTAAATTGAACAACAACAGACTAAGCGAGGCGGAACGGTTCAACGCAACGCCGGCCCTCGCAACGACAAACAATCGCTTTCTCCGGTGACGTCGAGCGTAACACCTAAGATACTATACACATATTTAAGCTACCGGGAACTTCCTCTTGCGCGGTTGCCTGGTGGTCGGTGTTTTTTTTTGTGGCCTGAAACAAAAAAAGAAAACGATCAAAGAGAGATGGTGTTCCATCTCGATTCTGCACGGTACTGTAGTGGTGACACTTACTTCATGTTTTGATTCTAACAAAGTAATAATCAATGTTCCGATTAGCGAGTTGTGGGGTCACCTCCCAGACACACATGGCATGCAAGCAAAATATATTATTCGTTACAAGTAAACGTTATATGAAATCAAGTATTTGCAGGTAGAAATTCACGAGCAAACAAAAGAAGAAACAAAAAGCACTCTCACGTTATCATTTATCTTATTGTTCACTAAGAGGATGAAAAAAAAGATGCAAAAGAAAGGATTATATATATATATATATTATATTATACAAATGAAAAATATACATACGTGAGAAGAAAAGAAACAAAAAAAGGGAGAATATGAAACAGAGCAGTTGTGTAAATAGGAAAAAAACATACTATAAACGACGCAGAACTTGTTATCGTAGTAATGAATTTATTCAGCCAACAGAGAAAGGACAGTCGCGCGTGCAAAAAAAAAAAGGAAACACACGATTCATGGATCAAACCCAACAAGCTGATAAATCAGTAATTCCGTATAATAGTAGTCCGAGATTATTTTTTGGGACAAATAATAAAGAAACCAAACGCGACTCGCGTGACTATGCAAAAGTGTAAACGCACTGGATAAGCACTTCACTGGATCAGCCAAATTCCTAGCATCATAACCGTCCTGCGATGATGAAACCAGGCTCGATTGAATCAGTAATCACTGCAAAGGGGGCGAAGGAAGTTGTTGTGGCTGAACTGCCGCCAGAAACCATACTATAAAAAATGTCCATTCACACGCTCACAAACATTTCAAATTAGCAGCAAGGCATTGCAAAACGATTAGCTCTTGCGGCACGCCACGATTTTCTTTTCGTCCTGTTGGTGCGTTTTTGTTTTTGCATCCGCCTACTTCGTGGTGTGTAATGTAAATTGTAGTAGTAGACGGTAGTAGCGTTTGATTTCCTTCCGTTGCGATGGCGACGAACAAACTGATCGCCTTCTGAGTCCCAACTCCGCCGCCACGTCCGGCAAATGTTTTGCTTTCTTCCTGAGCGAATCTGCTGCAATTCGAGTAGACCATTCCTTGTAGCTTACGATGATTTGTTCGTTTTGGTTTCCGTATGTATGTTTAATTAGCGTAGTAGCGCAGCAACAGAGGAGGGGGAAATGCACGGAATGAATTCTTTAAGAAAACGCGAAGCTTTGCTTTGCAAACTAACGTTTTGGTTCGTCCACTGCAATGTAGCACTTGTGTTTGGGTAGGAGTGATTTTTCTTCATTGTGTTGCGTTTTCTGTCCTTTCGGTTTGTTCCTTCTTGTGGTAGACATCCCGAACCGTTAGTTCTATTCCATTTAGTATAAACTCATAAATCCACGATAGTATGCTAGCACTTTGCCTATGTTACGGCTTGCAAAATGCAAATCAAGCAAATTTTTGTTTCATTGAATGCCAGTGAATCCATCGCCTCTGATCGTGCGATAGAGGCTCGTTAACGCTTCATTCGATTTTTTTAAAACTTCAGCGCGAAGAAAGGCATGTTTTATTTATATAATTTTATTTTATTATATTATGCTAATAACGTTTATGTTACGATGACACGCAGGACTACCCACTATTGTAAACCGAAAAACACACAAACAAAGTCTTGCGCATAGCATAAATAGCGTTTGTTCTTCGTTTTTCTGTTTCCCCCGCTCGATCCGTGATCAGCCGAGATCGGATCGCAAACGTGGGAGGTACATAGATGAAAATAATACAACTCAAATATAAATAATAAAGATACGTATATATATAATTATGCATTATGAAAGCAGTAAAGAGCTAACAGAAATAAAACAGAAACTCTTTCCCTTATATACATAAAGAAACATGAAGAACACTAAAAAGAAGTAAATGAATGATGAAAGTAGATTGAGCCGATTGAGATGAATTGATGCAGTTTAGAAGAGATGCGAATAAAAGAAAACAAAACACTAAACAAACAAACGCGAGATGAAAATCAATAAACTCAAAGTTGTCAAATAAAAAAAAAAGTTTGGTTCGATTACGCAAATTTGTCCCTTTCCTGTTGTTCTCCGAATGAAAATGCGTTCCAGTTCAGTGCACCTACAGGGCGGCCCTGCGCCGATCTGTGCCCTTCTCTCCGCACAGGCTGTGGCCATCGTTGGCCATCTTGGCCGCGGCCAGCTTGCGCACTTCGTGCAGTATCTCGATCTCCTCCTTGATGTGGTCGAGCTGCGTTTCGACGTCGCCGCGCGGTGCCTTCGGTACGGCACCCCGCCGTTTCCGCAACAGGATGTACACATGGTTGATCGCATCGAGCAGACAATTGACGCTCGCCTCGCTCTCCACCATGTAGCTCTTGACGACGGTGACCGATTTTTCCCACCGCAGCCCTTCCTCCTTGGCGGCCACGTATTGTGTCTGGGATGAATAATTGAATGCAATGTGCACATGTGCCATTGAAACCGTTTCAAATGCCATCCATTTCCTTTTGCTACTTACCAGCAGCTCGGAAAGATCATTGTTCAGCCCGGTGATGATGTGCAGGGCCGTTTTGGTAGCCTTGAAGAGGTTTTGGCGGATTTCTTCAATCTCCAGAATCTTTTGCTGCTCGACAGCGGAAATTTCCACCTGCGCCAATACTGAAGAAGGTAGGAAGGGCCCGTATTAAATGTGAGAAGAGGATGGCAAAATAAGACTTATGGGTGGCTAATTTAATTACAAAGTGTGGTGTGCTTTGCTTCCCATTCCCATGTAAAGGAATCCATACTCACGCAAGGAATCACAACGCTGGATAAGATCCTCCATATTGTCGTAGGTTTTCGATTCAGCAATCGTTTGTTCCATAACTTTCTACAAAATGATGTTATTTTAGAGAAGCTATCGTTAGTTTTTTCTCGGCCATACTGCTCAATAAAGCTGTGTACCTCAAATGGCTCAAAAGCGGCAATCGTTGCTTCGTATTGGATCACAAAATTGTCCAGCTTCTCGATGTCACCCTCCAACTGGGTGATCTTCTGCCCATACTGCACGTGCTTTTCCTTCTCCCGCTTCACCTAAGAGGCAGGGAATGGAAGCGTGTTTAGGTCCAGACATACCACTCCATTCCGCCCGCCATTTACCGTGTCCAGGGCGTTGTTTTCCTTCATCTCGCAGTCCTTGAGAAAGTCATTCAGCTCGACAAACTCGGCCCGCATGTGCTGCAGCAGGTTGGTCGTCTGCTGTAGCCGCCTCCAGTTGGTGGTCGCTTGGCGCTGTGAGCGCTCGCGCATCCGGTTCTGTTCCCTGGTTATCTCCATGTAGTCCCGGTCGGTGTGGATCCCCTTGAGCTCGAACCCATTCCGGGCGACATCCCATCCGGGCACATTCCTTTACGGGTTGTGTGGAGCGGAGAAGAAAATGTGGCACCCGTTACGGCGAAAAATTGACGGTGAGCTCCGGTACCACTTACGTGTAGAATCTGTTGTTGAATTTGGATTCGAAGTAGTTTTCCACCGCTTGTTCCGGGTTTTGGTCGTACTTCCCGAACACGCCGAGCTTGGTTATAGGCTTCCGGCGAGGCATTTTCGGTATCGTCCACTAAAATCGGATCTGAAAAAGTATTTTATAATCAGATAACACAAACCCCGGTTGGTGAAAGCGTGATTTCGATGCTCGTTGCCAATGTTGTAGACTCCCTTTTCTGTATGGGACACTTTTCCATCTGAGTTTTTCAGCAAACAACAAAACACCTTTGGGTTACTATTTCGTTTCCAAGGCAACAGTAGTTTGCTGACTTATTTCTCCAAGTTAGATTTGGCGGTGAATTTGTATTTGAAATGTTTCATTTTTTAAACATACGGGATACAAAAGCAAAACAACTAAATTTAACACTCATTTGTTGGATAATAAGTATTTATTGATGTAATTGTCTATGCGATGCAACTGGAGGAAACTGGAGGAAGCCAAATACAACTTAAATGCAAGCCGAACGGTTCAATACTTTTGTTTGCTCTGCTGTTCACCACCATTTCATCCGGCACATGCTTTTTTCCGGGAATCTGTGTATGTTTCTCCATTTTTTTCATTCTTTTTTTTTGGTGGGGTGTCGCAACATCTGCCGCCTGTGTTGAGGGGTTCCTCCTCTCCGACGCGTCAGAGAATCGGAACGGTCTTATGGTGATTTATCCGTTCGATATTCTTGCATTTGAAAACTTTTTTCCACCCTTATTTGGGGGTGAAACGCCTGTTCGCCCTCTTCATTTTCTGTTTGTGTTTTTCTTTCGAATTTATCTATGCACTTTATCTAAGAGAGAAAGAGTGAAGATATTAGCTATTGGTTTGATGTTCTTGTCCTCGTGCACTCCTAGTGCTCCAAGATATATTGAATACGCTATAAGTTAATAATTGAACGCTCGAAGAAATAGACTGTTTGAACTTGTGTACAGCATTATTAAGGGTTGACCGAACTTTTTGTTTATGTCTGTCAACAGATGCGCTATTTTTTAAGTGTGGTTTCATGCTCCTTGTTTGCATTCATCGACTCCAAACCGGCTTTAAATCTAGACTCGTGGTGTGTGAGGTGATTAAAGTTGTTTCGGAGGGAACGGAAACACGATCGTCTACCGTTTTCTAGTCACAATAAATGCCACATATGCGTCATCTGTCTATGTCTGCTTCCGGTTCGTTTTGTGTGCCACAAAAGAAACCGTTGCCCCTCCTTTAGTGTTTTCTTGGTTTCGTTTTTTCAACATACATTTGTTCTCATTTTATACAACGCTCAAATACTTTTTATTGTAACTTTTCGTGACGTTTTCTATATTTTTTCATTGTATTGTTCCTATCTGAAGAAATGTGAAACAACAGCATGGATAAATTGGGAAGAGAGATGAAAACTTTTGCGTGACCAGGCAGCCCGGCCCGGCAAGAAGCTTTGCTTTTTTATCAATAATTTTTTTAAATGTTTTTCACCAGTTGTAATACGTTTAGTTTCTTCACCCCGGCCTCGTCTGCCTGTTATTAAAAAGCATCGCGTTTATTTCCATCCAGCAAACTGGCGGAGAAGCAATCTGGACGCGTCCCTCTCATTATCCGTCCTTCTGATGAAGTGGCGACCCAAAGACATTATTTTCCTTCGGTAAAAAGCATGTTGCTAGGCAGACGTCTCGAGGAATCCCCCCAGCGTCGGCTCTACTGCTACAACCGATTGAAAGTTTCCAAATGGGGCCCATCGCCAACGATCGAACGTTTTATAGACCTTTTGCGGACACTAGGCTACTTGCATTTGCTCTGCGTCCACGTTTGTCCGTTTGTTATTTCAACGAGGGTAATCATTTTGGTAGCAACATCCTCTCGTACAGGTTTGTATTAAAACTAATTAATAATTTAGAGTAAACATTATCTTTACGTCCACCGCGCACTGCAACCCTTGACTAACGCTATGATATATGTATATATACGTTTGGGTGTGTGGTTTTTTTTTTTTGTAATGTATGTATGCTTTTTTCGGGTGTTTCTCGTTTGAGTGGATGTATTATTTTCTTGTGTACATTTATTCTAATGTGACTTTTTGCATTAAATCTTGCGCAGAATCGAATCTACTAGCCAATGCTTCCCCTCCCTCTCACTGATCGCTTTTCCACATCTTTCTCTTTCTCTGGTTTGTGTCCTTCCAATCGGCTTCCATTTCACGCCATTGCTTTTGATATTTTTGCGCGTTAATAAATTCAACGAAAACACCTTTTTTCCGGAGTACACACTCCCGGGAAAAGTTTGAGCCTTAGAGCCCATTTGGAGAAAAACAAGTACCAATCCTTGATCGAAATGCACGGGAATACGAAAGAGTGCACGAGTCCGAAAAGCTACGATCCAGAAGGGGATTAACACTCCAATTAAAACCATCAATAAAACGATACAACTATTAACGCAATAACAAATATTAATGTATATATGTATATTAAAAACACTTTAAGAACCGATGCTAAATACAACTCGCTGAAAGTTTATGAATAATAATAGACTCGCAAATGGATTGCGCTAAGTCTAAGAAGCACGCAGCGAAGAACAAGAGAAATTATAACATTCATCTTGTTTTTTTTTTTTTTTGCACTGGAATGTACAGTGATAACACCAAGGGATGGGGAAAATAATCCTGGTAATCAATGCGCAACCAATTTGACTGTTACACCACCGCCTATTCCATTCCTCTCTGGCCGGAAAGCAGCGTGTTAGGTTCTGCTCGTGAGTCATTGCCTCACGTGTCACTCCATTCTCAAACCCACCATCTCGATCTCGAGCTTGCCACGTGAGAGATTATTCATGGCTCGAAAAATGCGGTCCGCCGTATCGAAAAGGGCCGACTGAATAATTTGCTTGCGTCACTTGTTCGTCTCACACTCAAGCCAGCGATATCATCATCATCATCTCCTCGGATCTCCCACGCGGGGAAAAGGTTATTCAGCGTTCAAAAGTGTTGTGTACCGTGTGTTTCAGTGACGACTGGGCTGGGAGTCATTCGTTTCGCGTCGCAAGTTCGATGTCCTTAAGAGATAAGCAGTTTAATACCACACCTTTCTTGGTTTTTTTTTGTCTTCGTCTTCTTCACGGCCTGAGGATCACACAGAATGCGCAGAAAAAACGCTTGCTGTCCGTTAGGAATAAGGTATGACGTTGCCGTCCGGCTTACTCCTTGTTGAGCGAGCCCAGGTCGTGGAGGAAGGTTTCCGGCGTGAGGATGTGCGACGAACCGATGTACACCTCCCAGTTCTTGACGGCCGCCGTCACCTCGTACGCGCAGCGAATCTCCGAGTAGCTGCAGCCACCGACCACGAACATGATCATGCGCGGGACGTTCTTGACCGCCGTCTGCGACTTGTCCTTGTGCCAGTGGCCGTAACGTGCGCTGCTACTTTTTTTTAACGTGAAACACAAACGAGAAGAAACAAAAACAAAAGGCCATCAATAAGATGTAGAAGGGAAGGGAGACGTTCTTGTTCGGTGCAATTTCTTACCTGGTCGGTGCGTGGAAACCGGCCATCTTCCTACCTCCGAGGAAGGGGAAGTGACGCTCGTCCAGCTTGTTGTCGATCGCGTCCTCCATGATGTCCTTGATGACCGGAGTCCAACGGGACATCTGGTAGGTGTGCTCGTTGATCCGTTCCTTTCTCGGCACGGTGTACGGCTTCTTGCGGTTACCCTGGAGAAAGAGAAACGTTACACACACACACATACAACCCGCTTCCCGCTGTACTCACATCGGCGATCACGTTGATACCCAGGTGCGTCAGGTTGTGGATCATCTCCCGCTCCTTCTGCTCGATCTGAGCGTGCGACACCAGCTTGGTGAGGTTCTCCTCCGAGATGCCGTTCTTGATCATCACGTACAGCGCGATGATGCGCACCTTGTCGTAGTTGGACACGTTCTGGTCGAGCAGGATCGGCACGATGTTGCGCATGTGATCCTTTATCTTCTCGCCCTCCGCATCCGTGCCCATCGCCAGGTCCTGCTCCACCCGGCACAGCTTGTCCACGTAGCCCTGGTACGACTTCATGCAGTCCTCGGCCAGGTGCAGATGGGTCGAGTACTTCGACAGCTGCTTCTGGTACTGCGGCATCTTCTTGATCATCTGCGACAGGTCCTTCATCGACTGCTTTTCGCTCTGCGTCAGCCGCTTCGACTCGGTGAACGACTTCAGGTACTGCGTCACGCTCTGCGACACCACGGCGATGTGCTGGTGGCGCAGGTCGACCCACAGATCGTCGTTCTCGTCGAGCAGCACCTCCTTCTCGGCCGCGTTCGGCGACGGGATGAACTTGTACACGTCGTTCACGATCGGCAGCAGATCGTACGCCATCGCCTGCAGCGTCAGCTCGTGCAGCAGCGGCGACACGCAGTCGAAGCCACGATCGAGGATGAGCAGCTGGGAGCGCGCCTTCTCCGGCCCTTCGCCCATCGTCGGCTCGTCCGCCTTGTACGCGTCCAGCTTCTGCTGCACCATCTGGGCCAGCTCGACATTGCCATCCCATTCGCTAGAAGAGAGAGAGATCGGGAGGGGAAAACATCAGTAAAAATGGATAAAATAAAACATCAAGACCTGTTAATTGTAACACTAACCTGCGGTAACGAACGGACGGATATTCGCCGAGTGTAGCGCACAGGGTGGCAATTTGTTCAGCGATACGCTCCATGTTGCCGCTGCGGGCCGATGCAAGTGCGGGCGAGTACGCACACTGGAAGGTCACGGGCGAGTCTAGCGAGTAGACCTGAAGGGCGATTTTATGTCAGCAAGAGAATGTTAGTTTATGAACTGTAACTGATTTATATAAGAAAAATTAAACAAGCTTAAAATCGCAAAAGATGAAGAAAAAAATTAAATAAGGAATTTAGTTAAAGGCATAAAACGAAACCGAACGAAGGAATGCATGCAATTGGTTAGATATGACAAACTTAAAGCAGGAAAGAAGCAATACAAAAAAAAACCAAACATGTGTTACAGAATAACCCATAAAACTCTGCACACCTGCGACTCGTACGGCAGAAAAGCGATGTTGATTTCCTTCAACGTTTTTATCTTTCTGGATACCACCGACTTGCAGATGTCGTTGAAAAGTTCCTCCGGGCAGACTGTGAATGTTAAGGCATGTGATGTGTGGAACTTTAGTTTTCCTTTCGGTTAGTCAGGTTATAGCAACTATGGGCAGTGATCAACAAGAGTATCAGTACGCTTATCAGACGCGTGTGAACATGAATCATTCGAACGCCACTGCGTGTTAGGAGATTATTGAACGTTATTTGCTCGAACCAGATGGTTGTCTAATGTTCGTTATGTATTGTTAATCCTCCCCTTCTTCGTGGGATGGGATCATGTACACCAGGATGTTAAGCAGGACGTTCATGATGAAGCTTTTTCTCGTTATAACACACCCAACACCGGTTACCGGTTAGTACCCTAAAGCGTTAGTACACATCGCTAGGACCGATTGCTAAAAGGGGGCCAAAATATTCACCTGCGCTTCGTACGGTATGAATGCAATGCTAAGTTCTTTGCACGATTTCATGTACTTCACTACGGTTCCCTTCCTCAGTATGTCAAACAGCTCATCGGGTATCGCTGATATTCGGATAGAGTACGCATTCGTTTTTAGTTGATCATAGGAACGAGCAGAACTAGAACTAACAATCGAGCGTCCTTTGGGGGAGGGGCCACAGTCACAGTTACACTTACCTTCCGTGAAGAACACGTGGGCCGATTTGTACGTTGGTTTGGCAGGATTCTCAAAGTCCCGCATCAGCAGACGGATGGAGTCCTCCGACGGCGTGATCAGGTAGACCGCCTCGATCGCCGGCAACGGTTCGCGCTTCTTGTGGATGTCCTCCACCACTGCGAGCGAATGAATGAATAAAAAGGTCCCATTCGTTAAGTTTTGCTTTATCTCGTATTGGCGGATGGACGCTGTGTTTGCGCCGTACACTTACGAGTAACGCCCTCGGCGCTGATCTCATGCATCTTGGTACAGGCGGAAACCATACGCATCGCCAGCTGGTCGACGATTAGGATTCGCCATTCCGTGCCCGGTTTGCCTTCCGATTTCGTCTTGCTACGGACGACTTCATTCATAATCTCTGCAATCGGAGTAGAGATACCAGGAAAAATTTAAAAAAAATGTAAACACAACATGTATGTTTTAAATGTGAATCCTCCATGATTCCTCCAAGGAACAGGAAAGGTTAAGCTTTCCGGTGGGGTAACCGATAAAATTGAATTGCATCATTTTGTGCATCAGCAAACAAATCAAATAAACATTGTTTTGATTGTGCATTGCGGTACCGTGGCACGCAATACACGGAATTCGTTCCCTTCTGGTACGTTCTGACATCATTCTTTGTTGTGGTGCTGCGCAAGTGCAATCGAAAAATCAATACCGGAGGAAAAATTTTCTGCGTAGCCCACCAAAAATAGGCACTCGATGGCCTATGCGTCTGTTGCATGGTGCCGTTAATGAGAAGCACTTTTTCGACGAATAACACGGCACGGTCCGGCAACAGGCATACGAAATTAATCATCGAAACAGCAGCACACCCCCCTCATGGGGATGATTAATACTGCATCGGTCGTCAGGGCGAATCTGTTCTGCAGTATTCGTCGTAGAAACGGGAGGGGCCTTCCTGCGATGCAGACGGAGGTTCGCGTTAAATTCTGCTTAACCACGATACCACTCGAACTTGACGCGAAACCAAATCACACACTGTTTTATTGATGCCCGATGAACAATTGGGAAGATTACTCACTTTGACCGACAAGGAGTTTTAGAGCCATTTTTACTTTTTCAGCTTTTACCACTGACTGCCTGTGGATGATAGCAACTCGGACTAATATATCACTACGGCGAGCAAGGTGTCTATATCCCCACCTACTCCGTGCGGATACCTTGATCACAGATTTTGACGCATTATCAGTGCTGCCAGCTGAAATCTTTTTCATCGCTTCGTTGCTCTTGTGTTTCGAAAGTTATGTTCGAACTATTTCAAATGTACCGTTGCGGTAACAGTAATAGCACGTGCACGTGTACCAAACGATATGTCCCGTTTTCAATCAGGGTTTTTTCAGGTTTAGTTAAAAATGAGGGGGTTGGTCGTGAAATCGTCCCTCATGGAAACATCGCAAATAGTTTTCGAACTATTTCAAATGTTTTATTTTTAAAGAAAAAACTAGTTTGTTTGGAATTGAAGTTTGCTGATTAAATTAATTTTATTCATTCAGTTAAAGTTTGTAAAAAAGATGATGAATGATGATTGTGTACGTTGCATAAAAAACAGCCTTTTTACTGTTGGTACGATTTTTCTGCTCTACAGTACACCTTGTTGTTTGCCAATTGTTTTTGTATCTGATCGAACGTTTTGCCTTTTGTCTCCGGAACAAAAATGACGACAAAAATCACAGCGAAAAAACAGAACCCAGCAAACAGCCAAAAAGTACCGGCCTCCCCAAGCCCCTCGCGCATTGGGTTGAAAGATTTCGACATCATGAATGAGAGTCCATTGCTGGTGATGACGGCCAACGAGCTGGCTAAATCTTTCACATCGGCCGCAAATATTTCACCGATCATGATCCACGGCACTGGCCCGATACCGATTGAAAACATGGTTACGAAAGCCGACAACGCCACCACCGGTAGCCATTCGAGATTTTCCACCTGCGCTGGACTGTCGTGCAATAGGTGAAAGTAAACGCCCAACGTGATATGCGCGGCACACATGATAACTGAGGAAATGATCAACAACCAACGACGCCCTATGCGATCTACAGCAAAGCTGGCCACGATCGTACCTAAAACTTGCATCGCACCGACAATGATCGTGGCCACCGTATGATCAAGCGAATCCGAGGCGTTCTGGAAGAGAAAAAAAAAGATTACTAATTTGGAAGGAATAAATGAGCCCGCTTCACCTACTATGAAAATGTCCGTTGCATAGAAGAGAATGGCATTAATTCCCGACATTTGCAGGAATGTTACCATCCCAGTCATGGCAATCAGAGCACTTATCGTGCCGGTTGATAGAAGGGACTGTTTCAACGTCTTCTGGGGCCGCTTAGAACGCTCATCCTGCTCGGTTTCCAGCACCTCTATCTCTGCCAGAGCATTGAATTCTGAACCGTGCAACCACTTGATTGATTCTATAGCTTCTAATTTTTGACCCCGTTGAATCTGTGTTGGAAACCAAACTGTTATAAGCTTTCAAGCATTTAACCATTTAAAAACTTACCAAAAATGAGGGCGTTTCGGGCATAAACATAAACAGTGGTCCAAAAAGTAACAATATGCACCCGGAAATGATGTTCAACTGGAACACATTTACGCCGGCAGACACGCTGAAGGAAATCAGCATACCTATGTTGAGCATGAGTTGGAAAAAACTTCCCACAGTTCCACGGATTCTTTGGTTCGCGATTTCCCCGATGTAGATCGGCACCGCCATGCCGTAGGCACCGGCAGCTAGTCCTTGCAGAAACCTTCCTACGTAAATCATTGCCAGAACCTGTGCCCAGGTTAGTAGTATCCATCCTGGAGGATAAATAGAAACAGATGACGATGCAGCTTTGTTCATGACCGTAGATTAAAAATTATACCAACCTAATAGCAACGGTATGACAAAAAAAAGGATCGTGTTCTTGCGACCCAAGGACTTTAGCATAAAACCACAGGGAATTGCAATCAGAGTGCCTCCGAGCGGCATGAAAGCTACAGCCCATGAGAACTGGTCATCGTCCAAAGGAACATTTCCTTCGCCTCCTTCAACTATACGCGGGCCAGACGGGGCTGACCAGCCAAAAACCATTCCAATTGTAAGCGCTCCATAGGATGCTGCAACGAGAATGAAGAACAGTTTATTATATTCAATTGATGTCATCATAAATTGATCAATCATGGAGGCCACTTCGTAAGAACCCGATGGTGTGTTGCACGTGAGAGATCGTAAAGATAAAGAAGGTTTTGAGATGTACAGAAGTATATCAGGTACATGTGCTTATAGTTCAATGATTATGAAAACATCAAGTCCCTCTAATTACCTGCCAGGGCCGCTATGTATTGATTTTGATTAGCAAATAGTTGTGGCACTTTGATCATGTTTCCTTCTTGCCACCCTACTTGGGTGCGATAGCATGGAAAGATGAATGAAGACTGAACGGGAAGACAAAACGGTTCGATAAAATATTGAATAAAATCTAATCATTGTCCCATTTTAAAGATAACGAACAGCACTTAAAGTACGTTCAGCTGTGATACGTAAATGTGTGGCAAAACATGTCCGAGAAAGCTGACCGTGATTAAGTTGTGCGTGATAATCCGATAAAACTGTACAGTGATTGATGACTCAGGTCCGTTATCAGTTTTTCTGTTTAGTCCAGTATTTTTTCCAGTTCGAGTATGCTTATTTATCTGTCGTTATCATTCTGTTAACCAAAACATTGCATAGATAATTTGTCTATCATATTCTTCCGCTTTAAACATGTTCAACATGTTCACAAGTTTCCCTGAAAGTATTAATATTTGAAATTTAAACAGACTGTAGAGCTACCACGTGCTTCGAGGTCTGCTTTTTTTTAAACGATTGTGGCCCAATTTGTTAAAAAAAAAAGCAGTTATCGTAGGGATTACACGGTCAGGCCGTCGATAACACACACAAAACAGACCGTTTCGTGGCCAATCGAAGCGTCGCTTTCGATCTCTGGACACTCCCGGTGCTCCGTTGGCGGTGGAGAAAGATGAACCACGAGCTCTCTTCCTTTCTTTGCGCCGCGTGCCGAGCGTGTTGCTGACGAGTTTTGCTTGGCGCAAAAGCATCAGCATCCTCATACATGCAACAACCGGGGGATCCTTGCGGCTTTTGCAACCGTTAGGATATCCATCTCGTCAAAAAATTGTTCATGGTTCATCTTTCTCCTCCACCCTTCCTGCTCGTTTATCTCACCAAAGATAGACCGGAGCACCCGACTTTCGAAAACTCCAACCGAGAGCGTTGGCATCCTCGGTGAAATGTGTGCAGAGCATTATTTTAACGAGCGGTAAATTGTACACTTCGTGCGTTGGAGAACCTTCCTGGAGCTGAGGAGTTTGTGGAGCCCATAATAAGCACGACGAATTGTTCAAGGAAATTCGGCTTCGGATCTCGCGTAATAGGCTTTTCCGATCAGTCAGGTTGCCTGCTAAGAGAACCTGCGGTTGGCCAAATTGCGAACAAATGAGTATCTTTTTACATTTCACGGTTACACATATTATTTAACTAACGCTTATCGTTTTTTTTGTTTTGGCTGTAGACATAACGCCCAGTGCAAGCAATCCGTTACATATATGTACACCTTGTCGAATCGAGCTGGTGGTTTAGCTTAACTGTATTAACCGTTACGGTAGGCGTCAACATGTTTGACATTGACATCGGCAGTTTGCCGAACGGTGGCGTTTTCCCACACACAAAATCCAAATACCTCCCGAAGAAGAAGTAACAAATTGGTGTGAAATAAGCGAGGGTCGGTCACGAAACGCGTTATCAGTGGACGGTATTGATGCTGGATGCATTTACCCGCTCGAAAAATTCCGGTTACCAGAAGTTGATAGCGTAAACTAAAACATATCTCCAAGGACGCACGCTGCAAAATGACACAGCAACTGAAAGATCAGCTAAAGTTTGATATCGTATGTTTGAGCAGCGATACCTGGAAAGGGCCAAAGTTGATAATTGTTTTGTTTGTCATATCGCTAGGAATGGGGCCACGAGAGGCTGGTACGGGCCCAGCAAACGGTGGAGGTGCGGCCCTTCGATGTGGAGGCGTGGTCCCTGCTGGTGCGGGAAGGCCAAAGCCGGCAGGTCAACGAGGTAGGACGTGGTGCTTGAAGATGGTGGCGATTTGTGTTTCCTTAACATCTGAAACGTCCTGCGATCGCTGTCCGGTTTCTTCGTTTCAGGTTCGCTCGTTATACGAATCGCTGGTCAGCGTTTTTCCTACCACGGCCCGGTATTGGAAGGTGTACATCGAACAGGAGATGAAATACCGCAATTATGAGCGTGTAGAGAAGCTTTTCCAACGCTGTTTAGTGAAGATTCTGAACATCGACCTGTGGAAGCTTTACTTAACGTACGTTAAAGAAACCAAAGCTGGATTGAGTACACACAAGTAAGTTAATTCGATGAAACCTGCATCACAAACCCTAGGACGCATTGTTGTGATTGGTGGCTTTTTATAAACTCCAGGGAAAAAATGGCACAAGCGTACGATTTCGCGCTAGAAAAGATTGGTATGGATCTGCACTCGTTCTCGATCTGGACGGACTACATTGCGTTTCTGAAAAGCGTCGAAGCAGTGGGAAGCTATGCCGAGAATCAGAAAATCACCGCCGTCCGAAAAGTGTACCAACGGGCGGTCATAACACCGATCATTGGCATCGAGCACCTGTGGAAGGACTACATCGCGTTTGAGCAAAATATCAACCCGATCATTTCGGAGAAAATGAGTCTGGAGCGATCACGTGACTACATGAACGCTAGGCGTGTTGCAAAGGAGTTAGAAATCGTGACCAAAGGCTTGAATCGGAACCTGCCCGCCGTACCACCGACCGTGACGAAGGAAGAAGTTAAGCAGGTATGCCGCTGACGTGCATTTTAAAGTGGGTGATCAGGATTACAACATGTTGCTGTCTTCCTTTTTTTCCAGGTGGAACTGTGGAAAAAGTATGTAGCATTTGAAAAATCGAACCCTTTACGAAGCGAAGACAATGCGCTCGTCACACGCCGCGTTATGTTCGCGATCGAACAGTGTCTGCTCGTGCTCACACACCACCCGGCCGTGTGGCATCAGGCGCAGCAGTATCTCGACCAGAGCTCGAAGCTGCTCGCGGAAAAAGGAGTAGGTGTTCGCCAGGGGAAACAAAACCAGCCAACGTAAGCTAACGTTCCAATGAACTCTCTGTTCCATTCGTCGCAGGATCTCAACGCAGCCAAAGTGTTCAGCGATGAGGCGGCCAACATTTTGGAGCGTGCTATCAACTCGGTGCTGAGCCGCAACGCACTGCTCTACTTTGCCTATGCCGATTTTGAAGAAGGACGGCTAAAGTACGACAAAGTTCACCAGATGTATAACAAATTCCTCGCCATCAACGATGTCGACCCAACGTTGGTAACTATTTTGGGCTGGCAGGAGGCTTTTGAGAGCCATCAATTAATTTTAAATCAAAATTTCCCGCAGGCTTACATTCAGTATATGAAGTTTGCCCGCCGAGCGGAGGGAATAAAGTCGGCTCGGGCCGTGTTCAAGAAAGCTCGCGAGGACGTCCGCTCCACCTATCACGTGTTTGTGGCTGCGGCGCTCATGGAGTATTACTGCAGCAAGGACAAGGATATCGCTTTTCGGATATTCGAATTGGGGCTGAAGCGGTTCGGGGGCAGCCCCGAGTACGTCATGTGCTATATCGATTATTTGTCTCATTTAAATGGTAAGAAGATAAGGTGAAGTATGAGAGGCGAAATTGGGCCGAGAAGCTAACTCTTTGTGACGTTTGCAGAGGACAACAACACACGTGTACTGTTCGAGCGGGTTCTCTCATCCGGTGGGCTTACCCCGCAGCTCTCGGTCGAGGTGTGGAACCGTTTCCTCGAGTTCGAGTCCAACATTGGCGATCTGTCGAGTATCGTGAAGGTAGAACGACGCCGTAGTGCCGTGCTGGAGAAGCTGAAGGAGTTCGAAGGGAAGGAAACGGCCCAGCTGGTCGATCGGTACAAGTTTCTCGATCTCTACCCGTGCTCACCGTCCGAGCTGAAGTCCATCGGTTACACCGAAACAGGGGGAATGCTCGGCGTGACCGGTGTGAAGCCTCCGCCGGCTCCCGTTCCGGAGCAGCCGGAACAGCCGCAGCAGTTGGCGCGGCCCGACTTCAGCCAGATGATCCCGTACAAACCGAAACAGAACGCGTTTCCCGGTGAGCATCCGCTGCCGGGCGGGACCTTTCCACAGCCGGCCGCATTGGCAGCACTTTGCGCCATTCTACCACCGCCCGTCAGCTTTCAGGGCCCGTTCGTGGCTGTTGATAAACTGATCGAAGTGTTCAACCGCGTGCAGCTTCCGGAAGGTAAGGCAGACAAATACCGATTCAATCAATATGCATCAAATGGTTTATCGTTAAATTTCCCGCTTTCAGTCCCGCCGCCGCCGAGTGATGGTACGGCCGACTCAAGACTGTTCGAGTTGGCCAAATCCGTCCACTGGATCGTGGATGATAGCACCTACGCGGGAGAGGGTGGCCTTAAGCGACGCCGGATGGCGCCGGGTGGTGAGGATAGTGACGATGACGGGGTAACGCCAGCTCCTCCCGCGAACGACATCTATCGCCTGAGGCAGCAGAAACGGTTCAAGTAAAAGCCGACAGACGTGACATACAGTAAAATGTCCGTTCATTGGCAGTTTGGGTAGAAGAGTTGTAGGTGTAAAAATATAAGCTAAGATAGGTTGTAAAATCATGCTAATACTCTCTTCCACTTTTTCCGAAAAAAAACCTAACTGATTTCTATTGCAAAGTGTTGCATCCACTTATGAAAAACAATCTTATGTTTTTGGTTTTTATTTTGTGTAACTCGTAGCAAACGGAAGGTCGTTGGATCGCCACCGCTTGTTTTGTTAACCTAATTTAGGCAAATATTATGCTTCGTCTTTATTTCGCATCTTTTAAGTGTATAGTTTATTGTGCAATATATATTAACAGAAAAAGATCAACGCGAAACCGTCATAAAAAATAAAGTGCAAGGATGCAGGCAGCTGAATATTATTGCACCGGACAGATGCACTACGCACTACAAGAAGTAGGGCGTAATGCGTTGGCTCGGTATGACGCGCTCCTCGTTCGGGACGGCTTTGAAGATCTTCGGCTCCGGATTGTAGATGTCGGTAAAGTTCAGTATCGAGGCCACATTGCCGCAGCGGTAGCAGTAGTTCGGTGCCGACCAGACCGTCACCAGCTTGCGGTCGAACTGAAAGTTAATACCTTCGTGGACAAGCTGGTGCGCCCGGCAAATCAGGTCCAGCTTATTGATTTCCATAAAGTCAAGCGTCACCCTCGCACCGAACAGCCAGCCGGCACCACGCGGACTTTCGGCCCACGTCAGGATGTCGTCCGGATCGGACCACACCAGATCGCAGAACGCGCCCTTGTGCGGTATCTCCTGGTCGCGGTTGATGGTGCGGATCTGATCGAGCGTCCGTATCTCCGGGCTGAGCCCACCATGCACGCAGAGTACCTGTTCGTCAATTAGCTGCAAAGTAGGAGCATGGCGTCATAGAACGTGGGAATCATTTCGCACGGGGAAAGAAAACTGCCCTTACCGCAGCGATCGTGAGCAAATCGAAAACTCGGCAGCAGTACTTCCAGGGGCTGGCGTTACCATACTTCGTGTAGCATTCATCATAAAATCCATACACTTTAGTGATTTGACGTGACTCATGATTCCCCCGGAGAAGCGTGATTTTGTCCGGGTACCGTGCCTGTGGAGTGAAGCAAACGTTAGGTTCTATGATTCGGTCTGAGATTTCCCCTCTCTTACTCGCTCTCCTATTACCTTTAACGTTAGCAATCGTGTGAGTGTTTCCAGACTGTAGTATCCTCGGTCGACAAAATCACCCATGAAGATGTAGTTCGTGTCCGGTACATGACCACCCGTGCGGAACAGCTCTTCCAAATCGTAAAACTAGAATGAACGGATCGACGGAAGCACGGAATGAAAATAGACACTCGCGGTGGATACACACCGTAATAACGCGTGTTCCGACGGGACAGGTCTTACGATTGCGCGTTTATTCTTATCATTCGTGCGTCTCTGGGCGGTGGTATAGGGTGACGTATGATTCATCTAAATATATACACATCCATTGAGGAAAGATACTACGTACCTGACCGTGAATATCGCCGCACACGGTAACGGGTGTACTGACGGGCTGTACGTTCGATTCCTCCAAAAGCAGCTCGCAGACAATATCGCACAGCTTCTTCAGGTCATTTTCCGGAAGGTACTTGCACTCCTTCGCAATCTCGATCCAGCGGTCTAGTTCCGAAGACATGTCCCTAATATATCGTCAATTCGTTCGTTGCGGGTGTATGAAAGATTTTTTCGCTATCTGCATGAACGCGGCGAGAAGATTTGCAAAGAAGCAATCTCGCGAAACAAAACTCTTCCCCTACTGTGCTGTTGGTCAGTCATACGAACTGACAGGTCACTCGAATCGTAGACTTGCTGCTGTCAAACAATGTAAAAATAAAGGTTGCTATGAAATGAATATATTTTCCAAAATATGTATTCCCCAAAAAAAAACTTTAATTTATAGTCCGTTCTTTTAACGGATATCACCTTCAGAGGAAAGGTAGAGTTTAAAACAAATTGTAGACAAGGGGAAATGGGCCGTTGAAAAACTTAAAAAAGCATTTCGAATTCGAAAACCATGCAGGACCGACCTTCCGGACCTAGCTGTCGAAGTTGCATTTGCAGGAACTGGAATATTGTTCCTTTTAGTTTTCCATTCGTGCAGAATAAACTGTATCAGGCCACAAAACGAGACGTGGGCTGATTTAAAATAATGTTTCAGTTCAATCGAATCGTCATGTTTCCATTTTAAAGACCCTGTAGTCCGCAACAACCCGAATAACCTCAATTTTTGGTACATCATTTCCTTTCCAGGAACGGATCGATCCTGGTAGGTGCATCACGAAGCTCGCTACCCTAGACCGCGAAACATCATCGTAACGTCATTTGTCGGACAACCTCTGCGCAATCGATCGCAGCAGAAAAAAGGTTACAGTTTCTCCCGAGGACGAAGCCCGTTCATTCTCTGCGTGTGAATCTGATTGCATTCGCGCAATTATGTAGTGGATTCTGGAGAGGACAGTCGAAACGAAATTGAATTCCACCGGAGTCAGTGCAAGCTATTCGACATTGGCAGCGGGCTGCAAAACGAGCGAAGAAAATTTGTAGGCTGTTGCGTGCGCCAGTGGGTTTTGCTGCAGCAGCTAGTCAATTGTGCCCGAGCTGCGGCAGCATCGGCGGAGATCCTTTTGTACAAAAAAAAAAGAGTAGTAATCGCTGAGGTTACCAGTGTTTCCTTCGATTTGTTTTCAAGTGCGTGAACGAGTGATTGCAATTGTGTGGCAGGCGCATTCGAACGGTGGATAGTGACGGAAGTGCGAGGTGCGAAGCGGACGTAACCGAAAATAACGAAAGAGGGAGCGAGAGCGAGCGAGTTAGTGAGCAGAAAAAACAGTGAGGCAGGTACACATAGCTGTCCAAACCGGACATCGACGTTAAAGGAAGCAGGATTACGACCGACCACTTAGTGCACAATCATGGAGTCGCTAATTCCGATCGTGAACAAACTGCAGGATGCATTCACCCAGATGGGGGTGCACATGCAGCTCGACCTGCCACAGATCGCGGTGGTTGGCGGACAGTCGGCAGGAAAGTCGTCTGTGTTGGAGAACTTCGTCGGAAGGTCAGTGAATGTGATTGAGCTTGGAAAAGGGGTTGGGGAGGGAACACACTGCTTTTGTCATTAATTACTCATCCAATGTACCCCATCATCTTGTTGGCTGTCATCGGTCGACCCAGAGGCCCCTAGATGCCCCTATCATGGGCTTTTCCCCGATCTATTAAACCCGAGCACAAAACAATAGGCAATCCTTTTTTTTCTCGAAAAGAACAGAACAGATTCCCTTTTTTTTGTTTCCTGTGTACATCTTCACGGTAAGAGAATTTTCCTCTGTTCGCTCTCTTGCTTTTTATCTCTTGCGCTCTCGTTCCAGCGCACACGCAATCAAGAACATCCCTACGGAACTGACATTTCCGTCAGTAAACGGAAGATGATTAAAAAAAAAATGATAAAATGATTCATCCATTCCGCCCCAATACGCGCGCGACGGGGCTGGAAACGCTGCTGTTCACAATTCATGCTCGTATGTCCCTTGTTCGATCGCTTGAGAAGTGGGTGGTGAGAAGGGAAGGGCAGGGTGGGTTGAAGGATGGTTTGGGGCTTGGCAAAATTGGGGAGCCTTTTCAGAGCGTGTGCGAGCGTAGCGTTTGTATACATACGCTGAAACACAAGCACAATAACGAGCGCGGTCCTCCGAATGGCGAGAGCGATTAGGCGAACGCGGGCGAACGAGACGCCCGATAGGGCAGGCCAGAAGGACAAAGACGGCGCGTTCCTCGCGAAAGAGCGCGCGCGGTGGAGTGTGCGACTGTGTGCTGTACGCGGCGGGGCCAACCTGGTGTCCGTGGTGTGGTATCAGTCGGAAAATAATCGATAATAGAGTAGACTTTTTATCGGGGTGGATCACCTTCCCTCGAGGTTTTCTGTTTTCTTGTTCCCTCTGCCCTCACACTGGCGACGCAATTCAGTCGTTTGCGACCCCAGAAGGAAACTGGCCACACACATTCCCCTTATCTTAGTCAGCGCTGAGGTTTGTTTTCAAAATCGTTTCATTCCCATGGTCGTTTGACACCCTTCGGCTGGTCGCAGTGCGCTCTGAGATGACCTACCAACACCAATGGTTC
This sequence comes from Anopheles atroparvus, assembly GCA_914969975.1. Lineage (NCBI taxonomy): Eukaryota > Metazoa > Arthropoda > Insecta > Diptera > Culicidae > Anopheles > Anopheles atroparvus. The sequence continues at coordinate 36,204,147 of CAJZCY010000001.1, forward strand.
CGTTTCTTATACACTAACGCACACACGAGCATCCATTCCTTTGGAAATTCTGAGAAAATTCGTTCACACAATGCAATCTCTCCCCATGCGCGCCCCCGCTGGCATCGCAGCGCAAATATTTACCATTTCGGTTTAATTTGGGCATACACTCTCCCTTTTGTCTTATTTTTCCTGCCCGCAAAAAAAAAAAACAACCTCAACAAAATCCACGTTTGATTTTCGCATCTTAACCCAATGTGCTGGACGTAAAAATCATAGTAGGCCTGCAGAATATCGCACGCGGTTGCCAGACGAATGCGAATTATAAGCTCCCAACACTTCACCCAACACGCCACAACCACACACGCGCGTACGCGCACATCGTCGTAACAGGCGCACTTCCGCATTCGTCCTTTCGGTCCGTCGAGCCAGCGAAAGGAGGAAAAAATTACATAACATACGATAACGGACGGACAACGATTGACAGTTACCCCTCACTGCTGTGGGGCGGAAGGGAGGGACTGAGCATGGAGGGAGAGAGAACATGAATGTCCTGATTCTGATGGAGGAATCTCGTAACCTGTTCCTGCTTGTAGAAATGTTTTGATACAATCTGCGTCCCATTAATGAAGAACCCTTGAGTTGAGGGCATACTCGTTTTAATAGGAGCAAGCTTCTTTAAAGCAATGCTCAAATATACAACAAATAGTCCACCACCATCGTGGTGTACTATTCCTTATCTGTACGCTTTTTTTTTACTTTCGTCGGACCCCATTGGCCCTATACTCCTACGATAAACGGCGATAAGCTTGCTTTCGGAAAGATAAAACGGCACAAAGAATAAACGATATTCGTTTGTTTGGGTTATTTGACGAAGGAAATCGTGTTTATCCCTGTTGAAAGTCGTGTATTTTGTGTGCGATAATAGTCACACTTGTCTAGACAACATGCGAATGCTATTTATGATACGCAAAACGGTCAAGGCGTTACGAATTGTAAATTTATTAATGTATCTTCTATTAGAACGGTTTATCAATAATTGTATTTTTTCGTATTGCAGAGATTTTCTTCCCCGAGGCTCCGGAATTGTTACTCGACGACCCTTGATTCTACAGCTCATCAATGGAAACGTCGGTAGGTAGAATAATCAGCAAAATCGTCAATCAATCACAGCTATATGGCTAAAACCGAAACTTTGCTTCTTTCTAAAATAAACCACGCCAACAGAATTTGGTGAATTCCTTCACCAGAAAGGAAAAAAGTTTACGAACTTTGACGAGATTCGCCAGGAGATCGAAGCGGAAACTGATCGCGTGACAGGCAGCAATAAGGGCATCTCGACTGTACCGATCAACCTGCGGGTGTACTCGCCGCACGGTAAGTGATGCTGTGCGCCTCGCGATCGAAGTGTCCATTGCTAACGTTTCTCTTCCCCCTCGGGCAGTCCTCAACCTGACGCTTATCGATTTGCCCGGCTTGACGAAGGTTCCGATCGGCGATCAGCCGGCCGACATCGAGAACCAGATCAAAGGCATGATATTCCAGTTCATCCGCAAGGAAACGTGCCTGGTGCTGGCCGTCACGCCCGCCAACACCGATCTGGCGAACAGCGACGCGCTCAAGCTGGCCAAGGAGGTCGACCCGCAGGGCGTGCGGACGATCGGTGTGATCACGAAGCTCGACCTGATGGACGAGGGTACTGACGCGCGCGATATTCTCGAGAACAAATTGCTGCCACTGCGGCGCGGCTACATCGGCGTCGTGAACCGCTCGCAGAAGGACATCGAGGGCCGGAAGGACATTCACGCGGCGCTGGCGGCGGAGCGCAAGTTCTTCCTGTCGCACCCGAGCTACCGGCACATGGCCGATCGGCTCGGTACGCCCTACCTGCAGAAGGTGCTGAACCAGCAGCTGACCAACCATATCCGCGACACGCTGCCAGCTCTGCGTGATCGCCTGCAGAAGCAGATGCTGGCACTCGAGCGCGACGTGGAGCAGTACAAGCACTTCCGACCGGACGATCCGAGCATCAAGACGAAGGCCATGCTGCAGTAAGTCTGTTCCGCGCTTGGGCGAAACCCATTTGTTTATCAATGAAGCCTAAAACGAAACCACTTCGCTTTTTCCTTTTCGATAACGACAGAATGATTCAGCAGCTGCAGTCGGATTTCGAGCGCACAATCGAGGGCTCCGGATCGGCGCTGGTCAACACGAACGAGCTGTCCGGGGGCGCCAAGATCAATCGAATTTTCCACGAGCGATTGCGCTTCGAGATCGTCAAGATGTCGTGCGACGAGAAGGAGCTGCGGCGCGAGATTTCGTTCGCCATTCGCAACATTCACGGTATCCGCGTCGGTCTGTTCACGCCCGACATGGCGTTCGAGGCGATCGTGAAGAAGCAGATCTCCCAGCTGAAGGAACCGATCCTGAAGTGTGTCGATCTGACCGTGTTGGAGCTGTCGAACGTGGTGCGAATCTGTACGGACAAGGTAAGAGACGAGGAAATGGATGCACAGGCTTCGGGAGACGCAGAAGGCTTATCTTTCTCAATCTACACAATTTCCTGTACGCAGATGGCTCGCTATCCTCGTTTGCGCGATGAAACGGAGCGCATCATCACCACGCACATCCGGCAGTGCGAGCAAAAGTCGAAGGAGCAGATGATGCTCCTGATCGACTACGAGCTGGCCTACATGAACACCAACCATGAGGATTTCATCGGTTTCGCCAAGTAAGTACTTACTGTTCACCGCGGAAATTAAAACACGGTCACACAGTGGCTTTGCTGATGCTGCCTCTCCTTCCAGTGCTCAAAGCAAAACCGAGAACGCGGTCAAGACGGGTACGCGCAACCTCGGGTCGCAGGTGATCCGCAAGGGCCACATGTGCATCCAGAACCTGGGCATCATGAAGGGCGGCTCGCGGCCGTACTGGTTCGTGCTGACGTCCGAGAGCATCTCGTGGTTCAAGGACGAGGACGAGAAGGAGAAGAAGTTCATGCTACCGCTGGACGGGCTCAAGCTGCGCGACATCGAGCAGGGCTTTATGTCCCGGCGACACACTTTTGGCCTGTTCAATCCCGACGGTCGCAATGTGTATAAGGTAAGGGAACTGCAGTTTTGCTTTTAAATTACCATTTTTAACTCAGCTTTGTTCTTTATTTCAATGCTAACCGCTTCCGCCTTTTCCTGCAGGATTACAAACAATTGGAACTTTCCTGCGAAAGCACAGACGATGTCGACTCGTGGAAGGCGTCCTTCCTGCGCGCCGGCGTTTACCCCGAAAAGGACACTCCTGCCAACGGTGATGAGGTGAGTTCGTAACCGTGCGTGTGTGTTTGCAAATTGTCGAGCGCAGAGATAAGATTCATCGAAATAAGGAGCAAAACCAACCCGGAGGAGTAGCGGTAGGATGGGCCGTTTTCCCAGTTCCGCTAGGTGGTGCCAACTAGTTTGACTGATTTCTGTCCGTTTTTCTCTTCCACCTTTCTTTCTCTGCTTACATTGCCTATCACCTCCGGACCATGGCAGTCGGAAACGGAGGTTTGTTTTCGTTCGATATCTACATTTCAGCTGATTTTTTGTGGTAGCCTGGTTGGATGTTTTTGTTTCCCTTTTTTTTTTTCGTTTCCCTCCGCTGGATTCTCACCCTCTTGTCCCCCGACACCTTCCACGCGAATATAAAACGCTAGTTCCACCGGTCCGATAGATATAAGGCGGTGTGTTGCTCTCATGCCCCCAAGTTCAAGCCACTCTCGTTCGTCCAGCTTGCAACGTCCGTGTAACGCTTTTCTGGTCAAAGACAAATCCCACCTTGTCCCGACGATTGCTTTACGTGCCTTTTTTGTTGATCTTGTCTGTTTCGTGTTTTGTTTCCTTTTCAGAAATTGCTGCCATTTCAGCAATCTCTGGTAGCTAGTGATCAAAAGTCAAGCACTGACGTACGCAGTAATGTATTATTGTTAATGAGTTTTCTTTATTTCGGTTGCCGTTGCGTTGCATTGACGAAGCATTCTTGCAAAATTTTCAAATCAAGACTCTCCCAAAAAAAGTCAAATTGGTCAGAGAATTGTTTTGTGCCGGTTTTGGTTACTAACAAGAAGAGCGTTTACTTTTTTTATCACGAGTCACATGATGCTCCGCTCCGCATCAAAATTATCATTGCCTGTATATTTGCAATATACCCTAATGTAGTCTCCTGTAGATTTCAACGAGTAAATATAATCAATGAAATGTCCGAGCTTTTTTGCGCTAATGTGCTTTGAAGCATTTTTGATAACTGAATAAAACTATAAGGAACTTCCTTTTTCTGTACACATTCATGACTAATAAGTTTGATAAAAAGTTTGATTAATGATCATCATTTAGAGCAGAATTTTATAGTGATCTGAATTCTCCAAGTTTTATTTTATCCCAAACGACCACCCACAATTGGCTGATCACTTTAAAATGTTGTCGAATGCTTGAAGTAAACAATCAATGAACGAAAAATTGGCGATAAGATCTGCTTACCCTTCGTTGGATGCATCATCATTTGCAGTGTGTTTTGAATTCACCGTACGTGTACCGTACAAAAGCCACTGCTGTGCGCAAGCCTGTTGTATAACGAGTCTGGGGCAATCATTCTTCCCGTTGGCGTTGACTCTGGGGTTTTCCCTTGAAGCTTCAGAATGGAGTGTGTGTGTCGGTGGGGACGAACAGCGGGGTTTGGTAGAGTGTTACTAACATTTTGTTTTGATCTGCTTAATCGTCACTGTTGTAGGAGACCAGCGAATCGGGACCGACTGGCCAATCGCTCGACCCGCAGCTGGAGCGACAGGTCGAAACGATACGCAACCTGGTCGAGTCGTACATGCGCATCGTCACCAAAACCACGCGCGACATGGTCCCGAAGGCCATCATGATGTTGATCATCAACAATACCAAGGATTTCATCAACGGCGAACTGCTGGCGCATCTGTACGCGTCCGGTGATCAGGTATGGGTAGAGGGCGATGCGCCTTTTTTGGGGGGAAGAAGATAAAATAAACACACCGTTGTATGGTGGTCTGGGTTCTAGGCCTCGATGATGGAGGAAAGCGCGGACGAAGCACAAAAACGCGAGGAGATGCTGCGAATGTACCACGCGTGCAAGGAAGCATTGCGCATTATTGGTGAGTGTGGCCGGGGCCATGTGATGGCATTCAGCGTACCGGAACAAACGCTAATCTCTCACCATCATATGTTGTCTTTCTTTGAACAGGCGATGTCTCGATGGCCACCTTCTCGACGCCCGTTCCGCCACCGGTGAAAAATGACTGGCTGTCCAGTGGTCTCGATAACCCGCGGCTATCGCCACCGAGCCCGGGTGGCCCGCGCAAGGCTGCACCGCAGCAGCAAGTACGTTTCACCGCTCTCATCTCCCAATAAAATATGGGTTCGTTAATTTGAGTTTTTTGCTCCGCTTCCTTTTTTAGGGTTCCGTTAGCTCGATGGGTGCCCCGGCCGGCCGAGGACCACCGCCAGCACCGGCTAGTGCAAGACCGGCACCGGCAATACCAAATCGACCGGGTGGTGGAGCCGCCCCACCCCTTCCCGGGGGCCGACCCGGTGGCCAAGCCCTACCGGCTCCATTGATTCCATCGTAAGTTTTAACTTACTTTTTTTTTTCGATTTGCAAGCCTCCCCTATTTTCAATTGCCTTCCCCAATCCGATTTCCCAACGCCTCTCCTTGAAACCTGACTGGAAAAACACATGCATATTGCAACGCAAAGAAGATGATGTTCGAGTATTGGTTCGAAATTTATCTTAAACCATTTTCGAGCATCTTTTGAACAATTTGTTGCGATAAGTTAATGTGTTTTATACCCGTTTTTATTTAACTTTCTTCCAATAGCCCATTTTCTTTGGCATCCACACTATGCTTTCCTTCCTTCCGATGGCTGCTTCTTTCACTATAGAGTGTAGCTCTCTGTTGCACGGTGATTCGGGTGGTGCTGCGCACTCCTTGTGTGTCTGTGTTGTTTTCATTGTTATTAACACCCTCCAAACCTAACCTTTACAGGCGGCGTTAAAAACTAACTAAATAATAGTGCGCGCGTAAGCAAGCAGACAAAGCAAATAAGAGCGTGGGAAAAGCCAGTTCCCCGCGATCGTGCAAAAAGTAGAGCAAAGAAAAAGAAAACAATGCAAAATGCAATTTATATAGAGTTAAAAATATAATCTATCCAAATAGATACAAATGGTGGAACTTAGACGCCCGTTATCTTGTAGAGATTTTGTTGACACGATTGGCGGAGATCGAAGCAAAACTGATAGCAAGCGAGAGCGAGTTAGTGCGCTGGAAAGGAAGATGATAACACACAAATAAGTAATGAAAAATATTTCCACCATCTTTATCAAGAGTTTAAGGAAGGTAGTTTACGTTGAGCAATGAGTATAACGTCTGTCGAAACTGCAAACAAGTAAAACGTTATTGTGAACACGATTGAACGCAACGCAAATGGTATCTAACCAGTAACCATAACCGTATGAAGTCAAAGCGGAAAAGCATGACTTACAAAAACGATTGCAATCTATTGTCCGCTTACGGGATCCGGTGGTTAAAAACTGATAAAGATTCCACGGGTCCGGAAAACAGTTCGTAACAGAATCTCTTTTGCTCGCGCCCAACAGTAAATCATTGTTCGTTTCTTGAGGTTTGGATGATGCAAGCGTCGTGCGCTGTCCGCAAGGAAAGTCGTACCGTGGCCAAGTATGGGCGTGTCCGGTTTAACTGTTTGCTGTGCATTCCGTACATTTGGACACCTCAGCATCATTTTCTTTCTTGTTCCAAGCAATAATGAACAGTCACAAGCACTTTCTGCCAGCGGGTAAAAAGGCCGATTAGCTAGTTAGTTTTCATCGCCACTTTGTATGCGTTAGGGAGACAGAGAGAGAGAGAGAGGGAGAAAGAGCGGTGGAAGCTTTTGGGAACCCAATCCCAACTTGGTCAGCCTTTGAAAGTTCCGAATTTGGAGTTTTCTGCTTCGATACACGAACTGGTCTGGTGAGGGATAAAACAAATGGTCTATGAATCGGATCGGATGAGAATGAGACAAATTGGTGAACGGAATCGGGCCCCCCAAAATCACCACCACCCACAACACACTAATTCGTGCGCTCCCCCGCATTGTCACCTCAACACATGTGTTCGTTCGTCCTGAGTGTCGGAATGGCTAAATGATTAAAAACCATCCTGTTCCCGCCCCACCCTTGCAGGCGTCCGGGAGGTGCGGCCGGCGGTATGGTACAGATGATCCCGGCCGGCGCGCGGCAGCAGATAAACCAGCAGGTTGGGCAGGCCGTCACCAACGCCGCCATGAACGAACTGTCTAACGTGTTCGCCTCGAAGTTCAAGTAAAGTATTCCCGCACACTTTACCCGTTCGCAACAACGCTACCTTTCTCAACCATATCCAACCCCCTCCCCCCCCCCCCCCCCCCCACCGCATATCCGCGATTTAATCATCGCTGCATATCTGTTTTGCTTTAGTCTATCAATCTCGAATGAAAAGCAAAAAAAAACTTGTTAATGATAATCATCCCATCGCTGCTTCATTAAAAAGGCACGAAAAAAAAAACCCCCATCGGTTCTCCCACCGGGTGTGTGAATCTGTGTGCGTATGTTGTTACTTACGTTGTTTAAACTGTACTTCCGTTCGCCGTGAGGAGGCTAAATGTTATGTTCGTGGCGCACCTAAAATGCTTTCAACAAACGTGTGTTAGTTGGAAAAGATTAGTTGGCGCGAAGGAAGGTTTGTGGCGAACGTGCCTCTGTACTAAGTTTGGCGATGCAAACAGGATACAATTAAATAAGCATATATACAGATCCAAAACCTAACGTACTTGTAACCTATCTGCTAACAAACAACAGCGCGAAACAAGAAAACGCCAACAACTGTAGTGTAGCTGTTCGACACTCGCGATTCCACCTGAAACACCCCTCCGCCCCAAATTTATTCCCAAACATGAATGAACATGAAAATATGCCGGAAAATGCCACCATACTTCTCCTCTCTCTGCACTTGTGTGCACCAGCGCACACGATAGGCGGCAACATGCTGATGCCATGTTGTTCGATTGATTGTATGTTGATGAAAACGCTTAGTGTCTCTTTGTGTGTCTAGATTTTAATGCATTGAATCCTGTCCGACATCACAAACAACACGATAGAAACGAGATTGGGGGCGAGCGAGAGAGAGAGAAAAAGAGGAAGAACAACAAAACTAAATATGATGATACAAACCAAAAGCAAAGTAAAATTTAACGCAAGTTTTCACTGTCTGCAAGGAAAGAGAGTGAACATAGTGTGAAAGCGCCGCTATACGAGAGGAGCCAACAATTTAACCAGTAACCAGTAAAGGGAAACCAATCAAGCTATAAATTCTATTGACTATTGAAACGAATTAATGGAAGTTTACTCTATTTCAAAAGCATTTCCCAATCCCAAACTATCTCGAAAACACGCAAAAGTATCCGCACACAACGCAAGACTGGAAGGAGATAACCACTTAACCATCACACAACGCTTTCCGGATATTAAACGAACGCTTGAGTCTCTAAAATCGGAAGAACAGAAACAAACAAACAAACAAAAACCGGACAGAAGTACACTAAGGGGGTACAGTCAGAAACAAACACAGGACATGGCAAGTAGAAGTAGTGAACAGACAAAGGGGGTAAAACATGAAAAACAGTCAAGACAACTACAAATATTGAAGAAAAAAACAAACAAAATGATATAAATATATACATATGCATATATAAGTATAGTTCAATGATAAAAGTTGTTCACTGTTTGCGTGCGCGAATATTACATGAAAAAAAAAAACGCTTAACAAAGTAGAAGTAATTAGGGAAAAGATTTTCTCGACTCTCGATAGACAGACCGCATGGGAAAAGAGATGAATCGGAGACGTTGCAACAGAAGAAGTGCAGTAAAATGTATCGCAAATAGGTTTACAATCATTTGCCGATGCGCTGCCGGCTTTGCAGAAGGCGGCCCGTTTTACCAACCACCTACTCGCAGGTTTTTATGTTTTGTTGTATCCATTCGCTAAACTGTACGGACTGGAAGACGCGAAAGGACAAAAGGGTTGTTGTAAAGTGCAAAGAGATATGTGTAAAAATGAACGTCTAACCGGGCGGAGAGGACAATATTCGACAGTCGAATTAAATTTCCTTACCACACAAAAAAAGTCCTTCGGCTTCGATGCAATCACTTGTAACTTGTAATCAGCAATATTCGAGTTGTAACATTCCAATACCAAACAGACTGAAAGTGAAAGTGGGTGGATCTTTCGATTAAGAGAACGATACCGCAACCCAATCCTTCCCTGTTGTATCTATGTGTTGCTTTACTTTCCTGTGGAGCCGTGTAGTTTGGATGATTGCTGGCTTGCAATGGTTTGAGGATTTTCTTTATGTTACGTTGCGATCCTTCTAAGATACTCTCGTACAATCATCATCCCTAGGCGTACGTACGGTTGTAGAGGGGAACGAGTACGGTTGAAAATTGTAAAGAAAAAAAGTATATGTCTTCGGCGGTAAAAAAACAGTACCAGTCGCGGGAGCGTTATCATCATGTTACAATATGTATAAGTCAATTAATTAGTAGTCATATATTTGTTGTTACACTGCACCCGATTTGGTAATGGTGTTCGATATTTTACTCAAATCGTCAACAAAACATACGAATCATCCCCCCGGCGGGTTGCTCCTCTCCCTTGCCGCCCGAGCATCAGGCAGTGTTTAACCGAGTTTTTGTGTGTGCGCAAAACGTGCAGTAGTGCCTCCGACGAGACGGTTGCGTTGCAGTTACGATAGCAATTTATTTACAAGCATATAACCCCGCTCGGAGACACGAGCAGTGCGGCCTGCAAACGCAATTGGACCCTATTTCCGAAAAAAACAAAATCCGGCGTTCGGATGGAGTGAGAAGTGTTTCTTTTCGTTCCCATTGTCACGCTTGTATAGGAATGTGGACAGAAGATATTCCCCTCATTGAATAAGCCGTAGGGTGAACACGCTATATACGGCTGATATGATATCATATTTATGCATATTTATACTCGACCCAAAGAATCTCTTTCAATTGTAAATGTTACCTGCGCAACGACATGACAGAACGGAAGGATGTGTCATTTTAGATTTTTTTTTTTGTTTATTTTTGCTTACATTTTTAACAATTGGGGAAAACATTGACAAGACTAGATTACGTGCGGCTCTCTAGGCTTTTTTTTTTGAGATATTAAGCTAATGTATTTTATTTGTCTTATTTTCTCTCTCTTGTGGCATCCGCTACAAACGATGATTATGTTTATTCTCCGAGACAAGCGGCGTTAGAAAGGTTCCCTAAAGATATCATTCTCACACATCCACACACAAGCACGTGTTGTTAATAGCGTATGCTTCAATCATCGAAAAGTAAAACATGTTCATTTGTTACCTACTATTACTCAACCTTATCCACAACCGAATTCCTTCCTTGGACATTTATGTAGCATAGCGACAAAAAAAAAAAACGAAAACACACCAGCCACGGGCCATGATGAATATGGCCATGGCAAGTGAAACCGTGTGGTTAATGACGCTTTTAGGGATAGACGAAATACAACCAGGAACCTAGTAACGCCAGCATACCCCAGATAACCCAGATAGAATTAACCAGACGAACGGGGTACTATAAACACATTTTCGGCCCGTTTTCAATAGTTATGCATAGAGGCGCGTACTCCCCCTTAAAAAAAATGGCATGTTGAAATAATGTGAGCAATCGTGTGACTCCACTTAACAGCTCTTACCACTAACGACGAACACAGCCGCACTTACTCACCTAACGGTTCCTTTCGACCACCGGCGATAGCGGCAGAGAATAGCTCCTAACAGAGGAACGCAAAAAACAGCAAAAGAAGGAAACAAAATATGCAACTATCTATATTAATATAGATGTCATCAGTTTTAACCCGTAATCTCTATACTCATGTTAAAAAGAAGGAAGCGGATGTGCATAACGAGTAATAAACCAAGCGGACAGCAGCGCGGCTAAACACTTTTACATTAATCACGAAACAGTGCATGAAAAACAACATGAACAAATATAAATAATCCCCAAGAGATAAACGGGATGCGTTTCCCCCCATGTGGTAGACGAAGCAGGTGAAATGCAAGCAAACAATGCAAAAAAACCCCAACTCATCCACAGTATGTAACAAACGAATTAACAAAAAAACACACACACACACACACATAAAAAGAAGAGACAAGAAAAGCTGTAAACCGTAACTAACGAAAGCCACGTGAGAGTCGAGTTGTGGTGCGATGAGGATGAAGAAGCAAATGAGCACAGCGAAGAAGAAAGCGGAAACGGAAACAAACGAAGCAAACAACCAACAGAAACACAGAAAAAAAAACAGAAAATATACATATTATACCTATTCTATGACAGAGAAAAATAAAGTATAACATAATTAATTGGAATTGAACTGGGTGTGTGTATGTGTGGTGGAAACCATTAAACGGTATAATGCATGCATGAATGATACCCTGCCACGTTTCTAACGCATTCGTCTGGTGATTGATTGTGCAAATGGGTGAGATTTATTGGTGCTGGTAATTGTTCTTGTTAACATAATATGTGTATTTCATGCCCATTTAGTTAACATTTTAACATCGTTGGCTTATTTTGTTGTCTTGCGCTTTTTGCTTTTTGTTCCGCAGTGGTAAAGTTCATTTGTCATCTTCTCTGTTATCTTGATAGATTACACTAGGAAATGTTATGTTTGAACGATAGTATGTCTATATTTTTTTCATTCGATTTCGTTATTTACGCTGTTTTATGCTTTCGGATTTGTTGTCTTTAATTTCCTTCTTGTTTATTTTGATTATCTATTTTACATTGAATGTTTTATCTCTCCTCCACCCCAGTCGGCCTGTCCAAAATGCCCCTCCCCGTTTGCCCGACCGTCCGTACAATGCCATGGGTCGGCCATGAGCGGACTATTGCGTAGAGGGACGTCGACCGCAAGCAGACAGCATCCGGATTGCGTAGAAAGGACGGGCGCACAGTGTCGTCATCGGGAAAGCGCAAAGGATGCAAGTGGACCAGTAGAAACCCTATTTATTTCGCTTCTTAGTCAGTCTTCGTTCGCCGTCGTCAAACCAATTTCCATCTTTATCCTAAGGACTCCGCGAAGGGGAACCGAAAGGAGCCGCTTTTTCGATCCCCAAAGTCTCCCCACACAGAAGAACATACACACGCTCCTTGTCTTGCCGGTCCCTCACCTCCATCCCCCCACCCCCCTCCACCCTTTCCCGTGTGACAGTAAAAATGGAAACATAGTAGCAAAGAAATATCGAAATCATTCCGCATGTACAGACAAAAAGCAGCTGGCCTTCTGAATCTAAACTGGTTGAAGGGCAGTGCGATCGTTGACGAAGTTCCACTGCGAATGGGGAATACGCTCGCGGACGATCAACTAGGACGAACAGATGAATTGCAGGGACATGCTATTTGTAACGAATACTACCCACTAGTGGGAAATTCAAACGCGACAGGCCAAATACGGCCAAACGTACCGTAATGCAGGGTGTAGTATAGTAGTGCTGAACGTGTTTTAGAGATAGCTAGGTGAAATGTATTAAAAGCGCATGCGGCACGCGAAGGATAGAGAGATAGAGGCTTCTAAGGGCCAGCAGCTACCGATCGGGATGGATCCCCGATCCGCGCCAATCTAGTTGTAGCACTGCCATTCGCTTCCCTTCCTCTGATCGTCTGGACTGATCGTTGTGCTGCGCAGAATAGTAAAGAAGATGCGTGCTATCACTATTGTTTTTTTCATTTCTTTTTCGGCTGTGCCTTTTCGCGGTGCTCTCACAAGCCCTCGCTTTTCTTACTCTTCTTGTGACTGCTGCGGGGAAGGAGCAACGCCGAAGTATTAATTTAATAGGCGCAATGTGCGCGAGCCAAATGAACGGACGGGAGGATCACATCAGCCGTAAGCTTGCACAATACGGTGGTTGTACGTAAAGGCCAGGGAATATAGAGCTTCTTTTTGAAACTATTGCAACACAACCAACAGTATAGCTAATACTAATCGGACACACCTCGGAGGCTCGGATGCGGCGAGAATTATGCCAGCTTATTAGCTAGATAATTTGAAGGACATCGCCGACGCTTAAGTAACACCTAAGTAGCTTAAGCTGCTCCAACATCAGGTAAACTGTTAACAAAAAGATGTCCTATAACGACTGTACATCGAGCGCAACGTAAGCACGTGCGAAAGTATTATTTTGTACATTTCTTGTGGTATATATTTGTAAATAAATCGATAATAAACCCCCCGGCTGGCGGGGAAGCGCAAGATGATCCTTCTTTCAATTTTGGGTCCAACTATAGCGTCATAGCAATCTTTTGGAGTTGGTGAGCAATCAAATCAACGGTTAGCTGGGAGGCACTGTGGATGGATAGTGCGTGGGCTTATCGCCAGTAAATTACGTGGAAATGCTGCTCATCATGACACGTCAGACGGACACGTACTGTAGTTAAATCTGCAACATATGACAAGGTCATTTCATTTCATTGTTAACTAAACTTAACTGAATTATGTTAAGTTTCGCTTCACCTTTAGTAAACATTAAGAAGACCATATTTTACTGTTCCATTGGTCTTAAATATTTCACTGTGATATGTCCTGGTCGGTTTCCGTGATAACACGCAGAACATGTTTTACATGTGGTGCTTGACAGCGATTTATATTTCATTTTTTAAGAACAAATGGTTATCGTTTTTTCTTCTTCTGTTCATTTTCTGTAGATTTGCCAATATTTTTTCTCCCTGTCTTGTAATTCTCGTGGATTTTCTACACACCAACACAGTACTGTTTGTGGCCACCAATAACACGTAAGAGGGATTTATCTGCTACCATTAAGACTTCGCTGGGACCTGCCTGTCGCCTCGGTATGCCATTGCCCAGAAAATGCCTCAGTTACACCAATGGATACGAATAGTTCGCCAGACACGCCCGGTGTGTGTGTGTTGCAGGCCCGCGCGCTTCCGGAAAACCGAGCGAGTGTGCACAATAAATTAACGTCCGGTGGTCTGCTGATTAGGTGATGGGTGATGAGCCAACACGGCAGTAGATAGTGGATGCTACGAGGGTGCCAACTATTGAGACGACGACGGCCAGCTCCAGCGAACGGGGGCGTTGTTACAGCTCCGTCTTGATGTACTTGTGCTTCAGCTCCTCGATGCGCTTGATGAAGTCAGTCTTTTCCAGGCACCCGTCGCACTCTTCGTCCCAGTCGGAGAGAATCTTCTTGAGATCGCGAACCTTAAGCTTCTTCAGGTCGACGGCATTTACATCGATTTGTTTATCTAGGGATTGAAATTGGGATGTAGTGGAAGAGCAAGGGGAAGAAAAGCACACACTGCGGCTGCCGTCCTACTTCGGGAAAATTCTTACCATATCGTAGATCACAGATTTGAGCATCCTTCTTCTTTAGCTTCTCACAGACCTTGTCCGCCGGCATGGACCAGCTGATGGGTTTCGATAGTTCGCCCAGGATGCCTGTCGCGGAATCTTCGACACCTCCTAAGTAATAGCACTGTGTATGGAAAATGACCATGAAGAACCAGACACGAAAGAAAGGCCGTGGAAAGTTGAGAAAATACTCACAAAGCGCTGCTCTTTGTTCTTTGAATTTTTGCAAAACGCCCGGAACGCGTCCTCTATCCGCTTGGGGTCTTTCTTCACATCCTCCGACAGACTGTCACTGAACGTCTCCACCGTCTTGATGCAAACTGTGCCCGAGAAGTAGCGAGGGGAGTAATTTACCGGCAACTATTCCCAAGAAAATCTCATCCACCGAGGGAAGATAGGTGTCCATCCGCAAACCACTTACCTTCGCAGTCTCCCTCCTTCAGGGCGATACTGTGTGGAATCAGGAACAGAATCAGGCCGAATGCGGCCACCAGCACCAACCGACCGCTAAGAACACGATGGGCCATCGTGGATGGTTAGGGTTTATTCTTTAATTAACCGCTAGCAAAAAAAGCCTCCTTTGACCCAGGGTCGTGGGTAACTTCCAACTGCGCTGTGTGCTGCTCGGTATGCGATCGTCTTCTATCGATCGTGCACTGTTTTGAAACGGTAAATACTAAGTGAGGCCAGCGAGCCGTGGCCGTTGCAAACGCAGTTCGTGGCGATTCCAGAATTCCTGTTTGTTCCGGCAGCGGTGGTGGTGTACCTGTCGATCTGTGATTGGCTGCTCATACGTCACTGCTGGCTACGTACGTATGTATGTTCAAATGTCAAACATAATTGGAGTCAAACTGTCATAGCCATAATATATTTAAAGATTTTCTTCTGTCGATTAATCAAAACAAAGATTCAAGAAATTATAACACTTTATTGCGATACATCCACCTCTATTTTGTGTAGGTTTTTAATTCGATAAATAAGTTTTCTTGTTACAATTTTACCGTGCTGTACAAGGCGATCGTCTACAGTTGTCAAAAAAGTTCGATGAAGGTGGAAAAAGTCGATGAAACTTTGTCAGGTCGGATTTAGTTCCTATAATTAACAACCGCCAGGATTTTTCCTACAAAATCCGAGCAGAGGATTAAATTTCGAATTGACCAGGAGAATCCACATTTCGGATGGCAAATTAACAGCATGATGTTTAAAAATCCATTGCCACATTAAAAAGACATAAAAGTATTCGATGAAAGCAGAACAAGCGATTCCGATGCTTCGGTTCCAACGTTAACGACCGTTTCAAACGCATTCGGTAGCTCCTTTTTACTTGAGCAGTTTTTATGGCATTTTTGCTGCATTGGTTCAACCGCCTCGACAACGTGGTTATCTCTTCAGAAATGATGGCAGCTTGGTCGATGGAGTATTTAAATTAAAAATATGAGAAAACATTTTAAAACATAAGAAAGCTTGGTATTAATGGATTTAAGAGATGGCACAAGAGCACTCGATATGAAAGTGTTTTTTCTTGACATCATCTCTGAAAGTAAAAAATGTAAACCGCTACAATTTTGCAAAAATGGAAACAGTTTATTGTACGTAACGCCTTTCGATAAAAACCACACTCAGCAGTTTCTCTTCTACTTAGAAAAGCTTCATATCGGAATCAGTGCGCGAGAAGTGTTTGGTCATGTTGGCGGTTCCAAATACGCGATGGTGTTCCCTTAGTCGCATTGCGTTTATCTGCAAATTCACAAACGAATGTTGAAGTAGAAAAAGCATATTTCAGAGTCAATATGTGCAATACTTGCCTCGATAAATCCTGTCGCCGAAAAGGGTGTAAAGTTTCCGTGGACCTCCATCGATGCGAGCTCCTGATTGTACACTGAGTTGATCGACTCGCGCGAGGTAACCATCGCTGGATGAAGCAAGACAAGTTAAGATTACTGTGTAAACCGGTGTAACACATGCTGCATGTCACCTACCATTTCCCTTGAACATTTCCACCACCACCTTCCCGGACACGTTCTTCTGCGATTCGAGGATGCACTTGCGCACGTACTCAGCCTCTGGCGCGTACCAGTACCCGTTGTACACGTAGTCCGCCATCCGATCGGCAAGATACTTCTTCACGCGCAGCACCTCCCGATCGAGACAGTAGATCTCCAGGTCCCGGTGGGCACAGTGAAGCACGGTTACGCCGGGCGTCTCGTAGACCCCGCGCGACTTCAGCCCGATGTACCGATTCTCGACGATGTCGATCCGTCCGACGCCATGCTCGCCGGCGGCCTTGTTCAGGAACGCCAGTATGTCCAGAGGCTTCTCCATCGTGCGCCCACTGACCAGCTCGGTGACGCGCACCGGCAGCCCGGCCTTGAATACGATCTCCGCCACGGACGGCGTGTCGGGGGCGCGCGTTGGCGACTGCGTCAGCTGATAGATCTCCTCCGGGGCCGCCACGGACGGGTCCTCCAGGATGCCGGACTCGTAGCTGATGTGCATAATGTTCGCGTCCATCGACCACGGTGCCTTGGGGGTGGCAGACACCGGAATGTTGTTGCGCTTGGCGTACTCGAGTAAATCCGACCGGCCCTGGAAACGCTGGCAGAACGAGTCCATGCGCCACGGTGCGATCACGCGTATCGACGGGTTCAGCGCGTAGCAGCTCAGCTCGAACCGGATCTGGTCGTTGCCCTTGCCGGTGGCACCGTGCGCAATGAAGCTGCACCCGCGCTGCACCGCCACGTCCATCAGCCCCTTGGAGATGCAGGGCCGCGCCAGCGACGTCCCGAGTAGGTAGCGATCCTCGTAGATCAGCCCCATCTGGACCGCCGGCCAGACGAACTTCTCGACGAAGAAGTCCTTCATGTCCTTCACCACCACGTCGCTGGCACCGATGCGGAGCGCTTTTTCCCGCGCCGCCGCAAAGTCCTCCGTCTGGCCGACGTCCGCCATGAAGCAGATCACCTCGTACTGCTGCTCGAGCAGCCATTTCAGAATGCAGCTCGTGTCCAGTCCGCCCGAGTAGGCTAGTAGTACCTTTTCCATGCTCATGATCGAATAAAAAAAAAAGCCTCCTTCACAAAACAAAACAAAAAACCCTTCGCAAAATGGTAACGCACGCTCCGATCTGGAAGACGTTTGAGAAGAAACTGATGATAAGTTCTTCCTGTACGATCCTCACGCCACGCCAATTACATCCGTATTATCAATCGTTTGATTACCGCATACTCTCTCGCACACAGACCGTCGATCAGATTATCGCTTGGTTTGGCGCTGAGATGGAGGACCTCTAACCCCCCGCTGGTAGCGCCACGAGGACCGGCTGCCCAGACAGCGCACGTACAAACGATGTATTGATTCAGGTACGAAGTATTCAAATGGCGTCCCTTCCATTCCTGGTGAAAGTGTGTTTTCCTTTCCACTCCGAGGCGGTTCAGTATGTTAGCAGGATAGTCGACAAGAAATAGTTACCTTCTAGCTGGTATCACATAGATTCGAGGTATACACTACCATAATTGTAAACCATCCCCGAACAGTATTCACTCGAAGCAAAGATTCGATTATTTGAAGCAGTTTTATTTGCCCAATAAATGTGTGTATGTGTTGTTGTTGTTTTTCTTAAATTTCGGAACGCGTGTGTTTTGAAAATTACTTCATTTTCTTGGCGCGATATCGACGCATTTTCCATTTCACCTTTCCGGTGGTTGTGCCTGTTCTATTACTGTTCTCTTAGTTTTTTACCACTTGCTTTTTTGTATGTCCATTCTCATTCTCAACCCAACAAGTGCCTAAAGGTATTTGGTTACTCTCGGATACTTTAAGCATTCTTCGTTCTTCGTGTTCCTCCTACTGCAAGAAAGATGTCACATTAAGCTTATTATTTTTTTTTTATAATAATTTTCATCTAGAATTGAACATCTTCCTTGTTTGCTTTCTTTGCTTCCTTTGCGCCAAGGTTCGGGGCAGTTCTGTACACGCGCGTATATTTGGGTCCGGTTCGGTGAAGCCAACGTAACCCTCAGACCATGTACAAGCCCCCTCCCGGGGCCGGTTTGCGTAAGAGATAATTTCATTATCTATTGACTCTATTGCACCGTCTGGTCGCGATGTTGCCGTCTGCGCATTCATAAGCTTTGTTTATTTGTTTGTCACATGTTTATTTCCGTTTGCCTTCGCTATCGCGTACTCTGTCGATTTCTTTTTGTATGTTTACTGATGTGTTTCATTTATTTTCTTCCGCTTGCAATTTACTTTTTTAAATTCAGTTTAAAGGTGTTTTTTCGGAACGCTTACCAGAAGCTTATCAGTGTCAACAAGATTGAGAGAGCGGGAGAGCTATTTAAAAACCAAGCCATGTTGTAAAAACGGGACTCTACTATTTTGCTACACCTATGGCGCACCATTGGGGTGATCTGTTTCTTTTTTTTTTTTTCGTTTGTTTTCTTTTCTCCTCTTCGTCTGGACGCTACGAGCTGTGTTGCACTTTATTATCATCTGCGCTGTTGGGTGGATTAAAACGACAAAAATGTACTGCTCGCGGCAAACGCTCACGTCAGTGCCGAAACGGGGGCAAACGAAGGCAAGGGCTTTGCTTTCCTTTTTCACTGGCTTACAGGTGTACTACAACAAGCTAATTCAAAATTTACATCTTCATTTGACATGCATTTTTTGCAGTCAGCTTATTCCCCCGTGTATTTTCTACAATGGCTAATGCTATCGGGAAAATCATTCCAAAGAAAACTTGCTTGTTTTGAAAGTTGGATTAAGAATATAAGGATACACAAGAAAGAAGAGAGAAAAAAACACTTATCACCAACCATCCGGTCTGGCCACTTTGAGCCACAGAAAAGGGGATACGATCGGGGCACCACATCCAGCACTTCCGCTCAGCAGCAGTTTAGTATTTTTCCTCTTCAATGTCAATGTTTCCTTAAATAGAGTATTGACTTTTTCTTTATTTTTAATACATGTACTTGTATATATAACCTTTCCGCTTACAAGCCGAAGCTTGTTACTGTCAGTAGCACTTTAATCAATTTGATTTTCTCTTCTTCTTTTTTTAAACCAAACCGTTTCCTTAATTCCTTTTCTCTCCCTCTCATTTGTTCGTTTTGTCTGCCTCACAAACAACATATATTTATGGTCAATTTACTTACTTAATTCTTAGAGTGCGTGTGAGTGTGTGTGGGGTGCGGGGGGAGAGGGAGATTTGTTTATAAACAATTCTCAAAGCTATATAAGAGTGCGAAATTCATTTTCGAAGCGTAATCTCTATCTTTGATTTAAAAAAAAACGGAAAAACCTAACTCAAAACTATATGGCATTTCCACATTGCACTATAGCGACGTTTCACATTGCAATTCGTAGTACGAGTGAGTTTGTTTTTTATTATATTTTTATTAATAGTTCACTTCACCATCTTACCGTCGGCGCAAGATGCTCTGCAAAACATATGCGCGCCGGGCGGTTCTGGGCAGTCAATGAAAGCCAACAAAGCGAATGTCGGAAGGAACCGCTATCGTCGGATGTGGTTTCACGTTTCTTTTCCTTAAAGTAATGCCTGTGTTACTGACGAGTTTGGGGTACGATTAATCGTTACGGTTAATAAAGTGGGTATTTTTCGATCGAATCTTAAACCATACTCAGCGTCATATCCCCTTTCTTCTCTACTTTAGTTATTGCTCCACCATTGCTTGACGACTTGTTATTTAATTATGCAACAGAAAATAATAACTAAACCTACAGATCAACAAAAAAAAATACACGAACACGTTAGCAGGCGCAGTATTTTCCGATTTCCTGCGAGACACGGAGACGCCCGGACTTTTCTTTTCTTTTCTCTATATGACTAGCGTAATTCGAAGATGAAGGGAGGCGGTGCGTCACATGACGACGGGACAGTTCATTCGGGAGGGTTTTGCATGGCTATCTTTTCTTCTTTTCACCGCGCATCAAACCGTATGACGTTACGAAAACGATGGGTCAAGTCACCATTTTTAGCAACACACGATACATCAAGGGTTCTGCGTAGGCGCAGCGTTGTCCTAACAACTTCGAACGAAGATGGAATGTTTCAACAGGTGCCAGCGCTGACAACGTCAAAAGGATCGAACCTTCATTGAAGATCGTGTTGATAAACGAGCCCGTTGAAAAAGGATTGGCAGCGAAAAATCCACCAACGCGTTTTACCAATTGGCAATTACAGGTGGATTGGCGTGTTCTTACTTATTATTGTGGACGAATATCCACTGACCGTGGCAATACTCTGGATTTTTTTGTTTGATCTCTACATTTTCACTTTTGCTTGTGAATATGATGAAATGTGTCACTTTAGCTGTTAAATTTTACCTTCGCAAACTTTTCGCTCCCTGTTGGGATAATGAGCCTTGCCGTTTGTATTACCTTTCTCCCGGTGTATTTTGCGGTATTCTAAGCAATAAATAAAAAGCTTCTGCGTCTAAAGGGAGCCGCGAATGGTGAACAGCTATTCTTACCCCGAAGGAATAAACCGTCAAACACACTTATGGATTACACACTAAATAGCATTGCGTTTTGCGCGATGATGTTTGCGCGCTCTGATTCCGGTAGGAACAGGTGAAGGGAGAGGGAGGATTTGCACCGTAACCTTTTCTTTCCCGGTTGCCACCATTTCTGCTAGAGAATGAGAGTTCGAAATCGTACAAATTAACCTACACATGCTCGTTCTTCCATCGACACATCGAATACAGTAGCAGTGGTGCTCCCGAAGTCGGCGAACGGCGAATGCCATTCGCTTACGTCGGACAGAGCACCTTCAGGATGTAGTCCGTCAGGAGAGTAGGAACGGTAGGGCTGTCTTCATTGATGGCTTTGAGTACTGAAGGCAAAGGGGAGAAAGAAAAGGGAAGAGATGAGTAATGCGTTGCGTCCAGCGAAGTCCAGGTTCTGTGTTTGGGGTGCACGGACTCACTTTTTATCAGCACCTGCAGCGTTTGGTTATCGGGCGTGCTGTTCAGTTGGTAGGGAATGACTGTGGTGAGATACTTTGGATCCATGCCTAGAAGAAGAGTGGACAAATTAATCATTCCTACCATTTTAATTCTACCATACAAAAACATATCCCCCACTGACTCTTACCAGTGCTGTTCTGGGCACCGGCCGACCCTTTTCCGGCCGTTTTACCCTTCTTCTTCTCGACGTGGTACTGGCGGCGGCGGTTCTGGACGGCCAGCAGCAGCGAGATGAACGTATTCTTCAGCTCCTTCTCGTACTCCAGCTCGTCACGCAGGGCCAGCTCGGAGATGAGGGTTTCGGAGAACTCGCGGATAAGCACCTCCATCTCCATGTACAGCTCGTTCAGCTGCGTGATCGACAGGGAGCGTAATTCTAAAAAGAAATTAAATGCAAATACAGATTTACTGGTAACCGAACTGAACCGCAGGGACACTTCTTGGTAGAGATGTGCCCCCTGGAGTTACCCTTACTTTCTTCATAGAGTGGCGATCCGAGGACCTCCTTGGCCTTCTCGATCACCTCGCTCTCGAGCTGGCCGTCCTCCGAGCCGGTCTCGTCCATGATGTCGTCGATCTCCTTGATCACCTCATCAGCCGTTTTGATCGGCTCGTTGTCCGCGTGCAGCCCGCCGAGGATGAGCGCGTGCATGTCGAGATCGTTAGCGACCGCCTCGTCCTCCGAGCTGAGGTCCTGCAGCAGCTCGTCGTCCGGGGTGCCCGGTTTGCGCATACCGAGCTTCAGGGCCGGCACGTGCATCTGGCGGGCGTACGTTTTCGACCAGTCGATCGGGAGAATGTTGCCAAAGTTGCCGGTAATGGTCCACCACATCCTGCGCGTTACGAGAAATTCATTTAATTAGCTTCTTCAAATAGATTCATTTATCCAAACAATTAATAAAGGAAGAATTATTCAAAGAAGAAATAAAGGTTAACGTTATATTTACAGCATATTTGTTACATCACAAAAGTGTATCGAAATCTGCCGTCGTTGCAAAAAAAAACAAACAAACCTCGATTAAAACCGCCATAACAATCGATTCACCGCTACAGTTACATTCTATTTTAAATTGCCCGGAGATTGTGTTGCAGAAGAGAATGGCTATTTTTGTGGGTCTTTGAAAATATCCACGTTATGCTATTTTAGGACAACCGGAACACACTCAACCGTTCGGAATTGGCAGGGTTTTTTAGTGGACCGGAAAACCTTCGAAGCAAAATGGGATGCTTTTGAAAAAGATAGCTCTCGCGTTGTGTCCTCTCTGTTGGACTCTTTTCGATGGACGGGGGTTTTTTTTTTTTTTTGCTTGCGTTCACCCACTTGCGCTGAACTGACCGCATGAAGCCTCCAGCATATTGCATTACAATCAACGTAGTGCCGACTGGTTCAAGGTCGGAAAACCTTTCGGTCCGGTTGGTCTTAACTTCCTTCCTTCTTTCCGATTCCGCTCTAGCGTTACCTCCTCGTTGGCACTAATCCTTTGTATTTTGGTTTTGTTGTTGTTGTTGTAATTTGTTCTGCAGCAAGTTACTTTCCATGACCACGCGGAAGACCGTACGTGACCGCCCTGTTCCTGGTTGACATTTGAGGACACGTTTTCTCGCATGTGGGGTAACGGGTGAGTCATAGAGCCGGGAAAGCATGGAAGCTTAGCCGTGGGGTGCATGCCAAATGGAATCGATTATTTCGCCGATGGTTCATGTAACAATTTTCCACGGGAGTGTACTTTTCTTAAGTAAATTACTTCAATTATAGCTTACAGTTTAAAGTTCTTGTAAAGCTACACAAGAAATTCATTATTTTTCGATGGGTTTCTTAATCATTTGCGGAGAGAAGAGAGTTTACGTAGAAAGCAACAAAAAAAAAGCAAATGTTTCGTCAAATTTATGAAGTACTATTTACAATTTTTGTGTAACCAACAGAGTAGCGCCAATCAGTCGATTGCATGTTCTCAACACTCCCGCGTCCCGCGGCCCTTTCGAAAACGAGCCTCCTTCGATTTGGATTTGCCTTCTCTTCCGTGCGCCGATGCCTTGTCAACGTAATAATCAACATTTCCAATCGTTCTGCATACGCTTCCATAACCGTGAACCTGTGTTTGCGGTTTTTTGTTGCCTGAGGATTACACACAGCACTGCACGCAAAACCAAACAAGAAGACGAGATGGCATTGTAATGTGTTCAGCGTAGAAGAAGAAGCAGTAACATTGCATAAAAATAACTGCACTCGTAGCGGCTTATCATCTACACTACAAGTGCTGCAACAACGGGTGCAACAACGGGGGCAGTGTTATATATGCCAACCGGGCCAAGCAATCGGATCGATGTTGAAGATTATCGATTCGAAGGGAAAATAGCCATGGGGCAAAACAGAGCGAGAGCGAGGAGCGTGAGAGTGAAGGCGCGCAGCGGCACAACGTTTGTTGCCACTATTTGGCAACGTGGAAAATAGAGAAAAAAAAAGGTTTTCCTTTCCCATCGTCGATGAAGTTTGGTTCGAGGAAGTGCTGAAAGCTGAGATTAAAAACTGTCCCAAACCAAGCGAATCATCACAGTGTGCGGCGCATGGCTTGCTGTGTTTTATTTCATTTTTTTTTTTCTTAGGAACAAACATCCTTTTTTTGGGAAACGTCGAGCTGAAACTGTGCCACGATGTACCATGATATCAATTTTATGACAACGGGGCGCCCAAAACAAACGGGCCTCTATTACTTTCTACTTTAGTATCATCGTTTGGCCAAACGTCGTTCCGTGGACAGTGGTTCGTAGATTGAAGAAAACAAAAAAACACTCCCCACATACGCACACATTTTGTGCCGCGTTGGAAACGGAAATAAAATTAAACTGATGACTAATTTTGCTCCATCCATTAACCCCGGATGACGCGTTCTTTCCTCTTTGCTCTTCGCGTACTCTCCTCTACGCTGCTGTCGCCTGCTGGCTGCCCCCAGTTTGCCAAGTGCCCCCCACAGGGCAAACGGGGCGGCGTATACATTCTTATCTTCTCCTCCACCCCTTTCCTGGCAAAGGAAAACTTACTGGCACTCGTTCATGATGTCCTCCTGCGAGCGAACCTGCACCGGGGCCAGCTCCTCCACCGACTGCTCGTAGTTGCCGAAGCATTTGGTGATCTTTTCGTCGAACGTGTTGACCAGATCCTCCAGGCTGCCGGTAAACGCTTCCGCAAAGTCGACGTTGTCCTTGAGCGGGCCTACTTTGATGTTGTTGTTGTTGTTCGCGGTGGTGCTGTTGTTGGTATCGGTCGTCGATTCGTCACCGCGCACGGTGTCATCCCCCAGCAGCAGGTTGTCGTTCAGCTCGTTCAGATCGTCGTCCTTTTGCTGGAGCTGCTGCTGCTGCTGCTGGTGCTGCTGCTGGCCGTGGCCGTCCACGGAACGGAGCGACTCTTTCAGATTGTTCAGATTCAGGCTGTCAGTGATGGCGACCGCCTTGCCATTGGTGCCCCCGCCGTTCGACGACTGGTACTCGACCGGGCCCCATTCGTCGCTCTCCTCGAACTGTGCCAGTGGTGCCTCGAATTTGAGTTCAGCCATCTTATTAGCCAGGTCCCGCATCACTTTGTATTGCGCAAAAACTACACACTCGCCGAGGGGTCTTAGATAGGCCGTGGGGTGGGAGGCGATGAGTCGGTTGGTATGCTCGCTGAGAAAGGGTTTTAGTCCTTCCGAAAAATATGTATCCGAAGAAAATCTGCTGCCGATCAAAACACTGCCCTTTTTTCCGCTACCCCACGAATCGCGCCACCAAACTTTCTCTCGGCCACTTCACTTCACTTCGCCACCGCACTTCCAATTTTCTGCACACAAACGGCGCACACACAATTCTTCGCTGCTGAATTTGTGCCAGCAAAGACGGGAAGGTGCAATGTACAAAACCCCACAGCCACAAACACTTCGAATCACCAAACGCACCACCGAAACCACCGAACGACACACCGCGACGTAAATTCAACAGAAATGTCCGTCGGTCGATATTGTAGAACACGGTTGTGCGGGTATCCTCTCTCTTGCGTGATGAAAATTTTGCACCAAAACCCCCCGAAAACGCGCACCGTCGTCTCCGCGTACACGCTGCGTGGTGCACTACGGGCCTCTCTGTACGGAACAAACACTGCTCTTTCTCCAGGCGGGGTGTATTTTTCTTTTTTTTTGTTATGAGAAGAGCGAAGACGAAGAAGCAGCAACAAGAGAAAAAAAAACACCCCACACAATACTGCAATTCGTCGGGCGAGAAGGCACGTTTAGACGGTGGTGTTCAGGTGTCCCGCGTGGTTGCTACGCGCTACCATGGCGAGGCGGATGAGATTTGAAACGGAGCGCGTATAGCTTTTCTTCGTTATTCTGGTAGAAAATTGACAGAACTGCAGTGTTGACAGCGAGCGAAATGCATCTTGTTGAAATGCATTTCGGATCGGATTCGCGCTGGGGGAAATTTAAATAATAATTTCCAACTAAATTTTGGTTAAATAAGCAATACTTTATGAATTAAAGGAGGCAGTGGTTTGGGCATTTTCCCTTTTTGAAAATGTGTTGGAATTCATTCAAGGCCATAAAACAATTACCAGAGCCCTTTGAAAGGATCGATGATTTGTAGGCGAATTCATTTCATCTCCTAAAATTTACGTGCTCGAGGGTTTTTTTACCTGGAAGCCGGAAAACCCAAAAAAAGTCTCATTTATTTGTAAACCAACGATCTACTGCACGTTTTCATAGGAAATATGAATTGGTTCTGCGTTCTGTTCTGCAGAGCACGCACGTAAACCAGCGTTGGCGACGTCGATGGCAACGGCAGCGCAGCAACATTGAACCAGTCCGCAAGAGCGAAGGGAAAAGAGCACACCGCATCCCGCAGCTTGATACCGCGCCAGAAGAGTCGCGGACTCTCCTCAGAGGAGTGAGCGCGGAGAAGAAAAGCAGAGAAGAAGATTCAATGTTGGCTCGCGGCGGCAACTGCGTGCTGCTGGGGCGTTGCGACGGTGGTCGTTGGTAGTAGTGTGCCGTGCCAGTGTATACTAGAAATCTTCCAAGACATCATCATCATCATCATCAACATCATTGTGCTGCGTGCTGTCCCTTCGCTCGGGCGGGTTAGTAGTGCGGTTCCTCCGAGCCAGGCAGACAAATTTGTATCCAAGTAGCCGCAGCGAGCTAGAACAGTGAGGAGAAGAAAAACTATACCCACCTCTGCCTTAACACTCTCGCTCTTCGCCGTGCGCGTTCGTGCAGCCCACCATCATCATCATCATCATCATCATCGGTGGGTTAGAGTTAGTTTTTCGCCTCGTCCGCGTACCCTACGACCACGGTCGCCATCTCGTAGGAAGATGTCGGTCGCGGTGACGATCAATCGATTCGCTGGTTGATATTTGGCTGGCTGGTTGGTTGGTTGGTTGGTTGTTTCAGAACAGGACGTCCCGAGGAGCATCGTGGTGTCGTCCCCCGGCCTTGGGCCACTGGCTGCGTGTGTGCATTATTAGAGTGATTTAGATTTAGGACATGCATTGGGTGTGCGGTGTGGCAGGGCTTGTTGTGCTACGATATTCCACGGAGGAGTGTCGACCGTGGCGATACGTGTGATTATCGGCAACGGCACCAGTGTGCGAGAAGAGCGATTGGCATTGATGATATGCTGGCGGCGGCGGGGGCTGCTGCTGTTGCTGCTGGCCTCTGGCCGACAGCGGTTTTGGTGGTGTGTGCGCGCCCTCTTTAGTGCCTCCGCGCTGCTGTCGTCACGGGCCGCCTCTCAATGGTCGCGTAGGAGAGTTAGAGCTGCTGCCTGCCCGTCCATTGATTATGATATCCCTTCGAGGCGCGGTGGCGATCGTGCGTATTCTGCAGGATTTGTGAATTCAATGTTTCAAACCCATGTTAAGAGATTTTTTTTGTCCGGCTACTTCACGGAGATAACGGGGAACAACCCCAAGTGAAAGGGAGGAACGGTACGAATCCTACTGTCGAGAGCGAGCGAGAGAGAAAGAGAGTGGGAAAAGGGGCCCGATTGCAGCGCGGAAACGGAAAAGTGCACAAGAATCATCTCATCTGCACGGTGTTTCATAGGGATTGCTAGCTGTTGTTGTTTGCGATGGTGGTAGTGTGGTGGAGGTCCACCGACGACAGCGACGACGACGGCAGCGGCAGCGGCAGCGGCGGCTGCCAATATAATCCAGGTGTTGTAGCCTGCGGTCCCACGGAACCCACGAAAACGGGATGAATGGTCCGCTGAGCGAAAGCGAAAGTAAAAGCAGAACGCATAACGGGACGAAGGCGATAAAGCAAAGACACAACAAAAAAAAAAAAAACAATTCCCTAAGGTTGCTGCGTCTGCTGCAGCACAGCAGCCACAAGAAGACGCGGCGACGAAGGGCGTGCGGATCGGGCCGTGCGTTTTGCTTTGCTTTTGTATTTTTGATTCACTATTGGTTGCTGCTGCTGCCGCCGCCGCTGCTGCTGCTGTTGCTGCTGTTGCTGTTGCGGCCGTTCTTCGGCGCGTCCCTGCCGGCCCTCGTAACGCGCCCGCTCTCTGTCTCGCTCTCGCTCTCGCACGGAGCACGGAGTAGTACCCTTTTGCGAGTGTGTGCGCGTATGTGTTGGTGTTGTGTTGGAGCGCGTGTGTGCGCTTTATCAGCATCGAAGCTCACCGTGGACCGTCCGCTGGTGTTACTTCATACGGCGATTTACCCTTTGCAGCAGCAGAAGCAGCATTCGATCGAAGCGCAGAGCAGCACCGTGTGGACGAGAAGCGGTTGTGTACCACGGGACGAATCTTTTGTGTTAGCGCGTACATTAGCAAAACATACAGCATCAGTTTCGGTGTAGGTAGTGCGTCCCGCAGATTTTCCTCCCGCGGCCCGTCGAAACCGAGCCGCACGTTTCCGCAAGGGCAGGTTGATCTTCGTGGCTGAAACTAAAGGAAGGGCCGTCCGTGCACGTACCTACATGCATAACACTTGCACACGGTTTCGCTCGATTATTTTGTCACGAGCAGCATCTCGCTCTTCTCCCCGCTCTTGCCCCGATGCATAGATCCGACCGAAGATCCGTTCCATTTTCTCGCCAGCAACAACGGCAGCAGCAGCAGCAGCAGCAGCCAATTGTCCTCAGGAGGAGTTCAAGCAAGTTTTCTGCTTCTTCTTCTTCTTCGTCGCTGTGTGCCACATAATCAACCGTGTACTATTTTCTCCCCTCCTTTAGTTCCCTCTGCAATCCGTGCCCTCGGGGGAATGCACTTTTGCCTTGCTTGTGATAGAACGCGAAAGTGTCGTCAAGTGTACCGATTCTGAGTAGTGACGTGAACTAAAGAAAAAAGAAAAAAAAACCCCTAGTTACTTCTACCGATACTATTTCTCCTCCTTCTCGTCGGGGAAAAAAAGCCTACTACCATTGTTCAAAACGCTAAACTCCTCGACACCACCAGTGCCCTGTGGTTTTGGAGGGGATGGGGGGGAAGAAAAAAATATCCCCTCTCAAGTGCTAAATATGCTGCTCCTCTCGCGGATGTTGTGTAGTGCATGCTGCTCCCGTCCGCGGTGAAGATGAGGATCGATCCGTCGTCGCGGTTCGCGGTTCGCTCCGCGTGAAGAAACAAAACGAAACAAAACTTGTGTGGTGAAGTACTAAGCAGGAAAAGTGTTAGTCACCATCTTTACTATCAAGCCCGGGGAAAGTGGTGGTGCGTTTGGTAGCAACGTCGGTGTTTTAGTCAGATACGAGAGGAGCCAGTAAAGGCGCACCGCTGAAGGAAAGAAAAAACAAGTTGAAACAAGCGCAAGATTGTTAATAATTGCGTCGTCAAGTGTAGAGAAAAAAAAACTCTGTGTGTGTGTGTATGTGTATGTGCAAGTGCGTGTTTAGCTGAAACCGAAATGCACTGGTAACCATCGGGAGAGGGAGCCTCCCCGGGTGAGGGGCACGGGCGAGCGCGCGCGCGCGCACGCAGGGAAGAGAGGAGCGACGAGCCACGCCGCGAACGATGGATTTCATCGGCAATTTGCTTAATCAAATGTCGTCCGCCTTCAACCAGGAGACGGCCATACCGAAGAAGGAAGAGATTTCCATGGACGAAACGCTCAAGTGGCGCGCACTGAAGAACAATCAGTTCGCCTCGCGAACGCGCGGTGGAGTAGCGGCGGCGACGGTGACGGGAACGGGCGCAACCGGATCGGCGGTGGTGGTGGCGGCGGCGGCGACCAGTTCGTCGATCGGGCGCAGAAGTAGCGGCAGGGGCACCTCGAACGGACAGCGGAAGCAGCAGCAGCAGCGGACATCGTCATCGGAAAACTCCAACGACTCGACCGGTGGGGCGGATGGCTTGCTGAGCGGTCTCGAGGAGGACGGTAGTAGCTGTTCGGCCCTGCTGGCGGCGAACGGTACGGGGGACGACGATCCCGAGGAGGACATTGAGATCGAAATCGCGAAGGACATCAGCGGGGAGGAACTGCAGGAGGCGCTCGGCTTGAGCCAGTTGGTGGAAGTGGAACCGATGGATATTGGGGGGACGATGGTGGAGGGACAGCCGGTGGGGGGACAAGCGCCACCGGAGGAGGAGCAGCTGACGGTGGAGAAACGGGAACCAACCGGCAGTCAAGCTTCGCCCGATGAGGAAAATTCCCTGCCCCGGGACAGCGATCGTAAGCTGGACGCTGGTTTTGAGCCGTTGAAAGAACGAGAGGATGAGAGTTCTGCTAAAAATTCAACTTCAACCAACGATCCTGCCACCGAAGATCAGAAGATGGAGATCAAGGAGAAGAAGAGCGAAGGGGAGACTCAACCGGAGCCCACAGGCGTTGCTGCTGCCAACGATCGCGAAGCAGCGTTGGACGATCGTGACGAAAAAGTGCCACCCAACGGGCCTCCGGAGGGTTCGGCGACATCCGCTTCCAAAATCGAGCCTACCCCTACCGCGCCCGACCAAACCGATGATCGTGTTACCGAGGAGGCAAAGAAGATCAGTACCATCGAAGAGGGAGAGATTGCTGGCCTGAAGGGTGAGGAAGCGACCACGGCCACAACGGTACCAGACTTAGGAGAGGACGACGATGATGATGTGCTCATCATAAGCACCGACGATATGACGGACGTGGTGGAGGTGGCAGAGACTTCCAAGGAGGACGAAGACGACGAAGACGAAGATGAGAAAGAGGAGACGAAGGAGGACGTGGGGGCAACGGAGCAGAAACACGACGATCACGCTGGATCACTCCCAGCCTTTCCAGGGGAGCCCGTGGTGAACAAACAAGCGCCAGATGTGGATCCGGTCGCTCTCCCGAAAGCGAGGGATACAGCGGCGAAGGTTGACGAAGCGGAGGAAAAATACGATCCGACTCAACCTCGCGACGCTGGGGAGAAACACGTCGACGATTGCAGCGCGGTGGTCGAACCAGTGGAGGCAAAATTTTCGTCCACTCTGGCCGCAGCCAATGGGCAGGAAACGGACGGAAATTCACCAACTGAGCCGAAGCCGACGGTGGAGGAAAAGCCGCCGAAGGAGAAGGAAGATCCGGTTGCGATCGATGCGAACGCGTTGGGTAGTGGGCGAACAACGCGCAGTAAAAAGGCAGCCAGCGTCGTCGTGGTAGCGGCGGAAAACACTTCAACGTCGACACCCTCGCAGAGACGATCGCAACGGTTTCAGGGGAAAGAACCGCTAGCTGCCGCCGGTGGAAGGAAGTCGACCGACCTCAAGCTGAACGGGAACGAAACTCAGAGCGATGGTGCGATTGTGGTTGTGAAGGAGGAAGAACCGGACGAAGGGATGGCGAGGAAGAAGACGATCGTCGCCGGGGGAGCGACAGCCACGGCCAAAGCGCCGACGAAGGCAGCAGCGGCGGGATTATCGTCGTCGGAGCGAAGTGCTTCCGTCGTTTCGAAGTCCGATCGTAGCCTGCGCAGTCGCCAGCAGAGCACAAGCAGCAGCGGCCCTGTGGGGAGTGGTCCTGTGATGGTGACTCGTCGTTCCTCGGAGACGGTGAAATCAGTCGGACTGGAGGACTCGAACGACGCAATCGCCGACACGGCGGGAGTGGATCGATCGCTGAACCGTCGGGGCAGAAAACGATTGAGTCAGGATCCGACCCCGATGGAGGCCACCCCTTCTGTGGTGGTTTCTTCCCGCGAGAAGGCAGCTCGGGAGACAACCCCGACCAAGGAGGAACCAACGACGGTCGGCGGTGATCTGGGTTTTCCGGTGGATCCGGGCGAAAACGACTCCGGAGGAAAGCAACAGCAGGAGCACGAACAGGAGCAGCAGCAGGAGCAGCAGCAGGAGCAGGAGCAGGAGCCAAAGCAGACTCCCGAAGTTACCGTGGTGGCGGCATCGACGGTGCAGCGGCGCGGTAGAAAAAGAAAACCCCAGAACCTTCCCGAGACGAGTGGAGCGGCTGCGTCGTTCTCTGGTTTGCCGGAGAAGCCACCACCGTACAAGCGCGCAGCACGAGTCTCCCGGGACGGCAGCGATGGCATTCTCGCGTCGGCACTTGCCCGTCGCGACAAGGTTGACCCGCAGGGGCGCCTCTCCCGGCCGATAAAACTGTCCGCAAAAATGCTGGCGAACGAGGAGCTCCGCCACGGTTTCGAGCAGCACAACAACAGTCGAATCATCATCGGCTCGGACAGCGCCACGCAGGGACACGATGAACCGCAGTCGGTGGTGGAACGTGAAAAGGATCGCGATCGTACCGATGCAGGAGGTTCGGAGAAATCTCGAAGACAGCAACAGCAGCAGCAGCAGCAACAGCAGGAAATCCAAGCGCACAAAGAGGTGAATCTGCCGCCGGCGAACAGTGCAATCAGTAGTAGCAGCGAGGACGTGATGGTAGTCTCGGTGACCTACCCGACCGGGAAAGGTCCTACGAAAGGATCGCAGTACCCGGTGGGGAAGGACACACCATCTGCTGGTAGGAAGCAAACGGAAGCTTCCACCTCCGATCGACAACGGGCCCCTTCCGGCAAACCGGTTTCTAGTGGGACTGTTTCCAAGCGCCCAGGTGGACCCTCTGCGCCATCGATCTGTCCTGATGTACAAACGTTTCTGCAGGAGATCCGCGCGTCGCGCATCTGCAAGAACCGCTCGCCGGAGGAGAACCGAAAGCTCAACCGCCGCCAGACGAAGCGACTGGCCAAGCTGAAGGAAAAGCACCTGCTGGCACTCGGTCTGCAGCGCAAGGGGGCCAACACGCAGCAGCAGCAGCACCCGGTACGAAACGGAGCACGCAAGAGCTCGGCGGAAGTTGACGATGGACTGCTGTTGTCCGAGGCCGAGCCAGAGTCGGAATCGAGTGGTAGTGAGGCGGACTTTGTACCGAGTCAGAAGATTGGCACGGTAGGCAAACCGAGTGTGACGCTGCGCCTGAGGAAACCGGAAACGCTGCTGGAGAGCTCACCGGTCAATGTCTCCCCGGCGTCCTCTTCCAAGCAGCAGCAGCAGCAGCAGCAGCGCCAACAGCAACATCAGCCACCGTTGGTTACGGTCCCTTCGGCCATGGTTAATCGGGGGTCGGTTGGAAGGCAACCGGTACCCGTTTCGAGGCAGCAGCAGCAGCAGCAGCAGCAAGGAGGATCCAGTAAACAGCAGCAGCACGAAAACAATGGCAGGATGGGAGCGAATTCAAGGCGATCCTCGTCGTCGGTCGTGTTGCCGGCATCGATGACCACGGCTTCAGCTTCGTCAAGCGTTTCTCGGAAGGACCAAGAAACGGAAGAGTTGCAACGATCGCTGGAGCGGTTCGGTTGTGAGCTGACACTGATTCCAACGTCCACCAACAGCACCGGCACACCGCCATCCAGCGAAGGTCCATCCTCTTCCTCCTCGGCCACGCACAACAGCACCAACCGGAAGCGAGCGAAAGAACCAACCACCCAGCAGCAGCGGTCCCTGGTGCGACCGAACCATCATCATCCACCTCCTCCCTATCGTTCGCAGGCGGCGGCATCGCCGTCCTCTTCGTCGGCACTCGCCTCCACTTCGCCCAGCTTGCACATTGTCCTCGAAAAGCGGCCCCCGTCTGTCTCATCGTCGTCGGGGCATCGCAAGATCAGCAGCACATCGACACCGGGCGGCTCGATGGGATCGCCACCGTCCGCAGCCGGAGCTCGACCGCTCCTCTGTCTCTGCCGGCAGACTTCGGACATCTACGTGGCGAGCTCGGCCGGCACGGGCTACTGCACGGCGGTGGACGATATCGACGGGCAGCGTATCGGCTGCTGCAACGAGCTGGCCGAGGAGCTGGTGCACATGCTGCGCCCGAGCCCGACCGTCAGCTTCCAGCTGCTGTGCAACCTGCACCGCAAGCGCCTGGAAGATCACAGCTGCTGCGCAATCTGCGGCGTCTTCTGCACGCAGGTAATTGAGTCTCGTCTGATCGTTTGAGAGGGGTTAAAGAATCAACCTTCTCGGAAGATCTTAACGTTAATCACATCTAAAAAAAAACCCAGAAAACTCCACTGGAGTAGTTGATCGTGGTTGCTCTCGATCATCGATCACGATAGGCAGAAAGTACTCGATCTTTTTTCTGCCACTCCTTCAGTGTTAGAATACTGGCAGGGATTTCGGAGGCGTTCGATGTAACCGTATTGTACAGTTATTATTAGAAAAGGTAAAATGGGTCCATTCTATGGTCCAAGGCGTGTAACATGGCGAAAATATTTCATATGCACCGATTTGTGATGTGGGATTTGCAGTTGCAGGATGATGAAAGGAAAGGTTCCCACGTAAGCGATGGTAGATTGTTGGATTTTACGATCGCACTCAAATGATTGCCAATTGCCGCCCCCATCCCTGGTCTGCCGGTACGTGGATTGCCCACATCAGTGCATATATCAATCGCGTTCCGATTGCGCATATTTTTCACATGAGTCAAGTCGGACGTTTAAATTTAGAAGTGTTTGAGGCCGGCACAACTTCCATCGTTGGTTGTTTCTTTGACGGAACAGAAAAACTATGACCATAAACAATGTGAGTGAATTTTACTGCTCGATGCTCGATGAAGTGAAAGAGCTGGTCGTTATCCATCGTGCTGACAGTGCCGTTATTTGTGGCACATGTGTAGATCATGTTGAAAGATTGTTTGTTGTTTGTTTGATGGGCAGAAGAAGTGGGCCAATCGAACTGCGAGGCTTGCCACAGGTTGTTTCGACCCTATCCTATAGCGGATTTTTGCTTCATTATGTCCAACAATCGAATAGTATCAAAAAGAAAGTATTATGTTTGCATTTCTTTGCAAGATGCTCAATTTTCATTCAAATTTTAATGCGATGTTCATCGAATTGTTAATGTACTAAACCATACATTTCTAACCATCTTTTTCAGGGCAACTTTGCAATGTGTAAGAATGCGCACATCTTCCATCCGGACTGCGCCGTCAAGTACATCCTCAATGCACCGTACGATCCGTCGCGACCGGGAGATCATACTGCACCGACGTTGGTGCTTCAGTGTCCGCACTGCGGCCAGGAGTGTCCGAACGGCGAGATTCAGGTGACCGTACAGCTTACAACTCCTCCGGTGCTGCTACCGTCGCGGAAGAACATTGTGTAAGTCTGATGAGCCTCACTATGTACGGAAGATCTTTGCTTATCTGTGTTCTCTCTCGTCGTAGGAAACCGGCAAAGATGGCAATAGCGAAAAGCAAATCCAGTAGAAACGGTGGATCGACCGCGAAGGATGCTTTCCGGGCCAACGTGGACGCGTTCGTGCCGAGCAGCGTAAGAAGTGTGCTGGCAGCCAGTGGTCCCACCAATGGGCACGACCCGAAAAGATCGAGCCCGATGGCCGCCGGTGGAAGCGGCACTGGCACAAGGAGTCACTTCACGACCAAGCAGATCTTTGAGGCGATCCACAAAGACAATGTCGATCGAATTACGGAGATTATCAGTAAGACATTGGATTGCGGTGGTCATTTCGCACGAAACGGATTGCTTTAACCCTCTTCTTTTGGACTTTTGCTCCCTAGTTTCCGGGTTCGACATCGAGACACGATTTCGCGATTTCCACGATGGTACCTGCCTGCACCTGGTGTCCAACTTCGGCTCGATCGGGATGGCCTACCTCATCATCTGCCGGGCGCAGTCGGTCGACTTCCTGAACATCCTCGATCGGGAGCTGCGAACGGCGCTCATGTGCGCTGTGCTCGGTGAGAAGATCGACATCATCAAGCTCTTGCTGGACTGCGGTGCGGACGTTACGGTGAAGGGTCCGGACGGCATGACCGTGCTGCATCTGGCCGCCAAACTCGGGCAGCAAGAGGCCGTCCGCGTTATTCTGGAGTCGGCCCGCAAGCGGCTGACAGCGCGCGACATGCTGGCCTTCGTTAACGGCGTCGACTGTGGGTCGTACACGGCGCTTGTGTGGGCCGCAGAGAACCGCCACAAGGAGACGATTCAACTGCTGCTCGAGGTCGGCGCGGACGTCAACATCTGCGACAAGGAGAACAACACCTCTCTGCACTGGGCAGCGATGGCGGGATGCAGCGAAACCATGCATCTGCTGGTAAAGAACGGCTGTGATCCGAACGTGCAGAATATCAACGGGGACACGCCGCTGTAAGTTGAACTATTTCGCTCCACGAACCCGATTGGGATACATTTTCAGTTAAGCATCAATTAAAATATGTTTAGCAACATGTTTATCTAGGTTTGATTTAATATTGCGTAGATAATCTGATAGACTGAAGATCAAATTTGTGTATAGGATATCTATGGAAATATTCCACAGCATATAAAAATTCTAATCAATTATAATATTTTGTTGAAACACAATCTGTTTGATGTCAAGTTGAGTTTATGACTAAAGTAATTGAAGTGCACTAATCCATGAAAATTTTGCATGTTGAATGTGTGCAAAAGTAAGTTTCGTCGCTTGTTTTAGTTGCATTCTTTTACGCATCAAGAATCTTCCACCGCATTAAACATACAAGCCAGCAGTCGGTGATTAAAAGTTACGCGTGTTCCGCGTTCAGCGGGATATCTAGACAAATATAGATATGTAGGTAAAATATAGCACTTAAAGACAGTTTTGAAAAAGCCCATCGATTGAAATCAGCCGTGCCATATAGAATGGCAACCCTGATACTATAGTAGTAGCTAGTTTACGCCTTTAAGCGAAATCATGGAATCTTGGGGCGAAAAGAACATTTCATAATTTTTTTAATTTTTTAAAATTCATTTTAGCCATCTCGCCTGCCGGCATGAAAATGGAACAATCTGCATCTTGCTGCTGACCATGGGAGCCTCGCTCAATGTGCGCAACGCGTCGAACGAGCTGCCGCAGGATATGCTCCGGAATCCGAATAGTGAGTGTGCGAACATCATTGCCGCCAACGTGAAAATGTCCGGCCTGGGAAAGAACACAAAGGAGACGCGCATCCTGTGCAGGTAAGTTGGATGGGAAAAATAATATGTGATGGTGATGGAGTGGTAATATATTTGGTTTTCCATTTCAGTGATATCTCGAACGGTAGGGAATATTATCCGGTACAGGTGGTGCATGTTGCGGGCCGTAACGATCGCCACCAGACGATGCCGAAATTTAAGTACATTCGGAAATCGGTGCAGATTGAGGGTGGCATCGATATAAACATGTGCGACATGGTCGTTTGCTCCTGTAAGGATAGGTGAGTTTCGCGGGGTGGAAGATCATCGAGGATCGTTGATCGTTTGAAATGTAAACTGTTACCCGTTGAAATGCCTTGACCCGCTTTCAGTTGCACATCGGCCGACTCCAGTTGCCTTTGCTCGGAACGTACCTGGTACACGGGAGACGGGCGGTTGGTCAGCGATTTTGACTTCCTCGAACCGCCTACGATCGTTGAGTGCGGAGAGCTATGTGACTGCAATCAGCTGCTCTGCCGGAATCGTGTCGTGCAGCAGGGCCTTCGCATCCCCCTGCAGTTGTTTTACAGCCCCGGCAAGGCGTGGGGCGTGCGTACGCTCGTACCCATTCCGAAGGGCACCTTTCTGGTCGAATACGTCGGCGAACTGCTTCCCGATGAGGTGGCCAACCAGCGACCGGATGATACGTACTTTTTCGATTTAAACAGTGGAGTAAGTAGATCCATAGCCTTCCATCGTATGACACGAATGCTCATGTGATTCAACTTTGTATGCTTTCGATTTCCGCCCTTCTTGCAGTTCTGCATCGATGCCAACGCTTACGGCAACATCAGCCGGTTCTTCAACCATTCCTGCGATCCGAACGTGTCGCCCGTGTCCGTTTACTACGAGCACCAAGACAAGCGCTTCCCGAAGGTGGCAATGTTCGCCTGCCGCGACATCAAAGCCCATGAGGAAATTTGGTGGGTTTTTCCGGAGCGGCGTAACTAACCGATGAACGTCAAGGCGAAACTAACTATCTCCAATCCGATCCACACGATCCTTTCAGCTTCAATTATGGGGAAAAGTTCTGGATGGTAAAGAACCGAACGATGTCCTGTCTGTGCAATGCCAGTGAGTGCCGTTACCGCACCGTACAGCAAGGAGTGTTGCTCTAAACAGCCAGCATCCAAGGAAGTTTCAGGCACAAGTGACCTACAGGAACCTACATCCTGTATATCTCCCCGTTCTTATGAACCATCTTAACCCTCCTTGTTTTGCATTCGAGTGGTATCATCATCGGCGGACAGATTCGACGGGGTTTTTTCCGCCGATAATGAACACAGAATTTGATTAGATGGTAGGAGCACTATTTATTATAACTTTTTTCTTTCCTGTTCGACAGTGAATGTACATTATCTGGAAGGTAGGACGAAAAACATTACAGACGCTAGTATATTTGTGTAGAACAAATATGCATCAGTAGATGGAGGTCAGGTAGGAGTAGATAAGAAAATACGCACATGTACAAAGGATAGCACAGCCACGGCGTACTCGTGCAGGCTGGGCGGAGTCTGAGCTAGACTCTTATCGGAATAGACAAAAAATGAAATAAGAAGCTGTACCAAATATTAGCGAAAAGAAACAGGACGAAGCGCACGATATTCATGACGCTATGCCATATCATCACTATTTGACGACGATGCAA
Source organism: Anopheles atroparvus (assembly GCA_914969975.1). Classification (NCBI taxonomy): domain Eukaryota; kingdom Metazoa; phylum Arthropoda; class Insecta; order Diptera; family Culicidae; genus Anopheles; species Anopheles atroparvus. The sequence continues at coordinate 36,242,643 of CAJZCY010000001.1, forward strand.
CGGAGGATAGAAATATTTGGACTAACGATCGCGTCGTCAGTGAGACAAAGTTATGCAACAGAAGAAACCGTGGCGGACAAACGGAACACGGCAGTTTTCGCGATTCGACGATGTATTACATCTAACTATATTGGTTTATCTGTAAGCTGTGTGAAGCAATCAATGAGGATGAGGAGCGCGCGTGGCACTCCATCCAAGTCAGGGAGGGAAAGAAATTGAACAGGAAAACTTAGGAGAAGGTAACCAAAAGATGTGAGCGAGGAATCATTTTCGAGTTCGGGGCGAAAGGCACATTTAAACAGGGACGTTGCATCTCGCGCTCGCATATAGTCAGTTTAGATAAGTTTAAAATGTGTGTTTTGTGACCGCGATTGTATTTTAATTTAATCATTACTAACATGAACTGTGTTGCAAACGAGAAACGACGATTAGAGAAAGAAGTAAAGGCCGGTGGCAGAAATGGAGCCGTTAGACTTGTCTAGTATTGGATGCACGTTTACTACACTGTATGCCATATTTAGTTGCCAGTCAGATACGTACACTGTAGGGTAAATTTTGTTTTTTCTCTTGAAGATACGTTTTTTGCAATCACTGTCAATCCAACCAACCGATCATCATCAACGCCTATGCTCGGTTTACTCGTTTTGACTAACACTTTATGATATTTATCTTGCCATCGATGTTTCTTGTTCATCTTTTTGGGCAGCTTCACCTAACGAATGACTCAAAATTGTACCGAGGAAAATTCTTCTAATCACACTTCGTATCGGCATCACCACCATCTTCCAGTTTGCGAAGACAGTAGATTCTAGGGTTCTTTTGCTTTGTTCGCGTTCTAACATACCGCTCGTACAGTCGGGTCGGAAAAGATGCATAAGAACGCCGGAGCAAAAAAAAAAAGAAGCAATAAGTACCACATAAGTTAATTTTGTGTGAGTGTGTCTCCCGTATGCATGTTTTAGGGCAATCCAACCAAAGTCACGAATGTGTGCGTTTTATAAATAAAATTGTCTTTTTTTTGCAACTAGGTTTAGTCGGTTTAGTCTCCGTCGTAGAACTAATTTGTCCAATAACCATTTTGGATCCACCGCGTTTTTTTAGTTCCTTTAGCTTTGAATTAAACTGCTGTTTCTCTAGCTACTTCCTTCTTCTTGCCGCGTTTGACACCTGAGTGATGCCATATGTAGTTGCCATAAGAATAAATATATAAATAAGAAAAGTATATTGAATTGGTAGATCAAACAAAGAAAGCTTGCTAAAGGAATGATAAGAGATCGAAAGGGGAAGATAGTCGTGCATGGAAAGGTAGATTGGGTGGAGACAGAGAAAAACCTAATAAAAAAAAAACACAGGAATGAATATAAGGAATGGAGGAAGCTCGTTCGCATTGCATTTATTCTCCGAAGTTCCGAAAATAATTGAAATTGCTGGATATTGTAAGTTATTAAAAGACGGGGTTTGGACATGTTCGGAATTGAATGGCATTAAATGTACGTCTTCAATGTTATTTTTCTATTTACTTTTATTTCCAATCATGTTGCGCGTGAATGGATTGTCGATCGATAAAATTATTTACACATAAAATAAGCATTCATCGACGAAAACGTTTGCGTGTCGGTCTTTCCTTTTCGTTTGCAATGTTTGAGAAGATGTACCCTACGTGGACGGAAGTAAAAACTAAACGGGATTTAGCGTTTTAATATGTATAAAAAAAAATCGCGCAGCTGAATTCAGCCATTACTTTTTGCCTAGCCTTGGAGGTTTGGGGGATGTCCCTTGTCTTGTCATTAAATTGTTGCTTACTACTTACAGCTAATCGTGTTTTTTTGTTTTCTCAGTTTCGCTAACCGTTATGGAAGAAAATGGTGCAACAAATTAACTTATTTCTCCGTGTTTCTGTGGTGCTGTCCTTGCACGATCGGATCCTTCTCTCATGCGTTCCCTTTGCATTGCCGGGCTCTTTTTGCATAATTATATTTGAGTGTATTCGTGATGGGCGTGGGGGAGTTTTGGTGATGATGATAAAAAAAAATCTTCTAGATGGAATTAGTGATAATATGGATTATAATTATAAAATAAATTACTCTGCATTCTGCTACCTCGTTTCCCTATCCATTTTTCCTCGCCGCCTCTCCTTCCTCCTCTCCTTCCGTCCTGCACTTTCTGACCCTCTTTTCCGATGCCTTCTTCCATCCTCCACCCTGTCACATCCGGTCCGCTACTATTCGCACGCGATTCGCTCGCGAAAATAAATAAGTTAAAGGGATTCGTTTGTGTGTGTGTATTTTTTTTTCTTGTTCAATAAATAAATGTTTCCAATCTCTATTTAAAGTTAGCGATTCGTTCGATCGACGGCGCCGTATCACACGACAAATCGTGCTTCCCTGTGCTTCCGAGGCGTAGGAAGATCGAACTTTTCCCGTCAACCTCCTTCACGCCAATCGGCCCTTTTCCAACGGGTGATCCCGTGCCACCGAATTGCGCCGTTCACATCGTCAAAATCGGAAACTCAATAGAAAGTGAAAAGTGTGTGATCTTCTCCGCCTGTGTTGGTTGCCGCAGCACGGGCAACTATTACCACATCCTTTCCCTAGCACGAACTATCCTAGCGTATGCTGTGTGATTGTGTTTGTATGTTGGGGTAGTTTTACCTGCCTTTCCTAATTGGCCCTAGAATGTTTAGATCCCATGATTGAGCATGTGTATGTGATGCTGAGTGTATTGGTGTGTGCTCTAACCTAAAAGTCCTGGGGAGTACTGGACCGTTTCTTGAGAGCCTTTTCTCTGCGATTCCTTTTGCCTTCCTTCTCTACCTTCCTACTAAGGGGTGGGATAATGTGAATGCGGAAGGGCCGGGTCGTTTTGGGAATGTGTTTCCGAATTAATAAAACAAAATGGAAATACACAATAAGTGGTAGCAGTAAAACCAAAAACACAAATCTCCTCCCTCGTGTGTTCGTTGTTGCACAAGAACGTTCCCTTCCGAAACGTATGCCACCATTCGCATCCTTCTCGGTCGGTCGGTCCTCTCCCTACACCCTTCTTTTTCGTTTCTCTCGCACTCAGTTAGGCTTACTTAAGTAGCTCGTTGTTAGCTGCTGCCGGGATTGTCGGGAACACGCGGGGGGGGGGGCGAGTAATCTAAGCCATGACTTTGTGCGGCTGCATCCACTTCTTCATGTAGTAGCAGAACAGGGTCGAGAGGTAGACCAGCACCATGAGGGCGCAGGTGACGGCAAGCGCCAGGACAGAGGTCTTTGTTGGGCACGGCTCGATGATGGTGACGGTCTTGTCTGTTTGGTGGTGTTAGAGATTAGAATGAATTAATCGCATTGCATCCTTGATAGAGATTCAGCCTGAAGACTTACCCCGACCGAAGTCTGTGCTGGCCTCGCTGCGCAGGAAGTCACGGTTCTTCTCATCGCCAAAGTCCAACACCAGGATCTCCTGGGAGATGTTCATGTCCTCCTCTTCCTCGACGGTGTTGTTGCTGTGTTGCAGAGAAGCATAAAGTCATACAATAATCGTCTAGATTGAGGTTAAAAACGTTTCCATGACTTACCTGGCCGTGACGGAACGGCGCTTCCTGCCCCAGGACTCGACCGAATCACGTCCCCACTCGCAGACGGCAGGCTCGCACGGGCCGAGACAATACTTCACGTTGCACTGGAAGATCACACCATAGCTCTCGGTGAAGCGGAACGCTTCGTAGATCGACTGCAGCGCGTTGCCGTCCTGGGTGAAGGCCGGGAAGATGGTTGGATCGACCGGGCAGCCATCGTCGTCGATGATCTGGAACGTGCTCTTCGAATCCTTCGCCATGGCGACGCACGACCGAGCAAAGATGCCGTAAGGAGCTGAGCCAGGGAGAAAGCAAACAAGAAACCCCCGTTAGTATGAAGAAGGCAGCGGGCAGCGCCGATGTCCCCTTACTGTCTTCCGGAATCTCGATGCGGAACGTCAGCCGGTCTCCGATGCGCACGGTCTCCACCTCGCGGGCGCGCGCATCCAGGATGCGGATCCTCGGTGGTGGCGCCTCCGGCGACGAGTTGATGTGGATCATCTCCGGATCGCGGATCGGCAGCATGCCGAACGAGATGTTCTTGGAGCTCATGTCGTACGTGCACTTGACCTTGTAGATCTTGTCCGCCTTCGTCATCACCACCGAGTGATGCTGCAGGACGACGGTGTTGCTGTAGATGCCGGTCTGCAGGGAGAAATTCAAAGCATTTAAAAAAACACATTCGCAAGGTTGTTCTCACTTCAAAGGGTGCAACCATACCGCGCTTTGCGTGTTACAGTCCTGTCCGCCCATGGTCAGGTCCAGGCGGAAGGTGTCGGAGTTGATCACGTCGATGTTGCACGTCTCCGAGCGGCCGAGGGCGTAGATGCGTCCGTTGAATGGCTTGTTGGTGCGCACTTGCACAGCAATTCGCGTGTCCTTGCAGTGTACCGAGACTGTAAACGAGCAAGATAGGTGGTAGGTGAGCGATCGCGCGGAAGAGTCACTTCCATTGCAGGTGGGTTTCTACGTACCATCGTAACAGGTTCCCGTTTTGTCACAGTTGGCGTCGTTGCGGGTGAGGTTATTGACGGCAGGATCCTCAACGGTATCGAACACCACCGGGAGCGTGTTTTCTGCCTGGTTGGTTTGTTCTAAGGAAAAGCGTGGACCCGATTACATTATAGGTTAGGTTTACTTGGCACTGGTGGCGTGACTTACTCTCGCAGATGTTCTCGAAGTAGTCACCGCTTGGTTCGCCGACATCGATCAGCGGTCGCTCGCCATTCAGGTAGGTCGAGGGTCCGTCGGGCAGCGACTTGTGGTCGAGGTGGTACAGCCGGCAGTTGTACTGCGAGCCAGTTGGCTGTCCGAGGTACAGGAAGGAGCGGCACAGGAACTCGCTTTCGATCTCGCACGCTAGCTTGCAAGCCGTGTCGGACGTCACCTGGAGCTCCTTGTCGGTGTAGTAATGCAGACCGACGTACTGCGACACCTTGTCGTCCGAGACGCCGATACGGGGCAGCTGGAACTGGCGGTTGTACTTGCACGCCTGGCTCGGCTTGAGGCAGAGGTTCTCGAAGTAGTCCACACCCTGCGCGTCGACGAGCTGCACGAACTGACCAACGGAACGCCGATCGGAGTCGCTCAGGACGCACTTCATGTTGTTGTAGTCGTACTCGACCGAGCGGCAGATGAAGCGCTTCTCGTTGAGGCACGCGGACAAGCAGGCCTCTTTCGTGCTGGTGTAAATGAGCGCGTTGTCCAGGCCGCGGATGATCTTGTTCGGTACCCGCTCGAAGTTCCACGGACGCTGGCAGGCGTTCTCGGAGCGCAGCTGCAGCTTCACCATGTAGTACATGCTGGACGAGCGCTGGGGCGTGCTGGCCGGGTTGTTGGCCGCCGTCACGTTCTGCAGCTGGCAGAGCGTTTCCTGTGCGGGCGTCAGTGGGTTAACGACGAAGCTAAAACGAACAGAGAAACCCTTGATCCATTAGCCCCTCCGCGCCATGTCGGTGGTTTCTCCCGGAGCCCTCACCTGAACGCAGCCGCCTGACAGTCGGGCTCCTCGCGGCACCAGCCCTGGCACTCGTAAAGCGAAAGGTTCTTGACGCTGTAGTACGTCGTGCCCTGGAAGTCGAAGTCGGTCAGCTTCTCGAAGGCGACGCGCGCCTCGGCGAGCTGAAGTGCCACCGCCGTGAGGCAGACGGATAGCACCAGTAGGTTCGTGGTACGCCACTTCATCGTGCAATATGTTTAACCTCTTTGTGCGTTTTGCGTCAGATCAATCTGTGTAAAGAATGGATCGAAGGAGAAATAGGTTAGCCTAAAACACCATTAACGAGAGTCTCGTAACCGAATGCATGATAAATATAGTGAGCCTTTTGTTCCGCACTGAACCATATTTTACACTTCCCAAACCAAGCACCGCCCTACCTCTCCTCCCACCCTTCTCTTCCCTCTTTCAAATTCGTTCTGGGTTGATGCACTTTATAATCCGGTGGAACATAGAGGGTCTTTTGACTCGTGGCAGTACCGTACACTTTAAAGCGTACTGTCTAATCTCTTTTGGACGATCGGACAGCGGTCCTATCCGCGCGCTAATCCAGATCGATCGATCCATCGCGCGCGAGATTGTTGTTCGATTCGTTACTGCATCCATTTACGGGCTTTTAACGAGACCGGCGGGCCTTGGCAAAGGGTGGCTTATGGCGCGCCATGGTGGTAATGAACGGTCCTAAAGTTTAAATTATAGCCCACGGGATACCCCTAGTACTCGTTACGTGGTTCAGCTCGGCAGCATGGGATAGCCTGTGCCCGACCGTTGGGCGGATAAATGGTCCAACAGTGAACTAAAAACCTTGCAAATTGGTTATTTGGACTTATTCTTAAGCGGGTTCGAGTGGGTTTGGGTTTCCTCCTTCTCGACTTCCAATCCTCTTCAGTTAGAGCCGGCGAACATTGACGCACGAAGAGGTGGAGGACTCAATAATCAGTAGTTGCCGTAAGTGGGCATTTAAAATGTGCTTGTGTACAGGTAATTATAGAGGAGTCCAATTTCAAACTTCCCCACAGCGTTAGAGATATATCGTCAAGACTAGAATTGGAGCCATGCACGAATGAACCAAATCAAATGGTTCGCCGTCTGATTTGATTGATGCCACTTTGAGAACATCCGAAGCGACAATCCCTGGATTTCTGGACATAATGACATTTGATTTGTCGATCCTTCCTGGCTAGAAATTCCTCATACTTTCTCTAATCCGGGAACAATAAAGAAATAGACAACTGCCGACAACCAATGTACGAATTTTATGGTACAGTTTGCTGGCCCCAAAACAACGGCGTTCCTCTGCACCGGCGTCGATCATGACTCCATTCGGTCCACGGGCGGCTTTCGTTTCTCATTTATGTTTTTATGCTTCCACAGAAAGAATTGCTTCCATGATGTTTATGGCCCTGCTCCGAACGATCTTTTACAAGCCTGCACGATCAAGTGGAACAAGTTTATGGAGGTGAGGTGTGCTGCCCTTCTCACCGGTGCGTCATTTGTCCCACCGGCGTGTGTGTGTTGATTCCGGTTTAATTTTTTGACACTTTTCCGTCGTGATGAGATCATAATGCGGCGTTGGAAGAGAACGCAGGCTATGATCGCTTGCGGGTTGCGACCGTTATGGACAAATATGTGCGCACGGTGACGCGGATGCTGATGTCAACGATTGGACTGGTGACCGACATATCCCCCCCGCTCCATTCTACCGCCCCCCCCCCCCCCCCATCCCCCCACCGCAAATGTATGTATGTATTCTCTATTTCTCAAGCATGTTCTTTTTTTCTCTTCCTTAGCCATGCTAACCTGCGCGACAAAGTTTGATGTGGCCCACTTTTAGTGGTTTGTTTGCTGCCGATGGTTCGCCTAGCGGTTCAATTTTATTGACTCAACATTTGGCATCCCGCAATCCGGCGGAAGTCAATAAACCGGGCGCTTGAAGGATCGAATGTCGAAATGGGTTCTCGTTATCGACATTCCATTTAGCAGAGGGGGGAACATCTTAAAAGGCATCTTTTTTTCCTTCGCTGCTTAATCCGGATACGGCGGCGTTGTTTTTTTCCGGCGATGGAACCATGGCGCTCCCGATTGAAACCCGGATTGAGGGGTGGTAGATCATTCGGTTTTAGAATTAATTTATGCACCACAAATCACCAGCCAATTGATCGAGAGGGTTGGGATTCGCACAAAAAGAAAAAAAAACAGAATGAATAGAAAAGGCAACAGTTTTTTGCTCGATTGGTTTTCTCTTTGGTGAAGAATATGTTATGGGAAATGATTATGCTCGCGCTGGTCGTGATGATTAGTTGTAAATAATGGTTAGGGAGTTTGGTGCTGCCAACGCCATGATTTCGCGGCAAGAGCTTCTTTACCCTGCAGCGCCAGGGAAAACTGTACAGTACGGACCTACTATACTACTGCTGGCAAAAACGGGAAAAAACACTCCGGGCACGAACTGGGGCTGGGAAACTAGCCGCAAAAAGAGAAACAAAGCAGAGCGTTAGTTCGTGCGAAAACATCCTCCTCCGGGAGGAAAAAGAACACCCAAACAGGGTGTTCGAAACGAAAGATAATCGAGTGCCAGCCGAGGTGGAAGTTTGGGGCGCGCGGAATCTAGTCCATATTCAGGCCTCTACAAGTGTGGTGTGTGAAAAATGTTTTTCCACCTTCCACCCGTACCCACCGAAGAGGTACTTGACTCGGCTTCAATCTTTTTTCGAACGGAAAGCATGCCGAACAGGTGTGTGTGTGTGTGTGAGCGCGCGTGCACACTGCTGCTCAATTGTACTGAACTGAACCCGTTATGCGAAAGTCTTTCACCTACCCCTTTTTCATCTAGGTTTAGCCGAACAGGAACGGACGGACCATGGGGTGGCACGGGAGAAGCTTTTCCGAGCAAGAAGACAAGGTGCTAAGAAGGTGCATCCAAACGGTGGCTGGAAAAACGAAAAACCAGGCGCAACTCAGCCAGTCCAAAGGAAGATAGTACAGTTCTCCGTGAGCCTATGGTTTTAACTGATGCGGGAGAGAGGGTTCCACCACTTTGCATAGGACACTTTTTGCCCTCCTCATCCCTTCACGGCAGCTTGGGGCATCTATATCACACACTCGAGAGATGCATTCTGAAGTACCCGCATGGAAACCGAACCGAACGTTTCGAGAACCACCGGTGGTCGAGAGGTCTCACCACCGTACCGTATGGTTTCCCTGTAAGTGGCACATATTTCCTCGCTTTTGCCCGACATTCTTATCTACTTTTCCGCCCATGCCGGGCACCAGAGTAACTTCGCAGAGTCGCAGCATGGGAGTGCAGGAGAAATCCGAGGACCACTATGGACGCCTACATGATGACATCTCATTAATTTGGAGCCAACACAAGTGGTACAGACTTTTGTTCGACCTACATATGGTAGAGTCATTGCTCGCAAGTTGCCCTAAGTCGCGGTAAAAGATGTACGGTCGGATCGGTTTGAGAAGGTACAAGGGTTTAGCGGTGATGTTATTTAGGTCACAGCTCCAATAATCTCACCTTGGAGGGACTTGCAACTTGCAGGGTCTAGCTTCCGCACTCAGATCCGTTTGACCGGATAAAGTCGGCCTTACCTACCCTTCCAGAGTCACAAATAGGAAGCATAGACAATCCAAAAATAGGAAAACCTAGACACACCGGAGACACGAGACTGCAGAGAACAAGGACGCTGCACGTCATGAATGGAGGGGATCGGGTTTTTACTGCTACTACTCCCGTTTCGTATGAACCACCTGTCCGGCCAGATGATTCCGGAGCATATTCCCCTTTTCCCCCCCCACCGTTAGCTTTATCTTTCTCCTCGCGCCAGGGTACGGAAGTACGGAAGGCAACCGACATAAGTGGGGCACGACAATAATCGGTGCCAGCCCTCGGGAACGACGACGGAAACTGTGCCGTTTTCGAGTAACTGTAACCGGGCTTGGGGTAATAAAACGGAAAAAAGAAATAAGGGAATAGCCGAGACCATGGTCCCAGAACGAAACGCACTGGAACATGGTAAGAAAAAAGCTGCCAGAGTTGCACAAAGTAATCTTTTACTGCTTTGCCACCTCCAAGGGGACTGGTGGAACGTCACTTTACTGCCCTCTTCCCCCAGGCCGCCGCCAGTAGTTACCAGAGTCCGAGAGAGACAGACCGTATGGCAGCTATGCCCAAAACAGAGATCTTCAACAAGAAACGGGCCGCGGAACTAGAAAAACTTGATTACCTTGAAAAAGAAAGCTCGATCACGGATCCCTCCGATCCCGCTCTTTGCCTCCCTGGGCCGATCCCGGAGGTGTCCGGAACGCCTGGAATGCCCAATTACGGTGAAGGGGAAAGCCAAACCGAGCGTCTAATGCACCCGGGACGGGAAATGGGATGACTCCTGCCATTTGGATCTGACGAAGTTGTCGAACCGGGCTTGGGAAGTTACTTTCCATCGGAGCCTGCCAACAGGATCCTGGAGAACTTGGAGTGACCGTGGATTAACGCGGGAGCCTGAAGCATGTACTGCTTCAGAGGCGGTATCGGTAAGGTCTTGCGGATGGCCTAGACCTGCTTTCAAAGGTGTTTTCTTTTCCTCCGGAGCCTGTTTTCATTGTTAATCTGTTTGCGGTGGCTCGCTTGACGCGGTCATCGTTAGCGAATACTCGAAGCCAACGGTACTTGCTTCAGAAGACGCTGGAGAAGTTCCACGCGTCGAGCGTCGGTTGACGCCTGCTGGACTTTCTTTCCCACCCGGCGCAACAATGGACAATGGAGCGGGCCGTGCATTTAGTTTGGAAAATTAGTTCAACAACTCTACCATTTCCTCTAGGTTGGGGCCTATTTTTAACCTACTCTTAACGAAGCAAGGTAGTAAAAGCAATAGAAAGGGTGAATGGGGTGGACACCAGCGCCTGAGAATAATTCCATGTTGGCCGAATTGGACTGGTTTGGTGTCTTTTTTTTTTCTTTTATGATGGCCACGGGAAACCCTGCGCGTTCGACACCTCGCGGGAAGTGTACCAAATTTTTGATTGTGAAATAAAATGTGTCAAAAAAAAAACGAGAAAATGACGATCAAGAGAAAAGAAAGACTGATTTCAAATCAAACTAACGGGCGGTCTTTAATCATGCGTTCACGCTCGCCGGCTGCCGTTAAGATTTTATTTTCCCGCGTATAGACACGGGTGCAAAAGAGCGGGAACGGGGGAAGCCTAATCCGTGACGGTGACGGGAGCCACGGGAAGACCTTGGCTTCGCTTCACCTTCTCTGGATGGGGTTAAGGCTTTTTTGTTCGCTTCTTATGTTCCTCTGACGAGAGTTCGTTTCCTGTGGCGTTAGTGTTTTTCGCACCGATGCACCTAAGATCCAAAGGCGAGAAGGGGGTGGCAAGGCACTACAGTGCGGCAGGAAAAAAGCTTGTGGCCACAGCAAGCTGTTGCGCAGAACAAATCCTCACTCGCGGAAAGAGTGGAGACATTCGCAGCATTTTCAAAGCGCATAGACGCAAGCACCAGAAGAGAAAGATAGATAAAGGAGAAATGCGATGAAGGTTGCGAAGCAAGAAGGAAATGTAAAGAGCGAGGCAGAAGGCAGGAAAAAGAGGGACGATCGACGATCGAATGGGGAACGTCTTCTCCACTCGCGTTCTGCCGCCTGGTTGAGGCTTAAAACGTGGTTCGATGGCTCTAAAGCACATGCACCGTGTCTCGATTTGCACGTTATGTGCCACGTGGAGTGCCTAAGGGAGAGGCGGTGGAAGAAAAGAAAACAAAAAAACCACACATACAAACACACGTGCAAGGAGGAAAAGAACAGAAAAGGAAAACCAATCAACCGGGCGGAGGGAAACAGTAAGACAGAAGGGAAGCTGGAAAACGGTGTGCCGTTGTACGTAACTGTTGTTGTTTACGTCGCTTTCGGAGTCATTTTTCTCCCCTCACTCCCCACTTTCTTACCCTTCTTTTCCTCCGACCTCCGGCCGCAGCCATTCCTGAGCCTTCCCGCTTGTAATTCGTATTCTCTGCATTCTGATTTACACCGCCGCAAAGATGCCTGAGGGGCAAAATGCAACACGGAGAAGGTAAGGGATGCATCTCGTTTTTTGTGTGTTTGGTGTTCGGTTCTGTTCTGGTCGAGATCCCGGCTGATCGGAAATTTCGCAGCCTGCTCGCAGTTAGGCTGCATCACCTAACCTCAATGTCGGCCATGTTGGCGATGGCGATGATAATGGCCTTGAAATTAGGCGACGAATGGCCAATGATTTCATTTCTTTTTTTTGTCTTTTCTTTTCGTTGCCTTGTCCCGCTTCTGATCCCGTTTTTTTGTTGTTGTGTTTTCTGTGGCGCAGGTTGGAATTACAACCTTTAACGAATGGCCCACAAAACCCGTGAACAAAAGCGCAGAGAAAAAGCATAGAAAAGAACCGAAAAGTAAAGCAACCGGTAGCGCCAAAAAGAAAAAGGGCCCATAAACGAAAAAAAAAAACCTGGCTTCATCGGCTTGCAGGGTCTATTTCAGACTCAGATGGTGACAGTTACGGGGGTCGCCGTTGACCACGAGGTGAATTAATGAAATGGTAATAAAAACCTCGGTAGCGGGAAAACTGGGGTCTTGAAACTACCCTTCTTTTTTTTTGTATGTGGTATGTTCCAATTTCTTTCTCCGTCCGAACCGTGAGCTTTCGTGAGGAATGAGAATACAATGGGTAGTTTGACAAAGATTGTGTCCCGTTTGGAATAATTGTTTCAATTATGTGAGAGAAAAGAAAAAACCACCGTACGAAATTCGACGCACAACGTATTTCCCAAACCGAACCCGGAGTCTACCAAGATATTCAAATCTTTTTGGCACGCGCCTCGCAACGGGAGGCCCTTTATCTCGTGGTTGGCATATTTTTAGGTTATGACCTAAAGCCTCACTCGTTGTTTTGGAGATATGCTTTATGCCGCGTGGCAACGAGAGCCGAGTACCGTAAGCTGATCCGCGAATTCTCAAGTGGCGAATTCGTGAGCTCGTCAGCTGAAGGAAACAACGATCCTAACGAGTACTAATGAGGTTACCCGCGCGTGGAGTGGGAGCTGATGGATATGGGCTCGAGTGCGAGTTCTTCTAAATTTCGCCGGAGTAAGATTTATTGGACCGTTGGGAGTCGTTTGGGTCGACCAAAAGGCAACCCCGGGTGAACAACGGATGCAAGGTCCCATAGTCTGCTGCCCCTGGGCTCCAGCGGCAAAGAACAGCAGGAGGAAATGATATCCCACGGTCTTTGTGCCATGCGTAAACCAAAAGCAACAAATATTTTGGAGCCAACTCGTGCCTATGATTGACTGCACGTAACCGCGAACGCAATCCCCGCCCGATCCCCGGAAACCGCAGCGGACTTACTGGCGTGTGGACACACAAATTGTTTCCTATTTGTTGTGTTCCTTTCTTTCCACCAGCTCCGTTTACGACCGGTTGGAATTGGGACTCATTGGCATCCAGTGGGGAGCATGGAAACGGCTGAACTTGACCGAGCTGACACTGGAAACATGTTTTCACGGTAGCGAACACGGGGCGCGTCCAGGATGTCACTAAATTGAACGTAACCTGGCCGATTGAGGTTAGGGCTTTCGAGCCGGCTAATTTCTTCGCTTCCCGTCACTCGTGACCGATGTTTCGGTAGCGATTTCTCCTCCCTCCCCCGCTGCCTAGTAAGTTCTGCCGGAATGTAAGCCGTGTGTTTGTTTTGCGTCTTGCGTTCCGGTAGTCGAGTTCATAATCGGTTGTACCTCCTTTTTGCCGACTACTTACGCGCGTTCGGCTCCGGAGAGCGAGTAAAACCTCGCCACTTGGACATCTGGCAAGAGGGTTTGCACACTTGACAACGTCTCCACGGAGGAAACCATGGCTCAACTAGACACATTCTTCACCAGCAAGCCAGAAGGCATCTTCAGCCACCGAGTCACCGAGGGGCCGGATTCGTTAGGTTGCGGAGTTATTATTGAGTCATTTTGTTGCCTTTCTCCTGGGCCACAGGAAGCTGACCGCACAGGAAATGGAAGAAACGCACCAGCACCAGCGAACCTCCCGGGTCGGTAGAGGCCGCCCATCGTTAGATTATTACACAAAGCCAGCAAAACTCTGCATTGGTTGCTTGGCAGCACTTGAGGAAAAACAAAAAAAAAAAACGATGAAGTAGAAGTGTGTTTGGAAGCGTTGCAGCGGAAAGAGGTTAAGTGTTAATTACTCATTTCTGCTGCTCATTTCATCGCGAAATGATTACTTTCATAGAATGGAAATGCGAAATCCCGGCCGAGCGGCGTCTTCGTTCTTCCTTTTTCAACGTTGCAATTATGATTTTGCAAAAAAAAAAACAGACTTGGAACTTCCATACAACCTCAACTGCAGGAGGTGTACAGTTCGTGTGACGTGTTGGTTACCGAAGACCTTTTTCGACCTGGCGGCGTGAGCAATAAAACATAGTTAATAGTTCATGTGTTGGGCCTTGATGGACGGCAATGGCGCCTTCATTAGACGATCATGCCGCGCAATGCAATTCTTTATCATCCTGTCGAATCGTGGCACTTTTCCCATTTCCCCCACGTGTATGGTGGGGTGTTAATTTCTGCTTTCCCGGGTTTCTTCCCATTGTAAGGTTTGTATAATTATCCACCGCCCGAGAAGGAGCGCTAGAATGCAGCAACACAATCGTAAAAGGAAATCTCACCAGGCCCGGTAATGACCTTTTTCTCCGCGGTTCGCCGTGGCATTCAATTACCGGCGGCGTACCAGGAAATCTGCAGAGCACAGCAGCGTTCTGTACAGTATATGTAGATTATGGCGTCATCGTGTGGAGGGGGAACATCGGGAGCATCAGCATCGCATTAGCATAAGTTCATCGTACAAAACTCAACTCCAACCCTGTTTTACTCCACGGTAGCTGCCGTTGCATTCAAGGGGAAAAACGCGTCGAAGAACATTTGTTTTGCATACAAATGAAGGGGCGTTTTTGGGACGATGGAGGAAACTGTACAGGGACCGTTCGGACTCGCAACCGGAATGGTACGGCGTGGTCTACCAATAGCGTGTGGTGGAGACCCTTTTCGATTCCCGCACGGTGCTGGGGACTAAGGGGTGAAGGTGAAGTCCGAAAAACTGGGCCATTGCAGCCGGGCGGCTGTAAACCGCAGACTGCCCTTTGCTGGGGGCTTGCGATGGGTGAATTCTACGGGTTCCACAAGCATGCAGGCAGCCCCCTCAGGTTTCGATTTGTCATCGCCGTCTCCGAGACGACTTCGGAGGGAGCTATTACGAATATCACGGATTGGAGTGATAGGATTTCATGCGGAGATGGCTTACGAAAATGTGTGGGAGTGAGAGCGGTATCTACTCCTTCGCTGGCGTCGACCAACAGCAACCTTTCACCACGCACAGCCCGACCGGAGTTGTGGGAGTCTCGAACGTCTCGAACTCGAAACGGACGTATCGGATGGGCCCTGGGCGCCATTACAATGCACCGGGCAGCACAGGAAATGAACGGAGCGGCCCGTGCCTCGGACTGGACGATGACTTGCGGTATCTTGCACGCGGGTGTGCCCGATGTTTGGCCTTTTAACCTTTCGGAAAGACACACTGCCCCAGAGTCGAACCGCGGTGAGGCTTCATCGAGGCCTTTCTCGAAACATGGTGCCGCTCCTCTCTAACCCTCTCTCTATCTTTCCCTTTCTTTACACGTCATGGCATCAGGCTCGGGTGAAATGAAATCACTCCCATTGAGGCCGTCGATGAAGATGATGATGATGATGATGGTGGTGGTGATGAACCGTACATGCATGAAATGCGACGACGGGCAGGCGCCGCGCGCAAAGTAGAACTTGACATAATTGAACCAATCGACATTCGATCGGTGAAACCTTTCCGGTTTTTGCTGCAACTCGGAGCGAGGGTGCGAGAAAGGTGTTGGAGGGTTACCCATTTCGCTGCAAAAGCCACAACTCCCAACATCCCACAGATATGATCGATCCCGAACGACTGGGCGTCGAAGCGCGGAACGGAGCCGGCGTAACGAATCCACCCTATAGTCCCAGGAGTTCCTGGAGCTGGAGAGGCTTACAGTCTGCCGACCGCAGCGCGGATAAATGATGTCATGAGTCGTGCGCCTGGTGCTGGTGCGCCTAGAAAACGGCCACTATACAGGAACTTCCTTTGCTTCTCCGGTGTTTGATTCCACTTCAAACATCGCTGCATGTTATGCGCCCTCCTTCCCTACGGGACGCACGGGAGTTCCGCCCGGGGAAAAACCGCGGAACCCAACCGAGCCGAGCAGCGTGCAGCCAGCTCGGCCCGGGTGGACTTAGCCTACATGTTGTTTTTAGGCCATGTAACGGAAAGTAATCGATCGGTTTACCGCGCGCAGCCGCACGGCTTCGTTGAAGGAACGTGGTCATGGAGCGTCGGGAGTCCACGCTCCAGGTCCAGGTACTACTCCAGCGCACCCAACGTGTTGAGGACTCTCAATCGCAAAAGAGAGGAAAAATTACTTGGAACTATGCATAAAGAGAGAGAGAGAGAGAGATACAGAGAGGGAGAAAGAATGCACCACAAAATGCTTGTACTGCACGGCCTGTTTAAGTCTAGCCCAAGGCCACCCGAGGAATACTTGGCGATACTCAACGGGGTAGTTTTTGCAGGCTGGGCACAGTTGGAGCCAAAAGTGATCGAGTTGGAATCGGATCGGATCAGATCGGCGATCAGTGTCACAGCGTGGAGTCGGCACATAGGCAAGGGGAGCACCCTTGCTTTTCACCTACCAAAGAAACTTTGGGCAAGAAGATGGCAAACCACAGATATCCAACAAACACACCGAGGCAATGGGTGCGTGCGTTTCATTGACTCCCTCTCTGGGACCTCAAATTCCTTCCAGACGGTGGAAGCATATTTACTGTGCTCTTAACGATTCTTCCGGGTAAGGTGTAGTGAAGGTTTGTTTTTGTACGGGACACACAGGGCTTGCAGCTGTGTTTGGATCGACATTCCATTGAGTGAGTGCAACAATTTGAGATTATATGGATGATGATGATGATGATCTCGTACGCAGCCAAAGCCACAGATTCCCATTTTCTCTGTGGTCATCCGTGGAACCATTCAGTTAATCGTTCCACAGCACACATGCTCGATCATACTGATCGTCGGGCAAAGATAGATCGATGAATTAAACGAGCAATTTGATCGATTTTTGGCGTGCTGGCCATTCAACTGACTGCTGCTGTTATTTCCACTCCTTTTTCTGCCGGATCATAGCGGAACCTTAGCCTACTAAAACACCGAGGCCTCACAGCGTGCCGCGTGCCGGTCGTTGATTGTTCTGCCTTCTTTGTTATTTTTTTTTGCTTTGGTGTTTGTTTCGGCACTAAAACACACATAAAAGGAGCCAATCTTGAAGTCCGTTCCTCGCGTCCGATTGGCGCGAATGGTGATTTTAAACTGCAGTTATCACTGCAGCGCCAGCCAGCTTTCGTGCGCGCCGAAAAACAGAAGTAAAAAGTATGCGCGATAGCCGCTTGGGATTGGATTTCGATTTTTCCGAGCGGCGGGGTCCACTTTTCCGACCCATTAGGCGCCCGGCCGACCAGGCGCGAAATCGGATGTACCAGTGTACCAGGCGTACCCTCGGGCGAATTAACCGAATCCGACACCTACCCTGGATGGGATGCGTAAGTGTTTCCCCGGGGGCGAGAAAATAGATTGATAAACGAGGGAAAATTAAAAGAAAACAGGTGGCAATTATTAGCAGCGAAACGATTGAGGCGTTGATGAGGAGGAAACTTTTGGGTACAGTGGCCCAAAATGAATGAGATCAAGCCCGGCATTGAGATAGATGCTGCGGTTGATTGTATGCGCTTCTTGTGGTGAGAAAGTAAAACAGCTCGTCTTCGCTTGTCCGGCCCGCCAGCACCGATCACACCCCGGGCCTTCGTGGTGTGAAATTGAGAGCAAACAATAGAGCCAGGCAGATTGAACCACCCTACACAAAGGCAACCCGGGGATGAATAGAAAAAAAGCCACCCATCCCATCTTCGCTGGGAGAAAATAAATGAATGAAAGTTTGATTTTTGCGTACTACAGTTTTCATCCCTCCCCCCATTCCCACCACAGTGTAGGAGTATTTACCCCCTGGCGGGTTAAAAAAACGGAGGCCAATGTCAGCGGACACGGCAAAGGTTCGGCGTTGTCGTGCAATTCGACACCGAGGTTCACCAATTTCCCGAATGCCACACTTTCCCACGGCGGAGCTCGAAGTAGAGGTCTGGGTGAGGGGAAAAGGGGGGGAGGGGTGGTGAGAAATTGGTCCACCAACTCCTTCTCTTCCTCAAGGCAGCTAGCCCGTCAATTCAAATCCCATCCCATAGACGACGACGCCTTCTCACACCGAGACTTGGCCTACCGGTGCAACGGATTCGGATGCCCCTGACACACTCTAGAGATTCTATGGCCAAGGAGAGTGGGAGGCATTTCCCCGGCGGTGGGATTATTGAAAATCGTGACCGGATTGCGGCGAGTAATGGTGAATCTTGGTTAATAACGGGAACCTACTTTTCACTTTTTTCTCCCTCCGCCCGTGAGTCTAAAAGAGAAAAAAAAAGTCACTGCATAGTCGTGATGCGCTCGGGCTGCAAGAGGATTAGGAGGAGGGGGCGGAAGTGGGGGTGGTGGTTTTGTTTGCGACCTACGGGGGAGAAAAGCCCCGGCACGACCCCCACGAGAAGATGATCGACCTCATCCTCCGCCTCGCTTGCCTTTTTTGTGATGCGCAGCAGCTCTCTAATCTTTTAATTTCGAAATACCCCTCAATTCCAATCAATCCTCAAACCGACGGATGACGGGATGGAAACGAAAGTAATGGACTGCGAGAAATTGACGGGAAAAAAGGCGAGAAAATCAAGCAAATTCAATGGCAAAGAGAAAAGGCAAACCAAAATAGTCACTGTTTGCACTGGCGGTTCACTCTAGCGTCGGGAGCTTTCTTTCGTGCGACAAGAGATGAGAACGTGATCATCCATTTTCCATCCAGAGAAGCAGACTAGAAACGTCGCCGCCATCGCGAGGGCCGGCTGCAAACAACCGCGCATCGCAACGATCGTTTTAAATGGAGGAGAAAAGTGCAGTTCGTTCGTACGCGTTCGGGCAAACACTCGGTACCAAAAATAATTTTGTCAATAGAAAGGTGTATAGGGTTGTTTGAACGGAAGGAGGAATTTCAATCGTTATAAATAGAAGAATTTCTCCACTTATTGGCGTGGGTTAAACCTTAAGCAGTATTTTTTTTTCTATGGGAGTATGTTTCTAGATTTACAAGCTTTACCCTTCCCACTTGCTGACTGCAAGAAAAGATGTTTTTTTAAACTAATAACCGTGAAAGCCGAAGGAATGGGCCGGAAAATGGGCACGTCCAGTGGCAGCTTCACGTGGATACAAAAAAAAAGCAATCAAAACCCATCTGCAAAGCGAACCATTAGCGATCGAGCAGGTGCTTCGGCTGGGATGGGGGCTTTTTCATTAAGGGTGAGCTGATTTTTGATCCACCTTTCCATCCTCTCCAAAAGCCATCGACCGCCGTGGATGCCCATTGTCGATATTTCCCTCCTCTTTTTTTTAGTGCGTTACTTCTCCGTACCGTAAGGGGTTAATTGAAGAGGAAAGAATGTGCCCCTTCCTCCCAAAACGCGGCGTGGAACGTTTTCCTCAGGTTGTGCGTGGGCGTTTTTCCGCGAATGGAAAGGAAATCTCCCTCCTGCCTTGGGGTTTGTTCACCAAAACGCGTACCGCTAAGCGACTGGAAACTGGGCAAAACAGGTGGCCATCGGATTGAACGCAGAAGCGGGGAGGACATTTGGCGGAATGGCGGTCGAAGCGAAAGCTTTAAATTTAAACCATAATGTTCACCGCGAGATGCCAAACGATAGCAAGCCAAAAAAAGAGAAAAAAAACGGGGCAAGAAAAAAGAAACTCATCGTTGCCTATTTTAAGATGCAAACTAGCCACTTGATGGGCAGCCAGCATAAACGGATGTGCATTTTTGTTGTTTTTTGCATGAAGGTCATTCCGATTTTTCCACCAAGTTTTTTGTTTGTTTGCGCCCAAACACGTTAGCACGCACGAATGCTAAGAAACGCGGAAAGATAGAAGGAAAAATGCCGAAAAAAAAACTCCGAAACCGATATGGAGAAATTTGGAATATCTTTGGGAAGACTATTTTTTTTCTGTCTTGTTCCCCTTTTGCAGCGTGATTGTTTTACATTTCTTTCTCCTTCTGCGGTTCGTTTCACACCGAATCTGGCCACCGAAACCAAAGTGTCAAGTTCAGCGAGATTTTCAACGCGCCCGCCACGGTCAATGTCACGGGCGTGCGGGTGTGCGAAATTTCGGTTCACTTTCTTCTCGTTGGAACCCGTAGAAGATTGGAAGATTTTTCTTCTTCTCGGTTGCCCGCGATTTTATCTCAGCTTCAGGCTAAAGGGGGTTTTTTTCTTCCATTTTTATGTTTCGTTCAATCTCATTTGCTTCCCTCTCACCATTTTGTTTTATGTGTCACCATTTAATGACGGTTTTTATTATCTTCTTTTCCACCCGCTCGGGAGCGAGCGAGCGAAAGGTCAAGAAGCGGTGACTTTTGAATTGTTCGACAAATTCGTTCCACATTTCGCACGACGAATGAAATTGCGCGGCGTAAGAAAGTTACGGGGTTTACTCGGTGGAAGGCGGCTTTGCGAGGGAAAGCACAACGCGGGCGGCAATGTGGGTTTTTGGGGGGGAGAAAATTCAAAATATATATCCCGTCAAAAAAAAAGGGCTTCGCATTCCCCAATGCAACGACAATTTTAAAGTGGTTCCCGTTTAAATCTGTAAGGCCATTCATTCAAGAACAAGTCAGCTAATCATGAATGTTCGGGGACGTGTTTGGAGCGTTTTTTTTTTCTTCTTTAAATATTTGTCCCTTCATTGGCATGTGGGTGAGGGGGCACTAGAAATAATAAAATGCCAAATCTAGATGGCCACTTTCTCCACTTTCGCGATCGCGCACACCGGCCGACACATTATTTGTCACCAACTCTTGCTTGCTTCCTCCTCCGCGTTTTTTTTTTGTGTTCGCCATACGGGTTGTACGGGAGTTCACCCGTTTTTTTTAGCATTCAACGGAAACGGCCACTTACGAGCGTCGCCGTCGTGCAAAGCATTCAATTTTGCATTCGATGCTCTTGCTGCTGGTGGTGACCTATTTTTTGCTTCGCTTGTGCCTTCCTATTTGCTGCCTATTCTTGGTTTCCTGTCGCGGTCGATGCGGGATGGTATTGTGCGGTAAACTGGGCAGTATTTCACTTCCAGCTTGTCGCTTTTACCCGATCGAATCGCGGCGAATCGATACAAACTGGTTTGACGGAGAGTCTGGCATTTCGATGGTTTGTCTTGCAAAACGTTTTTTCCCGCTTCGAGTGCCTTTTTCGGTGCCATAAACGACGAAGAGTCGGTCGGCTAAGTTCGTTAGAATGTTAAACGACGTGGTGTTTGTTTTTTTTTTTTTGCTAGATCTTTACGTAGTGCGGAAGGAAGCATAGATTAGCTGGTGACAGAAAAATGACTTCTGCTGTTTCTCGGCTTAAACCCCGATGCCTTTGAAGTCGCTTAAAAGCGCCGTTTATTGCGATTTGTCATCGCATTAATCACCAGCCCGGGAAAAGTGAGTTTGGGAGCTTTCCATCTTTCTGAAGGAGACTGCAAAGAATAATCATCGTTAAGGAGCAGCCAACAATAGAACGAGATCTGACGGATGCACGCCGGAGGACAAGTGAGTTTCGGGAGTTTGGGAAGTTTTGTCCGAGTGTGTCTGTGCGTGATTCCCGAGAATTTCAGCTTCGTGAGTTGAAAAGGGAGTTTTTGGAGCAATTTTACGAATCGCAACCGTGAACAATCGCATCCCGGCCAACTGTCGAGGAAACAAGCGAGCTTTAGCACACACGCACCCGGCTCCAGCACGTTTCGGGAGATAATCTGTTTTTAATTGGAACGCCGCTTCTTGATGTTTTCCTCATCCTAATGGCGGAGTAATGACAACATTGGACCAAGTCGGAATTGTTCCTGTCCGGCGGCCGAAGCACAGCGTTTGTCCAGCAGCGTGGTAGTTTTCCCTTCTCGCCTGCGTTTTACATCCGTTTTAGCCACCCTCCTTTCATTCCGTTTCCATCGCCAGATTGCAGCACAGTTATGTTTTCGGAAAATCATTTACGATCAAGTGAAACAACTGGAACAAGTGCTTGCCCGCCTCTCCGCAGTATGCATTTACCATCCAGCCACTGGCCTTTCTACCCTCTTTTCCCCGGGAAAAGCGCCTGTCCGTGCCGCCGGGAAGCATGTACATCGGTGAACGGAAGTAGTTTATCTATTCATTTGTTTATCCGTCTACATCTGGCTCGGGGTGGTTTTTCTTGCACGGACAAGAGGGGTGTGTGTTGGAAGATGCATCGTGAAGGAAATGTTCTTCTGTTCTTTCACAACTCCATGGGCCATTTCCGTTATGAGACATAGGAGCGAGATGTCTTGAGGCATGGTTTAACGATCGGCCGGCGAAAAGTTGGTTGTTAGTTTCTACCGCCAACCCATTTTGCTTTTGACTTATTCCATATTTCTGCCCACTCGTTAAATGGTTCATTTTGGACAAACAATACACGATGCATAGAAAATCTCCAAACAAAATAACCCGTCGGAAAAAAACCTGGAGGAAGATCTTCTCCTATGGAGGCTTAATATAGCTTTCATCGGAGTGAAGCTTTCGGGTAAAGGAAAGAAAAAACGTGCCAGCGTTGAGCCCAATTGGAAATTATTTCATTACCAGTAACGGGTTCTGGGCTTTGTTTAGTTATTAGCTTTTCGGATGAGGGAGACGACGGTGGATGGAAATGTTTGCCGTGCGGGGTGCTCTTATGCGCTGCTGCTTATGCTCATTTAAACATTTGTTGGCCCCGTATCATCTGCCTTCACTTTGCTCGATCGACTAGATGTTGGGGTTTCTCCATTTGCTTCAGTCGGTGAAGTTGCTCTTCTATCGATTAACCAAATGGTGAGGCGCTTTTACTGTTTCGTAAAAAATAAATAAAAATATCTCCATGATCGCCATCCATTCGGGGGGTTATTTTTGGATGGCGCTCAACGAGGCGATCGCGATCGAGATCATGCTTTATTGAACATTTTTTACCCTGTGCATTGCATGTGGAACTTTGGCTTTCGTTTCTCGCGTCGTTTTATTTTTCCTTCAAGGCTCAAGGCTGAAATGGCATAGAACCGGATCGCCGCAGCCGTGTGGTAGCGTGATTGGGCGGAAAATGTTCTATCAAGATTAGGGAGGGGTGAACAAAAAAAACCGATCGTTTCACCGCACGATTCGATGGATTGCGATTTGATTTCCAATTAGCGAGCCTTGTGCGATGGGTGGGCGTACTAGAATCTATTGGTAGTTGAAAAGGATTAAAAGAGGCAGAAGAAGCTAAAAAAGAGGCGCTGGCGTCCGCAAGCGCAACGGAAAATCAATTCCCCAGAAATGCGTGCGCGCGGGATCCATCGTCGGAACATCGTAGGTAAAATGGGAGGGGTTGGTACAGTAGAGCAGCCAGCGCGCTAGCAAAGGGTGAGAAAAGAATAATGAAAACTCATCCACAACAGTGACGCGACGGCATCGAATTGGGTGGTTATTGTGTGGGCTGCAGTTCCCGAGGTTCATCGAACCATGCCAACCCGACCCCGTGAGACGATCGACCCCTAAGAGTACACCCCCAAGTACAGTACTCTTAAAACCTTCGGAAACAAAGGTGAAGGCCGTCCACAAGGCGAGAAGAAAATGTTGTTTTTCAATTAATAAAACATAATAAAATTAAACTGAACCACCTAATTGACCTAGGTGTCTCACGCGACGCGCTGCGATGAACTATCTTTCACTCAACTGTGTCGTGCGGGAGTTTTAATTCTATTCTTCCCCATCCCCAAAAAAAGACGACATCATTCGCGACAAGAAACAATCACGAAACGGTGACGAAGGGAATACGTCCAAGGAGGATGGGGTGGTCAGGCCAAAATTGATTCTTTTGTGGAACTTAATTTTCCTCCCCCGCCCATTCTTCGGTTGGAAGCTGATTTTCACTAGATCATTTCCTGTGCTGACTGGAGAGGTGCTCGAAAGATGGTCGAAAATGACCTCGACTTAACGCTTTAATGCGTCCCCGATTCGTCACTGATACGGTCGTATCCCCGAGCGGGACGATCGACGATTGTGTTTCCTCAATTGGCCGTAGTATTTTTTTTTTTGGGAAGGTGGTATAGAATACGAAGCCATCCGCGACTTCTATACTGTCTCGCGCACGATGGCACCCAACTTCTGCCTCTGCGGTGTCCCGGAGAATTTCAATGAAGTTATCACGAAGTGGCAGCCTCTCGAGCTATAATTAAAAGCACAAGGACCGTTAGTGGCCACGGGTCTCCGAGGGCAGAGTTCTCCCGAATTTCCCTTGCAGGGGCTTGTTTGTTGTTTGCTACTTCGCTTGCTGGAGCTGGAACCGAGGGTAACTTTGAAGAGCCTGGCGCACAGAACCACGGATAGCCTCGTCCAACTGCCCCAAGAAGGCCCAATCGCTTTGTCAACGATTTACATTTACTAATCTCGATTGGTCGGGCTGTACCAAAACCACGCTCCACACCGTCCTCGAACGGTCTCTGGTCACACAATCTCACAAGAAAAACAATATCTGTGTATCCGTCCCGGCCGTTAATTTTTCCAACGATAAGAGTGTTTACCGGTCCCATGGGTTTCCGCCACGCAGGTAGAACTTGCCTTTCCCCTTTGGAGCAAGGGAAGAAAGGCCGTCTACTGTTCGAGAGAGAGAAAAAAAGATTGGGATGCAAATCTTACGGGAAACGGGAATATCTTAATCTCACAATCGGGATTCTTGTGTGCGCGTCTCGAGAGTTTGTTTAGGGTTTTCTCTTGACCTGGAAGCCGCAGTCTGAAGTGCCCTCGAGCTGCAGGGCTCGTTAGCGCTGGGCAAATAGATTTATTTACGATACGTCCATCGTTTCCCAGCGCAACATCCCGTCGACTTCTAATGTTTGTCGTTGATAGGGGAGACTAGATGTCCTTTGTTAAACCGTTACCACATGATCGTCGTTAAAAAAGGGATCCATGCGCCCGTTCGTTCTTCGTCGGTCGGATGGAGGCAATTAATCAGACTAGTTTGTATGGATCTAATTTTATCGTCGTACTTATGTTGACTTTCATGTGTTTCCAGGGACACCTTCGGAGATATTGGTGGCACTGGACGCATAAAGGATAATTGAAAGTATTAAAGGGACAAACTTTATCGTCCTGCAAATCGCACAGCCATCACCGTCGCGATCATAATTTTAACGTCGTTTCAACACACTTTTCCAGCTGGTGCAGCAAGTTGCCCGCGATGACAAGGAGGTAATAAGCGGGCCCCTGTTCTGTTTATGTTTCCCTTTTTTTCCTTCGGAAACTCCCAGATTGCAGCAAACGTGAGTCGAATAATGGATGGTTCGTAATGCGGGTTGTTTCGCAAAATGGGGACACCGCGGACCAGTCCGGGCGCGAAAGGGATCGTCGCACGCAAAGCCTGCACGGTCAGTCGGAACTCCATTTTCTCGCCCTTTGGAACGATAAAGACCTAGATGTTAATGGGCCACCGGGTGGGACGGGCAGAAACCTTAAAGGGGTTGCTCTTTGATTCCACTAAATTAAATTTATCACCTCTTTAAGGGCGCCCTGCCAGCGAGGATACAACAAAAACGGTCAGACGGATGCTATCGTAATGCTAACTGATTTAAATGGTTTCCCGCATTTTTCCTCTGCCGGACACGGCTCGCCCGCAAAATGGCGAACAATGATGAGCGATGATGGATGATGAAAATGAAATGGTTTGCAAAACGGACCCATTTTCAGTGATGCTTCAGATTAATGGGTGCTCTCTTTATGATCGGGAGCTACTATTCACAAAAGGAAAGTTTGTAGTTTTGGACGGTGTTTGTTTTCAACATGGGTTGAAAATTATGGCTTT
This sequence comes from Anopheles atroparvus, assembly GCA_914969975.1. Classification (NCBI taxonomy): domain Eukaryota; kingdom Metazoa; phylum Arthropoda; class Insecta; order Diptera; family Culicidae; genus Anopheles; species Anopheles atroparvus. The sequence goes on from CAJZCY010000001.1 coordinate 36,268,290, forward strand.
CAGAATGTAGAGTGCATGTTTTTATTTTTGAAATATTGGAACGTGACGATGCGCTTTTATTTCATAGATCAGGCACGGTGACAAGTTTTTTTCTTCCGTGCCTGTGGGGTAATTATCCTTAGCGCTGTATCGCCGTACTCTTGGGCTAAATAGAATTTGCCGTTATCGATGCCCGACCTAGACAAGAATGTTGCTCCTATCGAGTTTTATCGCAACATTGTGCCCATGGTGAACCGCTAGTTCAGCTGATAGCTCGTTCTTTGCTGCTGTTACTTATCTTCAGCTTCCAAGAAGAGCAAGCCCAGCTAGCGAAGAGGCAATCCCGGGCACCCTGGATGCAGTTCATCATTATTCGCCATTCCCGCTATAGGCCAGGCCTGTTCGCCCGACGTGATCGTTAAGGTTGCATTCTTGGCAATTGCTAGTCGGTATGCTGTTGTAGGGGTTCCCTCAAGCATGGCTCTCTTCTCCAAGCCGTGTTCGGTTGGTGTCACCGACATCATCTTCCAACGCTTGCCATTCTGCTGCCATTCAAAACGGCTGACAACAAAGAACATACGGCGAACCAGCAGCCATTCCAGGAGGGGGCTCTTGAACTTTTTCCCTCTCCAGCTGGTTGCTTCTCGAGAACCGTCTTGAGACCAGTCCACGACGTCCTCCGGTGCAAGGTTCTAGCGGTGTGTCGTGCCTGTATAACTCAATTCTGTAACCGTTTACGCTGGAAGATCGTTTGAAGATCGCAACCCACAATGGAAGTACAAGCACAGGCACGAACGGGGCAGAGACGTTCTATCCCCGGGTACTGGCACCTAGGCAAACCCGGCCAGGCCAACTACCCTTCTCTTCCCAGCGAAGACAAGAAGATTCGCTTTTCCCCCGGAGCGCTAGAACGCGAAACTAATTGTCCGTACCTGTATTTCCGTCAGTTTCGTTTCGACATCGTTAGGTCTGGACGTTGATACACAGTTTCCTCCATTGCGCTCTCACTGTTTTTTTTTTCGTTTTTTCTGCGCGATCTTGGTAGAATAGAATCCGTGGATAGACCCTGGAAGCTTTGGCGTTTCCTTTTTGGAACGTTAACCGTGTCTTCCACAAAACCCAAACCGAGCTGAACACATTGCAGTACACACCGGTTGCCTTGACCGCGGTGTGCGATCTTCATTTTGTCGATCGTTCTTTTTCGGGTTGGACTTTCTTCTCGGCTCGGCTCCAGAAGCATCCCCCGCATCTCCTGCAGCCTCACGAGGGGTGGCCGGAAGTCGCCAGGTTGGCCCCGCACCGAGCCGCACTATCCAATTTTATGCTCCCAGAGGCGAGCGCATGAAAGATGTGCACAGATAGACCCTACCTCCTACCCTCCTCCTATATCTGGGTTCTTTTCTCACTCCTCTTCGGTTTTGTGTCTTCTTTTTTTATTACGTTCCCGCTGCACGGTCGGTAAACCCGAAACGAAGCGTGCCTGATTATAAAACATTGACCTGCGGTACCGGCCGTGGCCGCGGCGCAAGTACCGTTCGCTCGCCGATCTTGCGCGCATTCGAGCTCGTGCGCATTTTCCTTCTTTCCCGGACGGCTGCGCCATCATTCTTTGCCGGTCTGCTTTCGTCGCTCTTTTACTTTCGTGCAGCTTGCTTTCTTATGCTCGCTTCTTCACCGCAGGCCTCGGCACGGGAGCATCAGCGTTGCGCGCATCGTGTCGTTGCCGTCACCGTCGTTATAGGATTCCCCTTCGGTGGCCACAGAACTCCGGGGGTTGCAAAAAGCGCACCGGAGCTCTACCTCCTGTGTTCGTTATATATTTTTTAAATATCAACCACTTCCTCTCGGCTTCTTTGCCATACCATTCTATGCAGCGTCGGTGCCTTCTATGCACCGTTCTATGTGCTCTGGGCGGAGCGAATAAAAACCCTTTTCGCCCATTACCTATTCACCGGCCCGACGTCCTCGGTGGCTACCAGGAGACACGAACCTATCATTATACCTCTCGTATGGTCCTGACGATCAGAATGGTGTGCCCTTGCCAATTCCTATCACGATGAAGTTGAACATCTTTTGCTATCGCGGAAAAAAACGCGACTGCCCCCCAACGTTCGATGTCACGGGCAAATACGAATTTATGTGCAATCTCTCTAGGCCGTTCATGCATAGACCATGGGGAAGAAAAAGGCAAGGAGCGGGCACCTTTTTTGCATGCATAAAAGACGTGTGTTTTTCCTTCTGGGTTTGCCTGCAATCCACCGCTTTTACATTCAAACATCTTGCCAGGTGTGTGGCACCTTTCCCCAATCTTCTCTCTGAGGTTTCTACTGGAGCTCCAAGTCCAAGAGGCCGGAGATCGTCTCTATGCGCAAACGGATAACATATGGTAACGGGTCGAAATCGATCGGTCGGTAAAGGTCGGTAACACCTCCCCTTTTGCAGCCATCGCAGGCATCGTAGACCGTAGACAAGAGTTTTTTCCGAGCAAGAAGTAGGCAAAACCTCGGTGAAGCATAATGATACCCCGTCTGCCTGCCTGCCTGCCGTTTGCTGGGTGGTGGGTGGAATCAGACCCGAGAACACTGGACCAAGCAAGAGCTGGATAGGGAGTTCTGCGGTGATCTGCGACGTGCCATAGTGCTCGAGCGTAAAAACGACGCCTTGTGTGCAGTTTTATAAGAGTTTTGTGCCCACAGGAAAGGATTGCTAGGATACCCTTCCTTTTGCTTCCCCGAAAGAAAATGGCATGCCAAGATGGTAGATTAGAATGGATATAAAATCGAATAAACAACGACTGCACCAGATCGCTTCCCGATCGAGCGGGCGCAAGAACCAGAAGGAGCCCGAGCCAGCTAGTCGGCAAACCGGGTTCTTTGTGGTCTTCATGCAATGGATGGTACCATCTGCATCTTTGCACTCCCGGGCAGGGTCTAGCGTTCCTAGATCGATAATGTATGCCGTCGTGCCTTAGATATTCATAGACACATTCTATTCCGGAGGGGAGAAATGCAATCGAACCCTAGCGCGATCGTCGTCCCGCAGGCTCCCGGGGCGTGTGTGAAGTTCCGCCGCGACGATCAGCCGCGGGCATTACACATTATTCATTCTTCCGCGCACGATTTCGATCTTTACCTATCCGGGGAGAGCCACGGTGCCATGGGAGGTGTACGGCCGAGGAAGGCAAATAGGCAATTGGCATTAAATTGCACATTCAATTCGGAAGATAGATGAATTATGGATCGATCGACCACTTCCGCAATTTTCCGAAGACGGTGGAATGTGGTACGTGTGCTTGGTGCGTTGGGGAAGCGAAGGCATCGCCGACATATTGGGAAAAGAGGCACACCGATGGTGCATCGGTCTTTGTGCCTTTACGCTAGCGCGAGGTACAGTACCTGATGGAATTTCTCGTTGTCGGCACTTCGCTGGCAACTTCACTGCAACTTCACTGGTTGATGAGCTAGAGATGCTGCCGCTGCTTCTGCTCGTCCGTTGTTAGAGGTATATCCAGTCCGCACACGATCGATGATTCGTTTGTTTTTTTTTCGTTTATTTGTTTTGTTTTGTGAGATCACAGTTCCATTGCCACACTTATCACACGGCGCAGGTGTTCCCGGAGCGCACCAGCGCGGATCACTGACCGGTTATTTCCTCGTTGTGTTCTCGGTTTGTTCTGCCCGTTAGCACCTTCGGAGCGACGATCGCGACGGTTGGCGAACGGCGTGCTGGTGGGTATCGTGCGGGTCGTTACAGGTTCTGCACCACTGCACTGTCAACGGAACGCACTCCTGTCACCTGGACCTGGAGTGTCAAATACCGGAGTTTGGAAGCCACTGACACCCTTTTTTTTCGTTTCCTTCGGTTTCGAAGGCAAACACGCACGCTACACGGGCCGGCACACTCGCACACGAACACACGCGGGTCGGAATAATAAATAAGCTGAGCCTTCGACGCTCAAACGAACCTGCGCACCTTCCAGGCGGGTGGCAGTAGGGAAACGAGAACAACAAACAGGATCGTGTAACGCACACAAAAAAGTAAACGGCACACCGCGCAACGATGGGGCTTCAGCTACAGGCTACAGTGGAGATGTTAGCACCCGGAACGCATCATGAACAATGGTGTGCCGATGATGGACTGGTGGCTTTTTATGGTCTTTCCCGGATCGCGAGACGCGAGCTTCGTTGGAACGCGGAGCGCGCACAGAATCACCGCGGCGGTGCGCATCACATCTGCGTGCGCAGAGCGAGAGAGAGCCAATTTTCCATGCCGGGAAGCGCGGATCTTGGGACCCGAGTGCTCTCGGTTCTCGCGTTGCCCTGGATGCGGCAAAGCATTTCCACCCACCTTCCTCCGCGGCGCGATCTGGGTTTGCGAAGCGCCACGCACATGCACGGGAAGCGAACGATAGAGTGAGAGAGAGAGCTTTCAGCGCGATCGCGCAGATGAACGGCGGGAGCAGCGAAAGCTCTCACCATTCGCGACGTACGTACTCTTTCCCTTTTTCGCTGCAGCGCGGTTTCTGTGCGGGAAATGAATTGGAACGCAACGAATCCGGAGAGCAAATGCCAGCGCCGGGGCGAGAAAGAAAGAGAGAGAGAGACAGAGAAGGAGCTTGCAGATCACGTCGATCGGGAGCGAACGATGATCGCGATGATGGTTCCGCGAAGCGCAGCAGCTTTAGCGCTGCAGAGGAAAGTTCCACCGAGCGTGATGAGAAGGAGAATTTTCGGGGGTTTCTGTGAGATTTGTTGCGCCTTCCTTTTGGCCTTTTGTCTGCCTTCGTCGCGGAACTGCCACTTTTTTTTGTTGTATTGGCAGCCTCTCCCAACGTGTGCACTTTCTTTCTCCATCGCCAACAACAAGGGTCGGTGGTCGCGGAATTCTCACACATTCCACGGTTCTACTGGGGCACGTTTTGGCATCCAACAGTCCGCGTTCCACCAACGGTATGCGGCCACCCGCTGCTGACGTGCGCGGTAGCAATCAATTTGGGTTTCCAGGCGTGCCAGACGGTCGGTGTAAGTGTAGCGCCGGAGCGATACACCTCGACCTTCTCATCTGTCCCGACACGAAGGGCAGAACGAGCGATAACAGAAGAAGCTCCAACGACTGTCACCGCGATATCTGCCGTGCCGACGCGTCGCCTTCGGAGCGCTGTTTGACAGATGCTAGATGCTAGAATGTGTCCGTCGGCTATGATTGATATTCCGCCGCCGCGGGGTTTATTGCTTGCATTTTACAACTCCGGATTCCGGCTGGAAGACATGCATCAACGGTTTATGTTCTCCTTCCGTCTCTAGGATTTGCATCCCCTCTACGACGATCGTTGGCCAGCTCGAGTGGAATAAATCAAAATAATGTTCTGGAAATGCGAAAAACCGTTTGCAACTGGAAAAAAAAAAAAATTCTTTTGTGCACAAATAAATGCAAATGTCAATAAATCTTGCGTTTCTAATGAACGGGAAAATAACCCCGCTTGGACTTCGTTGCTTGGATTGATGACTTCCAGCAATAAGAGGATTTGTTAGGATTTATTGGGAAAGGTAGATACGCATCTCGTAACTAATGTTTTGTCGCTAAGAGTTACAATAATAGATGATCTGCATAATTTTAATGCAATGTAATTCTAAAATCTAATTCTTTCTTGTCATAAAAACATTCTCGGTGAGGATACATTTCCGATACACGATCCGACGTGTGGTTGGAAACCATACGTATCGGAAAAATCGGAATGTGACCGCTGGTATGTGTCATGTCGATATATGCATGTCTTTCCACGAGCAATGATGGCAAGGGGCTGGAGTGGGGTGTGTGTGTGTGTGGTTAGCTGGCGATGGTAGCAAGTTCATGGTAGAGGCCATGCGGCGGAAGGCCGATATGTTGCCGTTCGTCGTATGCTGCTGGGCGTGGGCAGGGCAAGCTCTGTGAGCAAGCGAGCGAGCATGGACGACCGATTTTACATGCGCTCGCGGCTTGTAAGCATAAGCATGCAAACAACGAGCCCCGGAACCGATCGAACCATCCCCGGGCTCGAGATCCTCCCACGACGGCGCGAGGGCAGCTGGGGCGGGCGGTCTCCCGGTGGCGGTGTGTGTACAGTTAGATGAATCTCGAAAGCGCGAGGGCGCAACGTGCAGGGAACTATGCTGTCGAGCGGTGGCGGTGGGAGCGGGTGGCCAAGGGTGTTAAAAAGCGACATGCTTGCGGGACGATCATCGTATCGAGACAGCATCGCGCGCAGGGCGGGAGTGCAGGGTCAACATAACCGCATCCCAAGCCACGAAGAAGAAGCCGTGGAACAAGAGATACGGCTCTAATTGTAGAATAGTACGTGATTTTCGTCGGAAAGTGTTTGTCTGTTCATAACGAACCGAGCGGCTCAAGAAGGGTTCGTCGCTGCCCAACAAGGGATCTCGTTTTTAACGATGCTTCAGTTCAGGGCAGGACGAAGAAGTACTTGGGCAAACATGCGTTTAATGCAGAGGAATTACACAGCACACCAGAGCAGCACACTTGTACATGTACATTTCATGCATTCCTTTGGATGTTCCTAGTTCCACTTAAATCAGGTCTTTTGTTGAAGAGTTCTAAACTCAACTATTATGTGTCCTACATTTTTGCAGTTATTCAATTCAAGTTTTTAGCTTTCCAAAAATAGTTTGCTATCCTATCTTTTGCATTGTTTTTTAAAGTAAATAGCACTTTTCGGTAATTTTGATTTGACATACATGTGTACTGCTTGTGATCGCACGGAACTCAACCAACTCCAAGCTGGACCAGTTTCCTGGCTGGCACACTGCAGTTACCGGCGTTGCTTGATGAATTCTGTGTTTTTTAATTCATGTGCGCAGAAGGAACAAAATTTGGGCTGTCAGGAAGGCCGACCAGCCGGGCCAGCCGGACGGACGGTTACTACCGTTGCTCGTATCGCACTCCATCGTCAAGCTGTTCGCGGGTTCTCCGCGGCCACAAACTGGCCGTCCGGTTCGTTTTCTTACTCTCCTTCCTTGCCTTCTTCTTGTTTTTCGGTACTAAACGCGCTCACGTTCCGTTCCCCGAGCGAGATTTCCGCCGCTCTTTTGCGCCACGACGATAAACTAATTATAGAACTACCGTTTCTAATCTAATTTAATCGCGAGTCTATCAATTTTTCTTCGTTTTCATCTGGCCGGAGCCCGGTGGAGACGGCCACGGTGCCCGGCTGCACAACCGGTTTATTGATCTGCTGCTAGCCGTTGCGTTTTTCCCGCGCACCCCATCCCTCGCGCCCTTACCTCCATTTCGTTCGTGGCTTTCGTTCGCGGGCTTTGTCACATAGAATGCTTGCTAGGCTTTTTTTTGTCTTCGCTCCCTACCCATTTTACGTTTCTCCCATCGCTTTCCTCGCGGTCATTCGCGACGCATGGTTGTTCGTTTTGCTTTTCCTTCTTTAATCACAATATTCTTCAGCCACATTGCGTCTTCGCCTGTAGAGCAGTGTGCAGCTTGTAATGGAGGAATTTCCTTGACAAATTAGTACACATACTTTGGATCAATCGCCTCCGGGCAGGTCTTCAACCCTGGCTTCGGCCGGCGCAGCTTCGACTAACTGGGCATCATTTGCATGGCAGCGCCGAGAAGAACTTCCGAGGAAAGTGACTGCCGAGCCTGATTATCGCTTCAAGCTGTAGTTCTTTTTCACGAATAAGATAACTTGAAATTTTAATCATTGCTGAATAGGATGTTGTTTTGCTTCCAATTCATCGCTAAGCAAGTCTAAAGAACAATGTTTATGTCATTTTCTTTTCAAGAATTTTCGGTCCCTTGAGATTCTTATAGTTTTTTAAGTTACGATTAGAATGAACTGAAACCCCTCCATCTCCATCCATCTGCAAGACATCTGGAAAACCATCTGCAACTACAATGAGATTATAAAATTAAACCAAAACTCGCCGCATGTTCCTAAGAACTTCTCAATCCACGTAGAACTAACGATAGAAAGATCCCATAAATTGATCACAGCTAAATGGCTACAGCAGAGAAAGGGATCGCACTCGTGTAAGGTTGTTTTACATCGTTAAGCCATTACCATCCATGGGCCGTGTCTTCGCTTCGAAGCTGCGGCTCGCGATCGACCGGGAACCGATCATCGGACTGGCCGATAAATTTTCCCTCCCAGTCGGATGGTGGGAAAATAAACCGGGGCTGGAAAAATGGACGCGCGGAACGGAGGTTCATTGTCTCTCCCGCTAGTGTCTCGCTGGTTCGTATTTAGGAAACGGTTATTGTGTTAGACTCCCTCCGATTGGCATCGGTAGTATCGTTCCGAATCGGGAGGGGAATTAAGGGCCCATAAAATCCTCCTCTCTTTGTGTGCAGCTCCAACTGGGCGTACCTAGAGCCCAAAATGCAACCGAAGATGGTCTAATCGATCCGCGATGGGCTAGGGGTCACGGTGCCGGTGGAGCGCAACTTAGTGCTTGTTACGCTGCACTTATCGGAGGGCATCTCTAAGGAACTCCTTCAAACGTCTTTCCGGGGGCTAAAGGGAGTACCTTCAGCGAACTATCTTATCGGTGCGGCACAGTTTGCCTTCCCAAGAAGAAGTGCAGGTCAAGCTGGCACAATCGGCACCACACTCCATTTTCTCAGCCTCCCTTCGCCCCTGCTTTTCCTCTTGCACGGGTTCGTCGGGTCCTCTGGGTTCTCAGTGAGCCGCGCAGTCGCGTTGCGACAATTTGCTGTTTTGCTGTATTTTCTTTTTTCAAATTTTATTGTTATTATTTCGCTCGTTAGCTTCCCGTTGTTCCCGTTTTGCCAGCGAACCGCCTTTAAAAGTTTGTGGCTTGGAGCCGGGGATGAGGAGGAAGCGACCGCCAGGGTGAGCTTTCCGCGGCATGCGGTGGGAAGATGTGGGAGTTGGGAATAAAAATATGTAAGCGAAACCATTTCCTACACCCGTTGCCCCGAACCGCAAGCGCGGCTCTTCCCGAGAGATCTCTTCCAGGTGATTTCCGATTCATTCCCAGTTGGGCTTCATCTACCGTTTCCACTCCTCCGTTGTTCTTCCTCCCTCCAGCGACAGGGGACCGTAATTGTCCTCCCTTTCGTGATATTAGCACCGGTACCGTAAGCAGCGGCACGGAAGAGCGTGTACCAGAATCGCAACCGACGACCGTGCGGGCCCCGGGTTAACCGTAAACGGTGTAGAATCTTCGATCCGAAATGCATCTGGAGCAGACCGGGTCTTCCCGGGGCACGTGAATGTTTGCGCACGCGAAACGCAAGCCTCCCTGCAATGTGGCAGTTGAATGAAGTACGAGCGCTGCAATACAGTGCACCACAATTTAAGGCTGTCCTTGAAGTTCTAAATCTTAACTTACAAACTCAAGCGTTTAATTTGAGTGAGGTTTGATGATTGTTTTCATAAAGCATTAAAGTAAACGCCTAAACTACTTTAACTTACAGCAATTTAACATCTTCGGCCTAGTGCCAATTGACAACTAAAATGGCATTAATAATCGTTTGCGTTTCATAATTCATGTTTTCCTTTTGCATGATACATGATTTTGCAACGTGAATGTTTTGTCTTTTACCAATCCAAACGGTTTTCTTTGCTATCGCAATTTGGATTTGGTTTTGTAATTTGATAGAACAAAACTGCGCCACCATCAAGGCACAAAAATTGCGCCTTACTGTATGCATACCAGCTTACCTCTGGACGCCAACTTCTGGGCTCATTTTCCACGGCACAATTTTCCTCCTGCACTTTCAGCGAGAGAAGTGGCCCACAGTGTACACACTTCGTTTATTTTCGCCAGATTGCGTGACTGCGTGTCCTTAAGGTGGGAAAGGCTTTAAGGCGGCAAGAAATTGCCCCCATCCCCCTCTGCACTTTACCGTGGCTCTGCTCGGAAGCTTCTTAAATGAAGATGAAATTACTGCCCCATAGCTGGCGGCCAGACGGGCGGGTGTGTTTGTGTGCCAAGATGGTGGTGTCGTGGGCAAATGCGTCACGGCACGCATGCAGATTTTGCGCACCAGGTGGTGGCCTGTGCGTGAGAGACATTACGAAGGCAAGGGCCGGGAAAGGTGAAACTACCGAGAAACGCTATGGCTACGAGGTAGGTCACGAGGGCCACGAATGCGGTCGTGCCGGCGAAAAGGCTGCCAGAGTGAAAGATTTTCCGTTCTCGTTCCCTAGGGGAGAGTTCCTAGGTCACCAGGGAGGTAAGGTAGCGTGCGTTATGATCCCGGAATAGAAGTGTGACACTCGGTATACATCACATTTAATGTAGCGCAGAGAGCTACCGAAAGCAACCCAGTACGTGCTGCTGTCGAAAATGGAAGAGGATAAAATATTCTCAACTCGTGGCTCCGAGTCGAGCGAACGAACAGGCTATAGCGGCTACAGCAAACCATCAACACTCCTGCGGTCTAATTAATTACATCGAAGAAGATACCTTGGCACAAATGCTTGAACGACGAAGAATGACGAGCGTGGAAGGCGTTCCCCTTTCGTTCAGCAAATCATTCGCTTTAAACTCAACATTATCCAAACACACGCCTCGTCTGATGGATAGCTTACTTGGACTCAAGCCTGGAAAAGCACACTATTTTTCCCCCCAAACTTCCTCCGCCTCTCCAATCCTCGCCTCAGGAAGTGGGCCAGGCCGGGAAGATCATCTGCTCAATTTGTTTGATCTTCGACGGTGGACAAAAGGCAGCGCGCCGGAACATCCGTGCTTGGGTTTTGGAATTTTGCCATCGCGCGAAAACGCAAAATTTTACGGTGCGCAAGGAAAGAAGCTGATGGAAAACAGTCGAAAAAAAAACAAGCACACACAAACATTAGAAAAACAGAAAACAATTCACTATCCCGCGCATACCGGGCGGGAAAGGATGGAAACAATCGGAGAACGATGAAAGGAGATCTAAAAAAAAAAAACAATCCACCAGCACAATAGAAGGTGGAATGTGTTGATGAAAAACAGTGAAGCAAAACATAAGAAAACATAGGAAAATCACGGCCACCGGAGTGATGAATTTTTCAGTCGAAAATCCCGAGGATGGAAAACAATAGCGGCGGAGGAACCTTCCCGTTAGTTTTTCGGCTTTGCAAGGGGAGGCTGTTTAAATTGTGGGCTGAGAGAGTTTTTTTTTCCCCCAGCCAAATTTTCGCAAAGTGTGCGGACATTTTGGCAAGTAGCTGGAGACAGTTCCAATGAACGAAAAAAAAAAACCCAGAAGAAGGTAAAAAATACCTCCACGATAAAAAAAGTTCGTAGAACGGAGCATCTGTTGCGTGTTACAGCAATCGGCTTTTATCCGATTTTCATTTGCTGAGGAATTCTCCAGTTGACTGCAGACTGGTTGGAGGTAAGCTGGCAAAAAAAAAAAAAAATTGATGAACTTCCCAGAAGGTCGTCGTACAAATTGGCCAAAATCGACCGTGAAGACAACAACGTCCTCGCCGTTCAACAATACTGGCCTTGTTGAAGATCGACGAACGAATGTACGGGAAGGGAGATGTGGACCGGACGGGGTGAGAACTATTATCGAGGGGAGGGCAATTATTCGCTTTATCCGATGCGGTTTCTGCCACCTTCGTGTCGTCAGTGGAGTCACAGGACGGTGGCCTTTTTTTATAAGTTATCTGGGAACAAATCTGCAACAGAAAAAATAAGTTTGACCTCAATAATTATTTAAGAAATTGGGGAACATTAAGCTGAAATTTATAATGATTCCCATGAGCGTTCCTGGCCGTTGATAAATATGGATTCAATAATATTTTGTGTAAGTTTTATTAACTTCGGTGCCATTTTCTGTGCTTGGTATTATCAACTAGCAGATGGCGCACATACCTGCCTTTGAATGTGATTTAATTGAAACAAATTTGATCCTATCTTGGAAATCTTAACGGGGAGGAAAGTTATACGAGTTGTTATTTATTTTTCAATCACTGTTTATTTATGAACGATCGTTTGGACATCGGACGATCTAGTTACAGTTATTCAGGTTTTCCACCGTCAGATGAGAACTACGACGTCTCTTGGCGCAAGAGCTGTAGATAATCGGTTGGAAGCTGAACATGATTCTTATTGATCATCGCTCGTTCCCCGGCCATAATCGGATGGAGCCGTTGTCCGCCGGAGAGTTTCGTGTTTCCCACTTACTGTCACGCAATTTCCATCCCTCAGGAAGCTACATTTTCTCGTGCACGGCCACGGGAGCCTTTCTTGTGCACTCTTGTGTTATCGGGTGAGATCTTACCGACGTGAACGCGTTCGGTGGCGCCCTCGTGGACGTTCAAAGGGTTAACGGAGTGCAGGACGGGCAGGCCCCGCACGGAAAGGAAAAGAAAAGCTCTCCCTCGGCTGCCCCATGGTCTTGTGAACGGAGGTAATTTCATTTTCCCAATTTTCAATGCCACCAACGGGCACCAGCGGTGGGGCTTGCGGATGGAGTTTCCCCACTTATGGGAAGCGACGAGAATGTGGAATGTTCCTTCTTCTGATGCTGGGAGATCGTCGCTCAATGCTTCATTCTTGAACGCCGCGCCGTCTTTAGTAGCAGCATTTAACCGTCGTCATCTTCGCTCGCGTCGTTATTTTTTCGGTGCCGGTTGTTCTAGCTTTCAGCTCCACATCTGTTGTCGAGATCGCCGCGTAATTTTACGCGTACTTTTCTTACGGTGCTACAATCTTTCTCCTAAATCTGATGGAAGAAGGGAAAGACGAGAGCATTCCCGAACGCGCGCGAGCCGTGCAAAATGGCCTCCACCGTCCTATTCCTCCCGTTCGTTTGAAATAGTTACTAAACTGTACGCTCCTCGCCAGCCGACTCCATGACGTTGGGAAAGGTTCAACCAATTTTTCGTGTGATTAAATTGACTTTCCTTCTGCAACAGCAAAACGATGGCAGAGAGAACGAGCGCGGGGCTGGCCGGAATGAAACCGATACCTTCATCGCGTTCTTTGTGCGCCACGAGATTGGCCCGACGAGACAGCCAGACGTGTGTTTGGCCGTTGGCTGGATTTTCCCTAACGGTGCTTTTCCCAGGTGTCGGGAATTTAGAGCGCTCCGTCGCTTTTTCGCAGCGTCTTTTTTCGAGCCACGGCAGCGTCTTGGCTTTCGCGCTGTTGGACGGACCGGGAAATGTAGTGCAATTTGGGATATTTATGTAAGTTTTGCCCGCCAACAGGCCCATGTTACAAGGGCAATAAAGTAGATTAAACATTGCGTAACTCTAGTTTAAGTTTATCATGGAAATTCATTCAAAATTCAAGACGGTCAAGTACCTTTTAACAATATTCTACGGTAATGGTCATAATATGGAAAGTTGTAGAATTTGAAATACACAGAGCAGTTAATAAATGTTATGTAAAATTGTTCCTTTAAGGTTGAATAATTTACTGCAGCATAATTTACTGAATTTTCAACTTATAATTCCTCAAAATTTCAGTGGTTCATTCGTAATAGATCCCTAACAAAGATGCAAGATCGAAGAAGAATGTCGCTATGAAGTTTCTTCCGATGGTGCTTTATCGTCATCTTTGCATAATTCCGTCTGCTATATGAAGCCTTGCCATTTTTTCCTAATTATTGCACAATGACACATTTTGAGAAGCACCGCTTACAACTAATTATACTGCCAATATATGGAGAGAGAAATAACAGGGGGACATGAGGCTGGCCAATTGAATAACAATCCATCCCCATGGTGTGGAGATGCATAATACAGATTGCTCTGCGTCGTTGTTTCTTAAGTTGCATGACGGCCTATGAATAAATAATAATCATTAAAAAGTGGGTGCTAAAAAACTATTTTATTGGGTATGAATTATTTCCCGTTGCTCTTACCGGACCGTAACAGGTGTTTTGTTCGTTTTATTCATTACTGCTTCACTTTGCTTCATAATTATGTCATTAGCTGTAGTTGTCCGGTGACTGTGGTACTAGTTTAGTGATTTAAATCATAGAATATTTTCAATTACTTTAAAATTCCGCGATGTGAACATAACATCAGTCTAAAAAGAAACCAGTTTCAGATCATAGACAAGAACAAATGAAATCTGCTGGTTGGGTTGTGCTCCTGCAATAGCTAAGCGTTCTAAATTTTTACATTTGTACTCGGACTGTACTCTGGGGAAGTTTACCTAATTATTGTCCTCCTTTTTGCGATCGCTCACATCGCCCAATGCCTAATAAATGTATCTTGCACAAGATCTCAGGCATCGTGAAGCAGAAGTTCCCAATCGGTGGCGTTTCTGTCGCACCGGTGAACACCAAAAGGGCCGCCAGCCGCTACTGCTGGCAAAACGCAATGGCGCTCGGAAAAGCCGCACGCGATGTTCTTCGCCAGCATCTCCACCCGCCGCGAGAAGAATGGGAGAACGGTGGGATGGAAGTAAAACTTCACACTTTATTTACGCAAAATTTTTGCGGTTTACATGCAATCTCTACCGGGCGTTCGGGCGATGGGCTACAAATTCACCGGAACGGTGTGGGCGTATGCGGATCGATCTCTGGAGCACAGTGCTCCGGTACGGTTACCGGGGATGCCGTTAGCTCATCGTGTAGTAAAGCGGACCCACCCAGCCACCCAGGCATGCGGGTCCTTTCAAACAGTTAATCCAATATTGGCCGTCTCCTATAGAGGACCGCTTCTTCCGCTTTGCGATGTTCGGAGATAGAGATCGCTAGCGGACGGGTGGTCCCTGGGAGCAGGCGGAAACCGGGATCGATAAACAATTTGTCGGGGTGGGGCGGCGCATAACAGCAAGAAATATTAAGAAACTGATTAAGGTGCCCTGCGGTGGAAGGTGTGCAGCCAGTGGCCACACGAACCGAACCGATTTCCACCTGACAAAGCGCAAGCGTGGCTGAGTTGGCAGAGGTACGGATGGAGGTGCCTCCTATGGCGGGGCTAGTCTCTGTGCTATTTCAGGATGAGAAGAATGTGGGAGATTTAACATCCAATAAATGAAGGAAAGAAAGGGTAAAGAGAGATGGGAAGTTGTAGATGGTGCTGCCGATGGGAACACCGATAGCAGCAAACCCGTAGATCGTAGTCTCAGCCCCGATTAAACCCCAGTAAGCTCGAGTGACTCCGGGATAGCCAGCAGGCAAGTGCTCCGTTTGCTCGGGAATGAGGTGGATTCAGGGTGGTTAATGAGTTTTTACCAGAAGGCATCATTTCACTCGTCATCGTTAGGAACTCATCGCTTGGAAATCGATTTTATTTTACGATACAGATTTGATTTCCCGTATCCGTGTCGCGTACTCGGAGGCGCTTGCATGCATGTTCGGGAGCCGCGGTGGAGAACCTGCATCTTGCACCGATCAGCGGGAATTTGCCTGGAAGTAGTGGGAAGCAGTAGCCATTCAGATATGATGTAGAAAAAAAAAAGGTGGACCTATATTGAATTGGGAAAGTATGAGGAACGAAACGGAACAGAACACTCGGGCAGCCTTCATAAATGGTCATGATAAATAGGTGCAGGAGTCGCGAGATGATCTCCCAGACGTAGGCGCTAGTGGAAGTGAGTAGAAGGGTAGCAACTGCAGTGGGCACAACGCACCATTTGGTACTGCGGGTTCCGCCGTACATATTTTGTGTGTCTTCCTGAGACGCCCCAGCCACTAGCGGGAATCTGGGCGGTCGTCCGGGAACCTACACTTCCGCGGATCATTAATTTAGAGACCGTTTGTTATCTTTCGCTCTCCCTCATTCTACCTGCCGCTCTTGACGCCGGGGGCGTCTCCGGTCCTACAGGAGCGATGGGACCGGCGGACCAGGAAGGCGTCCATTTGTAGGTCGTCTGGATCGTGGCGCTACGGAAGAAATGAGAAATGGCAGTCCCAACCTACGAGGTGGTGCATAGCGATCGTTAGGGGCTGTTTGGACTTGCTTCATTTCCACCTTTCCCACCATTGTTTATCCCGCGTCCCAGCCGAGGTCGGGAAGTGCGGCGACATTCTAGTTCCGGGAGGGCTCGGCGGTGCCGGGAAGTGGAAGATGATCCAAATTGTTAAGATTGTTGTAGCACGGTGTACTGGGAGATCTTTGGACACAGTCGTTGGGGACCTTCCCGGCTGAGAAGCACAATCCATCTTGTAGCGTTATATTGCTCGCCTTTCCACGCGGTATGCGTTGTGACAACGTGCCAACGGTAACATTTCTGTTTCGGAGCTAATTGAGTACTAACCGGGGGACTGATGAAGTTGAGCCGGTAGAGGTCTCTATTGCCCGTGAGGAAATTATTGAATCTGGCGACTTGATGATGTTTCGGGATTTGAAAATTGTTTACTAAATGTAAAAGGAACTGTATGAAATTACGGTAATAGTTATTGTGTCAATAAAGAAATCGGAAACATTGTCAATTGCTTCATTATAATTCTTCATGCTAATTCTTTTTATTGAATTTCAGTTTAAATGCAACTTAACTGAACTATTCCTTTTTTTTTAATTGATAAATTTTCTTAAACTCAGTTTGTTGTTTGTTTTGCAATTTTTTTTACTGTTTTGTGTATTGAAATCTGTCTGGAATCCTTCACAATGCTGCATTGAAGGTTCATATAGATTAGAAAGTATTTAACATAGATTAGTCCAATCGCGTTCGAAGAAATTCGATAGGTTTGATGTGCTACTTGGCTGCCTTCTTTTGCCGTTACACGCCAACCGCTATCTACCGGTGACAAATTATGAAATCCAGCTGCGGGGCCATTCCTCGGAAGTGTTTTAATTTGGAACACCGGAGCGCATTCCACTGACACTCGGTGATTATGCCAGCCACACGTGCGTTGCATCAGATGACATTTTGGTTTTTTTTTAAGGAGTTCGGGGCAAGTTTTACAGCGCCGGAGAATGGAGTAGGCATAAAGAACGCCGTGAACTTAAGAAATTAAACTGTTGCTGCGTTGCTTGAGAGGTGGCGTAAAGGCTTCGACCGGGGTAGCTTTCGTGGAGCTGCGGCCAGCCAGAAGTGTTCCGCTTGAAACATCCCGTTATGAGCCGCGCGCAGTCAAGGGTCTCGGGGCTCGTGGGCCCATCTCGCGGTCTCTGACTGACTGACTGACTGACTTAAAGCCGCTAACTGGCGTGCTGGCTACTGCTGACACATTTTTTTAACCTTCTCGTCCCGCACCCCTACCTCTGCAGCCGTGCGCGGGGCGGGACCAAGAATTAATTAGGCATTATCGGGAGACCTATCGTTACGGAAAGCAGACAAAGAAAAGAATAGAAAAAAAATCAAAACGCCCGGTAGGACGGTAAAAGCCAGAGGTCCGGGATAAGAAAAGCGGAAAGGTTCCTCACCCAGCGTTCGGCAGTGTGCCCTCCTGCGGTCAGGGCACAAGGTCGTCGTCGTCGTCGATCGTGTGATCTTTTGATACTTTTTCTTCATTTAATTTCATTTCACTACGATCGACGAAAGAGAGGTTGCACCGATGCGCCGTTACCTCCCGGCTCCGATGGTCTGAGAACGGGGCCGCAAGAAGAACCTCGAACAGTTATTCTTGGCTTTTGCAAGGGGCAAAAGGATGAGTTTACCATTTAATTTTTTATTCGCTCGCCATTGTACTTGCGATCATGGGAGGAAAGCATGATTGAACGTTTACCTCGTCGGGGCCGGGGGAAAACTATCGATCGAGCGCTTATTGATTGTTTTCATATTGGGAGGGTTTTCCGTTTGCACGTAAAGCTACATCCACCGGTTGGGTGTTTGTATAGCTGGATCGCCTATCTCTAAAATGTGCGGAATTTTAATGATATCAATTTCCTTCGAATAGCTTCTGCCATTCTTGGCCTGTACATTCCCAGCACCCACTTGAATGGGCGATTATTGGCGCATCAAGAACTGGGAAAATCCTAGATTGTTTACGCACGCCATCGTGCGATTCTGGCGTTATGGGAGGCCAGAAACCAGTGCCTGCTGGATGCTAACGACTTCTTCGGCACGATACACCTGGTGATCTTGGGAATGCTGCGAACAAAGAAAATCTGCAGCAAATAAAAGAAAAAGACAAAAAAAAAGAAAAACCGAGCAACACCGAAGGAACAGTTTCATTTGACGGTGGCAGTAGCGGTTGCTATCATTGTTTGCATTTCTCCTATTGTTCGACATCGGCTTGTAGGTTAGTTGGATGCATACTTTGCATATGAACTTGCCCTCCCAACCACCTCATGCAAATCGCGTGGGCTTCGCGACTTCGCACGTATGCAGCCCATTGTTATCCGAGACGGTGGCCGGTTGTGCCCGGAGGATTCGTTTGTTCCCAACGTTACGTATCTTCTTCCCTCGAGCACGGAGGCACCGAGAGCTGGATGTTGGATGTTTGACAATGACAAACGAATTGCCGGCAAAGTCACGGTCCCCGACCTTGTTCGATGGGGTGCTTTACCGGTAGAGAGGGTGGAAAGAATGTACGTCGATTGCATACTTCGAGTGGGAGAAAACGCAACAAAAAAGCAACAGTAGCGTGTACTTTGATAGTGTGCCAACTATTTTAATCCCGTTTTGCAACATATCGAGTGCCTGACGGCTGTATGAGTGGCTCTATCGGTGACATTGCATGACATATTGAGAAACATCCAGTTCATCATAGAAATACATCCATAAATGCCAAAGAAAAAAGGGATGCAAAAAAAGGTTCATAGAAGGAAAGGAAAAATCAGATGTTATATGCCCATATCCTTTTGCGTAAAACAGACATAAAAGAGAAAGGTATTTAAAAAAAAAACGATTTCCATCAACATTTTTGTCAAATTAAATATGTTTGTGAACCTGAGCAAAGAGGCAAAAGATGCTAATGTGTTTAGAAAAGGAAAAATAGGACCAAGTCATAATTATTATCCTTGTACCGTTGCACAGAAATCAAATTTTAAATATTTTTACAAAACTACCAGATCCCACTTTTTTAGATGAGGGCGAACCACTTTGGTAAATGATGACAAAAAAAAAAATCAGCAACAATGCTGCATGAAAAGCTGCGGAAAATCGCAGTTTGCCACAGGTGACAAGGACTGACAAGGACACGTAGGATTATGGCGCCTGGTTGTATGCAATGTGTGCGAGAAATCTGTTTGGGTTTTCCCCCATGCTTCCTTTTTTTTCATTTTTACTTTTCCATTCAAACCACTTGGGTACACACTCGACCCGGCGGATGAACTGGGCCGTTTAACTGCACCTGATGTTTGAGCACCGCTAATCCTCTTTGCGAACGGCTAACAAAAAAAAAAAAACGGCCCTATGCGCCCCCCCGTGCGCCCTCTATCGGTGCCCTAGCAAACCTA
Organism: Anopheles atroparvus; assembly: GCA_914969975.1. NCBI lineage: Eukaryota > Metazoa > Arthropoda > Insecta > Diptera > Culicidae > Anopheles > Anopheles atroparvus. The sequence continues at coordinate 36,287,548 of CAJZCY010000001.1, forward strand.
TGGGTGTATTGACAGTGACCCGGCCCTGCCGTCGACCCTGTCGATGATTGTTTCTTTTGCACACTTTTTTTTTCTCGCCGAACGTGCTGGCACACGACCTTTCTGTAAATTCTCTAAAAAGCCAAAGCAGCGAGCGGAGCGGTGAACGGATGATTTCGGAGTCAACCCGAGGGCAATTTTCCCATCGGAGTGCACTGATGCCGGTGCAGAGAAGCCTGCAGCGGCCATGGGTGGGGAGGGGGGGGGGGGGGAGGTTGTTGGGGGATGTGATGGTGCTGAGAAAAATCATCGACCGATACCAACCACTCCCGCCGTTCGGATAAAGTGTGCTTATTGTTGTCGGTCATGACGGGTGATGCTACCCAACAATCCGCCCGCTTGTTTTTCGAGCTGTTCCAGCATGAAATTGTCGGATGCCTCTTATATGTTAATTAATTAGCCTCGAGTTCGAACTAGCAGTGGACCGCTCGGGGAGGTCCAAGGAATCGCTGGCAGTGATGGCTTTGTGGAAGCCGCGCAAACTATCGCGTTCCTTTGCGGTTGCTGTGCGGTGGGAGTGCGTCACCGAGGCGATGGCCGGCGGTGTCGGTTGACAAATCAAACAACTTTCTCCACGTGCGCCCGACGGGCGGACGGAATGAGTTCAACTGCTTCGTCTGCCTTCCCTTCCAAGGTGCAGACTTCATATCTGCAGCTTGAACGAAACTCAAAACTCGCGTCTGTCCTGGGAAATAGATATGGCATGCGGAAAACTAACTGAACCGTTCTGGTTAGCTTTTCGTCTTTCCAATCTGTCTCTCTCTCTCTCTCCCTCTGTTTCTCTTTCGTACCCGATGTTTTCCCTCACAGCAATCTGGCTGCCATTTTACCGGGCTAGCCGGTTTCTTAGCTCCGAAAGGGGGAAACCTACGGGAACATGCGGAGGCTAGGGTTGCAGCGGTTCGGTCCGGTTTCGCTTCGTTTCGGTACCGATCGAATCCAACGGCCTTCTCGCTTGGCCACGTCCCTTGCGGGCCGGCCACCAGCCAGACACGAAGGCAAGGCAACTATTAGCCCGGCTGCCCCATCTGGGGTACGCTATGGTCGCCATGGTTTAAGTACTCCTCCTCCATCCCGGATCCTCTTCTCCTCCAGCACGAGGAAGTTATGCCGGCCGGTTTGGAAACCGCAGGCCGCTGGCAGCAGCAAGCAGGAATCAGCGGGATTTTCTAGTGGCTTCCCGTTCCCGCTGCCTGCGTGGTTAGTTTTGCCCCGCTCAAACAACAACCTTCCCTCTGTCTGGAAACGATGTGTACGTGCTGGCTTCGAACGATCGAAGTATGACTAAATAAAAATTTTAATTCGAAAAGTGAAAAAATCTAACGGTTCTGCCGGGTGAGCTTCGACTCTGCTCGTTTGCTTGATCGGCATGTTTTCCCATTTCTTTTCTTACCATTTTTTTTTTAACATTTACTAAAGAATGTATGCTTAGAGAAATAGAACGAGATGTAGACAAAAAAAAAAGCTTAAGGGAAACGTGCAATGTTGAACGAGCCAATTTTTTCCGGCTTCTTGAAGCTGATCCTTCTTGATCAACGGCTTGATCTAAACTCGACCCACACTTTAGGTCAAGCTTTAATCCGACATGCAATGTGTACCTGACCAAAGCATGGGCTTGGAGAAGTGAAGGTAACTTGAAAATATCTCCATAAACAGACCTGTTTCACCCAGTTCAAGTTCATGAGCTCTCGGTGCGCCCAAAAGCACCTGAAGAGAATCCCCAGTGCCGGTAGTGGTCGTTGCGCAAAAAAGTTCGCCGAAGTAGCACTGTACCCATTTAACCTTGTTTCGAGCCAAAACTTGAGTTAATTTGGCCCTTAAGAGTGATGCACGAGCAATTTCGATTGACCAGAAGATCGCAGACCATCTCAATCCAATCCGAACGAGCTAACGACCGGATCCTGGAATGTCTCGGGATAGATCGTTAGGGTAGGCTTCCCTATGGGCCCCTAGGATTTCAATTGGAACCGAGTAGACACCACGGAGAGGAAAGGAAAGCGAAACAAAGTCCCAAACTGGGTGAAATGAAACGAAAAGGTTGCGAAAATGAAATGAAATTGGAAATGAAATGGAAGGAGTCGCGTGCGTGGAAACACGTTCCGGGGCTGGACCTAGTGTGTACTCGAGAGCTCGACAATTACACTGACGGTGTGGCCATCTCGGGAAAACCGGGCCGCAGATGCCAAGGGTGCTGCCTATGATGCTCTCGATTATGCTACTCCGGTGATGCTGATGCGCCTTGATGGCAGATGAAACTAGGAAGTGAAAGAAGTGGAGATCGAACTTTCACTGGTTCAGCGAGTTTAATGTTGCCTGTGTGCGGTGTGTATGTCAGTTTCTTTTCGCCAGCCAGAGTCGGGAGTTTTTTTTTCCTCTCTCTGCTTCAAATACTCTCCTCTGCACTTCCAGGTCGAAAACCGGTCGGTGGCCAGCGTGTATGTGTGCTTCATTTCGAGGTGCAATTGATTTTCAGCGTACGCGGTGAGTGTTGTTTGCTCTCATTGCTCGGGCCGCCGGGGTAAAGTGGCTTAGAAACCGCCTGCCATGCGCCTGCAGCGAGCAGCTGCCCCTTAACTAATAGAGGTCGATCGACGATCGTGTTGGCGGAAGATCAGTAGGTCTGCCGTAAGTAGGACTGGTTGTTTCGAGAGGAATTTAAAAGAAAGAAAAGTTGAAAAGACAAATGTATCACAAGATGCTTCGGAGAGGCGGAAAGTTAAGTCGGCGTCAGTTTTCCGACCACGCGCACACACACAAGCCCGCGGTTACACTTACTTGGGTCACCATCACCGGCATTTTCATCCTTCTTCTCGCTCTTTCGCAGACCAAACGATGACGGTGGAAAATGGAAACCAATTGAATCATGAATGGAGCATCAAATGGGCGCCTACACCTAAATTAACGCCCGCAAAAAGAAGCCCAGGGCAAGCCAAGACCCAACAACGTCGGTCCGGCAACCGATCGAAAGAACCGGAAAGAACGGCTCCGCGGAGTGAAGGTGTACTATTTATCAATTTTATTGATGGGATTGAACTCAATCCGGGCCCTGGCTTGCTACAAGGTGCTAGATGACACAGTAAAAGTGGCAACAAACATGGACGCCCGTTGGCCCGTATTGCTTTCTTATTTTCCTGACAATCTTTGCGATGTCATGCGTTCCATTACCGGTTCAAAAAGGGAGCACATCGAAGTGGGCGCCTGCAATTTGTTAGGGAAATGGTTGGAAGTGACACCTGTCGCCGGACTACGGTACTGCCCGGGGTTTCAGTATTTGCATGTGAAAGCATTCGCTCCCAGCCCGGATTACGGACCCGTATGTTTAACGGTGTTTTCCTAAGGAGCTTGTCTCATGAAGGGTATGCAACATAGGAAGATAGATTAAGCATCGCTCGTGCTGCATGTTTCAAGAAGACTGGTTCATTTGGAATCCAATTTGGATCAATCACTCTTTAATTTCGTCCGTTGGGAGTTATATTTAACATTTGCTTTTGTTACTTAACATTTGCTTTTGATTCATTTTTAATTCAGTTTCATCGTTTCAAAATGTAACTAAGCAATTTAATGTCGTCAATTTGTAACTCTTTTGGATGGCCAAGACAAGTATTTACTTTTAACAATTAATTTAAACAACGAGTAGCCGTATATTTTGCTCTGTAAAGACGCAAAAATTGTTGAAAATTATATTTTACCTTGAAAATGTATCCTGCAGAGATGATATACCCTCGAAGATAATTTATGTAAGAATTTGCAGGCAAAATACCGTTCAAACCAGCTTCCCAGCATCAGGAGATACCTTGGGGAGTTTGGGGGGAAGGCTAGATTTCTTTTCTGTACATTTGTCCTAAGATGATAACAATTGGCTGTAGAATGTCTGGCTTTTCTACACACGGTGCTGATGATAAATATGTATGACAGGCTTGAAATCTTGAAAGTGAGAAAAACATGTAGGCGTTTCGCTGTTTCTTGCATTAGAGATAACATAAATTAATCAGAATTATAACACTTACATATTTTAACCCCAACCCCCGCCCTGGCAAACTTTCTTTGCCAAACGAACATGCCGGCCATAGTTGCGAACAACTGGCATAAGGCACGTGATTGCGTGATCGTTCGCGCTTAGGCGAAATGAATGATCTTGTTAACACAAAGAGAGGGCTTTCTATTTTAATGCCGTTTTTAAAATACTCGCACACGTTATTGTTTATTATACATCGAACCTCATCAAATACGACCGAGCGGGGACACACGGTGCATACCCCCCCCCCCCCCCCTCCCTTGGACCCTGTGGAAAATTTGCACTTGCGTGAGCAATGTCAATCATGACACCGTGATCCTCCACTCATCTTGGGCGCACCTTTGGCGTACCTTTAGCATCGATATGTTGACACCCTGCCCTGTTGTGTGCAGGAATGCCTTGGCCTACCTTTGAAAATTGTCCCGGAGGGAAAACGTATTTACAGCATCGCGCGACCCCGCGTGCAATATGCGTGTTTTGGTGTTGTTGGAATGAAACGACTCGCTTGCCGGGGCAAAGTTCGCACATCAACCTGTCACAGTGCACATCCATTCGCGTTTTGACCTCTTGATCTCTGCCCATGCTTCTTTTTCTCCTTCTCTCCCACTTGACGATCATCGGTGGGATTGTGGCTCCTATTATCTATTTGTTTTCACCTTTTCTCAACTTGTACTTGGGTGTGCGGATTGGGACGTTATGAGGCACCGAGAAATTTGATGAGAAGCTGCGTGGGATTTTTAAATTAATTTTCTACCATTCCCTTATCAGTTTACCTTTACCGTAGTTTTAGCTTTAAAAATTGAATCCCACCATCGCAGTGCGCCTTCCGCCCATGTGCATTTCATTTGTTCCGGGACGCACTCTGGATGAGGGAGACTACTAATGACCCATTTTGGTTTGGTTCATTAGTCGATTGATTTGGGGAAAGAGTAAACCGTTTTGATGAAGACCACAGCATCTCGGACCTTCGCTTTGGGCATAACTAGTTCAGGGTGCACTGCTTTGGAGATACTGGAGCTACCGCACAAGTAGCCGGCTTAATTGTCCGGTAATTATACTGCTATTGGAGGTGAATAGGACCATTCGGAGCCTCGTTTCTTCGGCTGGACTTTTGCTGGGGTTTTCCCGGGCAAGTTTAAAAAAAAAAAACAAAAGAGTAGTTACTGAAAGTGAAGCACCGGAATCGGTTCGATCGTCAAACGTGACCATCAACGAGAGTGGCGACGATGGAGGCGCGGGTACAGAGATGATCGTGTAAGTGATTTCTCTTCCGCTCTCAAATGGGTGGCATGCTGGGTAGCAATTGATGCTCTTGCGCTGTGGCGCTAATGGACCTTGTAAAAGCCAACTGGATGGTCATATTTGCCACTAACCTCAAAAAAGTACTCCCCCAACAGAAAGCTAGTCTATTGGGTTCACATGGAACACAATGAATTCTAGTATCGAGCTTGTTTAACCTATTTTAAGTATAGACACGTGCAGCGTTAGCTCAAAAAGCTATTAAATGTATTTAATTGCCTTTTGAAATGGCCCTTTACGTCAAAAACCACAATACAATTTTCATTAAAAATAGGTTTTTTTTCCTTTTTTGAAACGTCGAAGCACTTCCCGTTGCTATAGTCATACAGGTATTACTCCCAGTATCCTCGAAACTTGTCATTGAGTCGAACACGCGGCGGGAGCAAACGTAACCGTTACGCAACTACGGTGGTGTGATATGGCCTCAAATTGTTGAACCATTAAATGCGTTCCGCTGGCGTCTCCCTGAGCGTTCTTGTTCTGTGTGAGAAGCGCACGAGATCACCCGTGGCCAAGGGGAACTAGAATGGAAAGAGAATTGAATTGCCTGAAGGCATTAGAGAATTCTGCAAGACGCGTAACCATAACCCTCACCGCCACCTCCGAGAGCCTGCCGGGAAGATGCGTGCAGAGATGATTATGATGATGGGTACCCATAACTGCGCCAATAAATGGTGTGTTGCCGGCGTGTGTCATTTGTCGGAATTGACTTCACACTTTGGTGATCATGGTGCGCCCAGGATGTGCCCGTCTGCTGCCCGTGTGTGCCTAGGTCTAATAACACTTACTGTTAATGCAATTAGTTTCAGCACTTGTCGGCACTGCACCGTGAGCGGTTTTGGCTTGCTGGCCGAGGCTGGCAGAAGAACTGAAGTCGCCGAGTGCAAGAACCATTTCTTTTTTCTCACACGTCATTTCGCCACACGGCGCCGGGCTTGACGGGTGCGACAGATCGAGATAATGTCGGGTACGATCGTCGTCATCATCATCCCATCGGTTGTGAGTAGGCTCTGGCTGGTGCAGTAACCGAGCCGCAGCAACTGATGAGTGTGGGGACGTACCGTAAAGTAACGTTCATTCTGGTGGTGAACAGTTAAAATCGGTTACACCTAATACCGAGACGCCGGAATGACGTTCGTAGTAATCGATGTAAACGAAGCGGGTGCAGCGCGAATAGAAGGCTCGCGCTGCTCTGTGGAGAATTCTAATCACCTCGAGGCGCAGCAAGGGTTACTGAGGCGTTAAGGCTGAGGTTACGGTGCACTGGCAAACTGATAACGGTTGATAAACGGTCTTATTTTGACAGTTGCCCGGAACTGGCACATGTACGGAAACAAAGAAGTGCCATCGTAATAGCCCAGTCATACGCGCCCGTTAGTCATTACGTTTTACAGCAACATTTCGAAAGACGACACAATTGACAGTTGACAGCGATATGGGCGAGTAGTGTGGACTAGGACTAGGCACTAGGCACTAATAGACTGTACCAACTTAATGGCCGGTGAAAATGAAGCGAAAATGCTCTTTTTTAATTCCAATATGAACGAACTTCCGGGGTTGGATCGTTTTTTCTTGCATCTTTCCTGGAGAGAGGTGCAAACCATTTGCAAAGCCATTGGTAGGTGAAATCTACACATTCAACGACTTTGACTCCGACACCACGTCTTGCCCCTGGGCTGGTTTTCAATGAACGTGGAGACGCGAGACTAAACACTAAATGGCCGAACCTGTTTGCCTAATCGATCGGTTATTTAATACGGTGCTCACCGTACAAAACACATTACTCCGGTCTATTGATTCGCACCGTGCCGTTGTTAATCGCAGGATCGAAGGTAGAGGTACGTCCTAAGACTGGGAGTTTTGAAGAAGGGATTTGGTCATATTTTTTTGCTTGGTTTTATTACGACTGCAGAGTGATCCCCCGTAGCACTGGTCGTGAGACAGTCGGAGCCACACCAATCGTGCCAAGGCGATTTTCGAACCTGAAAATCCACTCCGCGCGGTCGAGTGCATTCGCAGCAAACCGTAAAACTGCAACACCCCAAGTCACGGCGACCAGCAGTTTCAGTGTGTGGAGGTTTTGCGCTAGGTGTTGCTTTTTTCGATCGTGTTGAAATCCCTGCAGGCCCCGAGCGCCAGGTAAGTCATGCCTCCCGAGGCCCGAAGAGTATCTTTCACTTCGGTTGCGCACCGCTTCTAGGCGCCCGCACACGAAAGTACGTTGCATTCTAGGGCAATGGCGCATGCATGCAACGCAATGACGGTGCACCTGAAAGTGCAAGTGCCGAGAGTGCGCAGTAGCAGGAATGTAGGCTACAACATGGGGCCACAGTTGCGGTGCTTGATTCCCTAGCAGATGATCATCGTTTGTACCTTGCTTGCCTTGATCATGAAGCAATGAAGACATTTCCAAATTCGAACATGTTCCTAATGTCTAGCAGCAACCATAGCAGTGTGGTAGAAGGGCAGGACATTTTGTAATTTAGCAATTACAGATCGCATGTATCATAGAACGCAGGCATGGAACATGACCCACGATGGCGTGGGTTTGAATCCTGTCCAAACCTCCCCCGGTACGAAGGATTGACTATCCACGTTCATTTAAGGGAAAGGAGTCTCGTAAGCCCTAAAACTGGTTAGGCATGATCAAATTGGTTAGCAAAATTAGGTGAAAAAAAACCAACCAAAATGTCGTTTACTTTAAGATAATCATGGTCAGAAGTAAGAAGACTGTCCCAAAGTTTTACTCGTAATGTTTGTGTCCTATTGAGGGCAATGTAAAATTAATCGCTTTTATTCTCCCTGTGAGTGGACACTCTCATGCAGAGGTAGAGTTTACACTTCTTTTATTACTGATATGAACTACAAAGATGATTGTATTGACATATGAACCTACCAAAAGCGCTTTGGGAAGCACTTTCTGTCAGTGGTGTCTTAAACTTTCTATATGGTGTGATTTTAAATTAAATTCAAATACTCATAAATCTCCGCATCGTTGATCACAACGTGAAGGATCTGACCATCCCTAACTGTTGGTTTTATTCACCGCCCTCTTCATAAATACATGTCACAATGTTTCGCACGGGCCCGATAATTATAAACACTAACACATCTTGCGGTATAAAAAAACATCGCGGCATCCGTTTATGTGCCACGACCGGTGGCTCAAGAAAAACACTACTCAACGCAGCCCCGGCATGCCCCTGCACGAAAGCCCCCCAAAAAGCCCTGCGTTAGATCATCGGAGAGAGGTAAGCATGCACTCGCCAGACCATGCAAACAGCCGCCGTGCAGTTGCACCGTGGCACGAAACGTTCCTGCACACTGCAGTCACTCCGCTGGGGGTGGAAGCGAGGAGGGACTCGATGGTCGCTGCCGTGACTGGCCGGCCACCTGACCTGGCGGAAAAGTGCCGCTTGGCAGGCAAATACTCCCTACTCGATGTGCAAAAAAGTGCGAAGAAGAAGAAGAAGAAGGGAAAAACATCGTGCCGCAAGAAGAACGCAAAAAACGTAAAGACGTAAGCTATCGCACAAGTTGGTCAGGTAAACAACAATCCCACCTTCCCCTTCTCCCAACCCTCGAGCCCTATAGACTGCAACCGGAGTTGCGGCAGAAAATGGCATTAGACATTTGCCATCGACCACTACCAGCAACTTCGACCGGCCAGAAAGAGGGGTTGATCTCGGTGCAGTTGCACGCTGGCGATGCAGTCTTGGAATCACTTTCACTCGAACAGGACACCACCAGCGCGGACAGCTAGCGTGGCCCAAATGGTGAACGGTGCAGCGTGTCGATTCTGTGCAGTGCGCAAACCCATGGCGATAAGGATCGCCAGCTCGTCGCAGAACTGCCAAAGTGCTGGCCAGTTCGAAAGTTCTTGAGCGACACGATACCCACGCGTCCAGTGTTTAGTAAATCTAATCCTCATTGAATACCGTGTTTCCCTTCTGTTTTCGTGTGTTCTATGTATGGCCTTTACATTGTTCCCGGTAGCTCCATATGCTGAGAAGTTTGTCTAGACATATTGCCAAACTTGAGGTGGTCTAGAATTTAAAATCTACTATGTCGCTTTGTGTTTCCTATAAATTAATACTTGTATGAGTTCGAAACAACTTGCCTCAACCTCAAAGAGTCCAAGATGTACCAGTAGTTCCGAATCACTTGTGAATGTTAGTAAACCGGTTCGGAAAATCCATACGGGCGTACCTTCGCCTTCGTGTTGCCGTGCAGTCCTAATCCTAGTCAGTGCAGTGCGTTTCCGTGCAGTTTCTCCGGTGCAATGGATGCCATACCGTCGCTTAGGCGGTTACGTGAACGGCAAGTTGCCTCTCGGCAAGCGAGGCTTTCCGTGTGGTTTGGTTTCGGGCTACCGTGCCTCCTGGTGCTCCTGTTGCCGTCGTCTTGCAGCCAGCTAACGGAGCCCGGTGGTTATTTGTTTCCGGATTCGCAAATAAAAATCCACCCGAACGAGCGTGGCATTAGCCGCGGAGGTGACAGACCGCCGACTTACGCAACAACCGACACGCAATCTGCGACGTTGGAGATCGGTGAAGTAGGAGATCATAAAAGTGCAGCACGGCGCTATGGCGATACGATCGTGGATCGGCGTGATGATGTGGCCGTGTCGACGATCGTTGAGCCTCTAGTGCCCACCAGAAGATCATCCAGTGGGAGGGTAGATCCGCGAAAGGATGCCCTGGATGCACCGGAGTCCGGTCAGCCCGGCGAGCTAGTGCTGCCGAGCTATGAGACTACGTCGGTACGCAGTGTCGGCCCGCCCGTCTACAAGTACACCGACAACGTGTTCCGTGTGCCGAAACGGAAAGCGAAGAAATCCTACCCGGAAACGGCCGTCCCGCTGCAACGAAAGTCGTCGTGGCCGTCGGCTGCCAACCGGTTCGGAGGAACCGGTCGTAGTGTGGAACTGGCGGCAGCGGGCAGCAGCGCGTCGTTGACGTACGTCGAGGACCATGGACCCGCAGCCTTTGGCCGTCCGTTCTACGACTTGCCGGGCGGGGGACGCGAGACCCTGTTCCAGCTGTTCACCAACCTCTTCGACCACGGCAACTGGGACATCCTCGAGCTAAAGGCGCGCATCGGCGAACAGTGTGCGGCCCATGTCGGTCTGTATCTGCGAGATTTACGCCACCAGAGAGGCTGGGCGTTGAAAGGTAGGCTATTACGTCACCGGATGGCACTCCAGTAGAGCACGACACTAGGGGGTAACTTTCAGCAAGATCACTCCACTCGCTGGGGTCGGTCAACGACAACTCTGCAGCCTTCTGCAAGCCTAGCTTCTATCGCCTACTCGAGGAACGGCTGAGATGGCCGAGTGGGTTGATCATTGGACGCATTGAAATCAACCGTTTGAATACCGAGAAAATTGGTAAACCCGCATAATTGACCTGACCGGGCAAGTCCTGCACACTGGTTTCCCGAGCCCTTCCATCTTCGGTCCGGTTCCAGTACTGGACCCCAATGCCCTTGCGCACGTTTCATAACCAACTATCAGCCATTCATGCACACATGGGTGGCGCCACGAGAGTTGGTGAAATGGCGTGCAGAGTGAGAGATGGTGAGAGCGTGATGGCGAGCGGAGCCTAGTATTATGTGGTCAATTTATTATGTTTAGCCAACCCCCTCTCACCGACCCAGGGAGCAACCGACCGGCGGGTGTGCAAAAGGTCTGCAAAAAGGGCCTGCCCAATGATAGATTGCACTGATCAAGGTGTTCGGGGTGCAAGACGTAGCGAGCGTATTGCAAAACTGCAGCCAATTGAAATTGCAACCCGAACCCACTGCAGCGCCATTGCGGTCCCTTTTATTGGGCGAGAGTGGGCGCTCGCTCGTATTGTCCGGCCATTATTGAGCTATCCATCGCCAAGGCATTTATTTTGAGCCACACCGAAATGGCCACCGATCCATCAACGCAGGTGCCCCAGGTTGAGATGCTATCGTCACCCCGTCGGGAGTGGAATGAACAAGGCTGGACTAACGAGGGCTAATTATAGCATGAGTTATTACGGGGATACTCCTCCCGTTTCTTCCCAACCGACCCGTCTCGCCTATGCGGGACGCTTTGCAAAAGATTCATTTACTACTTCTTGTCCCGGCAAGGTTTCGCACGCGATGAGCAGCGCTTTCGATGAATTGAAAAGTGGCTGAAAGGGAATGCAAAATGATCGATGAAGCGCTAACAATGGATCAGGATGCTGTAATCGGGAAGGTAATCATCTCTTTACGCCGTGAATGGTGGATGAAAGTTCGCTAGAATTTATTCTTAAGGCTATTCCTTCTCGTCATGCCGTTACTGGTGACTGGAAAATGTGCAACAAGAGTAACGCAGCTTCTTTGAAAATTCTCTTCTTTGCAAGTCATTGTACGAATAATGAGCACAATATGACCATGGCTGGCAGCGTTTGGAGCATACTGAACCAGCGTTATTTAGACGTAATTGCATAATGTTCATCTCAAATAAAATAACATCCTGCTCAGTTGCTCGCGGGAAAAGCAAAAACTAGCGAAACGGGCTTTTTTCAAAGTAAATTGCGATTTTTACATTTGAGCAATTCAACCACTTTACGGCTAAATGGAACGTTTTGTATTGTTAAAAACATAAACTACCTTTTCATCTGATTTATTGAACAAGCTTTTATACTGCGAACAAGGTGCAGGCAGTATGCTGTTCGCGTGTACGTACGGAATACGCAGCCCTATGAAACACGTGGAAATTTATGAAGGATTTAATTCATTTCTCTTTATCAATAATATGCAATTCGACGAGGAAGTTTATGAGGAAGAAAAATCATTTACTGTAAGCCGATTCAACTAGCCACACCGGTTTTAATCGACCATGTAGCTACACATGGAACAAATCTTCTGTTTGAACTTCCATGTTATGCACTCATAACATTACGCATTTGTTTCCTGTTTATTTTAAATCGATATCTCCAAATGGGTATTTCAAGATTCCGCATAAACGAAAATCCTGTGAAAATGAATGCAAATAAATGAAAAAGCTTTCCTCTGAAAGCTGAAAAGAACTACCAAGGGGCACATTTTCATGAAGCTCTATCGTTAATTTCGTTTAAACACAATAATTAAACATTTAAATGAATGGTATTATGCTTGCAATTGAACATTTTATTTTTTGCAACACATGGTTCCTTGGATTATGAGTAAAAAATTATGATTTCTTTAGGAATTAGGTCACCTGAAAATCCTTTTCTTTTCTGTTGATGAGAATAATCATAAAGCATACATCATTAAAACCGGCAAGGAGTAATTCCGATTCACGTTCGTACGGTGATTTCTTGTCGAATTTTTTTTCTTCTTGTTCTCCTGTGGATATTTTTGCAACAACCTTTCTTTTCGATGCAAATGAGTTTTTTTGTGTGTGTCGTCCCCGACTGAGCGGGCTTTTGTTCACTTAGATTATTAGTGATGATTTGAAGCCTGCCGACATAACCGATTTCGGCTCCCCGGATAACGGGTCGGCCAAGTTCTACCATCGAATCTAATGCTAGCGAATCTAATGAGCAAGAGACGCTGGTTTTGTCGACAGTTGCCGGTGCCAATTAGAGCGCGATTGATCGCACATGTTGCAAGTGGGAAAATTGGGTGCTTCGTTTTTTTTGGGCTGCAGTGTTGAAGCATTCTGACAGGATGGTTAGAACGTCCGATTGCAGGTTCGCGTTTTTGCTTCCTGCGTGTCAAATGTCGAGCTGAGGCACGAATTTCAACGGAACACACCATGTGCATCGGGGTTTTCCACTGGTTTTTACGTTCGAGTTTTTTTCTTCGCCTAAAAGCGGTAATCATCGGTACACAGTTACGCACTGGTGGCTTCATTTGTACGCACTTTGTTTTTCCACAGTTTGGGTTTTTTTTCTTCCGTTCTGTACCCTCTTTTAAAATCTCTTTCTACATCGATTCTGAGGGCCCTGCTGGAGCTTATGCTTTCGGCTTCATTTGCTCCGCTTCACAGCTGAACGTACCTGAGGGTTTTTTTCCTCCGTATTCGATAGGGTTATGATTACAGTTATGCTGCTTATGAGGGCTCCGCACATGACGCCCTTTAATACCGAGCCGGTAGCTGATAGAACACGATGTTCGGCCTTTTGCTATTGCCCCCATGCCGACGCTTGTGGGCATCATCATCCCTGTTGTGTAGAGGGCAAAAAACAAAAGGAGAAAAAAAACGAACAGCACATAAAAAATGTAGCACACGTGCTGGAAAATTTAAGCTCACGGTGTTGAACGGTTGTTTTAACGCTCGGATGCCGAGGGCGTCCGAGCAACACACGCACCGCGAGGGCGTTTTTACGCAGAACATGAAGGTAATGATAACATGATAATTATGTTGGGTGTAAATTGATAAATCATGGCATAACTTTCATGTAGAACGAGAAATTAAGTGTTGCAGTTTAACATGGATTCACATGAGATTGATGGGTATTGAATTTCAAATAAATTGTGAATTTTTACTTTTGAAAGGAGCATGAAAGAACATCTGTAACTTTCGGTTTAATTTATTGCTTGAAATTTGTCCTCCCCTTGGTGTCTTGTTGCGTATTTCCATAACCTTGTAAGTGATTTAAATTTTCCATCGTTTGGTCATGTATGGGGTTTTCTATTATTAAAAATAATTATCGTCCTATACGTAGTCCTCGATAGTATAGTGGTCAGTATCCCCGCCTGTCACGCGGGAGACCGGGGTTCGATTCCCCGTCGGGGAGGAATCTTAGTTTTTTCATGTCCTGTCAATTTAAATTTACTTAAAACCTTTACGGAAAGTGGTTTTTTAGAAGAATTCTACAATAGGCATTCAGTTTTTTAATGCATTGCACCTGGTCCTACTTTTCTCGACCTAGTTTTGTCTTTATTGTTCATCTCTGTTCGAAGTGATTGTTAGAAGAATGCATTGTGACATCCGCCGTTGATGGAAATTTCAACATAATTTAATTTAACAATTGACGCTCTTCATCGTTTCCATTTCATCCTTTTAAAAACAAACAGCCAGCGACTCCAGCGGCCGCTATAGCAGCCAGTACTTTTTCGGTAACGAGTTCTGGATGGGCTCACTGACGTTCTGCGACGAGGTGAACCGGGTCCTCCGGCACACCCCGATGCCGGCTGGCGCTCGCCAGCTCGAGATGCGCTTCTTCGTCGCCAAGGTGTCGGTTCAGATCGAGCGGCTTCTCTCGGTGCAGGTAGGTCGAAGGGCGAACGGTCGAAATCCATTACGGCAGTCCATATCTTGGCCGTCCGGTGACGCACCGACGTTCATTAATTAATTCATCCGGTTCGGTGTCTCCAGTCCAGCTCGATCCTGCTCGGCCAGTGCCTTCCCAAGTCCTGCACGGTCGAGGACGTCACCGAGCTGCTGCGAAGCGATCCCATTTTGAATCTGCTCAACAATAGCACGGAAGCGGTCCTGGTGGCACCGGCAGCGACACCTGGCGCTGGAGCTCCGGGTACACCGGTCGCCAGCGCTCTCACCATCCTGCACGTGCGTCCCGTCCCCGGGAGCTATAATCCTTGGGCCGACCCGAAGGTGTTTGCCCTATTGTAAGTATTTTGTCCTGAGCCACCGCACCGTTGTCGTCCACTACAATGGGGCCGATGGTGCCTTTTTTTTTCTTTTCGCGTGCGTCCGTGGAAAATCCACCACCCACGGCGTTGGGACCGACACGCTGCAAAAGGCGTAATAAATTTCATTAATAATTAAGTTGGCTATTTTCAGCACGGTCCTAACGGTGCTGTGCGCGCTCATAGCGTACGCCTCGTGCGGGGCCAGCTCGCAGCTGGGCGAGCGGAAGGCGGCTCTGGCCGGCAAGAAGGGCACCG
Organism: Anopheles atroparvus; assembly: GCA_914969975.1. Taxonomy (NCBI): domain Eukaryota; kingdom Metazoa; phylum Arthropoda; class Insecta; order Diptera; family Culicidae; genus Anopheles; species Anopheles atroparvus. The sequence continues at coordinate 36,302,753 of CAJZCY010000001.1, forward strand.
GCTGGAAGGTGGCGGACGGGCACCACATCAAGATGGACCTGACCGGTGACCGGGCCGGCGATGCGCTCGAGATGCACAAAATCAACGTAGAAAGTAATAACAACGTGTCGGGCAATGGGCAGCAGCAGCAGCGGCAGGATCGAGGCCAGACGCCGGGCGGGCTGTACAAGGACCGCAAAGGGACACGCTGTAAGTGCTGTTACTGTAACATGAGAGCAATCGATCCTGTGATTGGATGTACAGTGGTGATTACGAGAAAATGTTAAAATAGTTCTTGGCTTTAGTTATGTTGGTCTATGGATTAAAAAAGAAAAAAAAAATACAAACCTTCTGACGTCATTATTGCAGAAGGTAACGTGATATAACATAAAGGAATCCATACCTAAAGACAATTCTTCTTAAATGTTCCAGTGTATCACTTAAGAAGAACTATCTTTTAACGTATGAAACATACAAATAAATGAAAATTTACTGAAAAGTTGTCAAGACTTGAAAACCAAACTTACGAATCTGCCAATCAAGTGTCCATCACTGTACGTTCCTCCCGGAGGGGAAGGTTGCAAAAAGAAACTACATTACTTTTCACCGATTGGTTGGAGCAACACCACCAAGAGGAGTATTATCCCCCCCCCCCTGCCCCGCACACCCCCAATTACCCTTCTCTTCGACTCTCACCTGTTCGCATCCTCTTCTTTCAGTCCCCTTGAAGGACATCCTGGGCTGCTTCGACGTCGGCCCAAATGCGGCTTCAATCCTGTCGGTGGAACAAGCCAGCGAGGTACGTATCATCTGGTGGATGAGGTGGGAAATCGGGAAATGAAATCTTCTCTCCACTGAAATCGGACCTCAAACGGAAAGCCGATCGAAGACAAGACAGGCTTTTACTTCGAACTCGAGCGCCTCGAGCGGATTTGGCAAAAGCAGCTTCTTTCCTGCTCTCATCGAGTACCGATAATTTTATTGTAATGGATTTTCCGAACCAAAGTTTTGCTGTTAATGTTTGGCTGGAGGGTGCTTAGAACGATTGATTCATTGGCCCAGGGATAAAAAGTATTGCCAACCATACATATAGCCAAGTGTAGCCTCAACACAGTCCCACAACCCTTGAAGATTTCCTGCTCGTTCCAGCTCGGATAAATCAAACATTTCAATCCGTAGATCGGAACGGAATTTCTAGACGAAGAAAGTTTCCTTTCCGATTCTGCTTTACTCAAGGCAGTTCCATTAATTTTCCTCTCGAATCGATCGGAAAATGTCCGACATCAATCGTGCTGGCGTACGGTTCGGTTTAAAAAGCCAGAGACTAATGGCATGCTGCGTCGCATGGCGTAAATGGAGACGCTCTTTCATCATGGTTCTGGTGCGCTTTCCATTCATCTCACCTCCGTTCTTCCAAATTACAGCCTGCCCGATGTTGTAAGATTATGTCCGTCCCATTTCGAGCGATCCGAAACGCACTGGGACACGACCACGACGAGACGATGACCCATTTGTGATAAGGTTTCGCTCCAAGTTACATCTTTCCATCTGAAGTGGAAAGTCATCATCTATGGGCAGGTTTTCGTTTCATTCGAAGTCGATTTGATAATGCCATTTTTGGGGGATTCTTTCTCATCCGTTGGAATAAAAGATTGAATTTGATTTCAAGAGCTTATCCCCATTGAGTGAACCAGCTTCGCTTCTCCTTTCGCTTCAGGACTCGCTAACCTGCGTCCACGGACTACGGCTGTACTCGCTGCTCTGGACCGTGCTGGTGCACACGTACCTGCAGCTGTTTGCCGTGTCGGAAAATCGGGTAAGTGAAAATCCCCTCGTTGAAATTCGAACACCCCGTAGGTGGTGCATTGACGTGGTTGTCCCTCTTTATAATTACAGTTTGGGCGCAAGATAGCCGAACGATCGTTCCTGTACCAGCTGGTCGGTAACGCGAGCTTCTCGGTCGACACGTTCTTCTTCATCAGCGGTCTGCTGATCGTGTACCTCTACCTGAAGTCGGTCGCCAAAGCGGGCCAACCGGTCCCCAAGGCGGCGGGAGCCGCCAGCGGGAACGACACACCGAACGAGACGGGCAACCCGAACGCCCCGATTCCCGGCCGGGACCAGCGTGGGGCGACAGGTGCGCCGGGCAGCCTCGGGGCAGCCACACGCAAGGTTGGCCTTTCGATCTTGTACCGTTACCTGCGGCTCACTCCGGTCTACTGGTTTACGATAGTGGTGAACGAGCTCATCCTGAAGTAGGTTTGGGGCCCAGCGCTTCCACAACTCCACAACTTTTCATATCTCTAATGTTCAGCTTTTGCTGCGCTCGGAAAACGTCCATCCGTACTGTATCTTTTTCGGTACACCCTGACCCTGACATGTTCCTAACGATCCAATCCATTCCGAAATGTCTTAATCCTACCGATCCGTCGTGCCTGCCTACCGAATTCCCCGAAAGGGAATGCTCCAAGCTCGATACACCCTTGCCTGAGCACCCAAACCGAATGACCGCAATCCAATTCGGTTTTCTGGAAGCTGAACTGATTCTTTCCGTGAAGGTCCATCACCCCGTTATAATCTCCCAATTCCCATCCCTCATCCTCCCAGGTGGACGTACGATCGGTCCGTGTTCACGCCCGGCATTATCGATCACATCACGTGCGATCGGTTCTGGTGGCGGAACATTCTCTACGTCAACAACTGGTACCCGTTCACCGAGATGTGCATGATCTGGTCCTGGTACCTGGCGAACGATATGCAGTTCTACGTCATCGCCATCGTGCTGCTGATGATTTCCTCTCGGTAAGGCGACGCTCCTGCTCCGGCGGCGGTTTTAGAGTTTAGGGAAGCTGTCAAGAGGAATGCTATTGTGGTGTGTCTATTTTTGGAACAATCCAACGCAAACTCGGACACATCATTCCCCGCCAATGCTCACCTCTCCGTTGTGCTCCACTTAATCGCTCCTAACTTGATTGGATGGATTTCGGCTGTTTTGTTTTCTTCTCCTTTCTGTTTCTTTTTTCTCCCGCTTGTACCCTTTGGTGGCAATGCTAGAAATTTCCGCCTAGCGGTAGGGCTGCTGTTCCTGTGCCTTGGCGGCTCGTGGCTGCTGTCGATCTACTTCTCGCTGCACTACCGCTACACCTACAAGGTCGCCGATCCGTTCGAGTCGTTCGACATCCTGTACGACAAACCGTGGCAGCGCATCGGACCGTACATTGTCGGTGAGTCCAAACGGGGACCGGCTTAGGCTTGCCAGCGTTGGATGACAGCCGCAGCCAAATGTCAACTGTCAAACACACTGTTTTCAGGCATGATAACGGGATACATCCTGCACCGTCGGCCCACGGCCCCGAGGATTCCGCCACCCGTCCGGCTACTCCTGTGGACCCTTTCGACCGGTACGCTGATAGCGCTGATCTTCGGCGTGTGGAACGGCGAGCTGAGCGTGCACTGGACGGCCTGGTATGTCAGCGTTGGACACACAGGTAAGAAAATGGTTTGCACAGTAAAGTAAAACACATTTTCCTGCTACACTGAGCAGCTACGCTGTGGTAAAGGACTCAATTCAGTCAAAATAATTTTATGAAAACCTTTGATGTTCAGTAATGATGGATGAACACGATAGAGATTGATGTCATCAGTCTCAGTTGGCAAATCATTTTTGTGATGCTTTTGATGAAACAATTCAGCAATTTTCCCCGAATTTCATTCACCCATAAGAGATTTCAAAATTGTGTCACTCTGGTCAACAATATCGATCAATCCATCAGACCAACTGACTGGTTTACATCGTCATTCTTCACGTAAATATTTAATACTGACAATATTGGAAACAAAAACACGGAGTTGCAATTCCCATTGAATTGCCTTTACATATGAAAATGTACCATGTCGTAGAAGGATGGAAGTTTTAAATAATTCATTTCAAATCAGGCAAGAAAATGAGTAATGATATTATACGGTCAGATTTATTGCACGCACCGTCAACACGCCTTGATGCGATGTGCCAGAATGTCGGGAGGATTTCATAACCGTTAATTTACCTGCATTTCCGGCAACCCGAGGTTGCTCTTTTGCAAACATCGTTGATCATAATTATTTGGTGGGATTTCCTTCTCCAACTGCCGTGTCGTTGGAGAAGATTATCCTGTGTGTGCAGCGACAGGTGTAAAACAAGCAAAATACTAACTACAACTACGAGCAGTCCACGTAAATGAATTAACCCACAGCACTCGATGACAATGTCCCTTAGCTAGCTCCGACCATCCCGTGACATTGTTGAACGTTTGGATTAAACATTGTAGATCAATATTCCTGGATGTTTTACCATGGCTAATCAGGAACAACACTGAAACCGGTTGCATTTGTGTCCGTCTCTTGGAGCGAAAGTTATCGCAGCGTTTCTGACGTTCTTCGTACCCGCCAGGCCACGTGACAAGAATAACCTCTCCACAACGGACGCTAACGTTCTCCTGCGCGCACGTCCTTCCCAAGCTTCCCTGAGTTTTTTAAGCAAATAAACCCACTCGGACACCTACGGACACTGCGAGTGAAAGCTGTATTTCCACTGCCAACTCGTTCTAGCGAAACACTTCAGCACAATTTACCGTTTCCATTCGGATGCAAATTTCGTCCCACCGAATGGCTTTAGGTGGTGATGGATTACGGTCGTCTGACTGCTTCCACCTTCCCCGGATTGATAGCGGACGAGGTGGAGGAAGGTTAGCTTGGGCTGGGGAAAGCGATAGGTATAGAGGGGACTCATGTAGCTCATTTTCGCCTAGAGACACTCCCCTACGGGCTCAGGTGAGCTGGAGTGGCGATACAAATGATGATAATTTGCACTTCAAACGTTCATCGTCTTATGGAAGTTCGCGCCTGGGGGAGGATGGCAGTGGTGGGAAAATGGTCTGAGCAAAAATTAGAAATTACTTTCTGCTCGGAAGCGTCTTGAGGGAGAGAAGAAGAATTAAAAAAAAAACACACACACACACACACAACAGCCCAAAACGAAAGAAAGAAGCAAATATCAGCCACTTCCGAAGTCTTTAGAAGCGAACATTCCTGTAGCATCTCATCTTCAAAACTTCCAGCCCAGACAGTGGACATTGAGGAACCTGTTGACACTATTTCGGGCCCAGCGCCCCAACAGAGAGTGGGAGGAGAGGTGGCAGGAGGCAAAGCAAGAAATAGAAAAGCTTCCAACCACGCCGAAGTGCATCCGGACCGAGTGAACCTTTTCCGTTTCATTTGATGCCGCAGTGTGGGGATGAAAGGGGCCGTTTTTTTCTCGCCACAAGCTTGGAGTAGCCAAAGAGTCAAGCCAAGAGTGAATTTCCTCACAAACTTCATTTGATCTTTCATTTTTTGTCTTCCTCTTTTCTTTTTTGCTAAGGGAGAGTTTCCAATTTGGGATGGTTCTTTTACATGTTTTTTTTTTGTTCAATCACATTGCTCCACTGCTCCAAGAGGTGTTAGGGGTTTAAAAGCCCATCGCCCTTCCCCACCTTTGCAGCGCCTGGACGAGAAGCTGACATTATGCTGTATGGCAGCAACGAAAACTAATTGAAGTGCTGCTCAAAATTGTACACCTCCGAATCCGTCGAATTAAGATGATGAGGTTGGAAAAGTGCCAATGTTGAATGGGACTGGTGCGCTGACGGTGGGAAGGGTGTGGAATGGAAGAAAAGGCACACCGTGGACCGAGGGATCGAGAGGCGATTCGGACGAACCAACGAGAGAAAAAAGGTGAATCTTCGTTCCGTTTCCGCTCGATTTGATTCGTCAAAATGCCGGCTGCATCGCGTCCGTTTTTTCACTTCTCCGAAGAGCTCCAAATCCCCGTGGCCCAAGAAGGCCATCACAAAATTCGTCTCGCTGGTGACAGATGGCTGGGAAGCGTGTGGACAGTAGGCGACTTTCGTTCTCGACAGTTTGAAAACAACACCGACGGAAGGCAGGCAGAAAACTCCACACACCGAGACGAGTTTTTTTGTTTCCCTTGAATTTAAGGAATGGATGTAGGTTTTTCGAGTGATTCGGTTAGATCGACATTTTCTTTTTTTTTGTGCCGCTACACAACGCATTAGTTTTATTAATATTTTTAAGGTGGAAAACGAAAGGGAGGAAAAATAACGCTTATAAACAGAATACACTGGAAGATTGAAACTATGATTGTGTACATTTTGCTGGATTTTGTTGAAAATATTACTGGAGATAGTTATGATGAGTCTAATGCAATGTCGATGTTTGCTAACAGCTCATGTGAAAACGAATTTTACACTGAGCAGCAAAGTTTTTTCTATCAGTCAATATCTTCTTGCTCTTCTGAGAATTGGAATCCCGAACAATCTTTGGGATTAAACTTGTGACAGACGAAGTAAATCTAAGAATAAGCTAACTTTTCTGGGCGAAACTTACCTTTAACATGAGATCAATTTTCCGGTCTCCTTTTTCCCATGTTGCTCTGTGAGTCAACCTCCCTCAATCCTGACCAGCAAGCTTTCCAGAACGAGGCACCTGGATTTTCCTCTCCTCTTTTCCGGTCAACAGCACTTCACCGAAATATACTAAGCCGGAAAGACCTTCAAAGACGAAAACGAATAATGAAAATGCCCTCAGCACACCGTCCCTTAAGAAAAACAGCCTAGCCAAGGTAAACTTCCGCCGTCGAGACTTTTCCTATTGACAACGCCATAATTGAACGTGACCCACTATTGGCGCTTCGTTTCGTCGAATTGTTGGTCGGTTGTGCCTCGGAATTGGTTAATTAAGGCGTGTTTTTTTTATTACCATTGTTAGTGTGGCGCGTTAAATTTGCTTAGGAATTGGGAAAACATTAATGTTTCGTCGCGCTGGAAAACTTTCGATTGTTTTGTTGAATTTGTCTGTCACAATTCAGTGTGATAATTCAATCTGTTTTCCACGCCGGCAATGGTGGAGAAATTCAGATCGTTTGAAATCTGTAGATTATACTTTCAGAAGTAAACCAGAGGCACTAAGTGAATGGGTGAGAGATTTGTATCAAAGAATGGGGGGTGGGGGGTTGGTTGAGATTAATTTTTGCCAAATGAAAAACTAAAGCCAAATGTATTGGAATATTTAATTGGAATAGTTTTGAATGTATGAGAAAAAAATTGAATAGAGGTTTGCGCAGTGTTATCAATAAATCGTATATTTACTGTTCGTTCCGTTGGTGCAGCTTATGTCCGGAAAATTTGCCAGCACCACGAATACAGCTGGGTGAATTCGGTTTTATTCATTTTCGTGACAAATCGATAACCGAATAGTTGATCCATGGCTGAAAAGGAAAAAAAAACGAAAACTAGAAGAAAATGAAGCACACAGAATCACAGAATCGATTTCGATCCTTTTTTCCGGTCGACGTAAACCAGCGTGGGGACTCGCACTGATGTGGATCACGCTGTCATGCTGTTGGGGCTACTCGAATTTCGTCAATGGGCTGCTGTCGTACCGAGGCTTCTTCCCGCTGAGCCGGCTCGCCTACTGCACCTACCTGATCCATCCGGTCGTCATGATGGCCACCTCGTTCCAGCTCGAGGCCCCGATGCACCTGCAGCACGTCATCATCGTAAGTACTCGTGCTATGAAAAAGAAATAAAATTGAAACTACCACAAAAATATTCAACCCCAAAAGGGCGAAAAAACCCTTTAGCCAGAAATAGCTTTACCATCTTTTTATTCAATTGTGATCCACCAGCGACCCCCGCGGGAAATTGATTGAATTTTTATGCCATTGTTTTCGATGTTCGCCCCTAATCTTTCCGGTGTACGCACTGTTTTCAGCTTCGCTTCTCCATTCTTTCTCCCACTTCAACCACCCATCGTCATCGTCATAATCATCTTTCTCCTCTTTTCCCCTGTCAGATCACTGCGTTCTTCGGCAATGCGGTCATCTCGTTTCTGATCGCGTTCGGAATGTCACTAATGTTCGAAGCGCCGGTCATCAAGCTGCTGAAGCTGTTTTTCCAGAAGCCCCAGTCCAGCGACGCCCGGTAGAGGAGGAGGCGGACGAGAAAACGCTGTAGGAAGCTCACCGAAACGAGAAACCAAAATCGGACGAAGCGCACATATTTTCCTGGCCACAGCCATAGATCATCTTTGTTGGAGGGAAATTGAAAGTAAAAAAAAAAAACGGGCTCAGGTGGAACAAACGGATGCGTGAAAGTGAGCGAAGAACGGGAAAACATCATCTTGTAACAGCGACCCCTTCGGAACCGGGCTCAGCTGGATACCATCTGCATCGATTCTCATCCATCTTCATTCGGCGTATTTTTTTCTGTTCTACTCTGTAAGAGGCGCGTGTCAAAGACTGATCAGGAAAATGTGAATCGCTTGTGTATCTTTTTGTTGTTTACTTTTCCATTTCTTTTGAATTTTTTGTTTGTACAAATTTGTACATGATGTTTAAATGAATGCTCGATTGAGATTTTGCTGGTGCGTGAAGCACGTAGTCCGCACAACGGAACGTTACGGCAGAAACAATGATGTAGAAATGTTAGGACGGGACGGAAACGTGAAATCGGCACGGCGTGAAAATATTAGCCCCGTAAAATTGTAAATGAAATGCTATCTTCCCTGTCGGAAGCGACTTGGTGCATGATCTACCAGTAATCTTTTTTTTTTTTGCTCATAGTTTGATTTGTTTATCGGATAGTTTTTAAGTGTGTAACGTTACCATCCTCTTTAAGTTGGTTAAAGTAACAAATGAAATAAATATAACTTACATTAACGATAAAATTGTGTAGAGAACTCAAAAAAGTGTCATTGTTCAGGAATCGCAACTCAATAGATAGCTAAATCATGGTGTGCAAGGTCAATTATTTGCAAGGTAGTGCAACATTTTGGTGTATATTTGTTTAACTTGGTTTGCCCTGAATGCCATGAACTATAATGTTTGGAGGAATCTAAATTTAGTGCATCTCATTTCTATTGCGCCATAAGGTATGCAATTGACGTTAAAACAGTGCCGTAATGCCACGTTTAAAATATCACTGTAGTCAAATATGCAAAAAAGTCAAATTGTTTGCAATGGAGGAGGGTCCTCCATTTTTCAATTCCTTACCTTTTTTCATTCCTTTTGAACCTGACATGATGCACTCATCCTCTAATATAATTTCAATATAACGCGATAAAATAGGAAAACAGTGAACAATCATCAAATCATTCTTTCTCGAAGTGTTCTTGTTCATATTTACCGTTTAATTTCTACATCACAAACAATAGCAAGTAGTTTACACAAATCACATACCTTTATTTGTCTTTGCTTCGCCACAATCGTGTGAAGCGGGTGTTTCAATGAAATGGAGATGGAATTTGTTTACTCATGGAATGGCCAGGTGGGATACTATTTGATCTATAAAATACGTCTTTTTCGCAAACATCTTCACACACTGGACGACAATGGTTTATACTGCGATACAAAAAATCCGGGACTCGATATGTTTCTTTAAACCTTTTTGCCTTACCTTCCGAACTGGATTCCGTGTCGGAAGGGAGGACCTTTGGAGCGGTTCGACAGGGTTTCTCCGGTGCATGGTGGATCTTTGACTTTTGCTAGATTACACCTGTTATCTAACACTACACTCAACTAGAGAAGCACGGGTCACGATCGTCTACGTTAAAACACTTATTACTTATTGATATTTACGTGTACTTGTATATGTATATCATTGGTTTTTTTTTCACCGTACTCGATTCGAACTAAAACTCGCTAAAACAACCACACCGGGTATATGCGTTTTTAAAACGACCGTTAAACGTTCCGATTTTGACGGCACACCACTGAACATCGGATAATATATCTTATGATAGCTTTATATTGCGGTACCATCATCATAGTCATCGTTCTAGATTGTTCTGCGTTACGCGGGAAAGATTTCCCTTTGGGGTTTTGCGGAGGGGCACCCGACCGGTGTGGAAAAGCTCTTCATTGTTTGGAAAAGGTCGCTAAAAGGGGTGTCGTAAAGAATTCGGTTTTCTTCAACAACATCGTGTGAGAAATCCTGCCAGCCAACGAGCTTGGGCGGTTGGCGAACATGAAAGCTTTCCGTTGATATGCTCGAAATGCTGCGATTGTGCTAATGCTCCGATGCTAATTTGATGTGTTAGTAGCTTGTTACTTTTACGTTGTTGATTAAATTTCCTTCCTACATACTTTATCCTTTTCTGAGAATGTCGTTATTTTCTTTCTATGAGCTAAAAGTTCATTCCAGTGGAAGAATCACCCGTATGAGGGGCACGATAGTGTGTTTAGTTACCTTAAAGCGTTGTTCATTATACGTTGCAGTGCTCGTAGCCTCCATTGGCCGCGAGGCTTGGTTCGAGGTTTTGGTTTAGGTTCTTACTACTCACAGCTAGACGTTCCAGGGGTAGGGAAAGGAAAGGGCTTCTACTTTCCCCATTAAAGCTAGGATCAATCGGTTTACGGTAAGGGCAGCTCTCGTGTGTTTAGTTTTATTCTGTATGAGTGGCTGTGTTGCGTAGTATATCATTGAAGCATGAATGAGGATGAAAACGATGGCGTGCTGCTCACAACTGTCTAAGTCTCTAACTAGGTTAGGCTCTGGCGTTCATTTAAAGCGTTCGAGGATTGAAACGGATCACTGGTGCTTCGGGTGAAGGCGAAGTCTCACGAAGTCGTAGGAGATTGATTGTATAGTGCAGGGTGGGGGCTAATTTAATTTCCCCATTCCGCAGAGGTTGTGGGTGCATGGTGTCGCCTATTTCCTTCTACATAAACATTCGATTCGACCGGCTGGACGCAATGTTTTGTTGGTGCCATGTTTGTCTTCCATCGGTGGAAACCTCTTGGCGTGAAAGGGTGGGAAACGATAGCTGTACGGGGGAGAACGGGGGATTGCATCGAGTGTCGCACTAGTTTCATTTCGACTGACGCTGGCAGACTTACCGTGGGATCGTCCAGCGGTTCCGGAAATGTTGCTCCACCAGCGAAAAGAGAATGCGTTCGCGCAACACTTGCACGACGACAATTGGATGCAATTGCTAGTTGCCTTCTGGCTGTCGGAGTCCCGCTCACACGTCCACCGAGCATAGCGTCTCCTCGAGGATCGTGTCCAGCTCCAGCGATGGAATACTGTGGCTTATACTTCTCTCAGAACACAGACTGACAGCTCGCGAGGCATTGTAATCTGTTTCGGGTGAATACGAAAAGGCGGCAAGGACAAGGACAGACAGGGCAGGTAGGACACAACACAAAAACAGAGGGTAAAACAGAACGAATCATAGCAAACAAATTAGTATAGCATCGCAGCCAAACCGTCGGCGGAAGAATGGCCTCAGCGTTAAACGTGATTGAAGCGTTCGCCGGAGGATTGCCATGTTCGTTGGAGCTGTGGAAGCATTTTCTAACCTCATACATGATTCAACAATTCATTGCATTTTTCACTCCTCATCGGCAAAGCATGGCAATTGCGAATGCAATCCTCTTAGTGCTATTAAAGAAGCCCCATTAATAAATGGCAGTGAAGTGCTCCGACGAGAGGCATCTATCTGGAGGTTCTCAGCGTGATTCAAACGGAATCGATTTTCGGATGGCAATTAGAAGATTGTTAAATTAAAACGAATTAAAAGTAACACAAAATGTGCTGCTAATGAAATGGAAATATATGCAAAGTGCGCAACGAAATGAAGCAGATGGTGGGCAAAATGACGTGATTGTGTTAGCAAGTTTGGCTTTTGACAGCACCTGCTGTTTTGGGAAAATCTTTTATAAAGCGAGTGTCAGCTAAACATTTTGCAAAGAATAATTATAAGGTTTTTTTAAGCAAAGCTTTAGAAACATCAAAACTACGCTGCCGTGAGAGGTCTCTACGAACATGTTACCTTCGTAATGGCTTGTTTTTCAAAGCAAACAAAATGCTGCAACACTCCTGAAGCTATTGAAAAACGAAGCCACAGATGAACATATCTAAGCGGTAGTGAAAGGTGATGCTTCTTCCATTCTATGGTCTAAACTGTTTGATGTGGTTGCCTGTTAAATTATTTACAAATTCACATACGCCTTTCACGTGAAATTAAACGAAGAATATACTCAAACAAACCCACAAAAGCACATCATTTTGTAATTTAATGTCCCGTAACAAATCCTGTGGACTTCCGAAAGGTGGCTGAAATCGATATCGATACGCAAAATGTAACATCAAACACGAAAACTTGTTTGCTTTCCAGTGTGCTATGGTAAACACCCCGAGGAAGATCGACCGAAAGCTCATAGCCCAAAGTAAATTTCGATAAATACCGAAGGAAAAAAAAAAATTCAAAATAATCATAGCTTAGGCTCAAGTTGAAACAAGGTTTATGTTTACCCTCAGGCAACCCTCCTAACCAAGCCAGGCTCGTGCCGGTTTGGAGCCTTCCGGCCTGAAATCAATCTAATCAGGTGGGAAAATTCATCGGATTCAGGTGTAAAACCGCGCACCATCGTTATTCGTGCAACCGGTTGGGGTCGGAAAATTCAACCGAAGCGCCGTCCGATGGGAAGGAAGGTCGTTGGATGAAACGAGAGATTTTGGGAAAAAGGATCTAGAAAAATCAATAATCATTGGAATGAACGCTTCTTTCAGTAGTGATGACACGCAAAAAAAAGGAGTGGTGCCAAAAAAAAAAGGGTCAAGAAATCAACCCATCGTTCACCAGCCAGCCAGCCGGGCCGGTAATTATAGATGGATGGCGAAGGTAGTAGCAAAATAAAAGGGCAAACGAAAACGGAAAGCATGAAAGTTTGACCACCCTTTTTTGCGTGTTTAAGTGGAATAAAATAATATGGGCAATAGAAATGGAAAGCTAGCAAAAAGCACTTACGCGAAACCGAAATACCAGGCGGAACAAAAATAGCAAAGGTTTGCCACGGTACGCACCATTACGACTCTTCCGAGTCTTCTGCGGGGAAAAGGCCGGTTAAAAAGTCGGGTTTCATACAGAGAAGCTACGATAAATATACGGTCCATCCGCCCACTGCACTCCGATTACGCTGCAGCTTGGAAGATTTATTGCGAATTACAACGGATTACAAAAGGGGGAAAATAAGAAGACAAAAATAGTAGAAAAAAAAAATACAGCGAACCGCACAGTAACAAAACTTTGCGCCTACGTCACAAGGTGTCCCTTCGGCAAGCGCTCCAATTAATCCTTATTTTGTTTTAATGCTAACTTTTCCGTAACCCCTTTACCGGAATCCTATTACGACATAAATAACTCAGCCACGTTCCATCCGAGGCAACCGTCAGGAGCACGCGCGGTATCAAATTACTTTAGGACGCCTCACTCCCGACGCTTCCACAAAGGACCACAAAAACATTAAAAAAAAACCCCCGTTGAGGCATAACAACACCAGATTACCGACGAGCGGGCCAGCGGATGGAAAAGGAAACAGGTCCAACGTCCAAACCCAGTGGAAAGTGAAAGGAGTGGGGAATATTATCCTTTATTAAAAAGGACACTACAATCAACACTGTGCGGCAGGGGGCCCTTTTTCCAGTTAACCACCAGAAGGTTGCGACACCCGGGTCCCTAATGAAGTCGGGCCCCAAGCCCCCGCGGGGACTGTGTCGAGATGACGGAAGGAAGCTTTCGCAGGGGATCGGGGCGCAGGTGGAGAGGCGAGTTTAAATGAGATGTGGATCGAGTCGCTTTAAACGATCTTTTTTTTGTATTCTTCAATGTGATCTGACAGCCCGGAAGGACAAACTGTTCAACTGTGAAATAGGGTGTTACTCGATGTGTCCTGATGTATATTAGACTTAGATTGTTTTATCTATTTTTAACTCATGCTGGAGTTTTACAGGAGTTGTAAATCTTTTTTTTTTGTGCCAAAAAGTGAAATCAGTTATCCTGAATTTGCCTTTATTATGATAGTTATTCATATAAAACTGACGTCATTAAAAGCGATTATTTTTTGGGACCCAAATATTATCACCTTGAAATCCAAAATATCAAATTGCTGTTTTGTAGCAGTGTGAGTGTTCAGACGTTTAAGAAGAGTTTTAGCCCTCTGTACTGTCTTACTTGTTCCATACACCTTTTCTTTAAAGAACCACCTTAATTTATAGACAGCCTCACCAAATTCTGCTCACTAATCAAGCGCATCAAACCAAACTGTTATTATCGAGTTTTTCCCTTTTCGAAACCCAATGCTACGGATCTTTGGGCCGTGGACTACTCGGAGTTGCTAAACATGTACAGGGATGACGTAAATACTGTGAAACAACAATGAAATTAGGAACAGATTATGACCATAGAGATAGCATACGTGAGATGGTGTGTCAAGTGATGGAGGTACCAAAGAGTTCCAAATGGTTCCTAGCCAAAATGCATGCAATAGATTAGAGGTTTCATTTGGATTTCTATCAGACGAGTGATATACTGGTGGTACAGTAAGCCACAGGGGTTTTGCTTATATCTACGTGTCAACTCACTGAACCTATGTATGGCATTAATTCGCACCAGACTGACTGCGTGATCCTGTAGGTCGATGTTGCGCCGCCGGTCGCGCTCCCTGGCCAGCTTGGCCCTTCGCCGCAGGCAGCATATCACCAGCAGGGCGAGGATGGGGAAGCCGATTATGCAGGACACGATCGGTATGATGACCGTCTCGGGGGATACTGCCGGGTGGGGATGGTGACGGGGAATTAAAACAGATTCGGCAGAGAAAGCAGGCACGCCAGCTGCGGGATCCCTTTGATGGACTCGATCAATGATGCCGAGGACTTACCGGTGGGATAGATGACTATGGTGGCTCTCTTGGTATTTTCATTTGCCGCAAATCCTTTCGAAATGGTGCCGGAGTTGGACAGCTTACCGCTGGCTTGGCACTGGCGACGACGGTCCGCTCTACTGGTGCGCTCCGGGTTGGGACGATTGACTGAACTCGACGGTGGTCAGCTCGGCAGGGAGCACTATTCGGGCAGCACATTTGCACATTGCATGCCCGCGATGTGATGTATGCGGTGAATCAACCTATCGAACGAACTGTGCCAGCAACAGCGTGACCGCAAGAAACTTCGCGCGAGAATGGAAGGGCTCGCGGGTCCGAGTCCGAGCGGGGCAGAACTTTTCGAAGTTTGGTAATTGGATTCCGAGTTCGATGGTACGCAAATCCCTCGCTTTTCACTAAGTTGGCCCACTCTCTCTCTCACACACACAAACAAAGTTGGAGACTATCGATTCAATTCAACGTGCAGCTCCACCGTGGGTCCGGTTGAATCCGAAATTGAACGTGACGTGCCACAAAAACTTTCCCAGCTTGCGCCGGGCGTTTGGTCCCGGAACAGCACTTGTGGGAAAACCGCGAAAACCACCTTCCCCTAACCCGAATTGGCAGATTTGGCAATCCGAATCCCGTCCGAGTTGGGTTCGCCGGATGTCGCAGGTTCGATGAATTTAATTTCCAACCGGTATTGACAGTCGGCGTTCCTTGGCGTTCTCCTTCTGGTGGAATGTGCTTTAATAACGTCGATCAACCGCCATCCACCAGTCCCGGCTACTCGCTCGGTGTAGAATCTATATTGAGTGACACGTTCCAGGAATTCTTGCGTTGCGAGTTAATCCTCTTGTGCTGCTCGCAAAAATTATGAATTCATTCCACCTCCACTAGCGTCGGGTACATCGGTGGCGGCATCCAAGTTCAAGAGTTCACTGTGGACGGATCCCAGGATGTTCTTTGGGAGTCTTGCCGGGGAATCAATTAAAAGGATCTCGTCGCCACCCGCCGGACCGGATCCAATCGTCCTTATCCAAACAAACACTCGTCTGCTGTTCACTCGTCGCTTTTCACACAAATGGCACGTCACACGCATCCATACAGCTGGGGAGTCCGGGGATCGTCCGGGGGGTTTGTTTGTATAGTCGGAATAGGGAACCGAAAGAACGCTGTTCTTTTGCAGGCCGCACAAACGGCGCGTTCACTTGTGCCGCACGTGGCGATGATGACGGTGGTGGCAACCGAGCCAAGAGGTTCGCTTCTGTCGCTTCGAGTGAACCTTATGAAGGCGTCCAGCCTAACACGACAGCAACGAACGGCGAACCGGTGTTCGGTAGGTCTGGATCCTTGGGCCGCTTCGGTGCTACTGGCATGATGCCGGCCGACCATCCGCTCGAGCCGGAGCTTTCCTCGAAAGGGCTCGTCCGTGCGAGCTTTCGTTCCGTATGGCGCGATTCGGTTCACATTCGGAAGTTCGGTTCGAACGCCAAATGGCGCCGGCGCACGTTTGACAGCTGGTGTCGCGTTTTGTCGATTCCCCTCCATTCCGGGAACAGGAGAGGCGGGAAAAACCTCGATTGATGACGTGCGGCGTTGTGGCCGACATCGTGGCCCGTGCCGAATGATTGTGCCATGATTGAGCGGCTCCTCTTTCTCCAGACATAGATTGCAAGCAGCTGGCGTGAGGGCACGGCTTTACCGAGGTGCACGAAAGAACGCTCCCCGGTGTACGAACGTCAAGCAATAAATCGCGCGCTCGTGTGCAACTCCCTCGTGGGTTCGGTTCCCGCTGCCAGCATGCAAATTCCTCCACGGTGTGGCCATCAAAAGCGGGCAGGAAAGTCTTGAAACATCCTCGAATCGTTAGGCAAGGTCGAGTGGAACAAAACGGTAGAAATAAAATCCGACAAAAGGAAGAGCGAAAAAACCGGTCGAAAATGAAACCCCATGGATTTCCATCTTCCTTGGGGGTTCGAGTGTTCGTGTGAACACCTCCAGATGGTAGTAGCGGGTCACGCCATAAGACGTGGCTGCAAGAGCCACACCGTGGGCAGATCAAATGGGCACACATTAAATGGTTTACGTTGATGGAACGCATCAGCAATGGGAAGAAGCGTGCATGGGGTGCATGGCTGGTGATCCAGGGGTTTTCCAACCGAACATAAAACGTCAGACCATCGTTAAACAGGAGTTAACCTTTTCCTCGGCTACCGACGGATCCTGCGTGAGGGCATGCGGGATGCGAGGTTGTTCGGAATGCTTGCATTTTTTTTCCTCTTACTGTAAAACCAGCTGTGTGCTGTTAAATTCGTGAACTACAAAAGTTCTGCATAAACGGAATCGGTGTATTGTATGAAATTTCAATTCGCTTGCCAAAAACAAGCCAAGAAAAGCAATTCAATGTTAATTGCTTATAATGTTCGTGACAAATTGGTCCACCCTCCAACGACGAGAGGCTGAGGGAGCCCTATCAAAAAGAAGATAATTGCTGCTAAAACTCAAGGCAACACGTAGGAATGCAACCAGATTCTCCTTCTCCGGTGTACGCGGAAGACCAGTTTATAAACTCAGGCATGCCGTACCGTTCGGGAACCGTGCGCCTCTTAGCAGCAAAGTAGGCAAATAAAACTGAACAGGACCGTAAAATCTCCGGCAGTGTCGAGTGTCCGGTTGGGAGGGTGGCAAGCAGAGGAATGTAAATGAGATCAGGTTTTCGGTTAAGTGGGATGCCGATGCTGATTCCACCTTCAGGGGTGTCATCGTAATAATGTGAAATGAGGGGTGGGAATAGCTTTTCTTGATGGCGTTAATAAATAGGCGCTGTCCCCCGCAGAAGGGGGATAAGAAATTTATTATGAAAAAAATCGACGGTGATCGAAAAATATTCTTGGCAAGAAATATCCTGCCTTTCCGATGCTTTCAGCGATTGCCTTCTTGGATCTATTTAAAAAAATGAATGAATAAAAAAACCTCAAACATTAATCAGGGGTTTTGGATGTCAGAAGGATAACATCAAATCGAGCAAATCAAATTGAATCAAATAATTTTACCTCACCAAAAGATCCAAATTCTATAATAAAACCAAAATTTGTTTATTTCTTTAACAAAAACAAACAGCAGTAAAACTCAAAACAGTATGGTAATTCATCTTTGATTGTTTTCGTTCGGCAAGGTCGACCGGTTTTCATTGCCAAACGAATTTTACCGAGCTCGTGTTGTGATTGCATTGTTGTTTGAGGAGAGCGCAAGTGAGAAACAAGCAAGCTCCACTTCCCAGGAAATTTTCCCGCTAGAAAGAACAGGCACAAAAAATTGATATCGCTTTGAAAAGGGTCATGTTTGCTGCCATAATCTTGAAGAAAATTTCGAGCTACGTCTCTGCTATGATTTGGGATTTTTTTTATTTTCTTTTTCATTGGCCGCCTTCTAACTTTCCATTTCCTTTCCTACCCACTCAGAAGTCATGTCTTGAGGAATTTTGGCTGAAGCAAAAACAAAAAAAAACTTTGAACTCTGGAAAGAAATAAAATTAGGCAAGTTATGCAAAAGTCACGCAAAGGCGTGCGACAGTTGCCAAAAGTAAAGAAAAGCCATAAGCGCTGTGCTCATTCGTACTGTGCTGTCGTTCGTTTTCCATCCCGTGTACTGTGGTATAATGTTTCTTTTCGTCCATTGTGAATTGATTTTCAACCCAGGATATGGCTCTGTTTGTCGTGTGCCCATGGTATGTGACTCC
The DNA here is from genome assembly GCA_914969975.1 of Anopheles atroparvus. Lineage (NCBI taxonomy): Eukaryota > Metazoa > Arthropoda > Insecta > Diptera > Culicidae > Anopheles > Anopheles atroparvus. Next base: position 36,321,211 of record CAJZCY010000001.1, read on the forward strand.
CTTGGCTGCCGTGAATCAGTTTTACTGTCGTGCGTGCTTTTCTTTGCTCAAGACGTCGCTCGTCGTGGCAGGGGGAGTTGGGAAATGGATTTGAGAATGGGCGGGACGTAATGCGCAAACCGTTACACGCAACAGTTGAACACGTGCCCGTAACACGCTAAACAGAGGAAACAAGCAGCTTCCGTGCGTTCTAGCGGAACTGGGTGAAAACAACATTAAAAAAAGCAATCTAAACAAATACGAAAAAGGAGGAACCATTCTCCGAATGCCAGAACAACTGAATTCAATTGTAAAGTCAATCGAAGGCAAACATTTGAACGACAAACGACACCACAATCTCCCAGTTGCCCTTCCATTCTGTTCCGAGCAGGGTTGAGTTAATATATTAAGCGACTTTGATTGGCATAAAATTGCTTTCCATGTGTTGAACGTGGGAATACGCGAAACCCGATTATATTGGTGCAGTCGTTTCAATCTCTCCCACCTTGCTTTCTCTCGCCGAGATGCCACCACGCACAAATTAGTGTTGATTATAGAATGATTGGAAAAGCGATGAAATGGCCAAAATGACATCGGGAGAGGAGTGCTCCCCAATCCCGGCGATGCCGTGCCAACCAACACTCACCTTAATCCGACTAGGCATCTGAGGGACGACGGGAGCTGGAACGTAGGTTGTTTATGCAGTTGCATAATTCATCACCCTGTGTAATACTGCATCCCAGCGGTCAGTTAACTTGTTGGACGGCAAAGTAGTGGGGTGGTAAAATGGAGCAGGTTCGTTGGTAGTATCCACACTTTCACCCGCGTCGGTTATAAATATTCATTAGAAATTGCGAATGAGTTTTGAGGTGTTTTTTTTTTTATTTGCTGCGTCAACCAGGTCCGTTTTGCTGGTGGCAAAAGCAATTTGCAACCAGATGGAAATGAGAATGGAGGCATGCGCTGTCATTGGCCACTATTTTTAACCTTATCAAAGGGTAATGTACCGAGATAATCGCCACTTGTGTCGAAGAGTGTGCCACTGGCATCCGAGAGGAAATGGGGGAGATGATTCCATCGGAAAACTTTTTGATCTCTAAATTAATGTCATCAGTGCGTGTGTGTGCTCGTGCAATGGAGCAAAAGGATGTTCCTTTTAATGGGAGGTACTCCCTGTTGATGGAGGAGAAAGGCCATTGAAACATTAAGGATGAATTAAATTAAAAACACGTTTGACACAATCTGTACAACCAGGAAAAGTGTTGATAGAAAATCCATTATGACTGAAATCATGATACGTTTCCAACAGTTTTCGAAATATTTTATCAATAATAAATGGCTAACTACATCCAACAGTTAAGCTATAAACCATTCTACACTCATCTCGACACGTGGTTGGTTCTTGAACAACGTGCTTTCAACTGCATCGAGCCATTACTCTCTTAACCACGAAACCTTCATCTCAACGTGTAGTACATGGAATGTACGAGACGAATCATTAATTGAATCTCTGGTGCAGCTTTGCTTCCCCTCGCAATGGCAAACAAAGCTCCATCTAAAAGGCTTCACGACAAAGCCAATAACCCATGCAGTCAGCATGCATCCACCCAGCAGGCGTTGTGTGCCATAGGCCGCCACACCGAAGCCCATGTTGTGGTGCCTGTGAGCTCACCGAATTTCGAGAAACTATCCGCAAATTCGTTTGACAGCTGCCTCGGCCAAGGCCTGGCACGGCAAGTGTGCAACCGAGTTGTGCTGCTGGATTTTCGCTTAACTCGTTTGGCTCGTACGTACATACATATATTGCTTAGCTTGCTTGCTTTGTTCCAACGACTATTCGGGGCAGAACTTGCGAGGACACGATGCCCACTGGCACAAGAACCAAGGAAGGGTGCGCTTTCTGGAAGTGTTCTGGAAGGGAAAGATGCTGGTGGTTTCTATTCGAGCAGTAATGCTGTGGACAGCAGCGACGGACAAGGGAACGGACGCAACAGGGAGCCGCCCCATTTGGTGGACCTTTAAAACTATAAACTCAAGAATGGGAACGTTTCGTGGCATGGCTGTACAAGACGGCATGGGTTGGGGTGGCTATCCCCAACGCAGAAACATGTCAACTGACGAGGAAAATCTTCCCGTCGAAATTCTCCTCCGGTATTCCTGCATCACGTCCCGGTTTTGAGCGAGATTCAGCGATTGTTCGCGCCACTTGCCAGCCAGCCGGTTTCTAGATTGGATCCGGGACAGGTGTTGTTCCGACGTCCCCTTACCTTGACTTCGACAGACTGTGCGGTGATGTGCTGGTGTGTGACCCAGATTTGTGCGCCCCATTTCGTGTGGATTTCGGTCGCGTCTTGGAGAAGGTGAAGAACAAAGCCAAAATCTTTGTGCAAGGTGCTTATGAAGGAACCGTTGCTGCGTAACCTAGCATAAACTAACTTTTATCTTCACACTAGGCCAGCATAGAACAATAGAACACCGGCAAACGGTTCGCTTGAGCCTTAGGTATGTACTTAGCGATAAATTTTCAGGTTAGACCTTACGTCGAGACCGGCTTTTCATGCAACAGTGCAGGTAGAGAAGCAGAAAAATAACACAAACAAACGAGTTAAAACCCCCTGCTCTTTAGGTTATGAGGTGTGAGACATTGGCTGGCGCTGGCGTGCCGAAACAACCGGAACAAAACGGAACCAGCGCGTGCAGCGAATGTCAAAAGTTTGCATATTTTATCGACTGCAGCTCTTGTTACCTAGCTGAAGGAGTAGGAGACGTATGGAGCGCTTAATTAATTGGTCCCACATGTTCGCCTGTACAGCCTCGGGAGATCGTTTTTCCATTCGCTCTGTCACACCGCCAAACAGCCAACATCAAAGCCGGCCGCACTCCGAAGGTGTTTCCTTACTTTTCCCGCTTGGTAAAAAAAAATTCACCGAGTGAGTGTGTCTGTGTCTGCGAATATGCTCTGACAACTCACGATGCACGAAAATAACGAGCGAATGTTGAAAGGTAAATAGACGTCCAATATACAGGCTGACACTCTCGCCATCTGTGGAAAATGAAGGGAGGAAAATGGAGGGGACCAGCACAGTTTCCACGCTCAGAGCTGAGCGATATTAAAATCCCGCCAGTTGATTGCAATAATGTTTGATGGAGTGATGACAGCGACGCTAATGGAGTGATGAAAAGTCGCTAACGGCCGGCTGGAGCTCTGCGCCGGTTGTTATGAGTTTTTCGGATATTTGACATACATATCTCGGCAGTGAAAGAGAGGGAGGAGCAGGAGGTAGTCGTGTGAACGAATAAACAACCTAGCAGATCGTCTTGTTAACATGAACGTGTTTCTAAGAACCTCTTAAGGAATTGGGTAGATTTTCAAATCTTGAATGAATTTAAACATCAAAGCTAGAATTTTTTTCAGCAAAACTTGTCTGCAATCTGAACTTTCTTTGTCTCAGAGAAGCTCTTCTGTTTATTTTAAAACTGAAAAAAGTAGTCATACCTATACCTTTATTTATGCATAAAAGTTTTTATGGAAAAAGTCCTCAACGTTTTGTTTTTCTACAGAAGGAGGTAAAATGTTCGCCATTAAACTTTTACGCACCGCTTCACTACCCGCGTTCCCGAAAGCTTCGAAACAAAGAATTCCCTCTGGCTGAAGCCTTTCTGCCCAAGTAGCCGAGATTTGCTGCCATCAAAGTTGGTGAAGATTGATTTTCATTGGGGAGTTTTACTAATAGAAAGCGAGCGAAAACAAGCATCAGTTTCTGTACAAATAAAATGAAACAATGTGCAACCTGATGGGAAACAGTGGGATACATGAGCTCGTGTAAAGAAAAGTAGATCCGCTTAACGAGCGGTGCAGTCAATCGCACGAGAGAACTCTTTTTTCCAGATGGAAAACTTTACCAATTGCCATCAGGACTCTCCGGTGGTGCCTCGGTAGAAATACACAAATCGAGGGCTTTCCACACGCTAGAGGAAGGCGAGAAGAAGCGTAAACGGAGCCGTGAACGTTTTTTTTTCTCTTCCCTTTCAAAACTTGAAGTCTGCTGCCAGCTTTCCCAGCAACCGCCTGCGATACAATGTCGGAATGAAAGACATTATTTATGTGTTTTCCAAAAAGTCAAAAAGGTCCTTCACTATCGAGACGGGGCGGGCGCAGGGTCAGCCATGGCGCTTCTCTATGCTTCACTGGTGCAGCATAAGCTAATATTATTCAAAAAGTATGGGTTCACTTTTCAAACAATCATCCCTAGAAAGCTGTTCCTGTCTCCGTCGGGCAATGTGTCTGATATCATCCGACAAGTCAGCCGGTCTGCGAGAGTCGTGAAAGTCGGAAAAGTGTGGAAAACTTTCCAACATACCTTTTCAGGTTTGTTGTTGTTGTTTTTGTTGCTGCTGTGGCATCCCGAAAAGGCTTCAACGAAAGGCTTCACTGGTAAAGTTTGGCAAATTGAATTCCAACCTGCACGGCTGTAGTGCAGTAATCACATTTTCCCTCAATTTGCTCCGGCATGTTTACCAATTCCACGCGACTTTACAGTGGCACGGAGCTTCGCTGACTTGTTTCGATACATTCCAAAAGTTGATTTTTTCCGGCATGATTGACCCATAGATACAGCATCAAAAGGTTTTTCTTTTGGAAAGTGTCATCAGGGGGTCGACCATACGTACGGGCTATGGAATCGCATAAAATAGTTCCGGTTGAAAAGTTCTTCAATTAAATGAGATGATTATCAATTAAAAATAGAGCATTTACATTCATTCTTATGTTTTACAGATGTGTACTTTAGTTTTCAGCTCAGATAAAAGAAGACAAACATTAACAGATTTTTCTTAATTGAATATACGCTTTACATAAATTACATTTTTACATTACTTTACATTTTTTTAACTTGTAAACCTATCACGTTTTATGAAACACAGAAAGAAAGATGTTGTGTTTAGTATTCTATGCATTTCTGTTTCTGTACAAAAAATTAGCGCAAACAAGCCTCGTGCGCCAAAAATTGTCCCTTACTGTCCGCCTCTGTATACACGGCTGCTCTTGAATGGCACACTTTCCTTTTAGTATTTTTTCCTGTTTTTGTTTCTATCATTCCGTACGTCATCGACGCAAGGATAATCCCGGCCGCCCGTCGCTGCTGTCTTTGCCGCCCGAGCGCACGCCATCAACGTCGTCACTCCGGAGTCCTTTTTACGCTCGATTGGCAGCATATATCTTCCAGTTTCACGCTCCATCACATGCCCGTTTGGTGCTGCTGTCGTTCTTCTTCTTCGTTCCAGAAGACGGAGCACCTCGCGTCCAAGACAGTGACGGTTCGTCCCGTTTAGCTAGTTAGCCAGTTAGTCGGGGTCGTATTGTGTCCTATTTATTTCGATGATACCGCAAAAAAAAAAGATCCAGTAAACGAAATGATCGAAAGAGTCCAGCGTAATTCGGGTGTGCGATGTGGCGTCACTAGTGAGAAAGCGTGTGAGTGAGTTGGTGAGATTTATCTGGTCAGTAATAGTGAGCCACATCTCATAAGTCACTGCAGTTAGTCACTACACACGCCACTGTTTGCTCGGTAGACCGTTTCCAAATTAGCCCACTTCATAAAAACAGTTGTCGATGTATGTTCCTATCGCTGCCGGAAGTTCTACTGCCACTGTGGGACTAGTGGGAGAAATGGTTCTAGTACAACAGGAGAAGTTGGTAAACAAACTATGAACGTGAAAAGGGAGGTGGAAGCTGTACAAGTGGCTGGTTTGTTTTCGAGGGAAGTGATCACTGCAAAAAGCTGCTAAACAACCCACAGTATCTCTTCATCCAAACTCGGTCGTGCTCACGTGGCCGACCATTTCCATTCCACCAGGCCGCGAAAACAACAAAGGCGCGTCCATTCAGAATATATCTACATTCCCTTCGGCGAGTATCTCGTTCTTTCTCGCTCGTCTGTGTTCGTTTGCGAGAACGATCGTACGGATGTCCTCTCAGAATAGAGCTCTCGGTTCCCGCAAGCACGCTGCCAATGTTTTGGCAAGGTTATTTTGCAGCTTGTTATCCTTTTCTCTTGCGTTGTTTTCCGTGTCGAGAATGTCGCGCCGATATCAACCCTCGCACCCACCCGATTCATCTCATTCCCCTTTCCCGATTTTTAAAGCCGTAAATCCTTTCGGTTACCATGGCGTCTAGAGGTCTAGAATTAAAGCAAACTCCGTAAACCGAATTTCAAATCCATCGGTGAAGTATGGGGGTGTCCAAAAAAAAAAAGAAAGTTGGATTTACTTCCTATTTACCGTTTTCTCCGACAAAGAAAAACGTTCCTCCCTGGTTTCTGAAACAAGCGTGAACGGCAGTCATCTGTACTTGCTGCTTGCGCCTTTTTTTCAATTAATACGGGAATAAATTTCAAGCAAAATGTTCCCTGTTTCGAATAATGCCATCGGGCTTTAAGGGGAGTAGCGGGGTACGGCGGACTACCATGAGGTGGTATTCCACCCAACTTCCATTCTACTTCATTCATCGCGCGTAAAAACGTGTTGAATCGTCCCGTTTTCCTCGAGTCCTTTCCGTCCATCCTTCCCCAAGGCCGGTTCCCGTCGTATCCTGAGGAGTTTCCACATTCATTTTTTTAAATTTTCGTATCCTTTCCATCTGGTTGCTGTTACTGATCCTCAACCAAACGTTGGGTGGTTCCTTCTGTCTCTTTCGCTCTCCGCCTTCCTGTTTGCCTTCGTGCTCATGTAACTCTTTTTCTCTTTCTGTCTCTGTAGATTTTCCTTCCGTCACTACACTATATCTCACCCTTTTTTCCTCTATCTCTCTTCTTATGTGTGTCCCTTTTCTCCCAAGCGCGTCATTGCATGGCACACTCCATTGTGGTGAGGTGATTACGAAGGGGTTTTTTTTTCTTCTTCCACCCCAGATTCGGCCTGTGCTGCTTTGTGTCTCGGTTCGGTTGGAAGCGATGATGCTTATTAAAACGTGCGATGGTGGAAAATCGAACGAGCTGCACAGTGGGAGTAATGAAAATGAAAAGAAGCAGCAAAAAAATAGGAGAAGCTATCAACACGCAGGAACACACTCGTGGGATAAAAATAAAACGGGAATGAAAGCAAAAAAAAATACGCGCAATCCTCAAAACAAATGCCAAAGTGAAGCGACGTAACACTGAAGCGGCTCACACGTCGTTGTCCGTCGAGTGGCATAAACGGTCGGTTGAATGTCGGTTGGCGGAAGTATGTCGGCTGTGGGAGCAGTGAACAAGGGAATCATATTTACACCTACTATTCGTGTCTCACTCTCGGCCCACTCGCCGCCTCGCCCACTCCCGCCCTTTATGGCATTCCTCGTCCGACAGGATACTGTGCTGGAGCCAATTTCTCCCGAAGCAGGAACCGATGTTTGCAATAATGATACTGTTGGCAGTGGCACAAGCCTGACACGAGATGGAAAATGCGAGCGAAGGATGTCGGAAGGAGGGTCACGGCGGGGACGAGGGTCGGAAGATGGATTACACAGTTGGCAGTCGTACAGTGCGCTGTGCTTGTTGCCTCCATATGGAATGTAAGAAAAATATCAATTTAATTGATTTTTTTCCTAAATTTTCCTTCCTTGAAATTTTGTTCTTAATACTATTTTATCACAAATTCAAATTGAATTTATTAAAACGTCATTGAAAGGTCGACTGATTCGGTAGTGCATCTTCAACATCAATATCTTATTATAAAGCAAATAGAAAGCTGTAAGGTTTGGTTCAATAATCGAATTCTTTGATGAACATGTGAGTAATGCCTACTCCATAAACAATTGCCTAAATGTAACAAATATCGTAACGTACTGTAAAAGAAACTGCCCCGACGCCAAGAAAGTTGGTTAGCGCTTGGGATGGGGAGTGGCATGCCAAAGGAAATTCCTTACGCGAGAAAAGGAAAACCACGGTGCAGGAGACATATACCGGCCTGTCGGAGGACGCGCGGTGCGACGTTGGAAACTGGTTCTGCATCGCTACAAACATGCGGAATGTAACAAATCCTCACCCTGTCTCTCTTACGCGTTTGGGTCCCGTTCCCGCACTGTCTCTCTCTCACTCTCTCGCTCCTTTTATACTTCTTTCTCTTTTCAGCCGGACCTTTTCTCTTTCGATTCCGGTTTTAGCTCACTCTCAGTTGCGCCGTTTTCCCCCGCAGCGCTTCCACAAGTTGCGGTCAGCAGAAGTCAACCCGAAGTAGCGCTTTTAGTAAGCGAACCGGCTGTGCGCCATTAGCGCGAGTGGCGGTAGTTGGGTAGTAGTTGTTGGGCCACCGCCAACACCGGAGCATGTGGTGACCAGAGCTCTCGTTGTAAGCGCGCGCGCGACCTCCGTTGTTGTACGTTTGGGACAGATTTTCGCGTTCCTCGGGCGCGTGTGTTACAATCGATTTTTTTTCTTCATGTTGCTTCTCGTGACGTGCCATCATTTCCCACCGATTCCGGCGGCGGTTGGAGGATTTCCAAGCTAACCCCGCGACCCGACATTCACTTGAGAGTCTTCCGCGGAAGACTCACCAAGGGAATCGACGCGTCGTCCTGTAACGCAGTCACTTCCAGTCGTTCGCTAGTGTCTGGCCGTTCTCTGCCTCGCGCACATACAAACACGCTGGGGTGAACTAAATTTTAAGTACACTTCTTGGCAAGTAGTTACAAACAGAAAACGACGAGGCAAACAATCACGCCCAACCCACACTAAAACAGAGGGTGCAGTTGTTCCGGCTGAACGTAACTTCCGCACCTGACGTGATAATAACCGGGCACATGTGGTTCGTGCGGTGCATTTAGTTCCGATAATAAGCACCGCCCGTGTACGGGATGCGTCCTGAATATTAAAGTGGAATTTTGTGTCTATCCCCCCACCTTCAGCGTTGTTAGTCGCGACGTCCTGACGATGGAGGCGCCCAGTAGGTGGTAGTAGGCGAAGCGTCGGTTGGGGTTGGGTCGCTTTTCGGTTCAGTTCCACCGTGGGCCATTAAATGGTGACTGTCTCCTGTGCGCCTGTGGTGTAACTTACAGCAAATAAAAGAGATTTTCCCTCAACCAACGTGTGTTCCGTCAACCCACAACCGGAAACAACAAATACCCATCAGCCAGAAGTGTTTCAACGTGCGTACGTGGTCCAAAGGTGGCCGTTATTCAACGATTCCGGATCCCGGAGACGCTGGTTCCGACGGCTTTTATTCAGCCGTGTTTTATCGTTCAAGAACGATACAGAAGCAAAGAAAAAAAAACAAGATTGATTTAAGTGAATCGGGTCGGAAATTTCCCAACGTAGAGTTCGTTGATTGGTCGCAGAAACGGTTCCATTTCGTGCCGCAGTGCCAAACAATTATTTTTTCTTTCCATTAGGTCGTTTGCGGTAAAAAAAAGAATTTATCTCCCTAGAACCAATCTCCATCGAGTCAGTTTCGTCCGCGGCGCGGGATTCGATTCGAGTGAGCGCCTAGATGTAGTCTATATTTGTTTACCCTCGCTTTCGTTCTTGATCGAATTCGTAGAGGCTCTGTTTATCTTCGGTAATTTCGTCCCGATCGCTGTTTGCTCGCCGGAGGTAACATTCTGCCGTGAGAAAAGCCTTTTCTTCCGAGGTAGCAAACGAAAAAGGTAATGAATATCGTTGCCAGTAGTGTCAATAAAACGCAGACTCGAGAGTGATCGGGTTCCCCAAAAAAGCGACCCGGGTGCCGTTCGGTTCTTGCCTTCGCTCGTTTACAATGCTATTACCGTTCGATGGTTCCACGGTCGAACGATTACAGCGTAGCCACTTCAAGACCGACCATCGCAACCGCAAGGATGAGTTTGCTCTACCCACCCCAGGGCACTCCATGCCGGCAGAATTAGCCGCTCGGAATGAAGACATCGCCCCTTCCATCGTTTCCAGTGTAGTTGCCTCCACCTTCACCGTTTCCGCCGGCAGCCCGAGGGCCTTGTACGTGCGTGTCGCCGACTCGATGGCCGCCCAAGCCAATACTACCCCACCGATAGCAATGGTTCCGGCACCGACCCCGTCCCTGCCGGCGACCATCCCAACTCCGACGGATCCGCCGACGCGCAAAGTAGACATATTGATCTATCCAACAGGTGAGTCTATTTGTCTACGCCCCAGCAAGTACTTCCCGTACGTGACACCACCGTCTTGCCTCGCCATCTCGCCCACAGTGTCGCCGGAAACGATCGTCGTGCCGATACTGTCCTGCATCATCGGCTTTCCCATCTTTGCCCTGCTGGTCATCTGCTGTCTGCGCCGCCGGGCCAAGATAGCCCGCGAACGTGACCGGCGGCGCAACTTCGACCTGCAGGCAAACACCATCACCCTCGTACGCTTCAATTCCCACCACCGTAAGTATGCACGGTGGCATGAAAACGGCCCGAAGAAAACGATGGCCGAGGTCCAATGTTTGCCCGCAACAAAGTTGATATTATTTTATTTGTCCACATTTGCCTATCGTGCGCGTACACGAAGTTTTCGAACTCGATCAAGGACAAAGTGAACGCTTCGAAAGTTGGTCGTAGATGTCGTAAGAACAACGTAACGGTTGGGATGAGGGTGCGTGCCCATGCCCTTGGCTTTACTGCGTTTTCAGTCGGCAGGCGAAGGTTCATGTTAGGATTGTTTAGACAGCCCAGTTTGCGTCGGAAACGGAAAGGGACAAAACAAACCGTGGACGTTGGGGGGTTTTGTGCGGGAAAAGGAAGGGTTCGGTATGCCCTAAGCTTCTGCCGGCGCCGAAACTTATCCCATTCCGGCGCAAACATCCATTGCGAGCGTGGCGAAGCAAATTCTTCCGACAAAATGTTGCCGCAATCTAACTTCCTACAAGCACGGCTAAATACGGCCGATGCACCGACGGATGCACGAGGAACTGAGTCCGAACGGGAGGTATGGAGGGAAGGTGAGGTCTACACAGTATCATAAAACTTGGGTAGCTAGGGAAGAATGTGCAAACTATGTTTGCCAACTTTCAGCGCGCTGTACCATCACCGAAGTCTCGGTGGACGAGAGCTCAACTGTGGGCTGGGGTACCGCCTATCGTGCCTCATAGCCAACCGGAATAATAAAATCAATTTTCTTGCGTAAAGTTGGCCAAACTTCACTCTTTTTTTATCCCCAATTTAAGTCCATTTGCTGTCGTTAAGAAGCGTAAAGTGAATGGTCCTTTTTGCGGGGGTGGTACGCCTGGAGAAATACCCCGAAGCCACAGACACAGACAGAGAGACTATCAAAATCTGTCCAAAACGTGAAGGCAGGCGGCCGCCGCCTTGTTGTCAATGTCAACGCCATGTCGGCTTATCGGTGACTGTTGTCTTTCGATTAAGGGAAGTTTTCGGATGGGCGGGGACAAAAGTTTGAAGGTTTGGGCATCCAGCGATCCGGCCTCGACATCTGTGAGCTTTACATGCCCTTTAGCTGCAGGCTAAGCACCGGTGTTTCCTTATCGGAATCCGAACAGTGCAGACACACAGACAACTCCGCCATGCCGTAATTGTTCGCCCTGCGGTGCAAAGGATCTAACGCTGGGCTAATAGGTCGTTAGTAGTGCAGGTTGGAAACAGCACGGACGCCACGAGTCGTGAATCACTTTTAATGGTAGATAATTCATCCGCTCCTGGGTTTGCTGCATTTTGCAAGCACCGTACGCGCTTCTCGCCATCCTGCCGAGGAGCCCTTTTTATTGAGATTTATCGTCTCCAATGAAGATCCTTCATTTTGATTAATAAAAGCGCAATCTGGGCGTGCCACCGAATGTGCCTGTGTGTGTGTGTGTGTGTGTGTGTGTGTGTGTGGCTGTATGTAGCCTGTAGCCGTAGTATCGTGTAAGTGCAGTTGTGTGTAAATAACGATAATAATAAATCGCCCACAATAGCACTCTGAAACAACTGGTCATGCAGAGAGCATAGTACGACCATCCAACACGGAATAAGCCGTTTAATACCCGCCGGAGGATGACATTTATCAGACAGACGTAACTAAATTAAGCTACCATCCGAATCGGGAGCTGGATTAAATAAACAACGGTGTAATGAATGTGTGTAACGTTCTTCAAAAGCACACATACGCTAATTGTGAAGCAAGAGGATTGAAGAGGCTCGAGAAAGCGCCTAAATGTATGCAAACACAACATGTGTCGTACATGCTCGTGCGATTCAAACTCGGTGCTTGCGTGCCGGCAGATTGATACAAACAAGATTATGGACAATCCGACGGTCCCGACGTAACAGCGGAACAGCCCGAAGAAATCGTTGTAAATACCAGCACGCACCGGCAGAAGTTAATCTAATCGCTCGCCGGAGCGGAATGCCACCAACGTCCAAAACACCAGAAATGCATTATCGGATTAAGCTTTCGTTGAATTCCGTTTCGGTGACGGATCCTTCGCTGCGGTTCACTCTTCTGCTCGCGTGCTCATGCTTTAAAGCGCGCTGGAAACGGGCAGCCGAGAAATTACACCGTAAAAGTTAAAGGACACGAAGGGATTAAAACAGGAACAGTTCATCGCAACGTTCGATCGCAACGTTCGAAGCAAATGTCGAGTCTTTTCTTCGTATCCTTTTGTTACAACCCTTTTTTTTGCTCATGCTTTAAGTTTTGAAGGACGTTGTACGATTCTATTTTTTATTGAAGCCAGTTTTTCCTGCTGGTCAACTAGTTTCCAACGAGAAGAACGTTTCACTTTGAACCAAGATTGTTTTCTTTACGTAAAGTATTATTAAATGATACAAGGCTGGAAATCAGGATTTTCCTCTCAAACAATAGCGTTCATTTTCCGAGCATCCAACATGTTTCTCCCACAGAACCGCGGGGACAAAAAGGGGGCCCATCTGGCTTGGGGATTGTTTTCTGCAGCAAAATCTGTATTATTTTTTCCTCGTTAAGAACGCACGAGCTCATCAGCCTGATTGTTGCGGTCTCTTTGTGGTTCGCGTGGAATGCTAGTTCGCGGAAAGCGCGGACACACACATACAAACATGCGGATGTGCAGAAGAAAAAAGCATCGTTGATTTCCCCGCAAATTCTAATCCGCGTGGCTTGCCATGAATTTCCCATTTCCCGCGGGAGCGCTGCGTTCCGTTTGCAGACAACACGCGGTGTGGAACTTCGCACACAAAGCAAAAAGAAGAAGGAAGTTGTGCTTCGTTTGGCCCAGTTTTTTTATTTTATTTTTTTTCAACATAGCCAAAAGTTCTCCGCGAAACAGTGCGCGTCGTGATCCACGCCCGGCCATGCGGTAATGAATGCGTAAATACATAAATAAATGAGTAAATAAATAAATAATTGATTCACACTCCTTCGTCTGCGGCACGCATTTCCTTCGCAGCCTCTGGCGCCTAACGAACGCAACGAATGGAGGGGTGGGTGGGCTGGGCGTGGTATGCAACCACCTTTCCTGTTTATTCGTGCTTTTTTACCCTCCCACCCCTCAACAGATCTACGATAACGAAGTGGCAATTACTCCCATTAGATGGTGTTTGCTGGATGTTGGGGCGTTGCTTTTTCGGCTGCGATTAAGACGACCATCCCGCAGGCGTGGTTGGGGCCTGGGGTGGGATGAGAAAAGTTTACCACCTCGTGCGCGTTTTGTGGCATGTGTTTTTTTTTCTTCCAGACCTGTGCCTTTTGCTTTCCAGTTCGTACGTTTAAGCGCTCCTTTTCCTTTCCCCCTGGCGTCACGTGCGTACAACACAAGCCGACGTTACGAAGAATTGAGACTTTTAGTGATTACCATGCTAAAAGTCCATTTATTCCCCCCTACCCACCTCCCCCCCCCCCCCCCCCTTATCCGCACCGACAGAGACCACCGACAGACACAATCTCTCGGGCCGTCTCAACAAACCGCCAGTCGGCTTTGGCACAGCTTTGACTCGTTTAGAGGATTATGTGCTCGAGGATTATATGCTCCTTGTTGCCTTCCTCCCTGTCCAACCGTGCGCGAAATGGCCAAACAATGCCCTTTAGCACGAGGCAAGCAGTGAAGTGAACCCTCGAGAGCATAATTGAACAGTCGTGAGTACACGGCCAGACAGCTTGCAGTAATGCTCATGCCAACCGAGGTTCAACTCACTTTAAATCATGACGTGGCAGTATCGAAGCTACCGATGGAAGGTTCTTCGTTCTCTAAAGAATACACCTGGTCAGTCACGGAATTGAAAATCCCCCCGCATTCGGTGACGGATGGTGATTGTAAATTGAGCAAAATGGGAAAGAATAAAACGGTGTGTGCGATACGGCATCGATTGCCGCAGCCATTCCGTTCATATTCGCTCCCACTTTAATCATAATCATTTATGCTGAATTTATGCAGAAGGGACCAACCGGCGTCGGTATCGGATGGAACCGGATGGATGGATGTCTGGAATGGCACGAAAGGCACACCCAAACGACACCGTGCTCGCCATTTCGATTGGATTTTGAATCGTTAATGTTAATGCGATGCGGTCGGGCATGAAATGAAGAGCCCCGGATGGTTCCGAATCGAAATGCCGCAGGGAAATGCGAAGGCTGGGAAAGTTTGTGGTCCCCAAATCGGGCAAACGGGGATGGATATTAAAGGTGCTTGGAAAGTTGGCAAAGATGTTGGCAAGATGGGAACCTTTTTCTTGAAAATCTGTTATGTCTTTTTAACTGAGTTTGAACCACATTCTACGGCACTCTTCTTCACCGATAGAAACATGGAACACAATGAATACTTCATTTTCTTTGCCGAACAACAAATTAATCTGGTTCTCCATAATGTTTCCCCCAACAAAGGTACGTCTCGGAAAACGTTTTGATTACGAAGACTGGTCTCTGGTTGGTCTCGTTTGTGAGAATGCGAAGAGCCCTTTCACAGGAAAACTCTTACTGGTCCAGCCTTTAAGTTGTCCCTTTCAAGCTACGGAAAACGGTCCCGGTCGTCAGTCAATAATTTTCAAAGGAAAACCCATCCCAAGCCTACGATGCGTCCTGACAAACCGTCTGCTAAGGATGAGTCAAGCAGAGCTAGGGTGTGCGTGGGATGTCCTTCTATTCGAAAGCGGGCTTCCCCTGACGGGTGCGGATGAATGGTTATTCAATCTGCTCCAATGAAAGCTACCACCAGCGGTTGGGGAAGCGTTATTCCTAGGGTCCTTGGGTGATGTTTCTTGCGTTCGCTCTTGAAGCTTAAAATGAAGACACAACTTGTGTCCTATATCAGTTATTGTGCGGGGGAATGTCTGCTTCTCGAAGAATTCAAGACTCTGTCCGCTAGATGGAAAAAAGGATACGAAGGGCATTTGTTTCTTTTTGTGTAAGTTAAATGGATCTCTTTTTTGTTGTTTTATTTTTATTTTTTGCTAGTCAACAGCCAACGCTCGATATTGCTCCAATCTGGCGACAGCTTGAGCCGCGGATATCCTTCACTGGATCTCGACACGGTGTACGAGGAAAAGAGTGATACTCACTGCAGCGGACAGGTAATAAAATATGTACAGTACATTGCATGCTTTTCCGGTGCCATTTTGAAACATATCAAAAATTGATGTTCGAACTTGTTCGAGCGGTTTAGCCGACTCAGTAAGGTTTAAGGCACTCGTCCTGTGGATGTCGGTAGTTCAAATCTTTCAAACGAGTCATAGGTGGTATAGAGTAACTGGTCGGAATAAAACATGTTCGTCATCCGTCTACCTTTCTACCTCATTCTTTCACACACAGCTCGACTCACCAGCGGCCCGCATGCTGCTGACCGATTCACCGCCGGACACGGATAATGAGCATTGCTAGCAGTCGGAGAGTCCGGTCCAGTCCCGGGCACCGAGCCCGGAGTTGGCCGGACTGCTAGTACCAGCGCACACCAACACCATCACCGGCACGATCGCCACGCCCGCCTACGGTGCGTTCGGCAAGGATCGGGATGACACGGTGCTGGAGCTGGTGCGCGGCAAGCGGAAGCGCTTCCGTAACACCAAACACAAGCGTCTGGCCGTGTCACACAGCGAGACGAACCTGAGCGGGCTGGAGCGAGCGGAACGGAGCCAATCGCATTCGCGGGACTCCTCCAGCAGTAGTGGAGTCACCGGTGGTACCAACACCACCAGCAGCTACACTGCGGTCAGCCTGGACGAAACGGGGAAGCAGCCGACCAGAAGTGGCCGGAGCGCCTCGACCAGGGCTTTCGCCAGCTCGAGGAAAAGACCCCCGAAGGTGCAGCGCCAGCGGGAAGTGTGCGACGGCATTAGGGCACCGCTCTGGGCGACACTTACCCATGCGCAGACAATAAGCGATTATGATATCTGAAATGTTCCCCACCATCATCTCCTTCAGTAGCAAGGACGTTGAAGGCCAAAAAAGAAACGCAGAAGGTTGAAGAAAGGACCGCGGTCCGATGATGGCCACTGGCGCCTGTCCTTCAACTGACTGGTAGTTAGAAACGCAAAAGATTTCATGAAAAACAAACGCATCTTTTTGCGCAACATCATACCTTCAAATTAAAAACATGTTAAAGAAAAAGTATAACACTTTTTTTTAAGAACCGGGAACTGAAAGTTAAACGATAGCAATGAGTAAAAAAAAGGTTATTGTTGAAAAGTGTTATTGTTTTTAAGCATAAGCAACTCGGAAAAGTAACACCAGATCGTGGAGAGGAACAAGAAACATGAAGTACGGCGGAAGAAGTTTAAATCGCTAAAGCGGGTCGACGAGCATTGCTCAAACACGTGACGGGTCAAGAAAAATATATAATGAAAAAAAAAAACACATACACACACAACCTGTAGCTTTTAAACACAAGTTAAATCCCCAATTACTAGCTTACAACGCCAGAAGATTAAACTTTATAACCACATAAAATTGAACAAAAAGGTAATAATTACAATGAAAGGACAAATAACCCTATTAACCAACCGGATTCAACATTTACAAGCTGTAGATTTACATACACGATGTATACATAATTATTTACTTGTACGGCGCATACACACTGTAGTGTTAAAAGATATACATACCGGTTTCCACCAACTGTTTGGCGTGCTTGATGTGCATAAAAGCGAACGGTGCAAATGTATTTGGCGTTGTTGAGAGGACCCCTTCACCCCGTTGAGAGGACACACTCCCTTTTCTTGCAAAATATTTTCAGAGAAAATACTAGCTGTTGACAGCAACTGACAGTTTCCCATAACAACTCAATTCTGACGAAATAGAGGCTAGAAGACGATCATAGAGCGCTTTGGAGGACATTTTCCGGTTCATTTCACAACGTCTTCAACAGTGCATCAGAAATTAAGATGGCATCGTTTCTGAAGCTTCCGGCTTGTTTGCGGGCCTGTGGAAACCCCCATCAGTGGCTGTTCCGGCGCAGCAAAGTGTCGAGTACAATCGAGTTTCAGCGTGCCTTGGTTAACGTTCCCCCTACGGAAGTGACTACCGTGGAGAATGGACTACGGATCGTCAGTGAAGACCACGGATCGCAGACGGCCACAGTTGGGTTATGGATCGACGCCGGGTCGCGGAACGAGACCAACGCCACCAACGGAGTCGCACACTTCCTAGAGCACATGGCCTTTAAGGGCACGGCGAAGCGCTCCCAGACCGACATCGAGCTGGAGGTGGAGAACTTGGGTGCCCACCTGAACGCGTACACGTCCCGCGAGCAGACCATCTTCTACGCCAAGTGCCTTGCGAAGGACGTACCGAAGGCGATCGAGATCCTGTCGGACATCATCCAGCACTCGACGCTGGGCGAGGCCGAGATCGAGCGCGAGCGGGGAGTGATACTGCGCGAGATGCAGGAGATCGAGGGTAACCTGCAGGAGGTTGTCTTCGATCACCTGCACGCCACCGCTTACCAGGGCACCCCCCTCGGCAACACCATCCTCGGCCCGACGAAGAACATCCAGTCGATCGGGAGGGCGGACTTGCAGAACTACATTCGCACGCACTACAGGGCGCCTCGTATGGTACTGGCCGCAGCTGGTGGCGTGCGTCACGATGAGCTGGTTCGCCTGGCCGGGAAGTGGTTCACTGCGGTGAGCCCGGCAGTAGACGGTATGGGACCGGTGCCGGAAGCGTGCCGTTTCACCGGCTCGGAGGTTCGGGTGCGGGATGATTCGTTGCCGCAGGCGCACGTTGCCATCGCAGTCGAGGGATGCGGTTGGACCGACCAGGACAACGTGCCGATGATGGTGGCAAACACCTTGATCGGTGCTTGGGATCGTTCTCAGACAAATGGCCCCTACAGCGCGTCCAAGTTGGCCGTGGCATCCGCCACAGATGGGCTCTGCCATAGTTACCAGTCGTTCAACACGTGCTACAAGGACACTGGCCTGTGGGGAATTTACTTCGTGTGCGATCCGCTCACGTGCGAGGATATGCTGTACAACGTGCAGAGCGAGTGGATGCGCCTTTGCACGATGGTGACCGAGAGTGAAGTCGAGCGGGCGAAGAATCTGCTCAAGACGAACATGCTGCTACAGCTCGATGGGACCACGCCGATCTGTGAGGACATTGGGCGCCAGATGCTCTGCTACAACCGTCGCATTCCGCTGCACGAGCTGGAGCAAAGAATTGACAGCGTCTCTGCCCAGAATGTGCGCGACGTGGCGATGAAGTACATTTATGACCGCTGCCCGGCCGTTGCTGCAGTTGGACCGGTCGAAAACCTGCCCGACTATATGCGCATTCGGTCATCGATGTACTGGAGCCGCCTGTAAAAGGGAACGAACCTTCCTTATTGAACCCTTTTAGTGCATATTGTAGGAATGTTTGCGTACATTTTGTTTATGCTTACAATAAAAATGTGTACTTAACTAAAGAGGTCTTCTTAACAACGCCATTCATGTAACATTCAATAAAAATGCCACCAATGTTGAACAATTAAATAATTAAACAAAAAGAACATAAGTACGAGCCAAAGCATATAGAATAAGGTACGCTGTTAACTGTTACAAGGACGGGTCTATTTTTGGCAGAGTCCAGACAAGTCCTGCTACCGGGTTTCAGAGTGTTGCATATAATAAAACATATAAATGTGTCGGTGTGCGCACTCACGACTTTAGCTCCCACAACCGGGGCGAAGATGAATTTTGCGGTCAAGTCAATGTTTAACAAGAAAATCATATATACATCCTTGCATAAATGTATTCACGTCAAAGAAAGATGAATTATTAAATACGATTAATATCGTTGCATTCCGAAATCCCTTTCTCTCATTGCTCCGAGGTAACAGATCAGACGGAAATGTTCAGTCGTAGTTACCATAGTACTTTATTCAAACGATGTAGATACTTGAACTGAACGAGATGAAAATCGGAACCAAAAAAAGCGCAGCAGCGATTCTGGCACGACGTCCCTTTTAACTTATTTGTAGAACTCATGCTCGGTTTCATCCTTTTTAATGTTGTTCTTGTAACCTTTCTCGAAGTCTTTCGCCAATACAATGTATCTGCAAATTAAAAAAAAACCCAAAGGGATGAAACGGGTTCGGCACATTTTTGAATTCCTAGTTCCGTTGAAACGAATACGAACCTGTTTTCTCGCACCGCATGCATGCCCGCCTCCTGGCAGATGGCGTTGATGTCAGCACCAGAGATCTTATCCGGCCGGGCGACGAAATCCTCCAGATCGACGTCATCCGAGAGGTTCATCTTGGCCGTGATGGTTGAGAAGATCAGTCGCTTCTGTCGCCGATCGGGTAGCGGGAACTCGATCTTACGATCCAAACGGCCCGGACGCAGCAGAGCCGGATCCAGTGTGTCCGCACGGTTGGTTGCCATAATCACCTTCACGTTGGTCGTCTGATCGAAGCCGTCCATCTGGTTGAGCAGTTCGAGAAGAATACGCTGCACCTCACGATCGGCACCAGTTTGTGCGTCGAAACGCTTCGTGGCAATCGCATCGATTTCGTCGATGAAGATGATGGCGGGCGAGTTCTCCTTCGCCAGACGGAACACGTCGCGCACCATACGTGGTCCTTCACCTAGATACTTCTGTACGAACTCCGAGCCAACCACACTGGAATGGGAATCGAAACCGATGAGAGCCCGTTCAATGGAGGTTCGATATCAATCTTTAACTTACCGAATGAATGCCGCCGTCGTGTGGTGAGCGACAGCCTTCGCCAGCATCGTTTTGCCACATCCGGGCGGACCGTACATGAGCACGCCGCGCGGTGGATCAATACCGATCTGCTTGTACAGTTCGAAGTGCGTCAGTGGCAACTCCACGGCCTCACGGATCTCTTGCTTCTGCATGTCCATGCCACCGATGTCGGCATACTGCACGTCCGGCTTTTCGTCCGCTTGCAGCATCGAAATGGAACTGTCCGCCTCCGGGGGAAGCACGTCCACCAGGGCGTTACTGTGTTTGTGCAGTGCCACACTGGCCGACGGCTTCAGCAGCTCCCTATCGATGGTGGACAGAATACGCACGTAATAGTTCGAGCCCGTCGTCGACCCGACAATGCCCGTGTTCTGATCGACGGCCTCCAGGAACTGGCCGATGACAAGCGGTACTGATTGGATGCGCTTTACCTCTTCCTGCGCGTGGAGGTACTCCTTCTTTAGGTTTCGCTGCTCATCCTTGATGTACTCTTCCTGTACCTCTAAGAATTCCAGCATTTTTTGCAGTTTCTGTCGGATGTCATTTGCGGGAAGATGGAGAACAAACGCTGTTTATTCTTTCCGAGTGCTTTCATCGGTGTTTATGACAATATTTACCTTATATTTAATGTACAGGTCCTCCTCCTGAGGTTCATCCAAGGGGTTAGCCGCATCCTTCATAGTTCTGGTGTCCGATTCGTCCTGCAACCACAAGTAAATAAAGAACGAATGGCGATGACGACGCGCAAAGTTCGAGCACAGCTGCCCCCGCACTCACCTTATCGGGAATTACAAGCTCAGTGTCGATCATTTTCACTACTTTCGTGGGTTTGTTGAATGTATACGAAGACAACGGAAACCAGCACAGCAATGACTCGGGTGATTTTTGACAAATTTTGCTTGCCCAAGCGGTTTTGACATTTCACTGTAGCTTTGACATTTGACAATTGCTGTTCAGTCAAGGTTTATACAGAACTGGAATCAATTCGTATTGGAACAATCTTCTCAAACTACTTCTTTGCTAACAATGCTTCTTGCTAACGTGCAATTAAGTTCATACTGTTTATGAAATCATCGGCATAACGAAATTCAAATAAATTACCCAGTTGTTCAAGGTGCAGTGTTCATGCGATGTTTTGAAAATTTCATCGCACCGTTCTGCCCTCGTTCCTGTGGAACGTTATGAACCTGCTGGGTGCAGATTCCAACTCTCAACCCTCAAAACATAGAAACATTGTTTTGTCAACGCGGACATGAGGCCCGTGAAAGTGGTGTTAAATTAAATAAGAATTTGTTTAGTATCTTCGCTGTAGAAATCTTTTCAAAATGGGTAGGAAGGTAGCTTCAGAACTGCAAACTCGTTTGCAAGCGATAAACGATAATATAGAGTTCTACTTGGAGCTATTCAGGATACCGGAATCTAACAAAGGTAAACATCGATGCTACACGTGCCAAGAACCGGCCGTGCATGCCGGGGGTTTGTTGGGGTGGTCAAACAATGAATTTTAACATGTGTTTCTGTATTTCAGATGATATCAATGTGGAGGAGTACTTGTTGGACACGGATAAAGACGTAAAGCCGCTCAAGTTTGGCGACAACAAGCCGGCCGACACCGCCGAGGAACTGGCGGCCCGGGTAGAAGTAATGAAGAACAAAATCACGGCCAAACACCAGGCTCGCAAGAGCAAACAGACCACCGACAGCGGCAAAGTGGAGCGGAAGAAGCTGAAGAAAGAGCAGCAGTTGAAGAAAAAGCTGCTCAAGATTGGCATGATGACCGCGAAGAAGGAGGAGCAGCGTGCCAAGATGCTGGACTACAAGCCGCTGGTAGCCAAGCCGGAGAAAAAGCTAGCCCCGACCTTCAATCCCGAGGGCAAAATTGTGTTCTCGAAATTCCAGCTCGACGAAAACGACAAACCCAAGAAGAAGGGTAAGCTGGCGGTAGAAACTCTTTTCCTATGCAATTGGGATAACTATATTCTAAACCATTGGCAGGTATCGAAACGGACAAGAAGAAGCTACTGAAGAAAGTTCTTGACAACAAGAAACATCTGACCGAGCTGAAGGAGTCCGGCGACCTTGAAAAGTATGCCGAAGCGAAAAAGAAACAAGCGTGGGAAAAGGCGATGGCCAAAACGGCCGGACAGAAGGTACACTTTTTGGCCACAAAGAAAGCCGAACGAATTTCCTTCTGCGACTGCATTTATTGGTGGTTCTCCCTCGTTCACAGGTACGCGACGATCCGGAGCTGCTGGCGAAGAAGATACACCAGCGCAAGAAGCAGGTCAAAAAGTCCAAAACAGAGTGGAAGGAGCGCGCGGAAAAGATCGAACAGCAGAAGACCCAGCGGCAGAAGCAGCGAAACTCCAACCTAAAAGAGCGCTCGGATAAGAAGAAAAACAAGAAACTACAAAAGATGGCCAAAAAGGGTCGCATCATACCAGGCTTCTAGAAATAAAATGAAACGTTTCGCGGAATGTGCGAGAATACCCCCCCCAAAACAACGTACGAGCAAATGCGTTCTAAACGGCACGTTCCATTTCGCACGGACGTGCGCTAAAGCATCATTACGAGAAAAACTTCCCTCACACTCACCACCGCGGTCTAAAATTATAAAACGTACTTCCGCTTTCCATCTTTCACCAGTTGAATGAACTCTAAAAATATTTGTTTAACGACGTTCTGCCTCCTTCTCCACCGCCTCCCGTGTCTATGCCAGACGGCGCAATCTGTTGAAATGCGTCTCCGGGTCCGCTGGTTCCCTACGGCCACGTCTAGTGTAATACAAAGAGCACCGGTGAAGTACCCCACACAGCGCCGCACCGGGAGCTCCAGAAAGAAAAGGTCGCTAACATTTTTCAGGACATGTTCGAGTCATCTTTACTCATTTTGTCACACATCCCACACGCTCGCGTGGAGTGTCTCAAGAGGGACACTTCGCGCCGTGCCGTGACGGAGGTACAGTATATTTAGGCGTAACGTAGGTTCTGCTTTCATTCTTCCTTATTTATATTTAAACAGGACGCGCTTATGTTGGGCTGTCTATTTTCGTTGGTGAGGACACGCTGGCCACCTCGAAGCCCAAACAGCAAGCAAACAAAAAGCAAAGACGTATACAAACACCATTTACCATAGAGCCAGTCCAGTCCGATGGGCGCCGACGACCATGAAGACATTACCGGCGGTAGTGGCGCGGTGATCCCCCATCGGCACCCTACCCGGCCGCGATTTTTATTATTGCCAATGGTGGCATTTAAAAAAAAAAGCCACTGTTATCATGTTTGCTCCCGAGCGCAAACTGTCACCATTGCAGCAGCCAGTCCTCCAAAAGTCCGTCCGGGCGGCACCGTTTGCAAGGGTGGATCAGGCCGGGCGAGGGTGAGGTGAACGGTTGGCGCGGAATGTGTTTCTCTTTGTATGTTTTTACGCTTACACCGACGTTGACGCGCGTTTACGTCAACCACCGGCTTCGCTTGAACGGGCGCGGTATGTCTGGGGATAGCGGGGAGGCGCTAAGTAAGCAAACGAAGCGAGGCAAAGTACGTACGTAAAGAGATAGAGCTGCGAAGGACAGAAGAGGGCAGCAGTAGCAGCAGCAACAGCAGCATTCCGCGAGCGACCTCAGTGCGCATGCTGCAACGCGTGTGCGACGTGTGTGCGTCTCCGGTATCGTTTGCATTGGCGCGGAATGGACCGCTACGGGGAAACGGCGTAGAAGGATGGAGGAGGAGAGGCGGACTCACCGCCACTTAACCGCGGCTTCAAGCGACGGCGTCTGTTAGGTTAGCCGCACAAGCCATCGTAATCGGGTGGCGCGAGGAGCAATTCGGCCTATTCGGCTCTGACGTCATTACGAATCATTCGGGGTTCTCTTTCTCCATCTCTCACTCTCGCTCGCCGGGAGTCTTGATTCTTCAAACGTACGTCAACGTCGCGGCAGGGCGCAGAAGGTTACACAGAGAGAAAGAGGAACCATGCGTCTCCATCGTGCTCGGTGAAATTTGAGAAATCGCCTGCCCCGGTGGTCGGCGGCGGAGAAAGCCCAAAAGAGAAAGATGCGGAGCAAGCGAAAGGTTGCCGGAGCGGGAAGAGAGGCGAGACAAATCTCCAGAGCGAACCGCGCGAACGGCAGCGCGTGGACTGCGTTAACTGTCGCGGTTCGGTTCCGTCGGCCACGAGCAAATGCCAACAGATAGTGTGGACGGATGGATGGATGGAAAAGTGCTGGGAAACAAAATTGAAACCTTACAACCGCACCTGCTCTGGCGCATCTAACCGATCTTTCAGCTCTATTACGGGTGTCTTGGCATGCTGAAGATTCCTCCGCTTCGCCGGTCATCCCGTTTTTATAGTGACTGTTGCAACAATAACCTTCCCATCTCAGTTTTTGGCCAAACAAGTTTGCTCCAGTTTTCAAGACTGCCACAGTTGGGAAGACTTTTCGGGCATAGTCGTAATTTAGGGAAGACAAGGGAATAAGGGGGAGTTCAAAGTGTGTACCCATTTTAAGTTTATTTACCGGAAGGCGAATGGTTTTGAATTTAATGGCTACGAGGGAAATACGAGAATAATACTCTATGCATGTTAATGCATCGCGGAAGATTGGCTGAACCGTAGTAAGTTTTAAGACAAAAATTAAAACGATATTAAAAAATTAAAGAAATAATCAGAAAATCGAGAAAAAAGCAATCAATTATTCTGGATTCTTTCTTGATAGGGTGTAGGCATTAGAAGTGAAAAAAGAGAGCTAAAATTCAAGCTGTACATATATCGTGTTTTTTGGTGTGAAAGGAACTGCATTTTGTTTCTTCAAGCAGACACCACTAAGGACTAGCACCTATTGAAAAAAAAAACTAATACATGTAATAGTGATATTGTATGTATCGATTACGAAGTCAAACCAACGATTTGTACAGTCTGTACCTTATGTTAAAACAAGACAGGTGTAATTCTTGAACTCTGACTCTGAATGCCTCTCACATTATGCCAAAGCCTTTTCAATCCACCTAAAGGAATCGATAGCAACAGCATGGGGCGAGAGAAAGAAGCAAAAATACGGAAGGGGAGATGTGCTTAACTATCGAGAGCGTCGGTGGGATTACTGCGCGAGAAAGAGAGAAAGAGGGAAATCGTGCAAGAGATTTCGCGTTTGCATCTTATGCCGCGCTCTCGATCATCCCGCGCTATCGCGCTCCCCGTTTAGGGCCGCACGTTCGCGTCCGTGGCTTGGTAGTAAATATATACGGTAGTAGTGATAGTACACACCCGCACAGCTTTGTTGTCTGCTCCGGTCCGACCGCACAGACACCGTTGGGCCGCGGCCAAAAAAGACAGGCCTTTGTCGCGTGTGTGCGTGTTCCGATATTCCCTGCCATCTCGCCCTGTTGTGAAGGGCTCTAGCCCCGAGCACCAGCAGCGTGCGCTCCAGTCTGCTCAGTTCACATTCGGCCGTCGGGTCTCGCGGAGATCGGTTAGCTGCCAGATCTAACCGGATCGGACACGTCGTCCGCATCGCGCGCCGCAGCCTCACCGCTCGTGCTCGGGGGTGTCGGGTACAGAACCCACCCGCCCGCAGAGAAAACGAGAAAGAAAGAAAGAGTGTATGCGCGTGTGTGTGTGTGTGTTTGTGGGCTTGAGGTCTTGGAGGAGTCCCCAGCATCAATAAGCTCCCCGGAGCAGCTGAGGACGTATCGCTGGTGAGCCCAGGCGGATTACACACGGTGTTGTGCATGTGTTGCCCAGGACCTCCGGAATCTGCCGCGGAATCGTGGTGTGTGGCGAGTCTCGTGACGTTCGTTCGTTCCGGTCGTACGTGAAAATTTCGTCCGAGTAGGATTACGCGATCCGGGAACCTGCAGAACGGCAGAAGCTCCGTTCAACAAGCGGAAAGGTCGCTACACGGGGGCCCGTGAAACCACTGGCGATCAGTTTTGAATGCAGCAAAGCTAGAGAAGGTAAATCATCTCCGCCTATGCCCGATGACTAACACCTCCCATATTGCCCTTTCCGATGGGCTTCACACCCACTCCCGGTGACATGACAGTGAGTGGCAGTGATTTAGAAGGAAAAAACAAAGATCTGGAGCGTGAAATCCCTTGTCATGACGTTAACGTTTTCCAAAGTTACGAAGGGCAGTAAAAAAGCTGGTGCTTTACGAAACTTACAATGGTTTTTGTTGTTGTCAGGTATCCAAAGACCAAAAGAAACGTTCCACTAGGATCTAGTGAACGGTCGGAACTGAGTAGGAATAGAAGGAGCTTCAGCAGGGAATGCACATACCGTTGGAAAAAATGGCGTACGGGCAGCACTCTACAAGCCTCTTTTTCTGTTGCTTTCCTACGACAAGTGACTGTTACATTCATTTTTTTTAAGCAACTTTTCCACAGCAACGGAATTTTCGTGGATTGGCGTGCGTGGGCTTTTGATCGCCTCTTCGTTTTCCAGACGAAGGGAGGTGGTATTCTCCACAAAATCATCCCTCAAATCATGCTAGTTTCTTCGCTTCTCAGAAGCTTCGGTCTTCCTTCTGCTAATAGAATGTTTCTCTGGGTTGGCTAACGATTTTCCTATCACAGCCCGGCCGTCCCTACCCCGTTCTCTTTTCCGGCCCCGATGGCACAAATTACCGACCGTCGTCGCGTCGAAGCGCAATCGATTTTCCTTTTGCCATTCCCAAACTCTAGCCCCCCCCTTCTATCCATCCCTTTCATTCGCGCGCCAGGACGAGCCATGTGCAGCTTCCGTTCTCTTTCTATCGCACCCTCTATGTTTTCCCATTTTTGTTAACCTCCATACTCCCTCTTTCTTCCTTCTCTCGTGCTCTCGCGTTCCCTCTCGTCATATTTGCAATTTATTTGCCACCTCACTCACTCCACGGGTCTTACTTTTTGCCTTTTTTGTACCGCATGCTCTCTGTTTTGCACTTTCTGGCACAGTTTTTTTCCTCCCCGTGCTCGCTCTCTGACTCACTGGCTCGGAGTTTTCCTTTCTGACAGTTTCGCGTAGAATACACCACCCACAGGCATCACCCACCTCCCCACACCAACACAGGTCGACTGCGCTTGCAAATGCGACCGACGTAAAAGGCAAGAGAACAGTGAGCTATGTTATGTTGTTATTGTAAGAAGGGAGAGAGAGGATGGGGGGGCGGGTCATGCGGAGGAAGCCGGTACTAGCCTGCCCTGAGCATTAATATCCACCCGTGCGCCCCATTTCTCCAACCACGGCCCTCGCTTGGCTTTCCCCTGAACGCTTGTCTGCAAATCGTTTCATCGTAGTTGGTATTGCGCTTGGATGGCGAAGAACTTCGGCGGAATGGCAACCGCTGGAATGCGCTGCTTGCCTACTTTGCCTTTGCCTGTGGGTTGCAAGTTGTTTAAGGTTAGGATCCTCCACCGCCTCCACCCAATGGAGGTGCCTGGTGGCTCACCGTGCACGGTCGGAGCGAAAGAAGACGGCGCAGGATGTTTTCAGGGAGAATTTCGCAAAGAAGAAACGAACCTTTGTAGCCGCTTCCTGCCATTCCTTGGCACTTTGCTCCATGGTGCTGATTCACCAGATATGCCAGATTTGTCTTCAACAAGTTTACCCGTCACGCCGTGGGAGGGGTTGTTCGCTTCGAAGGCCTGCATCGGAACGCAGGATTTTCGTTTCAATCAGAATGTGAACATTATATAATATGCCAGCCTGGATTCGTTGTGTGAAGGATGTGGATAGGTTTTGACCCTACAAAAAAAATGGGTTCGAAGTTTGTTTCTCAAATAGAAGAAAACAAGATTGCTCGATCCGGGATAACTAACGCGGAGGAATTCGAGTTGCGTAGTTATAGAGGTTTTCTTTGTGAGTCCTTATTTGATTGGGGGGGAGGGGGCGGATTTGTAAAAGAATCCCCATCCATCTTGCGACACCATCACCTCACATCGTTGCGCTGCTTTCTCCTCCCTGGACGTAATCATGTTTATTAACACAACCGTGCGCTGAAACTTCATGTACTTAATCTACCGGTGTGAAATCTCACACACAAAAAAGCGGGGAGAAAAAAAAAACGGAACAAAAAAAAGAATCGCACACACAACCGCATAGCTTGTCCATGTCCGTCACGTTCATCGTTCACATCTCTCCCTCTCTCCCTCTCCCTCTCGCTCTCTTTCTTCCTCCTTTCATTGCCTTCTCCCTTCCCGGTCCCCCCCCCCCCCCCCGGTGATGATAGTTATTCTTTCGCGAGTTCGCCCCGTCAGCCGAGCAGGGCACATGTTCGGCCCGTGATCCAAAAACATTGACGTGCGAGTCCAATCGCGGCATCATCGGTAGCAATCCGCCAACGGTTTCCGCACGGGCCGCCCTCTTCCCCCCCTCCCCTTCCCTAAGTCGTGGGCAGTGTCAGGTTTTCGTTGCTTTTCCACCCGGTTTTTTTTTCAGTTCGTCGCAAAAACAAACTCAAACAGAAAGACAAAAAAAAACGGACAAAGCAGGAAAAAAATCTATATCTCCTCTCGCAATCCGGGTACCTTGTGTCTGATACAGTTCCTTCGCTAATATTATTCTGCCGGGAAGTCTCAGGGGACGTACAAAGTCCGAACCGCCAAGCGTGAGTAGTTTATTTCGAATTACCGCTTACGTATCGATTTATCCGCGTTTGATATCGCGATGATCGATTGCCGCCATTGTGTTGAGCTGGCTGGTGAGCCGGTGTGAGCTGGTGAGGGGGTCACGTGCTTCCCGCGTCGCCTATGCATCACCGAACTAACGGAACTGCTCACCACATCTCTCACATCTCATCTCGCACAAGCGTCGCTGGTCTAATTTATGACCTGAAATGTCAATCAATTGAATTGAACAAATCGGAACCGCCCTGTACATGTCCGCGTTTATTTTTGTTTTTTTTTTTGTGTTTCCTACTCTTGTTCCCGTACACTCCACTTGAAACCCCTTGCCCGTCGTGTGCGGTGTTGCCTTTGTGTCGCAAGTTTCTTCCTTATTTTATTTTTTTCGTTACTTTCCTTTCGCGTGCCATCCCGATGACGGTCATGAGGACGATGATCGTTGTGGGAAGCGCTCTTCCTCCCAGCCTCAAGTTCTTCCCCTCCTGCAGGCGGTCATTTAATCTCCGATCGCTTTGTTTACGTGCATGCAGCAAGCGGATCCACCCGTCCGCCGACTTCCCGTTTTACCATCTTTTTTTTTTTTTTTTTGCTGGCGTTGCTTAGCGGTTTGCTCCATGCCGACTTTGGTTTGTTTAGTTTTCGTTGAAGCAATAGCAGCAGCAGCAGCAGCAACAGCAGCAGCACCAGCTCATCATCATCTTCGCGTGTGTTAGTGTGTATGTGTGTGTGTGTGTGTGCGCGCTCGCGAATGGCGTGCAATACCGGTAGTGCGCGCGGGGGATACAGTGACGCAGTGTGCCGCGACTGCTAAAATCGTTTACCTACGTCAATCGATGTGAAGCGCGCACGGCGTGGCGAATGTGTGTGGGAGAGGGGAAGGGGTCAGTCGGAGGCCGAAAACGCAAGAGCGGGGCAGCCCGCGCGCGTCACCTGCGCCGCTTACTACGATCCGCGGATCGCGGTGTTGAAGGTGGTGCATGTGTTGAGGAGGTGAGAGGTGGGCAGCATGGGAGGAGCAGCATGGTGGCTGCAGCGAGTGGAAATGAAATACACATGCTTGTACTTGGAGTGGTTACGGACGAATATGTGCGAGGTGTACCTTTACGAGAACGCATGATGATGAGGCTGAGTGCGCGGGCGTGAACAAGCGGACGGGAAGGGTGACGCCAGGCGATGCCGGCAAACAAAAACCTATTCGCGCCATTACGCTGTCGCCGGCGAGTCGAGAGCCATTGTCGTCGTCGTCGTCGTCGTTGTCGTCGTCGGAAAGTTATTACCTCCGTTGGTAGTGTGTGAAAGTGTCCAGCAGCGAAAAGGACCAGACCCCTTCCTCTTCACTAGCAAAGCCTACTTGCCTCCCTAATAGTGTACTTTATATAGTGCCATTGCGTGAGCGTTCGGTCCGTGTGTGTGTGTGTGTGTGTGTGTGTTCTCGTTACCGGTGTAATTTGTGGTAAGGCACGTACGTACAATCCAACCATGATGCGCGCGTGTCTGATGGATGTCCGTTCGTCCATGCACGTCGTCTGCTCGTGTCCTTTTCATGTGTCCCTATTCCCTGTCATCGCCCGGTGCGTCACATCTGTGGGCCATTCCGTGTGGGAGTTTTTCTCGTTTCGTGACGCTTTCTTCTTTTTTGCCTCTTCTTTCCACCAATCCACCATTCCCTTGCACCAGAAAACAATTAAAAAAAAAAAACCCAAAACACGGAACAACAATACACGGTTCTGCTCGGTGCCGGATGGTGTGCCAAATGTCAACCGTGGCCCGCCTTCCCCCACCCACACCTCCCCCCTCGTAACGGTGGGATAAAGTGACCAAATTAAGAATGGATTTATTTTTGGCATCTTTTTCTGTTCTCGTTATCCTGTCGGTGCCGCCCTCATGCGGTCCCGTTCCACACCATGGTCGTTTCGTTGTTATTGCTGCGCCGTAATTGGCTGTCATACCCGGACCGCGGCCAAATGTATGAAGGAACGATCAAAAGAAAGCCGGTGAAAAGAACGGGCTTTTCGGGGAAGATGGAGAGAGAGAGAGAGAGAGAGAGGAGAGCGAGCGAGGGATAATTGACGGTATCGCTGTCCAACCGAAATCGATATTCGATCTTTCGCCGCGGAGTCGAGGGGACGCGAATTGCCAAAGTCGTGTCGCTTCTCTGTCCGTAGGCTTTCCACCTGCTGTCGGATCTGGATCGAAAGTGTAGGGAAACTGTAATGGAAAATAGGACAGGTGGAAAGGACAGGCCACCATTAGAAGGTTGGGATTCAAGCAAACCACATCGGCGCTGACGCAAATGAAGGGAAGATTATTTTATCAACGGTCAAACTCAAGTGTCATGCGGCATCGAATCGCAGCTTTTTCTACACGTCAGTGACGTATGCTGGGTTACCCTTCTGCTAGTTTGAACATGCAATTGGATACAACGAAGCTAAGCCGGTTCCGTGGTGAAGCGAGTTAAGGGCAACCATAACAAAACTTGATTGATTATGACAGTTTATTGGGGTTCAAATCCCGGCTTTGGGCTGTTCGAATACTTTTCCAGTGGAAGGTCCTAGTAATGGGTTTCTGCGGTGTTAACGTGTTTCGTTCGTCTATTGGGTGAAATGTGAGGAGTCTCATCGGAAGCCTTTAAAGGGGCAAAAAAGCTAAAAGAAACCCTGCTAGAGAGAAGTCAATTTGCCGTAGTGCTCCACGAAGAAAGAGCAGGAAGACTGCAGCTATCGGGGTTTGTTGTTATTAGGTCTGCCAAAATATGAAACGCCAAAACCCCCAGGTCCGGTTCTATCCAGTTTTCCTCTATCGTCCGTTCAAATTGTTTTTTTTTTTTTCTGGCGAAAGCAGTTTCATGTTCCCTGTGGGCTTTCCTTCCCCTCCTAGAGTCCCTGGCGAGCTCCTTCATTCTCCTCACTCTGAACCCAGCTCAGCAGGTATTGTGTGTTATTGGACGCTCGTGATAAGATAACTGCCGGCAACACGCTTGTAACTTGTTTTGCGGAGTTTTTGGTGCTGATATCACCTTTCCATTCGCCCCATCAACCTCCACCCCCCCCCCCCCTCCCCACCTTCCACAATGGTCAAGTACCAGTACCATGATCGGAGGGTGATGATGATAGCGAAAAGTGTGATCAACGATAACGCGGCGTTGGGAGACAAGCGTGTATAAAAACCCAGCACCCACTAAAGTCTGCTATCTATTTTTATCGTGTAACTATGCGCCCGCCAGGAGATGCCTGCAGCTGACAAACACTGAGAGGATGCCGGCGCACAAATCAAATTGCCGAAGCCCTCGAAAACTAGCCGATGACGTCGTTGTGACAGTGATCGAGATAGTGTGCCAATACGGGGCACACCTCGCATCACCACCGTCCCAACGTTCTGTCTCGGCCAGTTTTTAAAAATCAATCATTCCTCTCCCTGATTAAACTAACCTGGTACTAACCTAACTTTTTTCGATACTTTTTGTTTGGCTTTTTGTTGCAGGTTGGTTGCAAGGCAGACTACACCGAAACATGGACCAAAGTTAGAACGATCCAAAAAGGGGGATTGAATTAGTGTCTGCCGAAAAGTTTCCTCCATTGGAGGGTTTCTTTTTGGGTCGATTGGTCGCCAAAAAAAACACACACAAAACAACGGATACACGAGAGGGAACAGGAAACAAACAGAGAGAGAGAGAGAGACATCGAGGAGTGATAGAGGAAGAGGACAACTTTGGCGAACGACCTCCAACGTCGCCGGCTATCGGGTAGCGACAGGCCAGCACTCGCCTGGCCGACCTGGGGACACCTCGAGGGCTCGATGGGAGAATATGGCCCACCGGACTCGAACACCATCACCAGCAGCAGCAGTGCGTCCTCACTTGCGTCGGTGCTGATGCCCATGCCGATGTCGATGGCCGCAGCGCCTCTGTCCGCCGCTATGTCGGTTGCCGCCGCCGGCAAACCGACCGGTTCCTCTTCGTCCTCGGCTGCAATGGCGGTAGCTGCCGCCGCGGCAGCCGCCGCTGCGACAGCGAACTCTACAACGAACAATCACATCCTAACCTCAGCGTCATCGTCCTCGGTGGAGTCGGACGGATACCACTATTACCATAAGACTGGCGGCGGCGGCGGCGGTGGCGGCAACGGCATGTCGGTGATTGGCAGTACGCCGGGCGCCTCCAGCAACAGCCACCACCATCACAACGGAGCCGGCGGTGGCGGCAGCGGCGGAGTGGGTAAAGTGGGTGGAAGTGGACGAACAGGGTCCGGTCACGAATCGTCCGGCCCCGGCATGGCGCGTCCCTCGGTGGCTAACGCTAACGGTGGCAACAGCAATTGTGGCAGCACCGGAAACGGAGGACCTCCCGGTAGCGGTGGTGGCGGAAGCAGTAGTGGCCGCGTTAAGTGTAAGGACCCGATACGTGTCGGTTTCTATGAAATCGAGAAAACGATCGGCAAGGGCAACTTCGCCGTGGTCAAGTTGGCTAGCCATCGGATTACCAAAAACGAGGTAAGTCTATCCGGTCCATCCAACCCGTCTATAGTATCCTTTGCCTTTGCCATTGCCGGCTCATGTGCGCTGAACATGACAAGCGTCACGCTACGAGCGGCCAGCCATCCACAAAAGACCCTTTCCAAGAAGTTCTTCGAGGCGCAAGGAAGCGATAAGTGTGCCTTTTTGCGACAGCCGTTTGGGACTAATTAGTGCACACAATGTATTTGTTTGCATGCGAGGACACCGGATGGCTGCCAGAATTGATTCTTTCATCTTCCGCTTTTCTTCGCTGAACTACATCAATTTTCCTTGCACGTCCAATCGAACCGGTCCTTCACGTTTGGGCGGTGTTCTCTTGGTGCCAACTCACAGAAAAAGAAGCAACTTCCATGTTCCAAGAACGGATGGAAACCCGTCATCGAGCGAACAGAAAATGTAATTAGTAGGGACTATTTTCGGCTTTGTTAAGGTCAGGGAGCGAACACCGCCCCGAGGCCTTTCCATTGAATGTTTTGAGCTAGACTCTTTTGGTTTAGGAAGGAGACTAGCTAGCCGATGCTGATCTACCTTAAGGGCCCGTTGCTTGTTCTCGACCTTACAACGGTTAGAAGTTTTAGGGATCGTTGAAGGAACCCCGTAAATTGAAACACAACAATAGCTTCTTGGAAAACGATGGGTCAACATTTTAAAAGTTTGAAACGCCTTTGGTCACAATAAAAACGCTTTCAAAAGATAAAGGTTCAATGGATCCATTGAATGGTATAAAACAAGCCCTGTCAGAAAATTGAGCTGGTAGGCAACATCGAGACGGGTTAATACCTCTTTTTTGTTCTTCTATTCACAGGTAGCAATTAAAATTATTGATAAGTCCCAGCTTGATCCTGGCAACCTGCAGAAGGTGTACCGGGAGGTTGAGATTATGAAACGCTTAGACCACCCGCACGTCATTAAGCTGTACCAGGTTGGTAGTCGCAGTGCTGCAGACCGAATTAATATCATTCATTAATGCAATCGCCGTTCGTCTACGCAGGTTATGGAGACCCAGAGCATGATTTACATAGTCTCGGAGTATGCTAGTCAGGGCGAAATTTTCGGTAAGTTTTCGGTGTGATGCCGGCGACGACGACGACGACGACATAAACATTTGAATCGATTCTGCGAGTCCGATGGTACAAGACCGACATTTTGTGGACGCTGGAGTTTTTGTAGCAACCGAGACCCACAGTCCCGCCGGCGTCGAACAG
Organism: Anopheles atroparvus; assembly: GCA_914969975.1. Taxonomy (NCBI): domain Eukaryota; kingdom Metazoa; phylum Arthropoda; class Insecta; order Diptera; family Culicidae; genus Anopheles; species Anopheles atroparvus. The sequence goes on from CAJZCY010000001.1 coordinate 36,355,576, forward strand.
GCGAACTTGACGCTCTCAGGACGAAAGGACGAAACAGGTCACGAGCTAGTAATGGCTCGATAATTTAATCCATATCCTAATATTCAGATTACCGACCAGTCGTCAACCTGAAGCGAAGTGCAGACTTGTACATTGCGACGTTCTAGCTGGGGTTTTTTTTCAATTCCTTTCCACTTTATGATCGAATGTCGGATTAACTTCCATGCATGATTAAGCACGTCGAGGACAGCGCGACACACACACACACACAGGGGACTCTATTTTTGCTGCATAATATTTGAATAGCCAAATATTGTGGCGTGATTTCGCCCGTCGGCGATCGTATTGGTGGACTGAAAGTAACATGAATCGCTTCCCATTTGCGGGTTTCCATTTGTAGATTATATTGCTAAGTACGGACGACTTAATGAGCGTGCAGCTAGGAATAAGTTTTGGCAGATCCTATCCGCCGTAGAATATTGTCACAATAAGGGAATAGTACACAGAGATCTTAAGGTAAGGCGCACGCCAGTCGACATCGACAAACTCAAGCCAATGCGGTGGATTTTAATCTGTACGATCTTACTTTCCCCCTTTCAGGCTGAGAATCTACTGCTAGATTCTAAGATGGACATCAAAATAGCAGACTTTGGCTTTTCGAACTTCTACAAGAAGGGCGAGCTGCTGGCCACCTGGTGCGGTTCACCGCCGTACGCCGCGCCGGAGGTGTTCGAGGGCAAGCGGTACACCGGACCGGAAATTGACATCTGGGTAGGTTGACACGATCTCGTGAAAGCGTTAATGTTACCCAGTGCTAATCTTTTTTCTTTGAATTTATTTATTCTAGTCCTTGGGCGTAGTGTTGTACGTGCTGGTGTGTGGTGCTTTGCCCTTCGATGGATCGACGCTGCAGTCACTCCGGGATCGTGTGCTGTCTGGACGGTTTCGAATTCCATTTTTCATGAGTTCAGGTAGGCATATCCGCCCACCCCCTCTCTTGGCGTGTTTCCCTGGTCGCGTTTAGCTAATTGTTACTTGTTTCCCACAGACTGTGAATCGCTCATTCGGAAAATGCTCGTGTTGGATCCCTCGCGAAGGTTTTCGATCGATCAGATCAAGCGGCACCGCTGGATGATGGTGGAAATTATCGACACGCCCAAGATCAGCAGCATCGTCATCAATGGGAACACCGGCGACGTGAGCGCCCTCGAGACCGAACCGAACGATCAGATACTGAAGATCATGCAAAATCTCGGCATCGACATACTGAAGACGAGAGAAAGCTTGAAGGTATGTCCGAGGAGTTTGGGTTCGATTGGAGGAATTGAGGTAGGCCGATTGAGTTCACATCCATTATTCTTTCCAACAGCTACACAGCTACGATCACTACACGGCGTTCTATTTGCTTCTGCTGGAAAGACTGAAGAGCCGCACGATGTCGCAAGAGAACGCGAATGCCGTGACCGGGCCCGGAAAGCCGGCCATGCTCGAGTCCCAACGCCGCCGTCCGAGCAACGTTGCTGAGCAGGCCATGCGCAAGCTGGCCATCAGTTCACAGCACAAGTAAGAAAGAAGTCATAGGAGAATCCCATCTTCCCCGGGTTAAGGGTTGACCAACTTGTTTTTTTTTTTCTTTCTTCGATGTACCCAGAGCGGACCAATCGAGCTCCCCGAAACATCAGCAGATCTCACCCGCGATGCCGTCGGGTCTGATCAACCAGAGCTCCGAAACGCTACACAGTCTGCTGAACGCACCGATGTCCTGCGGCGTTCCCTCGGGGCTGCCCACCATGTCAACCGGCGTGATCATGCTACGCGACACGAGCATCCGCGAGCAGCAGCCCGTCCTGAAGGACAGCTCGTACTTCCGCGGCGTGTCGTACACGTCCAGCTCGGGGTTCGCCGATTCGTCGCTGTACCAGCTGGCATCGCTGCGCGAGCGCGACTGCAGCTCGACATATCTGACCGGTCCGACGGGAACGGGGCTGCTGCCGGCGTCCCTCTCGTCGAACGTGGCCGGCGCGTTGGCGGCGTCGCGCGAAACGAGCTCGATCGTGCTGCGCGAGTCGGGCATCCTCTCCAATCGCATATCGTCGACCCGGCTTCTGTCGAGCAACATCGACAAGCGCATCCTGCAGCAGAGCACGGAAGACTGCCGCCGACTGCTGCAGCAGGTAAGCCTTACCTCACTATGATAGGCCCAGCTTGAATTTATCCAGCCGAGTCTTATCTCGACGTAATTATGTTTAACGTAGGCTAGAGGTGCACAGAGATAACGCAGTGTAGGCTTCTAGAGGTAATTAGCCATTAAAAAAACACTCCCTTGTGTCGATGACGCATGGATGCAACTCTCATAGGATATTAGATTGCTTAAGGGATCCATAGAGAGCACGTAAAAGTGGAATAAAACTGGTTATGTGAATCACCTACCTAAGTTCGTATTTATTATTTGACTAACGTTAAGCGTTGGGAAAGGAGATTTTTCTAAAGGCAATCCGGGGGAGATTTTAGGAAACATCACCCAAGATCTACTCCACACTAGTAGACGTAACTTTACTAACCGTGCTTCCACCTAAACCCCCTTTTCCATCATCTCCCTCCAAAAGGCACGTCCTGTATCGATGGGCGAAACGAACCGGTACGCGAAACCACCATCGCACTCGCCGGTAAACAGCAACGATCTCCACCAGGCTTCGCAGCAGCCGCCACCATCGGTCGCTTCGTCCGTGGCAGCAGCGCCGGCACCATCTCCGTCCCAGCGCTACTCGGATCCGCTGAACGGCTTCAGCAAAGACTACCTGACAACCGTCTCAGCTTCAGCATCATCGTCGTCGGCGGCGGCGGCGGCGGCGGCGAACGAAACGTCCATCAACGTGCCACCGTTCAAGGACTACATCAACAACATTCAAACCTATTCGTACCTCCAGCACTACGAGCCGGCCGGGCTGACGGTTACGAGTTCGGCGAACGCGGGTCACACGCCGCAGCCCACGTCCATAACGGCGCAGTACAGCTCCAGCACCGACGAGGGCTGTGAAACGGATCTTGGTGGTAGGCAATCGCCACTTGGGCAAAGACTCAAACCTATTTGCCTTACTAACCAATTCGCTCTCTCTCTCTCTCGGTCTCTTTTTTTTTTGCTAGATGAAGATGTCCAGCAGTCGATCGATAAGTCCATTCAGCGGTTGAACTCGTTCGCCAGCTCCAGCTCGTCGAGCGGTGTCGTCACGAACATTCACCCGAAGAGCCTGAGCCAGAATCTGAGCTGCGACTCGTCGCGAAGCAACTTTTCCACCTTCGAGAGCCTCGATCTCAACCTGTCGGACTGTGCGGAGCTGGCCGGCAGTCTGCCATCCTGCACGGCCACTACGGAGGCGTATGAGAATGCCGCCAAGGATGAAGGTAGCCTGCGACTTCGCTCTTTCTCGAGTGTGAGCAGAATAATGAACGTTTTCGTCCGTGCGAATTTACAGCCACCTTTCGTGCGGTCACGAGCTCGGTCTGCATCAACCAGCCGCAGTGTGTGTACGCCATGTCGGACAAGATGGTCGGTTCGTTCCTGCGGGCCAACACGGTCTACCAGGATGTGCACAATGGCGACCATCGCAGTATTACCCGATCACCCGTCGATTTTCGGTAGGGCCGTTCGCCGAACCCCGCACCGATTGATGGAACGAGTTTTTGAAACATTGTTTTCTCTTGATTTTAGTGAGGGACGTCGTGCCAGCGATGGTCTGGTGACGCAGGGACTCATCAACGCCGCCGACTATCCACTGAACTCTCAGGTTGCGTTCAACAGCCAGCGGTTGAACGAAACGTGCAAGGCGAAGGGCGTGCTGGAACTGCATCTGCTACAGAAGGAGGCGGCCCAGCTAAAGGTGAAGTACCAGGCGAACGTGCCACAAGACGAGATCAACGTGCGCCAGCTTCAGCACAGCCAGTTCCGCGTGAACCCGCTCGAGAGTCTCATCATGAAGCCACTGTCGGCGTCTTCGCATGGAAGCGGCGGCAGCAGTGGGCTCGATCCCTCGAATGGGGGCGTCGGCGTTGGAGGCGGGTACTACAACAAGGTGACCGACTACGTAGGGTTGGTGCTGGGCGTGAAGACGGGCGGGGCCGTCGGCAGCACCGAGTCGGGCAGCTGCAAACTGGACGCAGAGCAGCAGCTACTGCTGCGGGCGGCCGGGGCCGGCGGTGGCGTTGTCCGCTCGGACCAGCTAAGTGCTGCCGCCGCACAGCAGCTCCAGCAGAAGCCTCCACTGCAGCAGCAGCTGATGCAGCACCGGTTGCTGCAGCAGAAGCGCCAGATCCTGCAGAAGCAGGGCGCCATGGAGGCGGGCCTGAGCCGTCGCCAGATGCTGCGGCAGCACAGCTACAAGATCGCACAGCAAACGCAAATCCTGCCACCGCTGCCGTACGCCGGCGAGGGCCCGGAGTCCGGCGTGGACGGCTACCCGACGCTGCAGTCCGTCCGCGAGACGGCCATCCTCGAGACGGCGGCGGAAGCAACGGGCGGCCCGGCCTCAATGCTGAACGATCCGCTCGATCTGTACGCGCATTTGCACGCCCACCACCCGCACCTTCACCATCACCATCAGCATCAGCATCATCATCACCATCATGCCCAGCAGCAACTCCATCTGCAGCAACAGCATCAGCAGCAACACCTCACCGCCGACCGGACCGGACACTGCTCCTGGAGCGCACTGCCGAGCTCGATGAAGACGTGCCAGATCAGCGAGGGAACGCCGTCGAACGATGGTGCATGGAACGTGGCCGCCCTCTACCACCAGGTACATACGACACAAAAGTAGACAAGAGTAGACCCCAGCGCACGCCTTTCGCTGCCGCTGCCTTCATCTTCACACCAACAACAACTATCACATCCATCATTGACCGGGGCGGGCAGGGGAACCTCCATCTATGGTATATACTCTCATCTCAGCCACATTGGGGTATGTGTGCCGCCGGCATGATATCGCTTCCTTCTGGAGAGTAGCTCATCATAGTACCGTAGTTCACCGTAGCGAAGAACCCGGTACCCGGTTGAAGCAAATAAGGCCAGGGCGCGCACTGGCAGCATTGTAGTAGAGCACTGTAGTGCTCCCGGCTGTTGAAATCGTCTAACATTTCCGTTCTGTGTTTTTGTGACTAATAGCATGGGTCGTCCGTTTTGCATAAGTTTGAGGTACTCACACGTTCCTTAGGAAATCTCTAGAAACCACTCAACACACCAAAAGGACCATCGAAGAAACTAGACTAGACTAGATCCCGTAATTCGTTGTCGTTAGCCGTACGTTAAGGATAGTTGTGATAGAAGTTTGGTAGACATACCGGTCCGTTCCACTTTCAGGGTTTCAGTGTGGGTAGTATTAGGGGAAGGTAGAAAGTTTTGATAACAAAACTGGCATAGTAATTGAGCCCTTGAAAAGAACCCGGCGAGGAGTAACAACCAACCCGCATTCGTGTAATATTTCTTACTAGAAAAAAGAAGATTATCTCTAGCCGAGGTTAGATGGGAATGCATTGTTCAGTATCTTTCGTGAGGATGGAAGTTTCCTTTCTAAAATGTTAAGAACTGCTACAGTATCCTCAAACAGAGAATGGAAAAGGAAAAGTTTAAGCCAATCCGGGTCCGTATTATTTTAATTTCGTATGAGATAGTTTTTTTTTTTTTCTATCTTGCCCTTTCTGTTTTCTTTGACTTGCGACTAGCTTAGAGTAAAATTTATTATGTTTGTTAGTTCGTTTAGCGCTAGTTTTCTTTTCGTTTTACTTTCAGTTGTTGTAAATACGTTTATTGTTTGTTCATTTTCACTTCTTTTCATATTTGCTAGACAGCTATTCAAGTTCTTGTAACTAAACTTGTACTAAAACATATTTATCACTCTAAATCATTGTAGTAATGTGTGCGTTCGTTTTGTTGTGTTATTTGTGTTCACTTTAAAGCATTGCTTTTCTTTTCTGTTGTGTTGTGTTTGTGTAGTGAAAAATTTGTTCCAATAGTTTAGCCAATTGAAGAGTTTAACTTTACAACACTCACCCACACCCACATCAAACGGCGGGCTTAGGATTGCTCCGTAGCTTTAGATGTTGTTTCGTTAGGCCGAAGTAAAAAAAAAAAAGAAAACATCACCATCTTCATTTGAAAAAGGCAAAAGAAATTCATCGATTGAATGCTGCTGCTTAAACCAAGAAACAAAACCAACATAGCAAAGAAAAACAATCGTGAGTGTTCGTTCGTTCCCCCTAACCCACAGAATGTACCGCCCGGCCCGTTGTACCCCTCGTCGCAATGGATCACGCCCCATTCGTCTTCGATCCCGCACTCGATGCAGCTGCCACTGAGCGAAAGTCCCATACCGGAACTTGCCGAGCAAATGGAGTCAATTTGAGGTGTTTAGAGAAGTGGTTGGATATGGTTGGTTCATCTGTTGCCGACGTTGCGTTATCTCTTTGCTGCACTGATGATGCGTTTGAATGGAAAAAGAAATAAAAACAGAACGCCGGACAACTGCCGCAGAGCCGTACACCGTCGATCAGAGGAATTTCGTGTAGGTTTTTCGAAAGAAGGAACTAAACTTCACAAGATTTCTGATGTGCGATGGAATACAAAAGAACCAACAATTGTAAACGAATAAAATTAGACTTTGCTCGCCATGCGTAAAATTAAGAGGTTACAGAAAACGCAAAAGCAAAAGATGCACGCATGTTACTAAATTGGGTTAGTTACAAACTGTTTAGCATTCGGTTTTACGTAACTGGCTACACAATGCTCTTAAGGCAATAGACACTGTCGGAAGCAGAACTGTTTGAACATTACCAAACACTTGAAACAATTTCCGTAGAAGAAGATCAAGAAACAAAAATAAAATAGAAAAGTCATATAGACTGACCAGCGTCAATTGTTTGCAACAGAAGAATAAAATAAACAGTAAGTAACGTTACAATTAAAACCACATACTCGCAAACACGAGGGCCACCAACGGCCGAGAGTGTCCTGTCGAAGGGAGCGCTAAGGCCACCGGGACGCATAGACTGTGCACCCAAAGTATTGAGCCGTAAAGGATTTTCGCACGACGACTGATCTAATAAGCGGTAGGAACTGAAGCAGAAGTGTCGTGCGCCCAACTGTTTTGTCGCGAGTGTCCAAACGTCCTAGCCGCCACTAGCCACAGCGCGCGTTCTGTTAGATCAATTATACGGTGACGCCTGCATTGCCATAGACGCGATACGGGATAGGCTTTTTAGCGAGAGTTAATAAAACGAGGCACATTTTGCTAACGTTAGCATCCCGGAAGCCAGTAGACATGTATGTTGGAGATGTGATAAAGGAGAATCTAGTCGATAGTTACGGTTTAAAGCTTGGAGCGAAAGTAAAATTATGATTGTTATGAGCAAGAGTCTAGAAACAAATCACCCACATCAAACAGCAAAGAACTCTATGTCCTTGGCCGGAAGAAGCTACCGCCGAGTGTGAGGCAACCATGTGCGATCGCGGACTAAAGAGCATGCATCCACTTCGTGAAGTAAGTTCCACTTAGGTTGAATCGAGTCCAGGTTGTGTATGCAAATGATCTTCACCGTCTTCTGTAAACGTTGTTACAAACGATTTTCGTTATAGAAAGGAAAGATTGTAATACATTATATGAATAATTATGAATATTTTATGTCGATCATCGTTTAGCTTATTATTTAAACCATATTGCTTACTATTTTTTTAAGGATTTTTTTTCTTCATTTTGTTAAGAGTTGAGGTCATTCCATATGAAGCATTTTGTATACGGTCGCACATTAGCGAGCTATTACTACTGCTTACTAAAGGTAAGCTTTTTATTTACTATGTGTGTGTGTGTGTGTTTTTTTTTGAGCCCGTGTTATCCTGTTTAATGCAATTTTATACTTTGTTCACACGTATTCACTTGGATCAATGCAGCTATTCACCGAAGAATTCTGAACCGTTTCTAAAGAAAGTTGTTAAAACTTAAATTAACAATTAAAGCGCAGATGCATAGGCTATCACATCTCTCTTTTGGAACTAGGACCAATCCGCAATTCACAGGTGGTCCGCTTTGCCTTTTGGGGCTGCCGCAAAGCGTCCCGAATTTCCACACGAACGCAAATAGGTTAACGAACAACTGCCATGCCAATACGAAAAAAAAACGATTACCAACAGCCCGATAAGCTAGAATATTTTATAGAATTCTAAAAAGTAACGTACACACTTACAACTTATGCATCCCAGAAGTTGGGTCCTAAATTTGAATGAAATTAACACATCGATCGTATCGCTAGGACACATCGAAGAAATAGTGCATAATTTAGAGGGAAGTTTCTTCGGTTTGTATACATAACGCGCGCAGGGGTTCGATACGTAATCTTATTACCATTATCGCATGTCGCTGTCTTATTGGTATTGCTAGTGTGGAAAAGAACCATCGAGTGTGTAGGGTTAGTATCATTGCACACATCGGAGCAGGGAATGAACATGAGAGGACCTTTCACGAACCGAAAACCGAAGCAGACATCTATCCAACATGGAGTGGCAACCATATAAAAAACATGTCATTATAACGATCCGTTTAAACAGGCAGCCATTATCATCATTATCATCATTATCATCATACAAATTGTCAAAACAAAGGAATGCGCCAATTTATATCTAGTCATATCAGCCATATACTTGCACACATATACATATTATAAAGACGTAGGAGCGAGATACAGTGAAACATGGATGGAGGGCGAGCGGAAAAGGTTAACTGGTAGGGCACTTCCCCTTACTCATAGGACATATTCAGAGGCATCACCGCACCAGAGGGTTCACCCACTGGGGAGCGGGGCAGAAGCGTAATTTTCGTAGTCTGCCATAAAAAAAAAAAATAGTCAAACACAAACATATAGCGTCGTCCATGACTAGTCAAACGTAAACGAAAATTATTAGGCTAAGAACCGTTAGTGAACCAAACAAGGCACGGTTCGCGCCCTCTAGCATCTAGAGCAGCAACCGTATGCAATCAACACAGACAACGAGAGTGAAACAATCGTTCACAGACAGTAACGATTGGAGTGTGGAACGCCATGGAACGGGCTGTGCTGTATGGGCTAGCTTTTTATGCCACTTTCGGAGCACGTACTCAGCTCGCATCGATGCGCTACACTGTCACGGACGCCGCCAGGATTGGCTTAGCTAGTGCGACCAGGCGTCTCCATCGCGTTCAGCGATAAATCGCACAGCACTTCGAGGGCCGTGACACGTGGTGTGCTCTGATTGTAGCCACAATTGCCTGGACGGTTCTGAGATTGTTGCGCGGACTATTGGAACATCCACCACCGGTGAAACGGGCAGTATTTTGTGTCATTGGAGAACGTGATGTGCACTTTAGAGGATTTTAAGTAAATTTGCATCATCGCGATGGGCAAAATCCGGCGCTCGTAGTAGAAGTGGCAACGGGGCAATGTTTCGTTTTAACTTTAACCTCCATTAAAAGTACCGATTAATTACATTGAATACTTCACCTATCCTAGGAGCAAAAGCTAGCCTACATTGCATTATTAAACGAAGCTAAAAGAAATCTACAGGAATCGTGTTTAGGAGGAATTTCGTTCAATTTAGTAAAAAGGTAAATTAATAACCAGAAGAGTTTCCTAAGAACCTTCGACCAGAATTAACCTAACGAACGTGGGAGGCATTTGGTGGCGTAGTGAATAGCGAAAAAAAGTATTAGTAGCCGCAATTAGTAGAATGAAGAAAGAGATCAAAAAAGAAACAAAAAATTGATAAACAGCATTAACAGCTCCACAGCTAAAGGAAACTCGCTAGCAAAGTGTAGCGCAATGGTGTGTACATGTGTAGGAGTGAAAACATTTTGTAGAAAGGATAAGATTTCGATTCAATTGACCGTGTACCAAAATAGTCCAGTAGTAAAAAGTAGGAGTTGTAGTAGTTGGCAACGAAGAACAACAAAAAAATGGACACGAATAACTAAAGTCCTACTTCTATTCACACACTGCTGCCACATCCGCTGCGATACTTAGAATGCTGCTGCATATATTCCTCCAACGTTATTATCGATAATCGCTCACCACTTCTGCCCATTTCCATCTACAAAGCCGTGCAAGAGAAATTCGCAAGACAAAAAAAAACACACACTAAATCGCAATAATAAAAGCATTTTATGCACAAATGTAACTCCCAACGTTAAAAAAGAAAATCCATACCTTAATCAAATATTAAAAACAGATACAACTGAACAACAGAGCAGACGAGACGCATCAGTAAAATCGTATGAATTCAACATTGATTGAAATAGCATACACAAGGAGATAGGAACACGTAGAAACAGTAAGAAGCGGACGGAAAATCATCAAGCCTAATTATTTCCCACTACAAACTGTCAATCGAATGTGAAAAAAAACTCACTACATACAACACTCAGACGAATGATAAAAACATTTAAAAAAAAAAAAACATCCAACAAAGCAACAAAAGAAATAACTGAGCGCGATCGATGGAAGGACATGCGAAGGAAAGCATTTCGACAGGAAGCGCGTGACCGAGCAAAAGCGTAGAGCGAACGCTGGGAAAAGAAAGGGACGCATGGAAGCTGTTGTGCAACGTAATACAAATGGATGTGAACGAACACATATTGGTTATTTAGTAACATTACATTTACAGGAAACGAAAACAATAACATTATTAGGTCATGTTTTTAAGGAAAGAATGAAGAGGAAAAAAAAATACAATTAAACCGTAGACTAGTCATAATTACTTGATATACATTTTTTCACAAAAACAAAATATACTTATTACCACGGACAAATAAAGAAATATTGTGAACGAAAAACGGTCAAATAGAACTACACTCTTCACACGGGAAATGGCATCGATCTTTCTCTTGTTTCGTTCGCCGCGTGAAATGAAAGAAAATATGTACATGGATTTTGCATACAATTTTATTTTCCTGTCTTTGTCGTTCTCTATCACGTTCGAAAATTCCTGTACTCTTGTATATATCATCTAAAATCGTCAACAAAAAAGCGTTTAGAACCATGGTTAATTTTTTTTTGTCATTGTTTAATCGAATTAGTGTTTGTGTGGGTCAGTGGATCGCAGACGAAAGAGAAAGTGTTACAGAAGAACGAAAATATTACCTTCCTCGGAATGCATCAGAGAGCCGTCACCTTCGGGGGGGAAAACTTTCCGCGAGATTCTTCATACAAACACACACATACACGCACGCACACACACACACACGTAACACATACAAGCGGGGAGATTGGGGACCGTTAAAAATTAACCGAACGTTTGGCACGGAGCTTAAGTACTGTTTGCACAACGAGCGTTTACCTAATACTGCACTGGAGAAATTAAATCTACATTTTTGTGGTTCACATTTCTGGCGAAACCCATACGCTTACTAGGCAGCTACTGTTCTAAGACAACGCACAAGAATACACAAATATACCGATACACCACAGGGACAGTAGTTCCACTAGACAGTAAAGGGACAGATTTCGGGGGTTGAGATTGGAATGGTTTTGTTCTGTTTCGCATCGCCACTAGACGATGGACGATGGAATGGTTAGCCGCTCATTCAGTACACTCCATCCCGAGGTCTTGGAGCCGGTTAGACAATGTTCATCTGTATCTTAATGATCACCGTATTGTTGTCGGCGAACTTGGTCAGCACGTCCTTGATCTTGGCAAACTCCAGGAAGCCGAACCCGCGCGGGCTTACCTCCTGCCGCGGCTGGTGGAATGCCTGTATTTCCGGCTTCGACATGATCGTGTCGTGCTGCGAGAGTTCCGGGTCGCGCACGTTCAGCAGCGTGATTTTGATGCGGCCCTTGAACGGCCACTCGAGATGGTAGTCGTTCTCCGACTGCATCAGGTGCACGTGCAGCCCGATCGAGTCCTTCGTGCGCGGCGGCACGTTGATGCGGGCGCAAAACTTGTACCCGTGCGGGGAGGTGTACGCTTCGCCGCTGTAGAACATGCAGTTGCTGTTCGCCAGCATCGTGTCGATCTTCTGGCTGAAATCGTCCAGCTTCCACAGCAGCACCCCGCCACTGTAGCGCGGGTCGACCTCCTGGTTTACCTTGGCCAGCTGAACCTCCTGCTTGGACAGCTTGATCTTCAGGATGTGCAGCTCCTGCTCGAGCACCACGATCCGTTCGCACATCGAGCGCACGAGCACGTCCGAGCTCATCTCGGGCGCGCTGGTTTTCGCCGGCGGATCCCAGAACTTGTAACGGTCGCTGCTGCCCGTGTGCGAATCCAGCAGAAGCTGCGAGGTGCGAAGGAAAATGTTAGGATGGGAATGTTGCGAATAAGAGTGCCAAGCCATTTCCTACCTGCAGATGGTGTTGATATTCGCTAGCAATGTGGGCACCGAGCGCCGGTTCGCTTTGCGCCTTAAACTTGCACTGCACCCGCGCAAACGGACACGGCAGGTTGTGGCTGGACATAGCAAACGGACACTGGCGCAGGTGGGTATCGATTTCGGTGGGTGAGAACTGGTCCACGCAGCCTCGTGTCGAGTTCGGGCAGGGTTTCTTGATCTGCGAAATTTCCCGGCGCGTGCAGTTGTCCGGAAAGATGTCGCACTTGATGTCCAACGGTTCGTTGTCGAGAGGGCAGTTGGAATTTTTCTCACTGTGTGTTGGACACGCAGGGAGAGGAAAATTATTGTAGCACTTCGTTTTTATTTTTTATGCCGTCCGGAATATCGTCGATACTTACTTCAACCAATCCGTGATACATTTTCGACAGAAGCGATGGCCACACTTGGTGAGGATGGGCTCATTCAGCCAACAGTAGCAGATGGGACACTCATATCGTGCCTCCAAGACGCAATCGTCCACTTTAGCAGCGCTCTGCGGGACAGTACAGACGAAACATAAGGTTAAAGACTAATCACATTCCTTGTGCAACATTCTCGGCTGATTTTCATTAGAATTGTATTAGTTCTAGGGGGCAGCCAACGCTGAGTCACACCGAGATCCGGTTTCTTGTAACGACTTTAAACAAATTAACAATATTTTTCCGCAGGTAGGTCACGTTCGGCTCACCTGTAGACAATTTTCCTCCGCAGATACTTCTCTTTTTACTGGTCTACTCATTTCTTATCATAATCTATGCACAACAATATTGCACCAAACAAAGTAAATTGTATACTTTCTGGAATTTGTCCTCCACTGTGTAGTGTTGATAGTTGACTGACGCACCTACCATAACTATATTCCGTTCCTCCGATGATGCACCCAGTTGTTAGGATGAGCGGAACCGTTTCGTGTCAAATTTCATTTCAAGCCTGAAATTGTTATGAGATTCTTCAAAACATCTATTTGATGTATAGGTGAAAATGCGTTGAAAAAAAACGGATTTGTTGGTTGAACACCGCAGGTAAAATATCACACTTCTCGTTAACTTCATTTTCGATTGTATTTTTGACGTTGTGCCATACAATACTAACCTTAATATACACCATCTTGGTCCGACCCTTGGTAGACCCCTCGATGCCATGCCGACAAATGTCAATTTAGTGACAACACATCGAGTTTCGTGATTTCAGACGATCCGACGATCTTGCTGACGGATCTTTGTGAACGTTTTCCGCAATCTGTGAGGTGGCCGGCTTGCTCGCAGAAATCTTTCCTCCCCCGTTCCGTTTCCCGTGGTACACGTGAAGAAAACCCAGCAAAATGGCAGCTACCCTAACGCCGGAGGAAAAGGAGACCCTCATCACCCGTAACCTGCAGGAGGTGTTAGGGCAGGACAATCTCCGGGCGATTCTGAAGGAGCGTGACCTTAAAATATACTGGGGCACGGCTACGACCGGGAAGCCGCATATCGCCTACTTCGTTCCGATGTCGAAGGTGGCCGATTTCCTGAAGGCCGGCTGTGAAGTAAGATAAGCGGTTGCTTTTGTTTGCCGATTGGAAAGGTGCACAATTCAACGAATCTTTTCATTCTCTGGCTAGGTCACGATCCTGTTCGCAGATTTGCATGCCTACCTCGATAACATGAAGGCACCGTGGTCGTTGCTACAGGAACGAACCAAGTACTACGAAGCGGTGATCAAAGCAATGCTCACTTCGCTGGGCGTTCCGCTGGACAAGCTGCGTTTCGTGCGGGGAACGGACTATCAGCTGTCCAAAGAGTACACCCTGGACGTGTACCGTCTCTCGTCGGTGGTGACGCAGCACGACGCAAAGAAAGCCGGTGCCGAGGTGGTCAAGCAGGTGGAACATCCGCTGATGTCGGGTATACTGTACCCGGGTCTGCAGGCGCTGGACGAAGAGTACCTCAAGGTGGACGCACAGTTCGGTGGCGTTGATCAGCGGAAGATTTTCACCTTCGCCGAGAAGTACCTTCCGCAGCTGGGATACAGCAAGCGCATTCATCTCATGAACCCGATGATCCCGGGACTGGCCGGGGGAAAGATGTCCTCGAGCGAGGAAGACTCGAAAATCGATCTGCTCGACAGTGCGGCAAAGGTGAAGAGCAAGATCAAGAAGGCGTTCTGCGAGCCGGGCAACATTGAGGACAATGGACTGTTGAAGTTTGTGAAGCACGTCATCTATCCGATGTTCCGGGAGGGCGAAGTGTTTACGGTCCCGCGCAAGCCGGACTTTGGCGGCGACATGATGTTTGCCGAGTACGACAAGCTGGAGGCTTGCTTTGCCGCGCAGGAACTGCATCCCGGTGACCTCAAGGCGGCCGTCGAGGGCTACATCAATCGTTTGCTGGAACCGATCCGCAAGTCTTTCGATACCGATTTCTACCGGGAGCTGACGGAGCGTGCGTATCCCGCACCGACCAAAGCGGGTAAGCAACCGGCGGGCGCGAAACCCCAGCCCACCAGCAATGCCAGTGCGGCCGCTGGTGCTGCCGGGGAAAACACGCCCGATAAGCTCGAGCTGAAGGTGGGACAAATCTTGGACGCCATTAAGCACCCCGACGCGGACAGTCTGTGCGTGCTGACGGTGGACATCGGCGGTGGGGAGCGCAAATCGATCGTCAGCAACCTGGTGGCTCATTACACGCTCGAGCAGCTCCGCGAACGGCTGGTCGTCGTGCTGACTAACATGAAGGCGTCGAAAATCCGCGGCGTGGAGAGCGAGGGGTTGGTGCTGTACGCGGCCGGAGCGGACAAATGTGAAGCGCTGGCCGTCCCGGAGGGTTCGAAGGTGGGAGAGCGTATCATCGTGGAAGGATTCGACAACACGGGCAATCCGGTGCCGGCGCTCAACCCGAAGAAGAAGGTTTGGGACAGGATCCAGGCGGAGCTGCGTACCGGTGCCGAGGGGGAGGCACTGTGGAAAGACTTCGCGCTCATGACGCTGAACGGAGATCGGGTGACGAGTTCGCTTCCGGGATGCAGTATCAAGTAAAGACGGGCTGCTGGGCGCGTTGGATGGTTGTTTCCGAGAATCAGAAGCTGTGCTTACGATTGCATTTCGTACTTGCCTATGCCTTACTGGCGAGCGGCGTTATAGGATGTCAAAAATATCGTTTACGTTTTCTACTCATTTTTCGCAAAGTAATTTATTAAATTGCATCGCAAGCTAAAACAATCAACTTTGTTTTGTCTGAGTTACTTGTCCGAAACTGCGTTCGCTTATAATTTTATTTTAAAATTCGCAATTGTTTGTATTCATTTCTTCTAGTTGAGAGGTTGGCAACACTTCCCATGCGAATTCTTTTTCTTTCTGGCAACAATGCTAGGATTAATAAATTGTAAACATAAACACCAGCACGTGCGTTTGATTCAGTCTTAAACAGCTGATTTGTGTTCGGCGTTCGCCGGTGCAGGTTGTGTAAAAATAAAATAATGGTTAGAGTGGAATTAGCGAAATTGCTGCAACTTCAAACGGCGGCCAGCCGGGTGCGTAATATTTGCATCCTAGCGCACGTGGACCACGGCAAGACGACGCTGGCAGACAGTTTGATCGCAAGCAATGGCATCATTTCAACCCGGCTGGCGGGGAAACTCCGCTACATGGACAGCCGGCCGGACGAGCAGGAGCGGCAAATTACAATGAAGAGCAGCAGCATCGCGTTGCACTATCGGAGAGAGGCGGAGCCGGCGGACGAGTATCTAGTGAATCTGATCGATTCTCCCGGGCACGTCGATTTTAGCAGTGAAGTATCGACCGCAATTCGGCTGTGCGACGGGGCCATCATCGTCGTCGACGTGGTGGAAGGCGTGTGTCCGCAGACCCGTGTCTGCCTGCAGCAGGCCTACAGTGAGCAGCTTACGACCGTCCTCCTGTTGAACAAGATCGATCGGCTGGTGCTGGAAAAGCGGATGGACCCCGCCGAAGCCTACCGCCATCTGGCGCAGGTGCTGGAGCAAGTGAATGCTGTCGTTGGCAACCTTTTCGCCACCGATGTACTGGCACGCGAACAAGTCAAAACCGGTGTCGATCAAACGTCCGCCCTGGAGGAAGCGGACGATTCCGTGCTCTACTATTCGCCCCAGCAAGGGAACGTCCTGTTCGGTTCGGCGCTCGACGGGTGGGCATTCGATCTGGCCACGTTCGCCAGGTTTTTCCAAGGCAAACTGGAAGGAGTTAACGACACCGGAGAACTGCTGAACGCGCTCTGGGGAGACTATTTCTATTCCCCCCGGCGTAAAGCTATTGAAGCCGGTGCGACGGAAAAAGGACGGAAGCCTCTCTTCGTGCAGCTCGTCCTGGACAACCTGTGGAATATTTACGGGCTGATAGAAAACCGTGACGAAGCCAAGCTACGGTCGATTTCGGAGCGATGCGGTGTTACGCAAAATCCTCGTGATCTTCGGCACGCCGATGGACGCGTGCCGGTGAGGAATCTTCTCTCCGGTTGGCTACCGATCGAACGTTCGCTACTCGGTGCCATCTGCCGTACCGTTCCCGATCCTACCCGCATCAGCGACGTGAAGGCAGAGAAGCTGCTGTGCTCTCGGTTGTTCGATTTCGACTCCTATCCGCCGGAAACACGCACCCTGAAGGATGACATTATGCGGTGCGATGCGGCTAGCGATCGGTTGATCGTGTTTGTATCGAAAATGTTTCCAATCGAGCACGGCGCCCTGGCCGGAGCGGCAAAGGACACACTGGAACGCTTGACGAAAAATCTCTCCCTCAATGCCACCAATGTCGATGGAGCCGATGGGGATGGTGCGGAAGCAGAAATTTTCCTTGCGTTCGCCCGCGTTTATAGTGGTACACTGAGGAGAGGGTCGCGGGTTTTCGTTATAGGGCCAAAGTACGATCCTAGGACGATGCAAACGGACGCGGAAAATGGAGCTCCTAATCCACACCTGGTCGAGGTGGAAATAGACAGCCTCTTTCTGCTGATGGGTCGTCAGTTGGAATCGGTAGAATTTGTTCCGGCGGGGAACATCGTCGGTATTGGGGGGTTGCAAAATGTGGTGCTCAAGACCGCGACACTCTGCAACTCCGCGTACTGTCCTCCGTTCGTCGACCTTCCCTTGATAGCGACACCGATTCTACGCGTGGCGGTCGAGCCGAAAGATATCCAAAAAATGCCTCAACTAGTACGCGGCTTAAAGTTGCTCAATCAAGCCGACGCTTGCGTGCAGGTTCGGGTGCAAGAAAGCGGCGAGCACGTGCTGCTAACCCTGGGCGAAGTCCATCTCGAACGGTGCATCAAGGACCTTCAGGAAACGTACGCTAGGATCGAGCTGAACGTCTCGAAACCGATCGTACCTTTTAAGGAAACGATCGTCCCGTTTGTCCCGACTTCGGAGGAAAACCCCGAGGAGGAGATAGCCAAAGATCGCGAGAAAGATAAAACGGTTACCATGGCAACTCCCAATCGGCAGTGCACGATCAAGCTGGAGGCCATCCCGCTACCGCAGGACGTCGTGGAATTGTTGAATCATAATGAATCCATCCTGAAAGCATTAGTAAAAGCGCACGAAGCAAAACAGGGACTTCCGCAAGCGTTACAGGACTCCGTCGCAGAACTACGAGCGAGCTTGAAGAAACTGTTGCCCGAGCGAATTCCCTTCGATCGAATTTGGTCCTTCGGTCCGAAGAAATGTGGCACGAACATGTTGGTGAATGGATCCGACTTTGTACATTCAAGCGTTTGGCATGAAAACGGACCAGCCGATCACCCCAACGAAGTATCAGAAGATCCGCGGATACAATACGAGTCGTCGTTTTTGAATGGGTTTCAAATGGCCAGTTTGGCTGGGCCGTTGTGCGATGAACCGATGCAAGGTGTCGCCTTTTGGGTGGATCGCTGGGAGCTGGATGTTACCATCGGGGTTGATCTGGCATCAGTTGCTTCCCATGGACCTCTCTCTGGTAAGTCCAAGCTGTACCGTACAGCTTAAAAATTTCAATGTACGAACGTTCGTTTCTGTTTCTCTCCTAGGTCAAATTATGTCGGCCGTTAAGGAAGGGTGTAAAAAGGCATTTCAAAATCAACCACAACGGTTGGTGCATCCCATGTATAGCTGTAACATTACGGTGAATTCTGATGTCCTCGGTAAGTCCAATTATTTTTTTAATTTTCAACGATTAAACATCAAACCCGAACTGTGATTTTGAATTTTCAATGATTGTCTGTACTATACTGATGGCAACACTGCAACTGTTCAAAATGCGCATCTGTCAAAAAATAATGTTGTTTTCTTCACCGCTGTCAAAATACGTCCGCGTTTCTTTCGTCGAGCACATGGTTGTGTTGTCGGCAACGAACACGAAGTGAATTCTGCCGGTTTTGTGTGTGAAAAAGTGTGTTAATAGGTACCAATAAGTTTGTAGCAACGCTAAAAGTTTTAAATTTGTTTGCCATAGTAAACATACAGCTCCACAAACATGGGAAAGAAAGGAAAAGTTGGAAAGGATCGGCGGGATAAGTTCTACAAGCTCGCCAAGGAATCCGGGTACCGTTCGCGTGCCGCCTTCAAGCTGATCCAGCTGAACCGGCGCTTTGGCTTTCTGCAGCAGTCGCAGGTATGCGTCGATCTGTGTGCTGCTCCGGGCGGTTGGATGCAGGTGGCCAAACAGAACATGCCCGTCTCGAGCATCGTGATCGGGGTGGATCTTTTTCCGATCAAAAATGTGCCCGGGTGTATCAGTATCATCGGCGATATTACGACGGAAAAAACCAAGGCCGATCTGACAAAGGAGCTGAAAACGTGGAAAGCGGACGTGGTGCTGAACGACGGTGCGCCGAACGTCGGTAAGAACTGGCTGCACGATGCGTACCAGCAGGTTTGCCTGACGCTCAGCGCCGTCAAGCTGGCGACCCAGTTCCTGCGCCCGGGTGGCTGGTTCATCACGAAGGTGTTCCGCTCGAAGGACTACAATGCGCTGATCTGGGTGCTGAAGCAACTGTTCCGCAAGGTGCACGCAACGAAGCCGTCCGCGTCGCGTAAGGAATCGGCGGAAATTTTCGTCATCTGCCAGTACTACAAGGCACCGGATAAGATCGATCCGCGGTTTCTCGATTCGAAGTACGTGTTCGAGGAGCTTGACATCGAACCGAAGGACGGCGCAGGGACAAACATTCTGAAGGAGCTGGAGCGCAAGACCGCCCGGAAGCCG
The DNA here is from genome assembly GCA_914969975.1 of Anopheles atroparvus. Taxonomy (NCBI): domain Eukaryota; kingdom Metazoa; phylum Arthropoda; class Insecta; order Diptera; family Culicidae; genus Anopheles; species Anopheles atroparvus. The sequence goes on from CAJZCY010000001.1 coordinate 36,375,130, forward strand.
AAGGTCGAAGGCTACGATGGGCCGGACGTGCGGAAGATCGTTTCGGCGACGGAGTTCTTGCAGAACGATAAGCCACTGGTCATGCTGAGCCGGATAACGGAAATTCGCTTCACGAAGGCAGATGCTGCGATTGAGAGCCATCCGCGAACGACGTCCGAGCTGAAGGAATGTTGCAAGGACATCAAGATCCTCGGCAGGAAGGACCTGAAGGAGTTGCTTCGATGGCACAAGCTTCTCAGTGCCGAATTTGGCGCTCCAAAAGAAGAAACCGCCCAAGACGCGGGTGATGCCAAGGGTGACGCAAAGAAGAAGGAAAAAAAGAAGAGGGAGGGTGGAGCGGGCGACGATGACGACGAAACGGAGGAGTCGGATGAGGAAGTGAACGATGAGGAACTGGTGGAGCTGAGGAAGTTAGATAAGGAGATTGCCTCCTTGAAGAAGGAGGAGCAGCGCGACTCGAGACGAAAGCGCAAGAAGACGAACAAGGAGCGGGCCAAGTTGAACGAAAGGCTCAGCCTGAAGATGGTAATCAAGGGTGACGAAGGACCGACGGAACAGTCTAACGAGGCAGCGTTCAAATTGGCTGACGTTGGCGGCAAGCAGCAACTGGAAAAGTTCATAGATCAGCCACCGGATCACGTGGTGGACGGAGACGCAGATTTCGACGATGAAGCGGCCCCCAAGAAGAGCAAGTACGTGAAGTTCGATCGTGAAACGAAGGGGGATCTGTTTGAGGATGAGAAGCTGTTGGCCGCTGGTTCGGAGGAAGACTCGGATGTGGATGAGAACTTCGATTCGAAGGGTCTGGGGATCGATTCGGAGGAGGGTGAGCTGAGCTTCGAGGAGGACGAAGACCACGTGGATCCGTCGGACGACGAGGATCGCAATCCGCTGCTGACCGATCTGGACATACGTAGCAAGACGGACAAGCGACTGCAACGGGCCCAATTCTGGTACGAGCAGGAGGCGTTTCAGAAACACAAGCTCGATGCCAACGACGAGGAGGTGGATTTCGACGTGGATCGGCTGATCGCGGCGTACAAGCAGGCGGGCGTGAAGATCCTCGGAGCCGACAAGGAAGAAGAGAAGGATAAGGATAAGGACAAAGAGAAGCTGCCAATGGGCAAGAAGGCCCGTCGACGGGCTCGGCACGACGTCAACGATGGTGATGTGTCGAGCGACGACAGCAGTTCCTCGGAAGACGAAGCAACGAAGGGAGATGAGGATGAAATGGAAGGACCACCGCAGCATAAAACGTTGGAAACGGTGTCCGGGAAGGGCGGTAGCTTCGAGATCGTGTCCGCCGAGGCGACCCGCAAACCGAAGAAGATCAAGCTGAACGAGCAGGAGTTGGCCCTCGGGCAGCTGCTAGTGTCGGGGAAGAAGATGCGCCGGGACATCACGGATGGCGCGTGGAACCGGTACATGTTCAACGATGCTTTGCTGCCCGATTGGTTCGTCGAGGACGAACAGAAGGCGATGCGCAGCTCGGTACCTGTGCCAGAGGCAGTGGTCGACCAGTATCGCAAGGCAAAGGACGAGTTCAACGTTCGCACGATCAAGAAAGTGATGGAGGCGAAGGCGCGCAAGAAGCGGCACGCGACCAAGCGGTTGGAGAAGATCAAGAAGAAGGCAGAAACGATCATGGAGAACGTGGACAACACGAACCAGGAGAAGATTCGCCTGTTGAAGAAGTAAGTAACGAATCGAACACGTTTCGAACCATTCCGTTCCTTATCAACTCCCGGTTTTTCTTTTCCAATTCTAGGCTCTACAAAAAGGCAGACGCTAAGAAGAAGGATGTAACTTATGTCGTCGCGAAGAAGGCCGGTGTCAGTGGGAAGAAGGTGCGCCGTCCGAAGGGGGTCGAAGGTCGGTTCAAGGTGGTCGATCCGCGTATGAAGAAGGATCGGCGTGCAGAGGCGGCTAAAGAGAAGCGCTCCAAAAAGGCAGGCAAGGGTCCGGGTAAAAAGGTGAAAGCCAAGGCGAAGGCGGGTGGAGCTCGAAAGAAGTGAGGACCTTTTGGAAAGTATGAAAAAAGGTTCGTTATAAAATGAACCGAGAAGCATTGCGTCGCTTAAGAACATAAGATTACAAAAATATACATCTAAAATTCAATAAAAAAAAGAAACCTTTATTTCAATTGTCTGTGTCTACTTTAGGAAACTTTCGTTTATAGAAGCGAGCCTCTAGCATAGCAACAAACAACTAAACATTTTGACACCATAAATGCAAAAGGATCAGTGTCAAAAGCAGATCAAACCGCAACGACGCGGCATGCGCCCTAGAGCGGGATCTGTCAGGGGTTGCAGTTGGTCCTTCCGTGCCTGGTGTCTCTGTCGGATTCACTTGCGATGTTGAATCATTGGAATCTACTTTCGGTGTTGTACTGATGGAAGACGAGTTGTTCGGGAAATTAGTACTACCCCGAGGTGTCGAAGAATTGGGACCAACGCTAGGTTTCGTTGGCGTTCCATAGCTTTGAGGCATTTTTGTAGTTGTACCATTGGTTATCTTACACTGACTCAGCACCGCCCATCCCTCGCAGATGTGGCTTTCAGCGTACGTGCAACCCATCTGATAGTTCGTTACCCCGTTGACGGTGTAGTTTGCCTGAAAGCACTGAAACTCTGGCATCGGAGATACGCTCCGGAGCGCCGGAACGTGCTGGACCAGCAGTAGGTGCGTCACGTTGACCAGAGCCTCGGTGCATTCCACGGGACCGCCGTGCTGCAAGCAACTGCTGTAATTGCTCTCCGGTTGGCAGAAGTTGCAACTTAAACCGTACGCTGAAATGTTGCATTCGTTGTTGTATTTACTCGTTGCTTTGCGTTTCAAGAAGAATTCGTAGCATTAGAAACTTCTTACCTCCGCCGCAGCTTAAAGCTAACACTAGTGACAGCAGGAAGCAGACCCACGTTTCTAGTTTTTGCCACATGTCGTTGAAAGGATGTTGGAGAACCGTCTACCAGACTTCGCCACCTGTACAGAACTGTCCGCGGGTAGCTTCCCGTGTCGTTGCAACAGTGGCGGCTCACCTCAAATTGAATAACTATAGGACTGTGTGTGTTGCTTTCAAACAGGAAAAACAATCAGCGTCGTTGTTTCTCTCTTGCTGAAAATTCTTGGAAAGGCCTTGTCAGTAATTTAGGTACGCCCAACCATCCGGTTGCAGTGCGACTTTCGTTTTTGCTACGTCCAATTAGTATGTTGACTTATTGTTCATAGCACAACGTGTCAGTTTATTTCAATTTAAATGATTGTTCGTTAAAGATTTATTGAGGTCAAAGAATCAAAAGTTTGCCTTTCATGTATTAGTTTTTTTTTATTAATAATATTGCTACTAACGTTACGTTTCTCTTATATTTCTAGCGTTGTATTTAAATAGTGTGTGTGTTTGAGTTCTTATTCGGTGATTTGTTTCACTTAGCTCTTTTTTTTAAACTTTTCAAGCTTACGTAGTGGTAGAAAACTGTCAGTAAAATACATTGCCTTTCGCTTTGTTTTTCAAGGTCCTGTTGCTTTCTTTACTTTAGTCGTTACTGTACTTTAATCTTCAATATAAATATGTAGCTCCATCGTCTTCATTCTCTTCGACTCTCTCTTTCTTTCACTCACTCTCTTTCGTCGTTAACCCCGGTTCGGTTCGGGGACACGCATCGCGGGGCGAACCGTTTTTCGGAATACTATTTACACAAATACGGAGCATGTTTTTCCACGCATCCTCTCCAGCCGTATGAATGCTCGCATTGTTCCGGAGCTTAGGCTATGTGCGGAAAAATAAGTCAGTAAAAATAGGATTATTACGTTTAAAAACATACACTCAATACCGACAGAGAGTTAGTCACGTGAAGTTGACTGATGCAACGGTGGAGAAGCACAATTGGCTAAGTGCGATCGCAACCGCACATCCTTACGGTTGGTTAGCGTTTAAAGTTAAAAAAGGGAGCTCGTATTAAATAGCAGGATAACAATAAATAAGCCAAGATAATAGATTACATACTGTAAAGGTTTAATGCTGACCACGGGAGTTCTCGGGGCCTGGCCGTACCAGTGTTACCGTCCAAGCCCGGATCTCGTCCTTTCCATCACTGGTGACCATTGCTTTGTTTATCTACGCAATAAAAAAAGCCTTGCGAAACCGTTGGCTTCTGTGCCGGGCCGGTTTCTAATTCCTTTTTCGTTTTTTTAAATTTAATGTTAAAATCTTGCTGCGCTCCTTCCACCAGGACCAACGACCCCGGAAGCAAGCGCAGACGTTTCTAGACTGCGGGGAGTACATGGTCCCACAGGTATTCGATTGACTGATATATCCTTTTTTCCATTGTTTGGCTCAGTAGCGATGAAAAGAAGAAGATGGCGGAAAAGGCGGCGCTGTGGAGGCGTAGAGGATGTTTGCTCAGGCCCCAAAATTCTAACGTGGTTTGTCCTCGCTGCATGACGTATTATTTTGCATCCATTTTTCAATCATTTACTATCGTATCGCTGTGAATCGGACCACAGAAAAACGGTTCCCAAATGGCGCTCGTTTCAATAGCGAGCGCGTACCGGAACCGCGTTTCGTTCCGTCCGATTCACGTGCAAATAATTCGCCTTCGGTATGCCGCGGAAAATTGATGCCTTTCTCTCCTTTGTCTTCCTTTATAAATAAAAGACTCATAGTAAAGTTGATGGTCGTAAAAATAAATACGGGCAATAAATAAACGGACGCGTTCCGATTGGTTCCGATGGGTGTTTGTTAAACTATCTGGGTGGACTACTTCCAGCGCGCTAGGGAAGCTGGGATAAAATTATGAGAACATGCTTGTATGAAGAAGTGTAATAGATCAGTAGATTGTGGGAGGATGTCCTTGGGGGATCAGGCCAATCGTCATCTTACAGTATACCAGTTTTTCGCGAATGGAAACACTCGAAGTGTTAGAAGTCCGGCAAATTCTTCTGGAACTTCCCAGAAAAACTGGTACGGGACGAGCGATGGATGCGATCTATTGGACCGTGACGTCTGTCGAGGTCTGGTACGTCCGCGACTCGGACTCCGTCTCGGCATCGATGGCGGCGGCTGCGGCGGCGTTCGCGCGGTACGATGAGACGGGCTGTCGGGAGGGAATCTTCCACTTGTTGTACACGTTGGCGGGCGTCTTGGCCGGCTTGGAAGCGTAGTAGCTGGAGGTCTCCGGCGGTACGCACAGCATACCGTACACGTTGATGCCGGGCAGACCGGCGTAGGTTGGCTGATCGTGCGCCAGCGGTCCCTCTGCAAAGCCGATGAGATGAGAGAACAAACCATTCGACGGGTTAGCGTTGTGTTGTGTTGCGGTTGGCATAACGGCCGGGACGGGATCTTACCGAGCCGGTAGTGCGGTGGGCACTTGCAGATGACCAGATAGTGCGACTTGCCGGTCCGGGTGTTCTGCAGCGCGAGAATGGACCAGTCCTTCGGGGCACGGCAGTCGCGCAGCTCGTTCGTGTTCTCGCACGTCTTCGCCAGCGTGATCGCTCGCTTCTGCTGGTTGCCGACCAGTTTGATCGTGTGGTTGTCGTCTTCGTTCAGGCTCGCCGAGCACGGATCGCGATACCTGCAGGGTGGAAGAACAGAAAATAATTACCTCACGTGGCGGTGGAATTGTCTCTGGGCAGAAAGATTGATCGCTTAAACCGATGGGGCGATGCGCCAGTGAAGATACGTGTAAACTGCCGTTAATGAGTGTGTATACGGTTCGCAAAGGACGTCGTGTCTTTCATTTGCTAGCTAGACAGCTGTCAACTGCGTGCAGTTAACGGTGTCGCTGATTTCCGATGAGTGTTTTACGCGATTAACAAACACGATGTGGAACAAAAAGGATCCACCAGCATCCATGATCATTTTCTCTTTTTCTAAAGGAGCATCAGGAGTATTGATTACTCGAGTTTCAGCATTGGTTGATTAGAACCATTTATCTACTACTGAGGCGCATTTTTTTTTCTATTGGAGGTGGCTCAAGAACCAGGAAATGACATCGTGTTGTGTAAGCAATGGTTTTACCCAATTATATACCGTCGTAGTAGGGCAGCTAGTCATCAACACTGTTGGTAGCAATATTTTACGAATGATTCACTTTTTTCCACCTTGTTTTCGTTGAGTTTCATCTAGAATTGAAAAACTGCTGTTCAAACAGAGAGCTTTGGTATTGGTGACAACCCCAGTTTGCGGTTCTTTTGGGCTGAAAGAAGCCTCATCCTTGGGGGATAGATAAGTCTGAAAACCGTTTGGTGGTAACACTTTTTCACAAGATGTCTCACAAGCCAGAGCCCAAAGTTTTGCCGCCCGTCGGAATGGGGCGTATTTTGACGTTGCTTGTCGCAGTGTGCCTAGTTGGCAGTGGTACGTTACTGAATATTGGCGACATTCAAAGTCAAAGTTTGTAGGCAAACCTTCACATTTCGTCTTGCACCGTTTGTAGGGCTCGCGCTAAACTGCCGCGTGTGCCACTCGGCCGGCGACTATCGGGAGTGTCTGCGAAGCGCTGCCGCCCCCTGCTCGGTATCGATGGTCAACACAACCCACCTCTTCCTGGCCGCCTCCAACCCGACGCTGCGCAACGCCACCTGGAAGGCCGGACAGCCGCCGCAGTACCAGTGCTTCCAGGTGAACTACACCAGCGTGGCGGGCGTGTGGAGCTACGAGATGGGCTGCACGTTCACGACGACCAAGATCTGCGAGGGCTGGCGGACGGCCAGCAAGTGCCGCACGGACACGTTCAACATGATCGGGGTGCCGACGCGCCGGCCGGCGCCGATACGGGCCGACTACAACCCGCAGGGCGTGCCGCTAGTGATCCTGCCGCACAATACGTCATACGTCGTGCACGAGATAAAGCCGGTACAACCCGTGCCGCCACCGGCGGTTGTCGTCGTGCATCGGAACTACAAATCAGCCGCCGGAAGCGTGGAGTTCTCAACTTTGCTTCTACCAATCATAGGGGTTTCGATTGTAAGAAGGCTTTTCATTAGCTAAGATACACTTTGTAGATACAAATTGTGGCGAATCAAGTGAATTATTACTTTTCATAAACATTACTTGTTCACTGATTTTTTTTTTCGACGAAAGGTTTGGAATGGATTTGGGGCGCTCATTTTTCAGGGTTTGATTTTGTTTAACTCAATCCAGTTCATCAACCAATATGGTTATTCTTAGCTTCACGTTGCTTTATGATGAATAATTCAAGATGATATGCTTTTTCACATCTAAATCGGAACTCAAGTTGATCTTCTTTGTTTAAGCTGTGCTAAACTTTGAATTGATTTTTTCCCCTACTTTAAGATGCACACTAGCTTGCATTTTTGGCAACAAAATTATCCTTTACTTATATTTGCTTTGGTGGATATATTTTGCGTGAAGAATGTTTATTCAAGTATCGTCCAATATTTTGAGTTACATATATTTTAGCTCGCCCGTGATGGATGGATTTTTGTTGGATGGGGAAGTAATTTAAGCAAAACCGCTCCACTGATGGTTTGTTATGTGCCTCCCGGGCTGCATACCAGGCCATCGTAATTGAAATGGAATCGAACCAGGTATGCAGCATCCGATCCGAGTGATCTGCGTGAGTCGATGAAATTAAATCTCTTTCCGCCCGACCCCGCTCAGGGCCCAACTTTCTTTCGGGTGGCCGGAAGCCGTGCGGTGATGGGCGCAACACTCCACCGGGGAGGCAGCACTCCCCAGTGACCGGGTTGATTGGGCGCGAATGGGGCGCGATTAAAATCAATTTTTGGCAGTGCACATAATTTCCGAGCGCACGTTTTGTTTGGAAAAGAGCAGAACCGCCTGCGGCCGCTGGGTGGCAATGCAGTTCGACGCCCTCGGCCGCCGCTTTCGGCGTTGCCATCGAAACCCAAATTTTTCCGGCGGGCTGCGTGCGGTGGAGAAATTTTTGCATACAACAATCATACGATTGATGGCTGCTGCTGGTGGTGTTGATGCTTTTATCCTCCCCTTCGGGGCTGCCTAATGGATGGAGCTCTTGAGGAGTGCGATTCGATTCGATTATGGTTTTCGATCGAATCGAGATCGAAGCGATATCGACGGCGTGCTGCGCTAAGCACTACATTTTCGGATCACAGTGAAAAGTTGCTCTCGGTGGATCTGGGGAAAGTTGGGAGGATATGGGGGATTTACATTCTACAAAAATCAGTGCGTTTTCTAAAGGGAATGAGAGAGATGATTTCTTATTGATTTGTTAGTAAATTATAGACGGGTTTTTAAACTTTGTCTGCAGATTTGTAAACTATGAAATCTTTGATAATTTCAAGGAACAGAGTACCCCTTTTGCATTTTTATCATTGTGATTCTTTGTTTGCCTTTTGAACAATATTAATGTTCTGAATTTGTCTCTTTCCTCACTACACGTGGTGGCTGCTCAATTATGGAAAATTATTGTACCATTTCTTGTCATTAAGCGCAAATAAAAAGGGCACAACATCTGGAGCCTGAGGCGCGAACCCAGTTCCCCTTTTCCGAGCTGCCGGAATCGTCGGGAAGCGAGTGAAAGTACTGTTTGTTTTTTATTTGTTTTTCCTATCCAACTTCCTCTCCGCACAGAACATGAATCCTCCCGTCGAGGGTAGCTCGCTGCCTTCCGTCGATTATGTTTCCTAATCAAGCGAGATACCATTCGAGTTGTACGAGTTTTCTTCGTCATCTGCCAAAGCGTATGTAAACGGTGAACATAGCACCGCGGGGTGGTCAAGTATGGAATAAAACGAATAATAATTGTACGATCATACGTGTGCACACACGTGGTACCAGAGGCGGTGGAGAGGGAGGGTCCGCATTGCACAAAATGATCGATGGTGGTGCATTTGTTTCACTATATGTGCATTCATTCGCGCCCGGGCCCTCTCGAATGGGAAGTCGGCGGGATGTTAATTAAGGTAAATGTGTGAATTGGAACCCTTCGAGCAAGAGCGAAGGGAAGAGCGGTTTTCCATGAAAACATTTTACAGACCTCATCGGAGAGTGAACGAAGTCACGGGAGGGGGCTTGCAGGGCCGATGATGAATATTGCACTGTCGGACGGGCCGAGTAAGGTTTCTCTTTTCGCATCGTCAAAGGGCAATTGATTTTTCTATTGTGGGGTTCGAGCCGATGTTTGCCAGGGGTTAAATCCTAGTTTTCCTTCCATTTTCAATTTAATGATCCGCTGGTGGATGTACAGTGTATCAATTGCATCAGCACATTAATGATGCCACCCATTCCGGGTGTGTGTGTGTGTTACTAGCACATAAAGAAAAAAGTGCTTATATTTGCAACTAGTCATACTTTTATGTTGTTTTCTTGGCATCCTTTTTCATTATTTTGTTCTAGATTTTTAAAATATGTTTGGAAAAAAAGACAGAGAACCCTTGTGTTGTTTAAACGAAAATCCAATAATCTTCCACCTTAATTACCTACCGACTGAATTAATTGGGAAATTTTCGAATTATTCATAATTATGCTCGATCACCATGTACCCCAATGATATATCAGGAGCTGGGACTTAAACATGGTTTCAAATTAAGACCTCGCGTAACACATTTTCTTGTTTGCACTAAATCGCGCTTCAAGCTGATCGTTTGATTAGACAGAAAGATAGAGAGCGAGAGGGAGAGCGCGAAAGATTGGCTTAATTGGTGGCTCATGCAGAAAAGGCGCCACATAGATTATGCGATCAGTGGATTTGGAAATGGTGAGAAGTTTGCATGGAGGAGAACAAAAAGTGTTGCAAAAAGTCAAACGAGTAGTCGTAAAGAATCGCCGAAAGATCGATGCCCTCCGATTGGAGATGCATTGGCGAACCACACGATCAAAGTGTTTAGCCACTTTGCTAGGGTAGGCACGATCAGCAGCCGGTTGGAACTGGAGCAGAGATGATTTTGTGGGGCTCTGAGACGGGCCCTGGACTTCACGTATGTGGAATGTAGTTGCGGGGAAAAGACAATCATTCGAGTTGGATCCTCTGAAACTGCCTGGCTCCTGTAAGGATCGATTCCTCGCTCCAACGAGTTCGGCTTCTTGCCGCGAGTGGATATGCTAATGGCGAGCATATATTTACACAATCGATCGTGGTACAACAAGGCGCCCATGGTATGTGGAACGCCGCTTGACTGCTTTGACCAATCTATCCCTCTTGCCGGCGAAAAGGGAACGACAAGAACCCTGTAATCACGAGCCAAATGGCGGTCGGTCTTTACACCACGGCTACGGCTTAAACGCTCAACACTTCTTCAATGCTTCTCGCCAACTGCTTCAGACTTCAGCACTTGAAGCCCAAAGCTTCGCGCTCTGCCAGGTGTACATCGGGAGATCATGATCATCCTGGTCTTCGTCTTTGGTCGTCTGTTTGGTCGTATTTTTTTCGCCAAGAGGCAACACCGATCCGAAATCCACCAATGCTCTTCGGGCGGGATATGAGGCTACCCGTGTTCAGTGCGCCGTACAGTTTTCATTATTCCTTCCTGCGCCTCAACTTCGAGCGAGTCATGAACTCGTGCGATCGTGTTCTTATCCGTGTTATCCGCTTTGTGGATCCCGCGGATGTAACACGCCGAGGCTTGTGGTGGGGACAGCTGGGCGAAAGAATATTGCATATTACATAAACATTATCGTACCGCTTGTGCCTTCGCCTTGCCGCGACAATGGAGGAACAATTTTTCGCTTCGCGCTTCACGATCTTCTTGGTGACTCGGAACGACTACGTTTGAAAGACCTCTACATAATTGAACCTCCCCAGGCAGGAGTCTGTTGTATCGTAGCACCAGCAGTTCTTGTGCGCTGGGAAAGCTGGTCTAGGAGGTTTGCACAGCCTAGAACTCCCGGTGGGATAGCTAGCTAGATTTCCCGAAATATCGTCCGTACGTTTTCGCCCCGTTGGTTCGCTCGCCTAATAGCTCTTTCGCCATCTATGGTCTTTTGGTGTACCACCGGGACTCAATAAAGCGCAACAAACCGTGGGGCCACATGTTGAGCTCACATTAGTTCACGGCAGTGACACTGCTGTGAACGTATGCTCCCATGGTCGTTCTCGTTGTTCCGCGTCGGTTGTGTCGTGTTTTCCGGCGATTTAATTAGATACGTGAGCGCCTGCCTCGTCCCGCCGGTAGCGAAGTTCGGCCAGCGACCGCCCGCGATTGGGTCAGCGAGACAACGACCCGAGCGGAATGTCATAAAATTGCAAATGTCTTGCACAACGGGCCGTCGTGTAATATTAATAAACATAACATTACAATGCGAAATAGGCTTTTCTCCGGTGGGCAGGATGTCGAAGCAGGGGGCCTGACCAGAAGGTTGGGCAACAAAACCTCGGGACCGAGGTAACCGAGGAAATGGTAATACAATTGAGGCAAAGGAAGGAAAATGCGAAGGCACCGGTTGCGATGGAAGCATCGAGGGCAAATCTAAAGTGGCCCAAGTGTGTCGACTACACGCGGATCGGTTACAAGTTATGCAAAAGCGTAGGGTCCGTTGTACAACACGACTCTGCCGGAACGTTGGATTTATGTTGGAATTCGCTTTCCCGTCGGGATGCATCCATGAGCCACGAAGCTATTGTTAGGGCTTGTAAAATTAAAAGCAGACATATTGAACACAACCATGCCACGATTTGTCGGGGGCAATGAGGATTCCTACGCTATATCTCATGTTTGTGGATCATGCAATCGGAAGATTTGCTTTTCTGCAATGGTAACATCACATGTTTATCCTCTTACTCCGCTATTGACAAATAATTTAAAAAAAGCTCTGTACTTCCGATATCTTTCTGCACTCCTTTAAGCGTACCTACCTAATGCTGTGCCCTGTGAATGACACAGATAGGCATGATTAATTGCTATTCCTTCATCCCCGCCCGTGATGCACAAGGCTAATGTAATAACATTACGGTCTGGTGCATAAAGGTTCATTGAATTTCGTGGCACCTTCTACAAACAAACACACTCTGCTTCCCACAGCAGGTCCACCAACTGCAAGGGCAGACCTCGTACACTAGACACTAATTCGATTACCGTGTAGATTTATTGGTTCCTCGTCGAAGACAGGCGCACGGGAGAAGAAAATTCAATAAACTCTAACTGTACCCTTGTTTGCCGTGTTGTTGTACTATGGTTATTTATTTTTCTTCTTACCACGACCACGTCGCTGCTTGCCGTGTAATTCGCTGTGGAGGATTTTGCACCGAAAGATCCGATACGATACAACGAGACGGTTGCGTTCCCGTGTATGCACACGCGGGAAGTCCCGGTCGTCCCCGGTTGCCTGTCATACATCATGTTTAGCAGCTTGTTTAGTCTGCCAAAGCAAGCATAATGAGACGTGCGCTGCACTGGGTTCCCAGCTCCTTCGGGCCTTCAACTCAACGGTGGAGGCCCGGGGTGTAAAGTACACCAAAGCGTAGGGCCGGAAAGGGGAGACAAAAAACAAAGCAAAACAAAAAGTGCTAGCTCCCCAAAGGTGCACCAACGCAAGTGGTGGAAGTAGTATGGTTTTACTGTTGAGACTGTTGCCACTCTGGCGGTAGAAGGCGGCGATGGCGAACTCTTCCGAAGCATGATTGATGAGGGTAATTGCTTCAACGCCAGACCCGCCAACTACCGTGACCAAGTCCCGCAGCACAGTGCTGACAGTCATCGTAAACGGACGCCGTTGGATGACCAAAACAAAAAAGGAAGAGAAAAAACCAGAACGATTGCCGATATTGCTATCAGCGCTCTCTAGCGGAAGATCCTCCATGGATGGCTGGACGACGCTGGACTGGAAGCACCGTATTCGCCACGGTCATGGCTTTTCGGTGCGGAAAGTGAAAACCAATTACTTGGGTATGGGTTGCATGTGAGAAGGTGTACGCTTGTATGTGGACTCGATTGTACGATCGATGGAGTGATCGTAAATTTATGCATGCATACTTCATGGCCCTTCGTCATGGTTTACTCCTTCGTTGTCGATGTCCGGGGATGTGAATGAACTTCTCTTCAGTTCAAGCGCGTCTTATGTTCACCTTCTATTTAAGAAATTTAATCCGCTTAGTTTTTAAATTGGATCGAACACAAAGAAGGACTATGACTTGAACTTAGTCTGTAAGATTCTTGCCACCCCACGGTGACTTGTTGCAGTTCAATGGCACGTGATTGGTAATCGCTGAATAATGAACCATTTACCAGAACGCCCGGTTTAAAGAGCACCGTCAGCGTACTTAAGGCTGGGACACATTCCATCGCGTCAGGCCCAAACCCAAAAAACATCCCTTTCATTGCAGCTCTGTTGGCCAATCACCTGATGCCTACAGGGGTCGTTGCTATTGTGGAGATGTAATTTTCGCTGGCCATGGGAAGAGCCACTGAGCAATCGAAAAACAATGTCCAAAACAAATCGCTTAACTATTCCGTGCGCAGTGTGCAGTCAGTACGCTTTCCGCCATGTCATGTCTGTTAATGACTCGCGCACCGAAAGTCCTTGCGGTTCTGAGTAAGATTCTCCCCAAAAAACGCCAAATACTTTCGTTCTTTATTTCACAGGAAAAGTTGCTTTGATTCTTCGGAATGTCTAATGGTGCATGGAATTAATGAATGAGGCAAACTTACCGGGGAGGGCAGGCACACAGGGGTTGCGTGTAGTTCAGGCGGACGTAGACAGCGTTGCAGACCTGTAAAAAAAAACAAACAAAATCAAAGGAAGAAAACGTGGGTGAAAATCCAGATCAGAACTGAAATTGTTCGCATGGCTGGCGCAGTGGTGGAGATAAACTCCACCGAGTTCATCTTTCGGGGGCACGCGAGACCTAACGGAACTCGCTTCCGTACACACAAAGCTTGGAGAGGCCCAGGCAATCACTTACCTGCTGGATGGCGCACTCGGGCAGGAAGTAGATGTGCTGATTGTGCGGATAGTAGTGGTACTTCGTGGGTGCCAGGCCAGTCTGTAATGGGATGAGCAGAGAGAGAGAGAGAGAGAGAGAGAGAGAGAGAGAGAGAGCACGGTAGGTCGATTAATTTTCATTCATTTTTCCGGGGTAGCTGGAAGCAATCGAAATGTGGAACTATGCGTATCGATATCGCAGGTGAATGTAGATTGTTGGTAGGTTTTAACTTTTTCTTTTTGTTGTACGACGTTTCTTTTTTCTCCCCCTGTGAGAAAAGGGTGTAGATTTTAACGGCGGATTAATGTGTGTATGTGGCTATAGCAATGGAACTGAATCAAGTTATCTACACATGGCTATAAGAATTCAAACACACGATTCTCCACGTAAAGTAGAAGATCTTAATGTAAATATCTTAATCTATCCTTGCAGGAAAACTGTACGCCGTGATCGGTCGCCGTCACGGTCGAATCCAGTCCGCTGACCTGATCGAGGGTAGCGGTCAGTTCGACGTGACAGCTGTCATCCCGGTTATCGAGTCGTTCAACTTTGCCACCGAGATCCGCAAGCAGACGTCCGGGCTGGCGATGCCGCAGCTCGTCTTCAGCCACTGGGAGACGGTCGACATCGACCCGCACTGGGTGCCGTCTACGGAGGAGGAGTATTTGCAGTACGGCGAGAAGGCCGACTTCACCAACGTGGCGCGGGTGTACATGGACGCGATCCGCGAGCGCAAGGGCCTGGCGATCGAGAAGAAGCTGGTCGAGTTTGCCGAGAAGCAGCGTACCCTCTCGAAGAACAAGTGACGAGAGTGGCGGTGTCGAGTGATTTCTATCGAAGTGAACGAAAAAGTATTTTACGAAATGTACTCTTCGTTGATTGAAGACTTGAACGATGAGAACGTTATATTATGTTGATCATTTTATTTCAAATAAAATTTAAAGTAATGACTTAATAACAGATCGGTTTTCTTGGCAAGAAAAAGTCTCCGATAAGCATGTTCTCCTCCGAAATGTGCGCTTAAAAGTGTTCTTTGCAGGAAAGAGAAACCACGTTCTTTCTGAACAGTCTATATTTGGAAATATTTCTAAAAAAAACTAGTTTATTTTTTATGTATTTAATAATTGAGAAAAAATTCCAAAAATAAATTCAGCATTTAATCTTATCTGCAGCCTGGTTAGAAATTTCAAATCAAAACTCTACCTACGTTTTCGAATTGGATCCCCCCCCCCCCCCCATTAATTTCGCGTTGCTTTCGGTTTCGCCTAGTTCCGATTGACGCAGGTTCGGAGCTCCCATGCTGTAACCTTTGCCTTCCGTAGCGATCTTCACCGATCAGGCAGGAGGCAAGCTCCATAATTACCGAATAAAATAAAGCTCAAACTGATAATTTAATACAATCGAGCCGGCCGGAACGTCTCCCGCGGGGTGGTCCCATTTCGTTCCGATTTCCCCAGATGCGCCCGTTCGCTTCTTTCACACGCGCCTATTGTGGCGAATTTCCACGAGCTGAATTCGAAGCGCGGCTCACTGCGGCGATTATAAATTCGTTACTGCCATGGTAGAGACCAGCCGTTGGGTCGAGAGTGCGGGGGATCATTGGGAGCAGCAGGAGTTCCACGCCATTGGCATGATCTGTGTCTTTATACCCATTCGGATCTGTCGAACGTCGGGTTTGCGTGATGCTGTGTACAAAAATAAAACTGCACCAAATCAGGGGCGGCTTAGCATAATGTCGGGTCTCTCCCGTAGCCGCGTTCGGACAAATCACACAAAAAGTAAGGCGTGAAAAATAGTCCAACCTCGGCAAAGGGTAGTGTTTGTTACTCCCTTTCCTCGTCTGGTGGTGCATCCCTTAACCAATGACCCAAAAACGACAACGAAACCTCTCTTTCCACGTGCTTGGTGATACCATTTCGCGATGCGGTCGATTTTGCTCGGGTGGGCCTCCAGACCGTCACGTGGTTGACGCTGGCATGAAGATTCGTTTTTCTTGGTTTTCGAAACCCATAGTAAGGAAGGTGTGTTCTGGAATCTGAAATCAAACCCATGCGGTCTGTGCTATGCATATGCGGTCTTTTGTCTTTTTTTCCAGATGTTCCAGGTTAATTACACGTAACGGAGATACTGCTGGGGACAAAAAAGGAGACGCAGAAAAGCCTCTACCGGTGGGCCCGAACTGAGCACGTCAATTAGCAGCAGTTACAATGGAAGATGCTCTTGGAAGCAAAGACGCTAGACCGGCGCTAACCGATCCAACCACCCATGGGAGGCCAGCCCAGTACCATTCCCATACGCAACTCGATGTCCCGACGGGGAAGCCCACGCGGTTCCCGAGTTTCCCACCGTAGGAAAGTGAAACAGTATACCGGAATAGCGAGATAGGGCCGACTGTGTCGCGGGGAGCTCACTGCTTTTTGCTGGTCGATTGGTTTCACTTTCACGTATTGATATTGCGGATTTACATGCGCATCGGTTAGCGTTAGAAAAACCGCATGTTTCGATGGGAAGGAGCTACAAAACGTGGAAAGTAGAGTGCTGGGTCAACTGAGGTTTCGCTTTTAATCCACAAGTTTAGACGATGGGCTGTGTGCGATGTCGCGAAGCACGCTGGGTGCGCATGAGCGCGTGATAGGTTACTGTGATAATGCTGTTTCGCGATCCCAAAACCACCAACATCCACCGTTTTACGCCAACGGGCGAGACCCAGCCGCGCGGGTCATCTAAGAGTTCGCAGCAATGCAGACAGAAAGACAACCGTTGTACAAATCACGCTCGAATGCACCCGGCGAGTGGTGGATGGGCGATACTCTACACCGTGTGCATCGGGGGACGGAAGTTTCGGGCCGCCGGATTTCACTCGGCATGACAGACCATGTTGGTGGACCAGCGAAAGTTGAAGCGAACTAACCTTCCCGGCGGATGTGCGTGCGGGATTGCAAAAAAGGAAATGACAGTTGTGAGCTAATGCAGGTTCTCATCCGTCGTGCTGCATTCTCCCTCTTGAGACGCTAAGCTGGACTGTCGTGGGCACCCTCAAACGCGTTCGTACGCACGGGACGGACATCGTGCGGTTCCGCTGGGAGCAATGCCAATTAACGGTGCCCAAAGCCCGCAGAATGCGGTGGTCCATAGGTAGCACCGGTACCTGGTGGTATGTTTTGGCTAATTAATGAGCTACGTAATTGGGTGCAGGTTTCATGCCGGGCAGACGACAACGTCGTCGACGACGACGTTCAGATTTACAGACTACCGCCGGGGGAGACTGCTGAGAATGAAAAGCAAGGAGCTATGAGATTTGCAGTAATCTATTAACTTTCCCTCTGTTTTGAAACATGTTTAACTGTCTTTTGTTTTTAACTGTAACTCCATAAAGTTTCCTTAACATAGCAGAGTCTGCGTTGCGTATGTGCTCTGTTTGAATCCCAGGAATGCTACCCTCAAACAACCGATTGGAATGTCTATTCGCTCTCATTCCAGCAATACTCAATGTCACCGACTAGATTGATTCGTCGCGGATCGATGTCCGTCCGATCGCGCAGGATGCGTTGTCGTTGTCGAGCTTGTTGCTACAACCGACGACGTGCGGAAATTCGAACCGGGCCGTACCTTGACCATTACGTGGTGGAAAATTACAAATTTCACACCCCCGAAGCGATCGATCGTAAAGCGGTCGACATCGATCCCTACGACCATTCGCGACCATGCTCGTGTCGGAGCGGAAACAGCTGCTGGAATCTCCAACGAAGACTGCTTGTTGCTAGCCCTCCGAAGTAAACCGTGACCAACAATGATGAACGAACGTCACTGGAACGAGCTCTGGAACGTCGAATGAGGTCTTCGAATGCGGGCCTGCTCCCGACGTGACAGTGACAGTGATTGGCAATGGCAGTCCGACCGTTCGATCGGTGTGGCCAACTCTCGCCAACCAGCCGCAGGCCGTCAAGGGCGCTCAGCCATTCCAACGGAACCTCCCGTCGCTGTGCTGAAACGAGGAGTGTGTGATTGATTTATGCCGCCACCACATTACGACGCCCCGCGGTGCCCGGTGGCGATCGGAGGGGAGCTTCCAAACGCGCATCAAACGTTCCTTCTGCACCCAGCGCTGTCCACTCGGAAGCCACCGTTTCGACGCCTATCACCATGGGTCTAATTAATTACACCAGCGGGCGGTCGAACAAACGGACGAATGAACGGATGGAACGATCGAACGAAACGATCGATCCGACGGGATCGTCGAACCGCCGGTGTTTGGAAGCGTGTTTGACCAGCTCACTCAAGCCACCCGGGCCACGATCGTCCGGCCAGGAACCGGCGCTAGTGTCATAATGACATATCGTTAACCAATTATTTGATTAGCGAGTGGGCGATTTACGGCCCCACTTTTTAGCACAGTCGATGGCCGCCGGGGAATTTCTCCCTTTTTTGTGTCCACATCAAAGGATGGACGAATGGATCGATTGATCGCCGCCTTGAGATGATGTTGTTTTTTCACCTAATGATCGTTTTCCTATTGTTCCAGTGAACCACTAAGACTGACCGAGGAGAAAAAACAAATAACCAAGAGTGGGGAACCTTCAGAACTCGCGCGACTGCTGGCGGACGATGATGATGACGATCGGCGAACATTAGCGGAAACCGACCCATCGATCGTGCCATCAAACGATATCGCTACATCGGGGAAGGAGAACGCGATTCGATCCAGACGATCCGCGGGCTGTGGTTAACCTTGATGGAAGCGGATTAGTGTGGGCCGTGCGGTGAATGCAGAAAACCGGAACGCGCAACGACATGCCCGGTGACAGTTGGATACTTTCTACTCGTTTGGCGCGCGCGGGCTCCGGGGAAAAATGGTCGGGAAAACTGCCACAGCCTCCCATCACTGTCACTGGGCCAAGGTGAAGCATGGTAACGCGGCTGCTGCTGGTTGCAAGTTCATTGTGCCATTTCCGTGACGGGTTGTGCACGGCGAAGCATTATCAGGGACGAGCGTGCACGAGCGTGTGTGAACTATTGGTTCCTACGGGTCCATTGAGGGGGCTCGGTGGGAACTTCCAAAGGGTGGGAAAATTTGAAACCTAAACAAGACAAACCCCGAAGCGGACAAGATGTGGCTAGGTTAGAGTGAAGCCATACAGGAAGCATCGGTGAAAAATGGAATGCATTTCCCCGCCCAGAGTAGGCGAGAGTGTTCGCGTCGCGCAGACAGCTTCATCAGCACATTTGCAATCAAAAGCAGTCTGCTCTTACGGCCGGAGATCATGAGAACCACGATTAAGATGCGTGTCGCAACGGATTCAACGCGCTTCGAGGCA
Organism: Anopheles atroparvus; assembly: GCA_914969975.1. Lineage (NCBI taxonomy): Eukaryota > Metazoa > Arthropoda > Insecta > Diptera > Culicidae > Anopheles > Anopheles atroparvus. The sequence goes on from CAJZCY010000001.1 coordinate 36,394,313, forward strand.
GTAAAAGCAGAACGTTTTCGCTTCACATCCAATTATGCGAGTGAGGAAAAGAGCATGGCTCCACCCAACAAAGCTTACCGGGGCGTCGAACGTCACCACAGAGCCACCTAGCCGTAGGCGTTTCGTTCATAATGCACTAAACATTGTTATCTTTTCCTTTCGCCTGCGCGACGGGAAACTTTTCCTTTTGTTATGTTCATCAGGCTCGGTGTAAATTTGTGATAAACCATGCTGGAAAGCAAGAAACACTCACACCTGCTGCCGTAGACATCGGTGACGCGATCCGGCGACACCAGCTGGAGCGAAGGGGAGAAAATGTTCTCATCGAGCAAACGTGATTCTCATTAACACGCGGCTGTCAAGCTGTGTGCGCCCTGTTATTTATAATGATAAGCCGTTGAAAACTCTCCCGAGGCAGAATGATAATATCTTTTAAACGAAAGTGGTTGGGGACAATGGCAGAAAGTTTCGCTATCGCTGATGGAGTGTCGTCTTAGCGAGTAGTTTTACTCCAGCAGGGGTTTTGTGTGAATTTGAATTAAACATAGAAAAACATTTTTTTGACAAAATAATTACTGCAGGTAGGGAAAAATGTTTTTAAATGATCAATGTTTCCTAAAGTATTTTAATGAGACAAGCAACTCGTTATAAGGTTATTATTTACGGACAAGCTTCCATTTGAAATAGATAATAGAAAACAAACCTGCTAAAGGTAATAAAAAAGACGAGAAAAGATGAGTTTTTCCAGCAATTTTTCAAACCAACAGTTCGTGCACGGTTTACATTATTCCTCACAAAAACTACTTCAGTTCAGCTATACTACCCGGCACGTACGGGAACGTTTCCATATAAATCATGGCGGAAATGCAAAAACCATGTACAAATCATGTACCGATAATTGCTGGCCTGGGTTTTTATATTACTCCGCGGTTATTTGTTTTCTTCGCCTTTACGATCGTTGTGCCACGGCACGGTGTGTCCCAGCGATGCTCGCACCCTCGGGGGAATACACCGTACCGCAAGATGTGTTACACGAAATTACACCGATGTTTGCACGGGGTCGTGTGAGTAGACGACGACGACGACAGCGGCGATGAGGACGACTGTTGCGGCAAGCGAAAGGACAATTTATGCGGTTCAATTTTCAATTACGACCATTGGGGCCGGCCGGCTTTCACTGGGCTCCACCGGTGGGAAAGGGTCGCGGCCGTTTGGGTCAAGGTTTGAGTCGTATCCTAACGCCGTTCCTTCGAGTTGGTGGAGCGGTTGCCCATATATTAGGGAGAGGTAGAGGGCGGCCCGAGAGCTGATATGATCATGCTGTAAGCCTGAAGATCGAACATCCACAACATTGGGAAAAACTAGTGAAGAATCGCCGGTACGTTCCGATACTTTCAGCGCCGTGGTGAAGCAGGACTTTGCGAGAAGATTTATGGACCCTTTCCGAAGGCGTTTGGCCTCCTTTTCGGTTTCGTATCGCGACTCGACCAGACAAACCCTTAGAGTGCAGGCTATAACTACCTTGTTTTCGTTCGTTTTTTACCCATTGACATTCACTGACTTATAGCGATCTTCGACGTCGCTATCGCCTGTGTGTTTGCTGCTAGATAGTGTGCAAGGTAGGTGCGAAAAAAACGGGTTGGACAAAAAGTCATTCACACTTGGCACTGTAATAACGGCTATAGAAGACATTCGTCTTGCAACCCGGTTTGGAGTAAAGGTCACCCGGTGCAGGAAGCGATAGGGGATCGATGTCATGCAGGAAATTCTCGCACGTAACCCATACCACATCTCGAGCTAGGCCGAAAAAAAAAACCCAACCAACGGTAGACGAAAGGAGTCAAAGGATAATGGAACGAATGATCAATCAACGATGCAACATTGAAATTGATTTGCGGATTGTGTTTCCTTCCCTTTGGCCGTTGGTTTGTTTAGTCCGGTTCGAGGCAACCGTCTCGCGAAACGGGTTCATCCCTGCGAACAAGTGTCCGGTGCGCTAACGGACCCGAAGGCGAAGACGCGTTCGCTTGTGACAGGGAAAATGGACAGAAGAATGGGTGGAAAATTCTTGCGGTTGTTGTTGTACCTTTTTTTTCGCCGGTGGCAGTGGTGGAATTTGTAATTCAAATTGTTACCCAACGCAACGGTCAAAGGAAAAGCGGTTTAGCGTGTCGCTCCCCGCAAAGTCAGTTGAATATTTCTTTCAATCATATTAATCAACAGCGCTATTAAAAGAACAAACGGTGCGTAAAGGCAATAAAAAAAGGGAAATTCGCACAGGGTGTGCGGGGCCGTTTAAGTGCGATTTTAATTACATTTCCGCGATTTTGACACGGGAAAATCCCCGCTTCGTTGTTGTAGCTCGTAAGCCTCGGGATGCGGCGGGAAATTGCTCCGCCCTTGTTCGGCGGTGGGCATTTTATGTTGTACATTGCCGAGATGGGACGATTGGCTGGACAACATTCCAACCATTAAAGCGGAATAAATCTCGCTTCCCTAGTTGAAGAGTATCTGGGAGAAAAAAACAGTTTTTTTTTATTTCAACGAAAAGTTAGAAAATTTTTGCTGAAAGCAGAAAACTAAAACATTATCTTTATTTTTTTCAAATACCCAATAGTTTAAAAACAGTTCATTGTTGATTTGACTTATCAATCCGGAAGCTGACAGTTTTCTTCTAAGGGAAACATGCGTCAGACGGGTAAGACGTGAATGTTCTCCCACATTGCTACCGTTCACGCGATTGTCGAGACACTGACACCGCGGAAAAAACTATCGAACGCGTTGAAAACAGCTCACCAACATAAGCAAGACACCTTCAGCGATGAGCAACGTCCGTTAGTCCGTTGGTAAAATTCCTTGTAAAAAAAATGCCATGATACGAAAGGAAAAGAAATCGACCCTTTCGCACGCAAACACGGTTGTTGATTCTTGCCCGAGCCGAGCCCCGTGGACGTGGGCGAAAAGCAGCCGTGCCAAGGTTCGAGCCGTCCTAAACCGTTGCCTGTCCGTCCCTGGTGGGAGTTCTTAACGAGCAGCACCAACCCTGGGAAGCTTTGCAAGTCTTCGTCGGTGCCTGCTTTCCCCGTTCCAACGACAAGGCCAGTGATTATAACGTTGCGATAGCAAGCCAGCGCTCGGGGGGGACAGGAATGAGCATGAAATTAATAATTAACTGTCCATCAGGGCACGGGACGGTCCAGTCCGGTCTTCGGCCGGGACAAGGATGATCCGCAGATCGCGAAACCGCGAAATTATTGGCAATGGAGACTCAATTACCGGTATTATTGAAACGATTACTGCGTCACCGTCGGGCGGATGATCGAGCGGGGTGAGCAGCGATCGCTAATGGGAAATGTAGCCGGAAAAACGGGGGAAGAGAGAAAGTCCTATAAAGAAGGGCTGATGGATGCTATTGAATGATGTTGGTTCTATTTTTAATCAAATAGATTAATACATAATCAACTGTTTGCCACATACCGGGAAGGGTAATACATTTCGACCGCGTCTGAAGAGATTAAGGTTCTCCCATCATCTCAAAGAAGGCACTGGTCGACCACAAACGGTGTAACACATGCTATGCAAATGTTTCCATCGCAAACAAATCATTACTTCCTTGTGGCTGCGCTTGCGATGATACGCGCGATAAAAGGAGGGAAAACCCACGCCAAGGGAAGCTTAACCCAAACCGGGAAACAATGTTTGGCGTGTAGGTTTTCGTATTTCTCCCCTGCGGCTGCCTGACCCAGAATCGTCCTCGGATCTAAGGTGGCAAAGCGTGGACTGTCGAGGGGAAAGTCATAAATCAAACATTGTAACGCTCCAGCTCCGGGGTGGTGTTACAGGCCATATTCGGGCGCGATCACGTAACGGAGAGCTGGAATTGCAAAGGGAACGGGTGGCTGGCTGGGGATGGACACAGTGCACCGTGCGATAGCCTCAAATCAACCCACTGAACTTCGAACCGCAGTCACAAGTTCGGTTTTGTGGCAGCAGAATTTTTTTTTTCTCTTCCGTCATCCGTGGGTGTTTGTTGTGTTGTGTCTGCGCTTTTCTTCTTTCTTCTGCGCTTTGTAGAGCGAAGGATAAAGATAGCGAGGATACGGCGGAAGTCCGGAGGAATCGAAATAAGTGGAATCAAATGTCACGATCATCGCGTTTTATGGCGAATCAAGTTCCTGGCTCTTTTTTTCTTTATTTGCCCGCGCGAAAGGGGTTCGTCGCTTGCGCGGGCGAACAAGTCTTTCGTTTGCCATTCGCAATTCGCTGGCGACTGCAGCCGCCATAGGTTGCAATTTTCTCCCAACAAGATAGAAACGGGAAACGGGTAAGAGAAAACATTATTATGTCTGGTAGGACAACGACAGAGGGGAAAAATTCAAAAATAGATAGCAATGTCTCTTGCTGCAGTTGGCCTAGCAAAGGGTTCGCTTGTCATGGGCCTTGCTGCTTCGTGTTCAGCATGGCGTCAGACAAATGAAGAGGAGGTTCGGGTCTGTTGTCTGCCCGATAACACAGTGCACTACCGTCGAGCAGTGGGAAGCAGTCACTCCGAGTGGAAAGCCCCGTTGCTGTCAGCCACTGCGCACGATCTTTGCCTTCCGATACGGCACGCTGCAGAAGGAAGCGCATCGATGCTCGTCTCCTTCTGTGTCTTTCTAATGAACTTCGAATTTCGACACTGTGACACTGAGTGTGCCCGGGACTGTTGCCGTGGGGATGATGTTATGCCACATGTTCGGTTGTTCATGAGCTTGAGGAATTGTCTCTTCTGGATCCCGTTAGGTCACCAAAAGCTCGCGGGCGGAAACGAGTGCCTCTGTTAAGATCGTCGATTGGCCTGTCATCTGCCTTCGGGAGCGGGTAGCCTTTTGCCGATAATCCACAATTCTCATAGGGGCCTCTGGGAAGGAAAGCGACAATTGGCAGACGGAATGTAACGGATTCCCTGCAGTCGGAAGGATTTCTTTACGTCATATTCGTTGTTAAAGCGACTATCGTCGGAAGTTGTTGTTTATTTCTTTGGAGTATTGTGTTTGTTATGTAAGTTTGATTCGTGACGGTGTTCCCCAATCGATTCAGAAGTACAGGAATGGCATAATTTCATTTACCTTTTACGTATTTCAAAACATGAGGGAAATCTTTTCGTTTTTTTTCTATTTTAGAGAATAATTCAAACTTTGCAGAGTTACTACATCAGGCTGGACAAAACTTATCCTTTTAGTTATTTCTCGGCAGTTGGCCTAGATGACTGATTTTGCAAACTTACTAATGAATTTGTTGTGTGTATTTGTTTTACTTTAGCTCCTGCCGCCATCGAACAGCTGACCTACTCGCGCTGCAAACACCCTGGCGCCTTCTTGTGTGTGTTTTTTTTTATGCCACAGCTAATCAGTGCGGCTCGTGTTTCGCTTTCATTGTCTACCCCGCGGGGCGTCATTGCTGCTGCCTAATGAGCGAGTAAGTGTGGCCTTTAAAAAACGAATGGATGGTTATACTTTCGCTACCATTCGGCCTGCCATCATCGATCGGAAAAGGCCTCCAGAATCTGGTTTCCTTTCCTGCCTCGGAGCGAAGTAAAATGTCGGTCGAACACCCCCCGTTCGGCCTCGTTCGACTCTCATCAACTCCCAACGCGAGCGTCTCTCGCGTGGACAAGATTATAGTCTTCGCCGGTGTTTTAATAATCGTCATCGAGATCAGCATGATCGCACGGTTGCTCGGGTGGCGTCATAGTAATATCGATCGGGAGACTTTTCGATCGAGGCGGGATACGGCCCATCCGGTGGAAGGGACCTGTGGAGGCTGGTCAAGATAATTTAATTAGCCGTTGAACTTCGTCCTTGTCAATTATGAGACAACGGCGTGTCCTTAAGGGCACGCGTTGATCATTACATTGCGTTCTCGAGGCAGATTGTTTCATTCGATTGGCAGCATGTCATCGTTTTAAAGGAATTGATGGGCTGTTTTCTGGGAAACAATAACCGTCTTCAAAACCAAGAAACAGCATGTAAAAGAGAAGCTACCCAGTGCGCTCGCCTGATGTCTAAATTATCCTCTATTAGGGGCGGCTATTTGATGGCCATTAATTAACGCTCGAGTCAAGCCGGTTAATTGATGACGAAGGCATGTGTTAAGGATTGTTTTTGTTTTCCTCCTGCGCTCCGTTCGCTTTGGTTTGGCCGTTTGGGAATCACTTTAAAGTTCGCTGCTGACGAGCGTCATAGTTGCCGTTTTTCGGTGGCCTTTCTGAAATTTCTCGTTCAATTCATGTCCATGTTTTTGCACTTCACACTGATCCAGTTGATGAAGCGCCGGTACGCACTTTCGGGGTCAATTGGATGTAGTTACTGTAAGCGTACATGCACAAAAAGCCTCAAATGTGCTCAAGTGTACTTTCCACTTTTCCACGCTGGACGTTCGCATGGCCAAGGGGGATCTTTCTTTCCCATGCAAAGCACACGGTGGCACACATTTTACCCCCGAAAAACTGTGTCTCTTCGTGGCGATAGCCATCGGTTATGGAGCCTCCTGCACTTCATCTGCCGAACCGAAGCATGCTGGATACGGATGGGAAAGAGCTTCCAAAAGCCCGCCCGCCTTTCGATGGTTCATTAAGCTCGGTCATGCACGCGGAAAGGCAAGCATCCAAGTCGTGCTCGCTTCGTGTTGAAGTACCGAGAACCAAACTGCATCTAGGGTAGCGGGCAAGAGGCTGTTGGGCAGGAGCAGTAGGACACGCAAGGGACGCACAAAGCAAACATGGCCCATTGACGACCGGTTAAAGCAACCAGTTCCATTCAACAACCCTGACCTCAGTTTCCCCGGTTTTTTCGTTTTTGCATTTCCTAGGGTTGGGAAAAACGTTGTTTACCTTTTTCTCGCCTCGAATCGGATGTTTACTAAATATTTGTCCCTCTTGTAACGCAAGGGAAGGTTTGTGAATTTCAACCGTTCCGACCGCGTGGCCAGGCTGATCGTTTCCTCCTTCCTTGCTGTGTCGAGGAGAAAATTTATGGCCCTCACAGACACTTCCACTCGATGTGATCCCGCACCTTCTAATAGTCGCGCCGGTGCTAATTTATTTTCAAGCCAAATTTGGTACCACGTGTGTTCTTCCTTCCATGCCTTCAGAGACTCGCGAAAACAATAGGCTTTCTTGGACAGGGCCTCCTTGGTTTCCGAAAGCTCCCCGCAAGAAGGGGGGCGGAACGGCGTCGTTCTCTCCGAAACCGACCTTAACCAAAGAAACCATTAATCAAACCATCCAGCTCTGACCGACCGGTTGCTGCCCGTGAGGCGGCGAAAACAAATTAGACAGTCCCGGTAGCTTCTGTTTTCGGGCGGAGTTTTGAAGATCGTCGGGGCCGTTCTTGCGGCACGCATTTAATCGTTCGGCGGTTCGTTTTGTCTTTGGTGTTCGTGGCACCGAGGGTGGTTGATTGGAACGGGGAAGCTTAAGCCGCTAGCGATAAGATCACGGTGGATTTCCACCACTGCCCCGGTGTTTGTTCACTCGTGAGGTGCATAAATAACCCACCGCATTGGCCGAGCGACTTACATATAATTTACGGGATAACCTTCCACTTGGCGAAAAGAAAAGAAGACCTCTGGCGAGGGCTTCCACAGTGGCTTTCGGTGCTCCAGCTAAGTTTGACTCGCATGTGCATAATTTCGGAAGACCTTACTGACACATTTTTGACGAACCGAAACCGGGACGATTAATCATTCGGCGAAATTCGTACGTAACGGGTTCGCACGTCAAAAGAGGGGAGAAATGTTTTGCAACCAACTGCTCGTTATTTATTTTCTAAACGGTTAAGAAACAACATTTCCAACCATTGATCATGTTTTCCGCTACAGAAGGCAAGGAAGAGGGAATGATTAGAAATGATTTAATTTCCAACAGCATAACAATGTGTTCCCAATTTCGGTCCATACTTCACGATGTATACAAGTCGTTATTAGGTTTTAGGCCTGTCAACCGAAATGTGAGCGGCTTGGTTTGGGAAGAAAAATGGCACACGACGGCGGGTCAGGCATGAGCTCGAGGTACGCAATGCTGAAGGTTTGGCGCGTGCAAACCATCGTCGCGTCCATCATGTGATCAATCGAGTGAGGAGAGAAAAATAGCCGGCCCAATCTTGTTGATTAAAATGGAGCAATTTGTTTGTTGCCATTTCCTGCTTTAGCTTCGCTTTCTTAATCCTCTACCGCGGCCAGTTGTGGCGAGAAGCGAAGTCACCGCCTTTTCCTTGTCGTCGATATTGGCTCCTGATCGGGGCCACAATCGTTGCGGTGGCCTCCACTACCAAGCATGCTTGGCGAATTTCTTAGGGAAGAATCCGCGAAAGTCGCGTACAAAATAAAACAATCGAACGGCTTCTTGATGCAGCAGGTGTGGAGGGAGGAAAAAGGAGAAAGAGAAATCAAAATAATCCATACTAAAGCAAGAAGGGATGAAGGGGCATGGAGGTGGAGTTGAGGATCGATGAGTGCTACAACGCGCTGGCAACAACCCGCGGAGAGAAAGATATATATCTCGAACTATGCTAATTTATTTATCTTTCCCTCCCTGCGCGTGTTAAAAGGAGATCAGTTTTCCAATCATCATAACCACCGCCGTGCTGTTGGAGGTCGCTAAGGGGGTGATGGGAGTTTACCACCACAACAACCACGATCTGGTGCAATGTCTTCATATCGTTCTCCATATTCCATTCCACGGTTGATTACCCAAAGTGCTTCCCGCTTCTGTTTTATTCGTTTTCCCTGTGCTTTCCCGACGGATTGCGTTCTTGCCTTCTTCCAACGGCTTTGGTACCGGGTAGCGCACAAATTTGCATTCATGGCGGTCGCTTGCAGCTTCCTGGCTTGGTGGCAGTACTAATATACCGCCCTACGTTAGCCCTTCCACCCTTCCATGCGCTGGGCCGTGCAGGGATGGATACTCTTTTTGTAACGGAATTTCAATTGCGATGATAACGATCAACCGTAACAGTCGCTGGTTTTTCACGCTCTATCTTTCTCTCTCACTCTCTCTCTGTATTTTTCCTTTCCTTTCCTCTCTATTGAAAACCATCGTCATAGGTTTGCAGAATCATTGATCGTCAGTCGAAAGAAAGGCATTTCCTGCCGTCTTTCGCCTTCCGAAAGCCGAACAATGAGCCTAGATCTATGCTAAGCAACATGAATGTGCGCTCCAGCGGATAGTATGAGTGGTAGAACATTAGGCGATCGGTAGGTTGGGATGGCTGCGTGGGGTGAGTGGATACATAAAATAACGATAGCTCCATTATTGGAGCTACAAACGAGATTTGGTTCGGCTTCTCGCGATCGTTTTCTCCACCGGCTACGCGTTCAGGCCGTATGCTCCATCTACTTCCTGGCGCAGGCGATGCTCGATTATCGCCAATGTTGTTCAACTACATCTCCAACCTCCCATTCGCAACTTTTCCCGCAGAACTTAACAAAGCGGCAACAAAGGAAAAGTCTGCTCGCTTGGTCAGCCGACTCGACATTTTTGCTCCGGGAGCTCCGGGAAAATGTTTGTGCAATGAGGTGAAAAGTTTGCGGCACTCAGGCACTGGACTCCCCATGGTGCTTGATTAGAATCACGATCTCCAGAGTGGTCAGCTGTGTCTTGCCGTAGAACGGTTTTTGGAGTAAGAAGGTGAATGGAAAAAACGGACATGCTCGGAACAGGTCGGACATGGAACGAACACCAAGCAAGGGTAGTAGTTTTATTGGTTGTTTGATTTATGAACAGTCGGGGTCCACAAAACTTTACCAGGTACACTGTTATGTTTCCGCCGTGATTTATGGGGAGAAATGGAAGGTAAAGTCCTGAAGAAATTTGCGGTACATGTCGTACGAAAGTACCATTCCAGGTGGAGAGAATAAAAATTCAATTTGATTACTTTACCAAGCAACTAAGGTGGCTATTCCGACCTTCGGTAGCCATCGCCGTACTACGTTTGTGTCGTTTCTCTTCAGAAGCAAAGTTAAATCCTTTCGCCAGCGTGACGAATGAATGATTTATTGAGAAAAGCAACCGTATACATCGTACATTTCTGGGATCAGCTGGTGACTTGTCGAAAGAGAAAACAAGTCTCCAGTAAGTCCCAGTGTTTTCCACGGAAACACGTTCATGCCGGTAGCGAGAAATGGTTCGTGATCTGGCTGTAACCTAATAACCCGATATATTTCAGCTTGACTAGACGCCTCAGACGACATTGGCCTTCTTTAACCGAGCAAATCAATTCCAGCAGCTTTTCATTAGAACTGATCGTGATGGGCGAGTGGTTGTTATAATGAATTTAGGGAGTGGAAAATTTGATGGTTGTTTGATTAAACACGATTAAAATGCCAGCTAGACAAAATATCAAAATAAATAAAAATTCGATAGCCACAGAAACTGAAAAAAAGAACCCATGGATAGTTTTAGGTAATAGCTGCAATGAAGAGAAGCAGTAAGCTTTCATCATGCGAACTAAACTAACCGTAACCGGCCTTAATCGTCGTGTCGGCGGCGGTTTGATTGAGCCGCTTTAGAACGTCGCTTTTCCACCCGCCGGCGGTTGCAGAACGCGCAGAACGAAAGAAGGGAACACACTTTGTTACGGCAATGGGAGATTATTTTGCATAAATCGTGTGCATCGCGGTAGAACGCTTGCAAGCAAATGGAGGACTTTGGAGGAAGCAGGTTTTAATCAAAAGGTACACGATCGATCGGGGGCCCACCGGGGGGGAAAGCAATTTGTTTTCCATCACCGCCACCGCCCCAAAGAATCCTTTTGAGGTAGACGAAGCCCGAGGGTAACGAAGCAAAAATAAAATCTCTTGCGGTTTCGAGAATCTGCCTACGATTGGATGGATCGATGGTATTGCACTTTTGCTATGCTATCGATGTGTTTTCATCTCATCCGCGCGCCATAATTTAATTGTAACTCTTCGGTTAGAAAACCGCACATTAGCCATTTACAAAGCCGCTGGGTGGAAGGTATAAGACTGGAAATTCTTGTGGCTACATCAACTCTTTCCAGGCGCGGAAGGCACGCAAATAAAAAGCAACATTTTCGAGCGATTTGTCTGTAATAGAATGAAGGATCTGGTTTGCGATTCTATGCTGCATCTTTTTTTTTTTGCTGCTTCGGTACTCTCACGTTGAAGTAATTTGCAGACGAAATCGAACAGAAGATCAGCAACAAAAACTTGGGCTTGTTGAAGAGGAATTCTCGCGAAGAATGGGTTTTTTTTCATCTTCGACCTCTTCGGCCAACCAGCTGCCTACAGCAGTTCAATGTGCGCTTACCGGTTGCGAATACGTATCCGCCAATCCGTGAGATCGCCTATCGGATCGGTTCGGCAAATTGAAGGTAATGTTTAGCATCCGATCGCTATCTTGCGAGACATCATGCGCATGCTGAACTCACCCGCGAGAACGTAGGCCATCGCCTGATCGTTGATGAACCCGCTGGGGGGTTGTGTTTTGTGAAAAACTAGAACACAACATCGCAACGAAAAAGGGTACGATAACCTTGCACCGAATGGATGTTTTCCGCTACTGTTTCGCTGCTTGGCTTCGGCGTATTGCTAGGGAAGCTAATTGTTTGCTCGTTCTTTGCTTATCTTAAGAAGATCGCTTTATCGTGAAGGTTTGAAGATCGAAACATCTAACTCGTGAATGTGCGCCTCGAATCTGCGATCTTTGGAGGTGAAATGGAAATCTTGAAAACGCCCGAAAGGCCCACGCACTTCGATTTCGAAACACCGTCAGGCGAATAGTTCCCGTTCTTCGATCATACCTTTCTTGTTTACTGGCTCCAACCAGCCACCAGACGAAGCCCACCTCAGAGGGTAGGTCAGCAGCGATGGCATGCAAAAGGTTCGACCAGCCAACGGTAAACCCATTAAATAAATACAAACGTAAGCTAAGTAAAGAAAAGAAAAAAAAAACACACGCACAGATGGAATTAAAGCAACCACGCTGAAGTGCAATGTTTTCTCTTTCGCCGCCTACAAGAGTGGTCGCAGTCCGGTGAAGGGCGTGCTGTGTGCAATTGGGCGTAATGAAGATGAACGGCGGGCATCATATGGCAGGCCCAAACGAACAAGCGGGCCTTCTAACGGGGGTTCTGAGCTGAGTTTTTGGCATCGAGCCAAACGAAACCCCGTTGTGCCGTGATTTGATTTTTCACGCTGAAAGGAAACGGTGCAGCTGGTTTCCCTTTTTCTTCTGTCGATCACGTTCAAGTCGGGAGAATGTATTGACAAGAGTCGGAATTCACATTTTAAAATTAAAAAAGGATAATGTTGGAAATGTAATCAAAGTGATTATTGTGCTTTGAAACTATCTAGGAAGATGGAATCAACGAACTCTTTGGACATTACATTAACAGTTTGGAATTTCTCTGCTTTGAAAGTAACGATGTTCGCTTGGAAGACGTTGTCGATAAGGCTTGGTACTGTTTTGTATCTGCTCTCGCCAAAGCAAAAATCAGCAGCAACTCACTAGTCCTGGTCTCTGTCCTTTCTTGTCCACAGATCCATGACCCATGTCAAACAAACCCAACGACCCGACGCCCCGCACGTGCTCGCTTGCAATCGCAGCAACCATTGCGATCGCTTTGACAAGTCTTTAATTTATGACCATTTTCACCAGTTCGAAACGATGGATAGCAAGCGAGCGCGGACATTATTTGACGTGTCGGTCGATTTGTTTGTCTTTCCACTCCTTTGCAACCTACGCCACGAACCCAGTGGGAGGGGGGTTGACGATAATTCACAGTCGCAGAGACATTCACGACAACATCGTCTGGGTCCTATTGATCGCGGAAAGATCGAGCCGCACCGTTTTGTCGCGCGCTCTCGAAAGAAAACGGACATGCTCGAGTGACCTCCTGATTTCGGGTGGACGAGGGGAAAAGGAAAGTGGAATTCAGTCGGAGACGGTGTCCACTGTAGGGGCGTAGCATAATTGTGCTTCCGAAAGTACGTTCCGTTGTCTTAAGTTCTTCTCGCATTTGCGCCTTTCCGTCGCTTTCCTCTCGCGCGCGGCCTCTTAATTGCCCCATTGAATTACTTTCAGTCACTCGAAGTACTTAAGATGATCTCGTTTTTTTTGTGCGTTTCTGTTTGAATTTCAGTGGTCACTTCAACCGTTCAGCGCCTACGCATCGCATTTTTTCCTTACTGTTTTGTTTCACTCCTCCGTTTGACTTTCCTCTCCGCGTATCTCGTGGCTGAAGTGTTTCGAACCGACTTGTTCTACATTTCCGTTGGTTGTGTTGTGAAGCTTTCCCCCGTTTTTCGTTGTTCAGTTGTCGGTGGGCTTTATTTTAAATGTAACAACTTCGTTACAAAACTCAATAACAGGCTCTTTTAGTTTTGTTTTGTTTCACAAAAATGTGTCTAAATAACTTTGTGAATTTCGTTACGACTGTCCATGTCTAATGGCGGATCAAACGATTAAACGTCCATGTCTAATGGCGGATCAAACGATAAAATTAAAAGCTTAGAACTCCGAGTTCGTTTTTAAAGTCCACCCGTTTCTCCATGCGATTTGATTTAAATAGCTTTTTACATAAACTAATCAAGGCAATTAAATGGAGTCACAAATCTTCCCAGTGCCTTACGGAACCATTGCCGTTGCTCTCACAGATTGACCCGATTGTTGGAGTCCCATTTCTCTACGTCTAGCGCCGGCGCATGGGTTAGTTTAATTTGAGTTAAAATAAAACGCTTCCACCGGGCTTAAATTGCGCGACTGTGCGTTGCGTTTTAGCTCTCGTGCTGCGTGTGGGTAGACCAACTACACCAACGACGCCGTGGAAGGGATTAATTAAAATCGTTTTCAAACCGACTCACGGTACGGTACGAAAACGATTCAACCGGGGAATGGAATCCGGGATTGGTGGGATGTAAAGTGCTGTCTCGTTTTTGTTTGTTTTTGTTTCTTTCCATATGCAACCACGACAATTCACGGCGGTTCGAGGGCGTAAAGGAAAATGAGAGTTGCCTTCCGTTTTACTTTTTTTTGCTTAATTGATCCTCCTGCGTTTGTCTCCGCGTGGCGAGTGCGCGGGGATTACTTTCATTCCGTACCGTACCTCGACCGGCGGCCATTCCTTTTAACCTTCCGCGTCCGCTGATGCTGCCGACCCGGGCTCGGAGGCAACGGAACCAAGATGTATGGGTTAAGATAAACATTTAAAAAAAAATCTTAATGAACAATTTATCTAGCAACCCTTCGGCCTCGCGAGCGTAAGGGGGCGGGCTTGCTCCAAGCTACCAGAGTTTGCACTCTAATTATGCATCATCCGATCTGCGGCCGCGGCGGAATCTAAATGAGCAAACGAGAAACGTTTCCCCAACGCCCGACGGCAAATCGGTGTTTGCGCACACAAGAAATAAACGCACGTGAGCTCGCGCGTGCCCCTGGGGGGAAGGAAAAAGGGATTAGAGATTAGAAGGGGGGCGGTTTATGCTTTCGCTAATGATGGCTTTCTCCAGGTGTATCGCTTAGAATGTTTCCTCAAACGCGCGGCCAAACCCACGTGTTGTTCCTGAAACGGTTTCCATGAGTGTTACCTACCGCGCCTGCTCACCACCGACCGGTAGGAACAGGCAGTTTTGCTTCATAAACGTATTTGCAGGATGGCGCTCCTGCCCAGTGATGATGGATCGCTCCCGTTTTGATTTTGCTTTCATTTGATAGCATACCTGCAAGCGGAAACATAAAAATAAAACATGAGTACACGTTTGGGAGCAGTTCGAGGGGAAAGGATAACTGTTTTCCACTTCAGCCGCGTATGGGGAAAGGATGTAGGATTATGTGGATTAAGAGTTATGTTTCCCTGAAACAAGCGGTGGATGCTGAAAGGAAAAGTGGCAATGAAAGGCAAAATGGAAGCCCTTTGCCTTTGCCAACGTAAAACAACAAGGCGAGCAGCAGAGCGCAGCGCATGATGTTAATGTGCTAATAATAGAAATTGAAATGAAGGAAGGAACGAACCCGTTAGAATGGGTGTGGTGAGAAGGCCTTGGGTTTAAGTAATCCGAGCAAAAGAGGAAAGTGGTTGGCATGACGGTGCAGTAGTTTTTCCTGCCCAAAACACATTCTTTCTGATTCTTAACGATGATGGTGGCCGGTTTTTTATACTATTAATATTGAGTTTTTTTTTCATTTAACGGGGGAATGATGGGGTTCCTTGATTCAGATAACGTCGAGTCAGCGTTTAGATGCTCACTCATTAGCCGGTATGTTTTCTATAATGCATACTGCATTCTTCAGAGAGAAATGAAGGTATGAAGATGAGAACTAACGTTGTAGATCTAATCTAATTGGATAATTGATCAAGCTTCTAGTGAAATGATAGCTATAAAGTTTCAATGGTGGTCTGGTTATGGCGGATAATAATGCCTTAAACATGAGTCTGCAGAACATATGTTTAATAATTCTGGGAATAGAAATCCTTCAACGTTTTACATTCAGATATTAGCAACTTGCTGCTCAAAATATGTTTTTTCTAGCGTTTTTCCGTATTAAATGGCATAAAGATGTGCTTAATAGAATGTTTTCTTATTGAGTTTTGCACCTTAAAAAAATGAATAAGCATAATCCGTCCTTAACCTAATTTTCCAGCGAATTAAAACCTAAATCTAAATCCAACAAAACGCGGCAAAGAACCGCTTCCCCGCTAGGTGGTTCATTAAAGCATAACCGATGCTTGCGCCGCACTCCCTGGGGATCGTTTTATGTCGAACTCGCACCAACTGTTTTTTATTCCCGGAAATAGGTTAGAGGACTTGGTGCCGATTGTGAGACGCAAGCTCCGACAGCTTCAAAAACAGTTCGTCACATTTACCTCCTTTCGCAAGAGGGGCGAGGAAAGCGGTGAAGAGAGGAAAGTGGTAAAGAAAAAAAAAGAACAACGACCTTTTTCGTTAGTTACCCGCGAGGTGGTTGACGACGGAACTAGGTTTGTGCTATTTATATGGATTTTTTTCACTTCATGCATCCCCTCACCCTTCCGAATTGCCCCTTCTGCATGTCTGGCCTCCCT
The DNA here is from genome assembly GCA_914969975.1 of Anopheles atroparvus. Lineage (NCBI taxonomy): Eukaryota > Metazoa > Arthropoda > Insecta > Diptera > Culicidae > Anopheles > Anopheles atroparvus. The sequence continues at coordinate 36,410,374 of CAJZCY010000001.1, forward strand.
GGAGGAGCGTTCGGTTAAATTTCCTTCCCTGAAATTTCCGATGCCAATGCGGCCATCGAGGCCATCACTTATGCTTCGTGGTTTATGCTTCGCTCGTTCGCCTCGAGCGCGCTCTTCAGGCCCCCGAACGATGTGCCGAATCCTAACCCCACGCCGTTGCTGCCGCTGGTGAAAAGTTGCTGAAGTTAAGATAAAAAGGAAAAAAAATACCTTTGCTCGAGAGAAAGGTGCTAATGATCTCATCATCATCAACATCATGATGGCTTCAATACGGTCGATGCGCGGTTACGGAGTCAATTACCATCAAAACCTGGGCAAGCATGAACGCGGATCGACCGGATGCTTGAGGGGGGGGAGGTGGGGATTCATTTCCAACTCGAACGTCCCGTGGAGAAGTTTTCGGGTGTATCATTTCACCCGGCGACCGGAATGGAAATACGTTTTCATGGAGTCGAGAAGCGTTTGGAGAAGGTTTGAGGAACTCCTCTTTATTTTTTTGCCGGATAGTTTTGTTTCTTCATTAAACGCAAAGAGGCGACTCCGCTGGTCAAAATCTCGAAAAGCCCGTTGCGATCGAGCCTGCTTCACTGTCAAGACACTTTCTTGGAGGCCGAGGATCGACCGGAACATTAAAGAGGCGTGATTCCAATAAATCAATTCCAATAAAGGGCGGGAAAAAAAGATAGGAAAAACCCTTTGCGTACACCGGTTCGTCCAGCGTGCGCCAAACCAATGGGGGACTTCTAACGGCTAACTAAATTATACCTTGTTAATAGATAAATTTCATTAAATTTCCTCCCATCCGGAAATCGCACCCATCTGTCTTGCCAGTCCCGGCGTGCTGTCTGGTGTGCGTCGGCTTCATGCCAACCGTCGGCGGACACGTTGACGTCTGCGGCGAGCGCATTCAGCCCGTTTGAACAATAAAAAACTAACAGTACTCGTCGGCGAAACCTGCGGAAGGTACCTTCAACCACGCACATGCAAGGGCGAAACCAAGAGGGGCACAAGGAGAACGAGCGGGTGAAAGTGGAGCAGGGTACGGACGCCAAGAAGCGAAGGGAAGGCGACCGGAGGCACCAGCAAGCAACGATTGCCCCGATATCGGCACGATGAAGTTCTGCTCCGAAGATGACTTTCCTCGCTTGTGCGATCGTTGAAGTCTTTTGGCGCCAGTCGAAGACGGAGGCGGCGGTGGCGGCGGGTGCTGCTGCTGCGTATCGTGCTGGGCGGCTGAATTTAATGATAATCGCCCACAGTCATACAATCAATCAACCCCCACTCTCTCTCCCTCTCTCTCTCTCCCCGTCTCCGCCATACGCTTCCAGTTGCCGAGGAATCTTGCTCACCGCTGCCACTCTGCATTCCTACCGGCTCCGGTGCCAAGGGTACAACGGTTGCAGCTGAAGAGGGCTACAACGTCCCTGCGGCAACCAGGAACTATTCGTGCGGTTGTTTTTCCGACGCATCTGCATCGCAGCGCTGCTGGTGATGACAGGCGGAAGCCGTGTCAACAGTGATTCCAAGTGATACTTGGACGTTTTTCAGTATGAGGCCAAGCCGTCGCTTGAATGCTGAGTGTTTTCACCTTTAAAGAAGCGAAATGTTTTCCCCCTGTCGAGATTGCTTCACGTGGATGAAGGAAGCATGCGAAGAAGGAAGCCATTCTGTATTTGATATCATTAACAAACCAAGTCAAGTTTAATTTCGTTTGATGATTAATTTCCCTTGGAGGTTATTTAGAAATTATTCAATGGTAGATACAATTGAACTTATCCAACATTAATTCGCTGATTTCTACGATTATGTGCACGATGTTATCGAAAGTGAAAACGAACGAACCTCGGCTTGTCGCAAACTAATGCGAAAATAAGTGCGTTATTAAAAATAAATTCAACAATAATTCAATTTAACGATTCCCCAGCAGACACAACACGACGGCAATATGCAAATGCGTAGGAACCGACCGGATTTTCTCCACCGAAACGTAAAATTGCCTGCCTTCGAGCTAACGCCGGCTGTTTGATCGATCCTATCCGGTTGCAATTACTTATGTTTCACCCGCGAGACGAAGAATAATCATAATGAGTTAATTGAACTGAAGGCAATAATTGAGACAATTTTATCCGACCTCGGAGACGTACGGGACGTCAAGATTTGTGGGAGGAATTGGTACCACGTGTGTGCTGGCAAGCTGGAGATGTGTTGCGGTTGCTTGTGATAAGTCTGCTTGAGAAGCGAAAAAGAAAATCTACCGAAACGCGAAAAAAAGTGCGTCCGGGAGGCGTGAAAGTGAAATTTTACGGATTAGCCGATCGGTAACTTTTTTCCGTATCGATTTTCCCCGGCATCATCTTTCCAATCTCATCGTACGGGCGGCAGGCATCGCGCAAAAGCCACATCGCTTCAGCATCGGCTAATGGCGTCCGTGGCGGTATTATCGGAAAGTGCGCTTATCGCAATGCCTGACCTCGGATCGGTTCCATTAGCCGGCCAAATCGTCTACGGCACACTAGCAGATGGTTTTCCCGGCCTTTACTCTGCGTTTGCTTGGACCGAAGATTTAGTTGTACTATTAAAACGATGAGGAAAAAAAATTACAGCAGAAAGAAATGAAGATCTGAACTCCCCTTTGGACGAACGGGAACGAAAGTGAGAGCAAGTAGCATAAGAAATTCCAAGCACTCCGGCGTTCGGACGAGGCGATAAATTCGCTGATTGATTTTTCACCTGTCGAAACCTGGCGAAACCAGTTTTAGCAACCCCGTGGCGCATCCTCCGTTTCGACGTGCCTAAGAAATGAATGAGTAGTTTTTGTTTTCCTCTAACTCCCCTAACTCCCTATTCCAAAATGCTCTCGCCGTATGTCGGCAGCACGAAATCGAACGGAAGATTGGGAAGGGAAAATCAACGGCTCACAGTTTCGCAGTTCGGTCACGGATGTTGCAAAACGCGGCAGGAGGCTCGAGCCGAATAGGTCCAGACGGGAAAGAAAACGAATGCGCTCGGTTTAGCCTTTGACTTGCGACGGCGCCAACGCCGAAACACCGTTTCGACACCGTTTCGCGTTCGCATTGTGATTATGCTGATTTTCTGCTGCTAGACGGTGCCGCCTTTCTTGTGTCGGCAAACTGTCTGCCCCTTTGGATGGGCTTCCCTTTTTTTTCTTTCACACTTTCGGTCGTAAATCAATCGGAGGTGAAACGGGAGTATTTAGCCAAGGTGCTTTGCCATTTGAATATGGATTAGATGGAAATGTTTCCCGTCCAGGAGTGATGGCAGTTCCGTCTTCGGTCTGATACGAGAAGAGAGATAACGTTTGCTGCCTGACGACATGCGGTTTTTTTTGCTAATCAGGAATATAGTGATGTTGAACACAAAATACCAATTCATTGCCAAGGATGAAGATAAGTTGACTTTGTCTGTTTGGTGCTTAAATATCCAATGCCGTTTGTTTCATTTTAAATAAATTGTTTAGCACGGTAAATTTTTTTCTCACACCATCCAACTCTAATTTCCTGAATCCGTCAATCGCTGGTAAAAAAGCAGGAGTTTCTTCTGTCTCAACAGTTCTCGGACAGGTGCGCGGAGAAAATTGCACAACGAACCACAATCTGAACTTTCCACGGGTGCGGGTTCAAACATCTTCGGGCAAATGAACTCTCACTAATTAATTGAATGATAAGCAGCGCAAATGATGCCTGAAACGGTACGGTTGAAACGATCGAAAGAAAAAGAACCTCCCAAAAAGGTTATCGTCCTTTGAGCTTCACCAAAGAAGGGGTACGAAACAAACTAGAAGTACTTCCAACGTTTTTGTGGAACAGATTCTCGATGCTTGGAGGGCAACGAAGCGTGGGTTTGTTTCATTTGGGCTGCGAAGCCGATAAATTCCGATAATTTGCATCGTTACGGGAAGATGTTTGTTCGTGTGGTTTTTTTCCCCCGGGATCGCCTGATCGATCTTCAATGGCACGAAATTGCTTCCGATCGGCGCCCAGCGCATCGGCGTCGTTTACTCGCCTTCAGATTGTCTGCTTGGCAGAGTGAAACAATGGAGGATGTAACAGATCAACAGAACATCGACATGATTGGTGTACTTATGGTCAATCATTGCGCGGTGTGGTTTGCATCGAAAGTTTCTAGCCTAGGGAAAGTGTTACCAGTGAGTTGAAAAGCTGGAGTTTTTGATAACTCCCTTCGCGATCCTTCATCCATCGTTCTAGAGTTTAAAACGTAAAATTCACAACTTACAGCAACTGTCACTAGTTGAAATAGAGGATAAGTATGCTGAAGACATCCTTCCCGTTTATCCATTTAAATTTAGGGTTTCCATGGATCAAACAGCTGATGGAAATTCACTTTAGAAATGATTTGCTACGCATACCATTTAATCTGTGTTATCTGTGTTCGTTGCCACCGGTCGTTAACGAGAGCGTTGTACCACTTTACCTGACCACCGGTTGGCCTCAAACCTGTATGCGCTGAAAACGAGATCAAAACCGCAAGATCGTTGCGTTCGATCGCAATGAGTCAATCGATCGATCCACTGACCACGTTGATGGCGGTGGAGGATGCAGATCCACTTTCACTGCTGCGGTCCGAATGGTTTCCTTTCGTTTCACGCGGGGGCGTTCACGAAAAGACCATTTTCCTTCCCATAAACACACAGGGGAAGAAAAGGGTTGGTTTCGCAGTTTTGCAGACGCCGGGGGGGGGGGGGGGGGGGGGGGTAGCGCGAAGTGGAATGTTAATGGCACAGCATTTGTCTCAAATGAACCGCGAAGTGGAAAAGTGGCGGCGGTTTGCGATGGAAATATGAGAAAAACATCAGAATTTGATCGCCAACCGGGTCATTAGATTGTTTGGCTTGTTGGAGTTGGCTGGCTTCGCGGGAAACGCAATGGCAAACACGGCTCGGCGGGAAATGTGCGGCCCACAAACTGTTTCCCTAATCGTGGCTAATCTACCCTTCGACAGCCAAGCCGGTGGGTCTCGTAAAAACAAGATAGCCCGGCGATAGCCCTCCTTATAAGGCAAGACACACGGCCTTTCGTAGCTGCTAGGGGTTTTCCGCCCTAACAATGATACCTTCGGTGGGTGATCAATTTTCCTTCGTTATTGGGTGGATGGTATAGGATTTGGGGGAAGAAAACTGCAGACCGGGACACAGCAGGAAGCAAACTATGCCAGAATCATTCATACAGACACACATACTCAGCACTGGACACAGGCTCGATCGTTATCACCCTATTAGTTCGGTCTCCCTCGGGGACGCCGAGTCTTTGGACATTATAACTGTTGTAATGATGCCCTTCTGCACGATCCCAACTTCACAGTGCTCCGATCGATCGATCAGATCCCGAAACTGGGCGAGTCCTAAACCCTTCGCCTAGCGCCTCCGGCTGACCTTTACCTTCTATTTTATGCTAATTCACGCTGGGAAAAGAATGAACCCATCGTGTTTGGGAGCTTAGATAGGCGATCGCAATGGAACCAATCATAACCGAGATGCTTTTGGCTTACTAATGGGTTGGCTGGAATGGTGCAGGATCGATGGACCAGATGCAATGGCGATCCACTTGCAACCCGAACGTCTCACATTCGACGGTCCTCGACGTGGTGGACCGTTAATTTGGTGAGTGGCGATTAAAACGATAATCACCGCATTGAGGGGCCAAAGGGGTTTTTTGCTGAGGAAGTTGTCGGGCGATTGTTTGGACAAATCGACCCAAAAACCTATTCCCGAGAAAGAACGTGAAAGAAAAAAAAGTATCCAAACGGGAATTCTGTGTGCTAGCAACCAACGTAAACGGGTATTAGAACGAGAAATCTCCAGCCAATGGGCTGGGCTAAGGGTGGGCAGAAGAAAACAAAATCGGAAGAAAAATCAACAAACACTTGGTTCGAAATTTTTCATGACTCTATTATTTTCTTTCCACCGTTCAATCGTCTGATTGCATTTTGTCTCGAGTCTTTCTCAGACATCGATTTTTTAAAACCAAATTGGGTCCGGTTTAGGAGCAGTACGAGAAAGGAAAGAGGAAGGAAGCTCTTACGCACAATCGACTCGCAGCGATGGGAGCAGTTTGTAGTGCAGACCAATAGCAAATAGAAAGTTACATCAGCTCCGTTTGTTTGAGGTACTTTGCAGCAACATACCTAACGGTGTCGCGGGCGCATTAGTGTCGGGATTAAATTATCAAAATTAAGTTGGTTTAGAGGACACACACATTTCTTATGCCATCTGTCGACTGCTACTCTAAATTATTTGAGCTGAGCGTCTTTGGGTCACGGTTCGTTGTCTTGCTTCCAGGTAGCTCTCAAAGTGACTGAAAGTTCTCCTCAGTAATTGCTTCATTTCGTTGTTATCGCCTCGACTTCGATTTCTCTCGTTGTGAAGTTCAAAAGATCTTTCTAATGGAAAAGTTACGCTTACGTGTGCGGTTGCAGCGAACCAGCTCAGCGCGAAGAAAAGCGTGCGTTTAAAGAAAATACACCAACCACCAAAATACTGCGTCGATTATTGTTTCGAGCGATACAGGCTTTATGACCTCCTCACCCGCGGCGAAACTGACCAACTGAAGGCACCTCCGTAACGGACTCCCGGACACCAGCCACCTCGGAAAACCTGACCTAAATCTTAATCACCTGATCGCTGCCCCGATCCGCGGGAAGGTGTTGAAGTAATGGTTGCGTTTAGAGGTTTCGCACGCGCGCGCACCTTGATTCGCATCGCGAGGTCGCACAATCTTTCGCGGAGCGTTCAAAATATTTATCCCGCCCAAACAATAGAAACTCGCGGATATGATGTGCAGAGCTTAGGTTTTCTCCCGAAGCGAAACGTTTTTGCCCACAGAGGGCCCAGTTACTTCATTTTTCATTCCCGTAAAAGTGGGAAACAAACCGCAAACCGGGACCATTCGGCTTAGATTCGGTTGGTGTGTCAGTAATCCCAGGCTTGGGTATGGTTTGGTTTATTTTTTTAAATTTCATTTTCCCCTCAACTATTTTCAAATCAAGAACGTTTTCCTCCCCTAGAGGTGAGCATTTCATTTTAATTACCGTTCCACGCCGGACAAAGGCTAGGGTGTGATTGTGAAAAGAATTCAGTTTATTTTTTTTTTACTTCTTCATCACGTTGGAACGGTTAAGGTGTAGCTGTTCTTTTTTATGGTGTGTTACGTACCCAACGTTTCTAGGTCATCGGTGTAATGGTTTCACGAGGCAAAACTAAGTTTTGGAAGAGTTTCTGCAAATCTTCCTCACAATGGCCTTGGTGGAATTGGTGGGGTACTTTAATCCGTTGCCTTTTTAATTCTGCCAATAGAAATTATTGCCCAAGCGCATGAAGAAATCTTGCTTATTTTTATTTGTATACCTCCGTTCGCTAACGTTCTACGGAATTCTAGACTTTACGAGGGCTACACTATAGCGGACCAGTTTATCTCACGGGAACGTTCAGGCATCGGGAGATGGTGGAAAAACATTCATGCTGTCGGTTGTTACATCGCAAAGTGAACCCAGCTCCACGGCTCCGGGTAGGAAAAAAAAGTAAGTAAAAGCGCCTGCAAAGTGTCAACGAATGGCAGGCAGACACTTCCGCTCGGTGAGAGCAATTTCCGCGAGCAAAGTTCCTACCGGAGTAAAGTTCTTGGGAATTTAAGAAAAAAAATCACAAAGATCACACTTTCCGGCGTACGACGCGATCGCAATGACAGCTGTGGATGATGATAATTGATTTATTCTTTAACGGACAACCGGTTTGGGAAATGTTCTTGAATCATGACTTCCAGTGGAAGTTTTGCCACAGCTCATTGTTGCTTGAGTAAAGCTAACGGTAGTGCATCCGAAACGTATCTCTGTTTCTACTCTGATGGGACACAACATTCGTTCCGGGGCTGATCTTTTTCCACTCTCGAATCCTACCGGCCGATTGCTTAGGTTTTGTCAAACTGGAGGATGAACTTGCAGTTGGTGCCCAAGTCCATTGTTTGCACGAATTGCGCTCTATTTTCCGTCATTCACCATACAGATTGATTCCCAAGATGGTCTATCCATCCTTGCTTTGGTGACCCTGAGAAACGTGACGTTAGGTTGAACCGAGGTGACAAAGGTGTGAACCAACTGCTGCGGCATCGGACACGTTGGTAAACACCGCGTACATCGCCCAATAGCTCCCATCATCTGTCGAGCCCGACTTCAACAATCATCATTAAAGTTTAATTTCGATCGCCCGATCGCCAAGGTGGTAATAACGGTTGTCGGCCTGCGAAGGAATCTCCGTGCAGCGGGTATCATTTCTACATACCGTGTTTTTTTTTCTCTCTCCTCACGGTCTCAATAGTCCAGGAGTGGCTTAGTCAGGTTGCAAAGACGAAAGAGGACTCCTCAAGGCGATAAAGTGTTGCGTAAGGAAAGAGTTGGGTGCGGCGAAGGTGACGAACCCCGGCGTGTCATCCGAGCGATCCGAGTTAATCGATCGAGAACACCACTGGTATCGGCAACCAGGGCAACGGAGAGGGGCATTCGCAAGCAGCGCCGGTGGTGGTCAATTGGAACGGTTATGCTGTAGATAAACATAAACCATCTATCTAGCATCTCGCATGGTTATTATAATCATTATTATCATCCTGCTTCTCGCGATCGTACCCGGACGATCTGGCGGTTGGCCGCATGGTCGTCCACTTCTTCCTAGGGACTCGCGAAAACATTCCAAACGCATCAACCTTTCTAGGCACCTCCTCGTCACTGATGGGAACGGGAATGATTTGACCGAACCGTACGGCATATTTGTGCCATTTGAATTGCTAATCATCATTTTTCTTGGAAACGATAGACACAGGAAGAAAAGTCTCACAGGGGAGATCCGCCAGCGAGCGCCATCGTTGCGAGGAGGGAAATCAATCCAAGGCGTCGTAAATAAGCTGCATCAATCTGTCAGTCAGCGTTCGATGTCGATCGATCCACGGATCCGAGGGACACAGAAATCAATTTTCCCACCCGTGTTTCTGCCGAGTCAGGTGGAAAGTGAAAAAAGCGATTCGATCGCATCGCACAGAGAGACGCACGGTTTCGTCCACTGAAATCGAAGACTGCGTACCGTTGTCCTGCGTGAAGTTTCGAAAGGGAAGTTTGAAAATGCCACAACGGATTCGTGGACAGCGGTGGCGGATGCTTGGAAACCGACGGCGCGGAACGAGACTCTCGTTATCGGAAAACGAGTGTGCCGGGTGGATAAATCAATTTTCTCCATTTGCCAATTGAGTGATGAACCTGTTCGCGGCGGTGCAACGGGAATCGGTCAGGTTTGCAAGACTCTCACTCCGAACTCCGAGCCAGAACTTCTGCTTCACCTGCGTTTACGTGCGTTTCTCTGCACGGAATGAAACGTATTGCGCAACGCACGCTGCCAAAACGGGTTAAGGAAGGCACCCCGTCAGTAACGATGCTCGCCGGCGGTCGTCCATCAGCCGTCCGTCGAGCGGCATTAATTTGCAGTTTGAAGGCTATTAGCGGGCGCGATGCCTGCACGTTCACCGGGACAACGACGACGGCGAAGACGAGGACGTCGAGGACGACTATACGCCGGGCGGTATGTCGATCAGCGGCCGGAAGAACGAACGGCCCGTAGCGGCCTGGCTGCGATCAGAAAAATTTGTTGCATCTCCCCACACACACACACAAACACACACAAAAACGCATCAGCGGCAAGCGTGCGCCGTCGATGCGCATCGATGTTGGCGCAACAAGTTGCACGCGCGCATCGAGCGAAAAGCTGGTCCACCGCACGAGAACCCTGTTTACACGGGACCGGTTTTTTTTTTAATTCTGCTGCTGCTGTGGCGATCGATCAGAACGAAAACGACCTTCCCGCTCGTTTGGTACCGCTAAGAACGACAAAGAAAGACACCTGCAACTGCCGGCCGACAAATGCAGCAGCCGGATACCAGGATGAAGTCATCGCGGTCGGCTTTAACGGTCGCGAAATGTGCGCAGCGGGTTAAGATTAATTTGATTTATGTGCATCAATGATGGGCTTATCGGAAATGTATGGCCCACCGGAACGATTTACGTGCAGATTCTTGCACATGAATATAAATCGGTGCGGAAAAATGTGGCTCTCGGGTTACTGTTTCGTCACATTGCTTTTCTCCCTATTCATATTCTAAGAACTGTTCGATGCTTGTCTGCTGGTAATGTCAAATACCGTTAAATTACTCTTATTTTTACAGAAGAAAGTTCTGATTCGAAAAACACTATTTTAATCCTGAAAAATAATGTTTTACTTATCCAATTCAACCCTTAGATTATTTACCATCATAATGAATGAATGAACAGGCTGAAGTGCTATTACAGAATAAGCTATAACGTTGTACTGCATATCGTATCTCTATCTCTTCAAAAGTGTTTACCTCGTGTGCCATAAAACACGAACACATAGCAAAACACTCCGCTTAAGTAACGCAAGACCAGATAACGGCGGGAAAGTGCACGCGGGTACAAAATTGAAATAATTAAAACGGGTGTGATTTTGATGGAACGTAATTGTCATAAAACTAGATCGTGGCCACTTCGTTCTGCGTCGACCAGCGATGGTGACGGAGGCGGCGGGACGCAAACAGATATTATTTGAAAACAAGGGAGGGAGACAAGGCAAAACCAAAAAAAATAAAAAATCGGAGCACTGTACTTCGCCTCCGGAAGATGCATTTATTCCGTAAAAATGCGGGGCAGAAGGCAGTCATCCAGCGCACTGAAAGCGGTCGGTCGTTTCCCATGGGGAGTGCATCGACGTGTACCATTACTGGTGCCCTTCGTGGCAACCGCACGCCTCCCCGAAAGGGCGTTTATGATAAACGTCAAATTTTATGCTCAACCTCCGTGGCGTGTGAAGTGTGTCAGCGTGGAAGCGGCAAGGCTTGCGCTATGCAGAACCTGCGCTTCTCGATTTCGTTGGGTTCCGTCGGTGACGATACGGAAATGGTGCCAGCGGCATAGTTGCCCTTCCCAGCGGAACCACATGCGAAGAGACTGGCTTGCATTTCCGTGAAGCTCTTTTTCTTACCACAAGCACGGAGGGATTCCGGAAATTCGGTATGTCTGTGGCGAACTGTTTAGCAACGGGCGTGAACTGTCACCCGTGGCTGGCTAACTGTACCACCCGGGGCTTCGCTGGCAACGCTCCCCTGTCACTGATTGCGTAAGGGTTTCCCCATCGAATGCAGATCCACATGTCCAGTTGGTCAAGGCAACACATCGGTTGATGAATGGAACACTCCATCCACATCCAACACCACGGGAGTCTGTGCCGTTTGTGAAACCCGTTGGTCCAGCCCCAGGTAAATGACGCGACGCGGTGCCGGCTTGATTAGATCATCCAATTTTGTTTAATTAAACTTAATTCGTAGCGTATCCCGGTATCGTCCGGCAACGGTCCGGCACAGGTCGATGGCTTAATTCCGTGCCGTCCCAATCGACGGTCGCTGATCGAAACGTTGAGATGAGTAGCGGTTGGAATGGTTTTTCGGTCCGCTCGACAAATGGTACTGGCTCCGACAAACGTCGAGATTTCCACGGACGGTTCTTTCTGCGGCCCCCTGAATGTGATTCTTTCAGCACCACCACGGTAACTCCGATGCTCCCCGATGGTGATTATCCAATTAGACCAGTACCGTAGCCAGCAACGGAGGCGATCGCAACGGTTCCCGGGCCCGGGTGCCCATGACCATGTAGTAGGGTCATTCCTCATTCTGTCCCAACAATTACTCCCGTTTCTTGGGGCCGATTCGCAAATGCGTATCTTCATCTGCCAACGGCGTTCGGTTTGCCCCTTACCCACCGGGAAGCCGTTTGTTTACACATCACTTTCGTTGTGTCCACATCCGAGGCCGGGCGATAATTGGCCGGTAAATTCACGGTTCGCGAGCTAATATCCCGGGCATCGCATTCGCTCCGGTTGGCAGGCAAGGCATGTGATTGAGTTGCGTGTGGCTCGTAGGGCTGAACCGGTGGAGGAAATAGAACGATCACCACCGACACAACACCCCAAGCAGCGTTCGGGAAGCCCCTTGGGAATCGTTGGATAAGAAGTCAAAGACCAGAGAGCTCTAATTATCTGATGACTGAGATGACGTACAGAACTCCATTGGCATGGGCTGCAGAACAGCTTAGCATTGCTTCGTCGATTCGCCAACCGAAGGCGTTTCCCAAGGATGTTTGGAAAATTTGGCAAAAGGCTGGATAATCTGTTGGCTTTTGTTGTAGTTTGTCAAAACTAGACAGCTAGTTTCTTCAAACGATGCTTGCGAAGACCAGCATGCTTGAGAAATTTAAGAAGAAACTATTGTTACCCTCGTAACGGTTAAACGTTGTCCTACAAGAATGTTTCTCAAGAATTTATCTCGAAAGAATACTAAAGGACAATAATGGAAATCCGGTGAGAAAGGTCATTTCTTGTGAAATTGTGCAAAGTTTTTTTTTATCGCTAGACACAAACATGATACAGTAGCGAGATGTTTATAGTTCTCGATTAAAACATATCATGACCACCGAATCGTTGAAAATCATTGAGGAACGATTTCGGGAAGCAACAAACAGGTTCCCAAATTAGCAACGGCGGTTCTGGCTCATAGTTTTTGAATTCAGAGCAGAAACACTTCCTTCCTTCATGTCCACGTTATGATGGAATTCATCTTTTCAATTTGAGCAGCAAAAGCAAGACCATTACCATAAATTAGCAGAAGCAGAGCAAGCTACTATTTTGGGCTATTGGTCAACATAAAGCAGGTCCGTTAGGCGCGAGCCTGCATACTTTCCTGGGAATCAGGAAGATGTATGTCTTACAGTAGCCGAACGCATTGGCGAGCTAATATTGACCTATACCAACGCGCCACAGGTTTTCCTGGCCCTGCAGCCCTCAGTAACTGTTAACACACTCGGCGGCAACCGTGGGGTTCCATTCTCGCGGACCAAAACCAGGAAGAAAGGGCAAGGCGAACTTCAGCCCTCCGCAGATCATTCCGGCCGACCGAAGAATGGCCCATCGATGCAACGCTGCGGTTCGTTTGCATAATGACCGTTTCATAACAGTGGGCTTTCCACAAGATTCCCCGCCTCGACGGTGTGTGACACAAATTCCGAGTTGGTCGTCTGCTTCGGCTCTCGGGAGCGAGTGACAAGGCGACCACAAAAACTAACGGTGCTACAACGGGCGCGAGTGCTGTTAAGTACAAATTACGCCTGACCACTAAAAGACGCCTCGTAAATCGTGCCGCGCAACTCGAGCAATGCGTTGTTGTTCTTGCGCAAACCGCAAAGTTCTCGAGGGCCGGAGATTGGCGGAAGACAACACACGCGAACAGCCCAGGCTGATGAGCATGATCGCAGATGGTTGGACTATCTCTGGACTATCAGTGCTGACCGTGGCACGCCTACGGCTCATTATAAGTGAGTTCCAGTTCTAGCCGCGACGGTCTGGCGATGCGGAAGACATTCTCCAAAAGAAGCCATCTCGTAGACGGAGCCTCTAAGACGGCCTTTGAATAACCACTACCGCGGATCGGTGCGGGAGAGTTTAGCGAACCTCGGGCACGGCAGCACGGTGGAGTAGCTGCATAAATACCTCTCCGGTTCCGATCGAATCGACCGATAGATCATGGCGATTGATGTGCTTTCTTGGCGCACGTTCGCCACAGGGTAGGACTCTGGAAGATTTATCGGCTCGCGGGCCCGGACACGCCCGACTCGCCCCCTTAAAGTTGCTCGATTAATTAGCGTATCGTGGCGATTATAGAGAGGATCACGTGATCGCGGCACTTCTTTGGCACAATACCAATACTCGGACCATGGTAATGGAGTTGTCCCATTTTACAACACAGAATAAGAGAATTATACAACCGTGTACTGAACAACCCAATCGTAGGCTTCTGATCCCGCCACTCCATCAAAAATTCTTCCTTTTTTAGTTTTGACTTAGCTGCAAGAGGATCGATCTGTGGGGGAGGGGTGGATGGAAGAGATGCACGGCAGGTTCGTTTCTAGTTGTGAGCCTACGGGATAAGCTCACTTTATCTTAATGCAACCGCAATCTGACCAAAGGTGCCGATCCGCCTGTAGGCTAAAATTTTCGGGCTGGTATTCGTTCAATCCAATGAACCGTTAAGGAAACATTTCAAAACGAGGTAACGATATGGAAGGTGCTAGCATCTAGGAAGGAGCCGGGACCTCCGCCAACCAGACTAGCCGGTTGTTTGCAGGTTTAGATGAGGCGTGTGCTAAAACAGACGCACGCCGATTCGCATTCGGGAAGCCGGCAAAGAAACCGATTTGCTCAAAACGGGCTCGAGGTGGGAAGACAGCAAGTGGGTGGGTGACGCGCGAAGTGAATTCTCGAGTACCGGATAGAGTGTGGGGCTATAAATTTAGCCGCAACTCATAGTGCACTTCGGAGGGAACCTACTTTTTCCCTGTCGGCCAATGTGGGTGAGAGTGCTGATTTGTTCTATATTTTACAACCGGTCGGTGCTGGTCGATAGCTTTGCAGTCATTAATTAAAGCACCTGAAAGATTTGCCAGAGGTACTGGATTAGGCTTACAAGAAGGGCATTTCATTAGAAAGTCTACGATTGGTCGTTTTAATCTAATACAAAAACCGTGTTGTTATGTGTGGACCAATAAATTTTCATTTCCCTCCACCGGAATGGCATAACATCGAGTGTTCAGAACACATTTTCCCAAGATTGTAACATTATAGGCTATATATTTCCTATTGAGGTTATGTTTACACAATCGCTCGGTCCATAAAATAAGCAACTCACTTTTGGTCTTTTTTCCCTGTTGTAAACAAATCCAATCAACAGAGCGTTCCCGTTGTCTACAATCTCTCGTCGCTTCCCTTGGTAGACAATCATCTCTTCCAAATAGATTGAAACTGTCATTCGACTGGGTTGCATTTTTTCTTGCTGTTGGGACATCTGGAGCGCGGGAACGCGCTGGATCTAATTTTTATCGGCTGACACACACACAGGGTTGTTTTTAATATCTCGTTATTCGCTTTCTGCTTTAGTGAACCGAAAATTAGGTTAAACTCGCTCGATGCGGCGGCAAAGAGGTGCGCACCGTCTTGCATCTGAGTCGGTTACTACCGAAACCTAGACCCCTGCAAGGTTCGTTCGTGTTTCGAGGCTAACGTAATATCGTCTATCCGGGATTAATAGCGTGAGGAAAGGGATTGGGGCGGCAAACAAACTGCCATGTCATCGAAGAGCTTACCTTGTCTTTGTTGTTTCCACCCGGTCCGGAGGCAGTGCCGTTTTCGGGCGCCGGAATCGATACAGCTGGCGGGGTCTGCTGCGGACCGTTGATGCCACTGCTGCCGGTGTTGCCGATGTTGCTGCTGCTGCTACTGCTACTGCTCGCGACCGCATTGCTGCTGACACTGACCTTGTTCACGTTGATCGTGCTCGGTCCGACGCCGGCGTTGGTGGTGGGTTTGTTGGCTGCCTGGGCCTGTGCAGCGGCTGCGGCAGCCGCGAGCTTGTTCTTGTTCTTGTTGGAGCCGTTTTTGTGCGATAGTCGGCGGGGAGTGCTGGCCCGAATCGGTGCGGCAGCCGTCGTCATCTCGAGGGTGGCGTTCCGTGCCGCGGGGACTTCCGTCGAACCCGACGAGCCGTAGGAGGCACTCGTCGAGATGGTTGATCCGGATCGGATGGGAGTCGACGTCGATGCGGTCGTGGTGCTGGCGGTGCTGGTCGTAGAAGGTTTGGTGGCTTCCGACTTGGTGGAAGCGCTGGTCAACGCCTCCGCGCGCGGCAGGTCGGACGAGGGTGAGGCGGAGGTGATTTCCCGATTGGTCGCCACTTCGCTTGTGAGCGATTCGGTGGAAGTACTCGACCGCACCGTCGTCGTGGAAGTCGTCGTCGTCGTCGTCGACGAGGCTACCGTGGTGGGCTTGGGGGAACTCTGCGACGCCTCACTGCGGAGCGCTTCGGGCAGTTCGTTCTCGGACACGTCACGCTTCCGGCGCCAGTTGCTTCCAAACGTGTGCGCCTGCAGATCGCTGATCAGCTGCCGATACTGCGGATTGTTCAGGAACAGCTGGTCGATCGAAAGGAAATCGTAGCCATCGTCGTCGCTCTTCAGCTCGCGATCATCGCCGGTGTCGGAGTCGAGCGGTGCCGATGAGGCACTATCACCATCTTGGCCTTCCTCCGTTGCTCTCGACGAAGGGATCGCAAGGATTCCCACCACTAGCAACTGCAAGCTCACCAGCAGTGCCAACCACTTTTGACAGGTCACCATTTTTGTCGTCTAAAGCGCGGGTTCCGAAAGATATCGATCGAAATCTGAAAATGCACCGACCAAAGACGCCACGTTCCTCTTGCTTGCTCAGTGCTTACGTTGAGTTTTCACTGCTCCCGACGAGGGTTGAAAAGGTGAAACGACGTTAATGCTATGACGTTGCTCAACAGTGCCACATTGTCTCACGCTGGTTCCACGGCGCAAGGAGTAATAAAATGGTTGTATCTAAAATCTGTCGGCAAGCTTGTTCCTGTGTCGTAAGACAATGCCGGCGATCGTTCCGTGCCGGGCGGGGGGTTCTCCAAGTCACTAAACTCGACGCGGAACCGTGTGTTGAACCTGTGGTTGAAAGGGGAAAAGTAAATAGAGAACAAAATTATAGGTTAGTGTGCGCCGTTAGAAGAAAAAAAGCTGACGAAGATGATGATGAGGCGTAGTATTGTGGTTTGTCATATCGCGGAGATTAAGAGACCACCGTGGATAATGGACCCGTGGCAAGAATGGGGGAAGCAATTTGTAGTCAACTTTTGGGGCAGCGCATACCAACCTCCAGGATCTTATCGAGGCGCACTTCAGTCATTAATCTTCGCAAGAGGGAGGGAAAAAAACGCACCGTTTATCGATGCTATTACGATAAGCCAACAATGAGCAGTGGAAGAACGCTTACAAGTTTGAATAATAACACCAAAGGCTGTGTTTTAATTTGAGGCCTCTAAGATGGGCCACCCCGCTGAATGGAAATTATAGTCATTTGTTTGACTTTTTGATCATAAAAGTAATCTAAAGTATGATCTTTATAGATTAAATTGTTGGTTATCCTGTACATTTAGCTAGACATTAAGCAACATCTCTTAAACGTGTTGATTGCGAAGTATCATTCTTGAAGTGTTGATATGGATACGTTCAAGAGAGGTTTTTATAAGGTCTCTTTCTGAGAAATCTAAGGGCTCGGAAGGTTCAGTTTAGTTTCTTCTCTCCCTCGCCTGTCAAAGCACTGAACAAAGTTGTCAATTGAGATCCCATTGTACCATTTTATTCCAGAAGCATCGCACCCTAAATAAAACCATTCACGCTGCTAACGACCTAAATGGCATCTTATACGCACCTCCACAAGTGGCCAAAGCCGGGCAATAACGCTCAGCTCCCTTTTTCCGTGGCGTAAGTAACACATCAAATCAAAACGCTACTTCCGCGCAGGTGTACCCACACGGGAAAAAGCCGATGCCGGAGCACAGGACCATCGTTGGCATGGTTGGTTTGGCCCGAGGGGGCCTGTGTTGGGTGAAGTCATCATTCCAGATCCAGACCCATTTGCGTACTCTAGTTGCTTAATTGACTTGTCATGCTCCACTCCACTGTTTCTATTTTATTTTATTTTCTCCCCGTTTTACTTTTCTTTCGTTCCGATTCCCTGACGCCAGCGAAATGCCATGCGATCGCAATCGGCCACTTTGGCCTATCCGATTCCTAATTCGTCGGCACGCGTTTGTATCTTGGTATCGGGCTTAGGCTGCCGGCGCCTCCCGAGGGAAACCGATGGAACGAATTGATCTTCCTGTTTCCTCTGCAGATTATCAAACCAACCGATGGCCGATGCGCCAGGGCAGATGGTTGCGTACATGGGGCTGTGCATTGAAATTGTGCCGAGCGCCCCGGCTTGCTTTTTGTGAAGCCCTAGCCTACTTCGACGATTCTGTCAATTGAGTCGCGTGCGGCGCACTTTTGCTCCCATTTTGCTTGAGCATTGCATGCTGACTTTGGTCTGTTTTTGAAACGGCAGTCAAAGTCAAGTCAGTGCGGGTTGATTTTTCCAGATTTTTGTACACCTGGAAACCTTTGATGCCGAAATCAAATTGCTCTTTTGAGTCAAACATTCCTTTGTTTTTCCTCCATTTATAGGACCGTGACTCTTCGTTACTATTGAAGCTCTTTTGATATTCATCCAAATGATGACAAAATGACATGACTCCCCAAAAAAAGGCATGAGCAGATAGGTTAATTAGATAGACAGATGCAGAATTGCTGCACGCTCCAAAAATTCCACGACTTTTGCTCAGCAAAGCTTGTTTGCTCAAACTTAAAGGAAATCCAAATTGACTTTTCAAGGTTAAAGCATTTCTTTAAATCTCTTGTTTTAAAGCACTTTATTTGCAAAAATTAATCAACATAAATCTGCCCAACAGTTTCAGTAACCTAACCGTGTTATGAAAAGAAGCAATTTCATCGACCTAGATTGTTAAAACAGTTTCTTTTCCTTTTAGTGCCAACATCTTCGAGAAGCAAGTACCTCTCCTCCTCGCTGCCAGTAAATCACACCTTCACTACAATCAATCACGCCAAGGAAATCCATAGCGTTCCTACCGAGAGGCACCTGCAGGGTCGTGTGCTCATTCGTGGAAGGGCAAAACTTGACCAGGAAGGCATCGTACCTTCTCCAGCCACGGTCACGGGGCGCTAGCATCAAAGCTGTATCAGTTTAGGATGGACACTTTTATGGCTCTCTCACGCATTTTACGAGAGCCTCTTCTTGGGCCCGGAGCGAGGGGTTAACAGTTTAACAGCACCCAGTAGCGGTCGTATTTTACTTATGGCCATTTTTCACGGCCAACATCTCGCGCGGTGGCACTGACTTGTTGGGATGGCTTTCTCCACTTTTCGACATAAAATTTAAATCGAATGGAATGGAGCCAAGTTTGACGACCACTCACTTGTTGCTTATCGGATCCGACTTTTCCCGAAGCCTCATATAAATAAGCCTGAGAAGGTGTTGCCTGCCAAGAGTTCGATTAAACAAATTGAGGCGAAAAGGTCCGGTCCGAACGGGAGACTCCGGGCTCGATACGAAAACTAGAAAAACTGATCATCATCCGTAGGTGTCAAGAAAATATAAAATACACCCTTTTTGCCTCAGGGGCACCAGCTCGATTGGGGCCATAAATTTGGACCTTTACCACTTGAACGCTAGCAAACGATCGGGAAACGATCGCAGCGTTCCGTGATTGCATCCGTAATCGATGCGTTTGTGCCCCGGGGGCTGTTTTTTCTCGCATCGCCGGCACATCCAGTTTCTGGTAAGCGGAGGCAAGGCTGGTCGCGTAGAAATTAACTGAGATCGTTTTGCTTCCTGTTACGATTTGTGTAACCGTTTAGTTGAGAGCTAATTCATGACAAGCTTGTTATTGGCCGCACGCTCAGATTCCTGATAAAAGAGCTTTCGTATAAATTATGTTCTGGTCCCTGGTGGAGATTTTTATGAAGCATCGAATCACTATAAAATGATTAACTTATGTTTGCCGTTTATTGAAAAGCAATAATATGTTAATTTTGACTATTACTTCCATTATTCAATAATGCTACACGTCATGCCAAAGCACGTTGATCAAAGATGTTGGACTGGAAAGAAATGCACTACTGATACTAAGAAAGGAAATAAATCTTTGGCGATTCCTTCGAAAATGGACACAAAAACCGATGGCCTATTGAATGTACGTCGGTAAGAGATTAAGTCCGATATGGTTCCCATTTTCCCAAATCCGAACTGGAGAAAATGAAATATGATTTTCCCTGCCCCGGCTGGGAATCGCTATCGGGATCGGGAAAGCCAGCGGTCAATTTGGCGAGCGTAGTGCAATTAGATCGACGTTTTTTTTTTCTTTCCGCTCGCCTCTGTGCAAGCCTTTGCAGCTAGGTCGTGGCCTAGCACTGGTTCGTGTTGGAATCGAGGGATCTTTCGGATTTGCCCGTTTCCTTCTCCGGCAGCAGACGGTCAGACTTTCCAGTGGTAAGAGCCGCTCGGCTTCGGGCGTGATCGCGAGAATTGTAGAGATGAATTTTACGATCATGATGATCATGATTACGGTCCATGCTCGCCCGGTGGGTGGTTTGGGGTGGGTCGAAGCAAGCGCAAACCTCGAATCAAACCTCAGACGAACGGTTTCTCCTGGGAATGGTCGGCGAGACGTATTTTTGCTTCAGTTGAGAACGGTGGAAGCGTGGCGCGCTTGCATAAATCTTGGAATCGTAAAACTTTGGACCGACACACGGACCGAAGTAAAGGAGGGATTGCACGAGTTCCGGTCCTAAAAAGATGACATTTAGTGAGTTGATAGCGAGATGAAGCGTTGGATTGGATTTGATGGGTTCAATTTCAGTTTCGCACGAGTTCAAACAGATGGGAAGAAATGATTTCTATTCAGTTTTTAGAAGAACATGAAACCTGTGCAAAATATGTTTTCACAACACAAGTTCTTTCTTTGTGCAAAGCAGTTTCCGGCCATCATACTGTTGGCCATCTACTTTCCTATGTTAAACTATGTTCAGTTGTGAACAAAAGAGTTCTTTGTCATCTGTAAAGGCTTGAATCACTGCAGGAAGTGTCGGAATTGTTGCACCCTAGAGGCGTCATCTTCCTCTCTTTATTTAGACATGCTGAGCAATCATCATGCTGGAGTCACTGATGGTAGAAGCAAACAAAATCAGACCCACGCTAAGACTGGATGATAAATATAAAGTTGTTTAGCCAGAAAGAGAAGATGTCCGAAGTTGGTGGAGCAATATTTACGACCGTCTATTGACACTGCATTCGTTTGTGTGTGCATCAAGACGAGGGATAAATTGTTGCATGTGATAATAACCGCCAGAGTACGAGCTCAGGTTTGTTTTGTTGGGTGATAGGTGATTCCCGTACGACGAAGAATGTAAATTAACTTTATGCTGAATTGTGAAGAAACGTTATCGGGCTGGATGTAATATATCATCCCACGTGGGTCATTCAAATGTAACTGGGAAAAAATGAATTTCCGGTCACTTCCCGGTGGTTTCTCTAAACCCGGATGGTTCAGCAAGCCCCAGCTTGACAACGGTTGTTTTGTCTACTCGTTCCATTAATATTGCACTTGAAACCGTTTGGTGAACGGTTATGAAAATTGTAAATCCACCTAATTGACTTTTTAGTATGTTTTCATTTCACCGTGTCCAGTGTTTTAATTCTTTCGGTCCATTCCCGACCATTTCAATGCATTGCGGCTGAACGCTTTTTTTAAGATTAAAGAAGCCATTGAGATAGGGCGGTAGAATAAATTAATTCTTAATTAATATGTGGTCCTCCGGTTTGGCAATGCTCGGCAATGTTGTGTCGTCGGACTGAGGAGTATTTCCTCCGAGTGGTCATTCAAAGCTGCTTTTAATTTCTTTCTGTTTCATCCCCAAACCGTCACGGATATAAGCCAAGGCAAAAGATAACACTGGCCGACATATGTGAGCCATATATACGGCTTTCGGCGTGGAGACTTTTTTGCGACTAGTCCCGATCGTTTGAAGTCGTTTAACGTAACTGTTCTTCCCGCCGATGATGTTTGTTTGCAATTTGACACCTTTCGACCACGGACGATCCGCACAGTTGGGTTTTATTTACCGCGAAGTTTTATACGCCAGAGTCAGGGCGGTCATACACATTCCGCTGGTGGTGACATCGACAATTTTGCGGTCAAATCATTTTGAATCTGTCGGCGAGCTCGAACTTTCGCCAACAAAAAAAAAAAAACCGTCGCACCGTCCTGTTGAATTGTTGACCAAGCAGCACGATCGCGGTTCTGAAGAATGTATTTATTTTGACATCATCTGGGTCGGTTTTTCAACCGTCAATTGGTTCCACCGGGACTAGGGCATTTGGTAAGAGTGAAACAAAAAATAAACCAATGGAGCGGGAAGATCTTGTTCGACTCTTATTGAACGCGCACAACGCCGTGGACATCAAATTTGGGCCGAAGTGTACCAGATGATCTTCTTTTTCCATTTTTTGTGCTCATAGCCACCTCATCCAATACTTGCGACGTAATTCTCGTGGCATAAAGCTAGCGGTATAGCCGGAGAAAAAGGGGCCTCAAATGGCATCCAAACATCGATCGGGAGATCGGGAGAAACAGTTAAGGTGGCAACATTTCGCAACTTTTCTCCATGGCAAGGAGAACCGTCGACTCGCGTGACCGACTAACGAAAGTAAACATCGAAAAGAGCAAACTTGCCGGAGTCAATAAACAAAACAAAATGTTCCAAACCGCGAAACATTGCTCCCGGTGGCGTGCGTCACCGGTATGATGGAGGTTTCTTCCGATTCGGTCATCTTTAATTTTGAATGGTTTTTCATGTTCCAATGAAGAATCGTCGACTTTCCGTAACGAGTCGAAATCGAGCTGCATCCAAATTCGAAACGGTGGTGTGGAAAATCGAACGCATGGCAAGCGCATGACTGCTAACAAACCCTTTGTCGGAGGAGCTCGGTGGACACTCAAGGAGTTTCTTAAAGGGGGACTTTAATCTCGTTTAAAGAAAAGCACTCAGGGCGATATTTGGGCTTTTCCGGAGGTTGCCCACCTTCTGCTGGCACGCAATGCCGCGTGCTTTCGCTGCCATGGTTTTCGGCTTTAATTTCCACCGCTACAAACGGGGACATTTTCCATATTCCTCCACGCCTGTGGCCCAAATGCAGCGCGTGCACTTATGTTGCTTTGTTCTCATTTCTTTTGAGGCTGGTTAATATAATCCGCCAGTGCCGCTTCGAATCCGTTTACTGCCGAGGCAAATTAAGCCGAATCTTTATCCCATCCGGACCTACCGCACCGTTTTTCGCCCATTGGGCCGTGCGCTATGGGCTGACGAGATGGCGATGATCCGTTTCCGCAAATGATTAACAGCGGGGGCCCATAAACGGATTGGAATCGATCGACGATTTTTGCGAACTGACTGGAATGGGAACTGAGGGTCGGGGGTTTAGAAAATGGAACAGCCACCATCTGGGGTCCTCGTTTTGGCTTTTTTCCAGCGGGAAAAGAAAACCGAACGCTCTCACCCCGTTCAATTTTGGGTGCCTTGAAAATATGTGATGAGATTTGAAAAAGGCTTGCGTCCAACGTTCGCCGGCTGGCTTTGCAAACGCGAACAAGGGATCGCACAGGGTGGCAACAGCGAGTTTATGATCCGTTTTATGACGATATGGGCAGCTTTACATACGCAGACAGTGCGGCTGGCAGTTGTTGCGCGGATGCTTAGATCATTATGCGCACCGAAAAGTGGTGAAAGCTGGCAGAGGTACAAAGGCTGCAGGTCTATAAACAGCAGGTCCCTGCCCGGGGGGAAATGAAAAGCTAATAAACACCGGTCGGAAGCACATTTTGGTTCGTGTTGAGCTTTAATTATGCGGCATAATAGTTTCTCGTTTCGTCTAAACCACTTCATGTTTTACTGGAATCTTCAGGATCTTTGTGTAGAGATAGTTTGGAACGCGAGGCGAAAGTGCTATAACATTATGTTTGTTTGATTTGGCAACTGTGCGAGACGGAAAACTTTTGGCGCTAATTCAGCATGACCGAAGATTTAACTTTTATTGATCATTTATAGCGCAACAAGATGGAATCAAAATATGCAAATTTGGTCGCGATAAAACGAAGGACAGTTAAAAAATCAATCACTATAAAAGAACCATTTTACAAGCGTCATTTAAAGCTCGTATTAATTTTACTATCCTTTCTTTCTCGCTACCGACTGTATAAGCCTGACTTTA
Organism: Anopheles atroparvus; assembly: GCA_914969975.1. Taxonomy (NCBI): domain Eukaryota; kingdom Metazoa; phylum Arthropoda; class Insecta; order Diptera; family Culicidae; genus Anopheles; species Anopheles atroparvus. The sequence goes on from CAJZCY010000001.1 coordinate 36,434,234, forward strand.
TACTTTTTTTAAAGATCGCTGCTGCCCTTCTTCTTGGGCTGCTGTTACAGCAGGAAACCCAGTCCGATTCGGCATGCTCCGGAGTGCGATTTGCTCACACTGTCAACCGGTGCGCGATCAAAGAACTCAATTTTCCGCCGCGTTACATGAAATCGGAGGCACCAATTGAAGCTAGTTCGATCGTATCGTTGTTGTCGTCAGTCTACTGCTGGCCGCTCCTCTTCTTGAACGAGGATGAAAATGGGAAAATTGTAGCAAGACGCCAAAGCCAACGCCCCTACGTTCATCGACGCCTGGCTGCGCCGGAATTCTTGGGTGGCGAGGCTGGGCGAGTGTTACCAAGCATCATCACCATCCGGAGGCTGCATTCTGCCCGAGCCAGTTTTGTTTCGTCGATGCGCAAGTTAGACAGCAAGCAGAAGAAATCGACGAGAAGGGAGAAAAAAGCTAATAAAATTGATCTCGTTTTTTTTTTGCTTCACATGATGCTTCTTTCATTTGCTCGCGTAATCGCATTGCTCAAACTGTGTTGGATGGGCTAGGTTCTATTTTATTTGCCTTTTTTATAGGTGCTGAAGCAGCTTTTCCGCTTTCCAGTCCAGGTGGCCTTTGCGATGCAACACATGTGGCCGTTTCCGAGGAACGATGGTTGATTGAACCGAGGGTTTATTTATGGAAACGCAGTAAAAAAAAGTTGCAGAACCGAAGAAAGGAAGTGAATGGAAAAAAAGGACTGCATGAAGCCTGTGATTATTTATTTGGATTAAAACAATTCTCGTTCCCTTTATAACTGCTAACACATAACACGATATCAGCCACGATAATTCTATTGCCATTGAACCAACGAATGCATCTTCTCCACACTTGTTTCACACTAGTTTCACATACTTAATACTAAAATTCTGTATTGATGCGAAACAAATCGTTTTAACTAAGCGAAGATGACATTCTTTCCACCCTTTCCCTTTGAGACGGACAAATACGTCAAGGTGAAACAGGAGTAACAATAAAATAAAAGTGTTTCCGTGTAGGAACCACCCTTGGAAAAGTTTATGGATGATTGCGGGCTTATTGGGCAGGTTCGTTCCCGAGATTTATGGCACGTTTCTCAAGGCACACCCTAAACGTTCGACATGTGGTGGTGATTGAATGCTCCCACCGGTTTCATGCCCCGAGTCCATAAAGTTTAACGTCGGCAGTTAAACTTTTAATTAATAATTGTAGTTGTCCTGCTGTTCGTGTCGAAGAAGCGGAACGGTGTTCTGAGTGTAGCCCTTTATCGCTGAAGAGTTTCATCGTACCGACATCGCCTAACAGTAAGTGCGCTTGCAAATGATTTTCTTTTTTCTATCGGCCCTTGCAGTCCCTCGTGAAACACGATGGTCGTAATGATTAATTAAGATTGTTCGCATCGATAATCCGCGGTGTCGAGCGTCGCTTGAGCCAGTGGAAGGGAGGTTCGTCGCTTATTAACATTCATAGCAGTCTTTCGTTTCCCGCAGGAGCTGATCTGCAACGGACGTTCTGCAACTGCATCAGATCACCTACCTCGTTCTGTTGGTCGATCAAAGCTAGTTGCTCTTGCAGGGGCTGTTTGAGCTGCCGACTCGTCACGATCGTTGAGCACAGGACTTTTTTGTAGTTTAAACTAATTTAATTTCTCTCACTCCCCAGTTTTCTCCGCGTGCAAATCTTTCCCCCTTCGCGAACGTGTGTTTCTATATTCAATTTAATCGGCACAACCTTCCGCGTATGGAACAATTTTTTCACACTTTAACGCTCGGTCAAGATCGAGGAATCGGAGAGCGAATTGAAAGAACTGCACTGGTTGAATTCTTACGCGTGGCTTAATTCATTCACACGTTAGCACTCCATAAAACATACAGCTACGCGGTAGTTTAGCACGAGCAAAACATTCCTGTCTGGTTCCGTTTTTCCACTTTGCGTTCTTACACCGTGCGAAATTGAGTTTACAATCGAACCGTTCGAATAATCGAGGATAATAGAAATTTTCAAACAAGTGTTACACTTTCCTTTCGTCTGCCCTTCAATCCGATGTTGGTCGAAATCAAAAAAAGACAGTAAAGCCCAAACACTTTCCCGATCACGCCGATCGAACGCGACAAAGCTGACGACCGCAACGCCGAAAGGGGACAACTCGAATGCGCGTGAGCAGACTTTTCACGGTCGACTGAACTTGGCCGCGACAGCGACGACGACGGAAAATGACGACACTGGCCGGGTTGCTGCGGGAAACGACTTGTGTGTGTACTTCTCGGAAAAGTCGGGAGCAAACGACGGCGCGCACGTGCACTCTGGCCAACGACAGCTGGAAAACTGAAAGCCCGGTAGGCGCGCGGTCCACCAGGTCCAGGTTGGCGTCGATCGGTTCCGCCGGGAATCGGTTCGCGCGCGCGGTCGGTCCGTTAGGTTTTTGCCCGCACTCCGGACTCGCCGATGATGGTGGTGATGATCACGATGACGATCGTGATGACGCCGACGGATGGATTGATGGTTGTGGTGGTGGTGGTGGCGCTAATGCTGGCGCTCGCGGTCTTTCCCCCTGAGTCGGGTGGAGAACGGGGCTAACGGTCGGGCGGCCGCGAATGAACACGAGTGAACTCTTCTTCGCAGATTGCGGAGGGAGGCGTTAAAGAGGCAGCACGAAAAGGGGGGCGTTTGTTGAAGGGAGGGTACGAGATGCTCATGAATGAAAAACTGTACCATGGTAGAGTCGAAGTACCGCGCGAAACGAACGATCGTGGGGCATAATCTCTGGAGAAAGATCGACCAAGTGGTGGAATAGAAAGAGGCAGAATCACAGGATGAGAGAGGGAGAGAAAGAAAGGCCACGAGAGAAAGCACCGGCTGCCGTTAGCATGAGCGAATCCGTGCATTCAGCATCTCCCAGCATATGCTGGCTCCGACGATGATGATTATGATGATGGCGATGATCGGCCGAAAGACGTACAAAGAGATAAAGAAACGGGCTGAGGCCGGGACGGTGAAGAAAAGAGACGAGAAATATCATTTCAATCGTGATCCTCCTAAAGGGCGAGAAGGAAAGGAAGGTTAATCTCGGCGATGCAAAACGTTAGGCAGAAAGAAAAACTAACGTACACTAAACCTTTCCTTCTGGCATGATTTTCTTCGTCTCCTTTGCGCACAAATTATGCTCTTACTCTCTCGCTACTTCATCTCATGCGACCTTCTGCTATTGTGCTCTTTCTACCCTCTCTGCCTAGCTTATCAGCACAATAGATCGTGTGCAACCGCCGAAGATCCGTAAGCCACGCTGCACTCGCGATAACAACATAGTACATGCTCATGCTCACCGTGGTTATGTTCGTCCGTGTCCATGCGTCAGCTCTTCGTTTTTCTCACTATTTCCAGCTCTCTCTCTCTCTCTGGTCTCACTCTGCTCTGCATACGTACATCAGATGATTTAGCTGCTTCAAGAAGTCTAAAGGTACGGGATCCTCGGTGGCAAAACGCATAATCCGCACAAGGAACGATGAAGGGATCGGTGCGGTGCAGTGAGGCGTTTGTGTGGTTCTTGTACGAACAAAACAACAACACAAAACACACTCGATATCATAATAGCGACGCGCATTCCCCTTTTGCTGGAGTGCAAATTAACCCGCTTTTTCCAAAGTTGTCCGGATTTGCATTACAACTGAATGTGCGGGCTAAAGAGAGGCTGGAAACGGTTCTACCAGAGCCAGATGGTATGTAAAGTGCCTCTTTTGGAGGACAATTTCATACACATAAAAAAAAACACCCTTGGGTGCAGATATTTGAGACCAATCGATGCATGGGTATGTTGGAGTTGGTCTGCAAACTAAAATATTTATTTATTGATTTATTTATTTACTTCAGTAAGTGAGTATTAAAATAATATTTAATTAGTAAATATAGAATAGTTTCCATTATACTTATGAGTATCACGATCGAGGAAAATAAATACAATATATAAATGTTCTGCAATGATTTGTTGAAGGATCCAGGTTTTTCTGAGTTTTTGTGGTTTTGCTTCCGACATTAAGTCTCCGACAATAACTATTTATGAGTTGAGGTGTTTTAATATTCGCCAAAAATTTGCATCTACCTTTAGTTGTGAGAACAACGTTAAAGATTTGTTGTTTGTTCAAGTTCCCAGATTGGTATCGCAAATGTGGGAATATTGTGGCAGCCTTTTTTTTTTCGTTTATTAATACTTTCCTTTTGAAATATGTTCATAGGAAATTGACAGCACCCCCGCTGGTACCGGGTGTCGCTGAAAGTGCTCGATTGTATGGAAATGTTACGACCAAAAACGCGAAAGTGAGAAATTCAGCGATCATCCATAAGGTTGGCTCTGAACCGTTGGACTTAATGAATGTTTATGGAATGTGGCAAATTTGGTGAACTTATAATCCCGCATAATATTATTTCAGCAGCATGAATGCAGTTGTTGCAAAAAACCGATTTGTTGTTCAACACTCCAAACTCACCAAAATGAAGTCTTTTTTCGTACCCCGCATAGAGAGATAAAAGGAATTGTCCCGGAAATGTGTCATCACAAGCGGAATTCCGTTTATTCACCGGGTTCTTTCGACCATGGAAAGAAAACTTGAAAAGGGCACACACACAAAAAACCACATTTGCCAAGTAGCGTCGAATGTCGAATTGACAGAAGCACCCAATTGCCATCGCCTCTGTCAGCCGGGCGACCACCGACTGTCATTTTCCTGCTGTGCGCGCGCACGCGTCGCTTCTTTGCTTCGCATCTCTCGGCCCGCTGCGAAGAGAAAGTGTGAAAACGCTTTGTGGCTTTGTAGCTTCCTGCGGCTCGCTTCTGCCCACCCCCACCCGGTGGTATGTAAAACGCGGTGTTTCCGTGGATCAAATTGTTTGTTTTGTCATTAAATGGAAGCAAACCAGGTTGCGGTGCGCGTTGGCGGGTTTTTTCGGGCACCGAGTTTCGGCGCGCGCGAGAGAGATTTTAACTAAGCGAACTTTAAGTGCGTATGGCGGGCCCTTTTACGCCGCCACAGAATCCCATCGCACGGCAGGCATCCCGAGCAACGAACAAACGAATCGTTTAGCTCGAAAAGGGAAACTTTATTTCCCTTTTTCGCTGGACAGAGACCGGAAGAACCCTTCACATTAGACCAAAAAAAAAGAAGAGTTGCTTTGCGTACCCAAGACATCCGATGATCGAGCAGGGTAATGACGCCAAATGGAGGCACTGTGTAAGTATTTTAATTAATCTTGAATTACGATCACATGCTTCGGAGCCTTGCTTGGAACCTACAACATGGAAGCCAATGGTTTCCATTACCAATTGATACTTGGTGGGTTTTTGTTTTTCCTGCAAACGATTCCACGAGTGGCCAGGAATGGATTAAATTTAAGACGGGACGTTTTGTCCAAACAGTTCTCTTAATGATGACGGTCGGGATGGGAATCGGCTTAATATTGCTCAGGAAACAGTAGTGAAAAGGGCGTTTAGCTGACGTTTCTCCAAAATTACCGATCGTTACGATAATTCGTCGCAAAAATCATCTTTGACACGTGAAAGTAAAAGCAAACAAATGAACCGAAACTTGCAGGGAGTGATTTGCTGTTGTACGGTCGTACGATTTGGCTCCCCTTACATACCTCATCCAGTGCAATGAAGTTTAATCGCCGCCCTCGGGGGGAATTCACGTGCCTGTATGCTCACCATTACGTCGGGCTGTTGAATAGACGTCGATTTTATGGGATCTATTCAATTTTTGCACTCTTTCTCTTTCTCCCTCGTCTAGGGCGCGAAAATTTAAACCTGAAACTGAACGAAGTGCGACCGGAAAGCCGCCGAATGCGCAATGATTATCGACCGGATAGGGCCGATCGGGAGAATGAAGGTATTTTGCAGTTTCCGGATCAAATGTCACATCCGGGCGTCTAACATTGCGCATTCGCACATTGGTAAACACGAAGTTTTATTCCTCGGTGGCCGCAAACAGGATAGCGAGAGTAAATAAATCCGGAGTGGATAGAAAATGTGGGATTTCGGTTTTCATTTTGTTTAACTTTCCAGGGCGTAATCGAATCCAACGAGCCGCTTTCGCTTTTCGCTGAAGGATGATTGGAATTAGAAATGAGTGATTTGGATTACTATAGTGTCAAGTTTAAATAAAATTGGAAGGTTCCAAATTATGCTTTTTTACTTATGCTTTGTACAGAACAAGACAAGTAGTAGTCATGTAAGAGTAAATATTGCACCCGAAAAGCCTCATGTAATCTGTTAGAACTGGATCATCCAACTACAATTTATTCGAGAATTACTCCCTGACCGTCGAGTTAATTACAAACTCGTTAGCCCTTTGAAGATCTTCTGCTGCTTCACTGCATCTGAACTTCTTTCGACTGATCTTGCGCATCCTGACAAACGGTTCGATATCTGAACGACCGACTCGTTTTTCGCAACTCATCCGGCTCATCGTCACAACGGTAATAGATCACCGTCGATCGATAGCTTAATCGATTGTCCAGAACACTCCCGTCCACCCTCTGATCCTCACGCGGAAGAATTCCAAATACCAAATTGGTGTGTTTTCTTTCATCCACTGGCTCCTCTCTCTTTCTCTCTCTATGTAGGTGGATTCCTACCGGGAGAAGCTTTGTTTCTTTTTTCTAGGTTTAGGTCTTTCGTTCCACCCAGCGTATTTATGCTGCGTCTCATCTAACTGTACTCGTCCACCTAAGTGCTACTGGTTCGAACCAGTGTTAGGAGAGGCAAAGATGATACGAGCATTTTTGTGCATTCCATTTGCCAGAATGAAGCCATCTTCAAAGAGATGTCTTGGGTCGGCATGAGTGCGTCCCCTTACGAGTCGCTGCTTGTAACCAATAATTCCATTGGACACCAATTCGAACGATCCATTACAATCGGGTTTTTAATCGAACCTCTTCTGTTCCGAATTTCAAACTTATTTTATGACCGTTAATATGCGCCCCGAACCGCTTCAAACGCTGTCGGTCGAGGTTGGCGCCAGATCCTCACTCGCCTTTTTTTTTTTTTGGCCATCCATCCAGTGGCTGGTTTCGAGTCAGTTTGGCTCGTAAATAAACCGTTTCATTTCATTGCGCGGTGCAACGGGATGAAACTGCAAACAGCCGTTAGCCACCGAACCGAGAAGAAAGTGGTGTGGTGTAATAAGAGTAACGAGTTGGTAATTAATTTGCGAAAAGCTTGCGTAAGTCGGGCCCTCACCGACGCAATACCGGACGATTACTGGCGGTGTCGGGTTTAATAACCAGCAAGCTGTATTCATAACATTTAGAGGATAACTGTTGTAGAATATTACAATTTAGAATCTAACTTATCATATTACTTAATGCTTTGGTTCATAAAAACATCTACCATAAATTTAATGGAATTTAATGATATATTGATTCCAGACGATTTAGCACCCTTATTTCTTAATTGTTATCATTTGAGTACAATGTTCCTCAACGTTGTTCTATGTATTTCTGCTGAGCTATTCGTCTCTTAAAGCAGAATCAAAAAACTTTACAATGTGCTTTTTAATTGCAGATGATATTTGAATTCGATTGTTATCACCGTCGATTCCTTTAAAGCTCTGATTGCCTGGTGCAGTATGCGTCCAGACAATTGATGCTCTTATCTCATCCTCGATCTGTTGGAAACTACGTCCGAAGCTGCATCCATAGAGCATAAGCTTTCCCATTGCGTTTCTGGGAAGTACTTTCAATGTTTCCGCAACCTCGGACCCGCCTTGAGCCAAGAAAAAAAATAATGTGAATGAGCCGCTTCACCAGCTCAAACTACGCCGGATATTAGGGTCGAGCCCTGCACTTGGGCCGCACTCGAAGGGTGCTGCAGAAGGGAAGCAAGTCGAGGGCTGGGCAGGCCAAACGCCGGCGGATAATCAAGCGAAGCGCACTTCTCTCGTTTGTGGAAAAAAAAATCTTTAATTGAGCCCTTGATCTTACCTGTGTCAGAGCGACGCTAAGGGTCCAGGAAAAGGAAAGGATGCCAGCCGGTGCCGCAAAGGTCACATAACGTTCCGGAACGGGTATTGCATCGTGATTGCAGCGGATTCTTCTATTTGGGCTCCGCCATTCGGCATTTCCCATTCCCGTTGTCAGCTTTGGGGCTCAAAAATGTCATTCAGAAACGGAACGTGCACGCCAGCCCGGTCACGGATGCCACCTCAAGCCGGCTGCTCTCCGGACGCACGCGCGAACGAACGAACGAGCGAGCCGGGTGACTTGAACGCGGCCCCTGGTCGGAAGCGTGCGGATGCGCGATGGACACTCCATAAATCCGATACGACAGGTAATTTGAGTTAGTTCGAGAGCCTGCGGTCGGCGCCGGCTTCGGCTTCGGGTTTGGCTCCGATTCCGATGGTCATTAGCATTGAAATGGACTTTCCACTTTTTTTCCGGGGGCACCTCTGCTAGAAAGGAACACCATGGGAAAACCTTATGTGAAGCGGAACCCGTACAACAACAAAAAAAAAAAGCCGGACAAAAACAACATAAAAAATACAATATGGAAACATACACATCTCATGAGATTTCGAGTAATGATGACTGTTAAAGAGGAGCGGCAGCTAAATTGACTGTTGTTTTTCTTGCGGCTTCAAACGCACACACATACACACTTGTTTTTCTTTTCTTTTGCGGCGAACCTTTCTCCATGTGTGCAGGGTGGAAGGTCAATAAGCAACGATATGGCATCGTCTACGAAGAAAAAAAAAACCCTCGTCTAAATTTAAATCAATATCTTTGCAAAGGCATCAGAAATGAAAATTCGTTGTTTTTATATTTCGCTTTCTTGCGGCATTCTATTCAACGCTCACCAAATCATGTCCCATTAGATCAGTAAAGGGATTTCAAAGTCCGACAAAAGGCGGGAAGATAAATAATGGACATCCATATTTCCATGATGTCTTTCATGACAAGCTTGTGTTTTTTTTTTCTTAATGATGTTTCTCCATATTTGTGAATCTTTTCCTAGTGCCACAATGATGATCATAAAAGAAAACTTGCAAATTTTGTTTTATGGAAATTTAAAATTATATGTGATTGAATTAGCTTTGTGGTTTTTTTTTTAATTTCAGCCTAAACCTTTTCACGACTGAATGCGCGTTTGACAGTCGTACGCGATTTCCAAAGACGTTTTTTATTCGTCGATGAAAACTGTTCCCGCAAAAGAAGCAATCGAGTGCCCGAGCTTGCGGGAAAACGGTGGCACAATTCATTTTTGTCATCACACACGAATACGGCATAATACCGGCGAGAAAGTCGAACTAAAGACCGAGCACGGGCATTGAAACGGGCAATTTAACTCACATATTCGCGAGCAGCCTTGTGGAGCAGCCTCCCTTCCCGAGACCCGATCAAGCCGTCATCATTTTGCCTTTATTTTTGATACTATTTTCCATGAATGCAGCACGTGCCGTCTGGTCTGCGTGAAAGTGAGCGTTCGTCCGAAATTAAATTCACCTCTGATACCGCCGTTGCACCGTTTCCGTTGCAAATTGGCCAATAAAGCGTCACTCGTGGGTGCTTTTCAATAAGATGCCGGCGAAATTATGTGAAAGGGAAAAGCGCGAACAATCGAGGCTATCGAGAGCGCATCCAAATTTGTCAACGGTGCGGAGACAAAGCCGTTCCCGCGCAAGGGTAGTGGAGGGAGCGAAAGGGCGGTGCAAAATCGATGGTATTTTAATGCGTAGCCACAAATTGCGATACGTACGCCCTTGTATGTCCCTTTCCTTTTTTCTTTCTCGTCCACGGGAGGTCGCTGATTTATTTCGAAGTTACATTCGAATCATTTCTCAGTTTTTGTCTCACGTGAGAACGCTTTCGTTTACAGGTTGTATTAACCTGGCCCGTCCGTGGGGTGGCCATGCCATGCCAAATGTAGACGAGATCGAGCAGTAGAGGCAGCCTTTCCCGTCCCGTTTTTACTTCCCTTCGACGTTCGTGGCATTATGTTTCCCTCGGGGTTGGAAGATTAAAGCTCAGCGTCTGCGATGTGTGACGCGTCTTGGAGGAAACAAGATGCAGAAAGAAGGTTTTCCAGTCCAATTGACATTCGACGAAGCATCGCCTTCGGCTCCGGGTCTTCCATCAGGTGCAGCCGAGTGACAATGACACAAATCGCGTCAGGCCGGGATTTTTTTGGATTAATCTTCCTAAAAGGTGATTCGGGCATTATGGTTGATTAGGGAACAGGTGTGTGTGTGAGAAATAATCCTATATTCTCGTTTCGATTCATCTCAGGTGAGTTATCTGAGAGCTATCATTGGTTTATAACGGTCGTGCGTTGGGGGTAAAAGCTTACTGTTTCCACCAGAAACATCATTCAACATTGCTTTGCACTCAAAACGAAATCGAAGTGACTCCAAATGCTCAAGTGAAATCATCCATCGATGGATGGAGTAGGATGGAAATCACGCCAACGACATCACGATCGGGGTCGATTCGATTTCGATAACCTTTCGCCTTCAAACTTTTCTCGGCGATCGGCGGAAACCGAAATTCGCTGACCACACAGAAAAGGAGTTTGGCGTAATTGTGCTCCCCTCTATCCGTTTCCCACTACCCATGTCGATCGCTTTCTTTCCTCCTGAAAACTGGAGCTTTTCACCGCGACGCGTTTTCTGCTTCCTCCTCCGAGTCCACAAAAAAAAAAAAACGGATCCAACCCACACAAAACCCCTCCCCCTCCGTTCAGCTTTATCGGTGAAGGTCGATTTGCGTTTCGCCTCTTTTCGATCGTCTCGACAATTCGCACCAAATCAGGTTCCTATCGTTTGCGCGGCCCTCCAACCGGAAAAGCGAGCGAGTAGCGCGGATGAAATCGGGTGCAAATCGAGGGCTGCTAAATCGTGGCCCCAGATTTTGCACAAACTCGCGCCCCAAACCGATTAACCTTTTCGGGCGGGCCTTGCGATTAACCCTGGCCCACGGTCGGGTAGCGGCATCCGTTCCGGTTTTGGTGATGCCGCCGCCGCCGCCGCCGCAAGTGGGCTGAAACGAGGCACGGCGCAGGAAATCCTCCGCGTCTCCGGTGCGAGAGTAAACCGGTGTGACCTTTGTCCTCTGCATGAACGCATCGGCTGAAGTATGCCGGAGGCGGGAGTTTAAGGTTTTCCTGCAAAGATGATGCTACTCCAATTGGACGATCGTTTTGTGCAGTTCACCCTCCGAAGGAAATGACATGAGATTCAAGAGATCGTCGAGTAATGTACTGTCAATAGTTTGAGTTATTGTTTTGAAACCTATTGACTTTTCTATGAAAGGGTACCCTTTGAACAAATGTTTGAACAATTTTAGATTGTCGAAGCACAACAAGGTTTTAAAACATGAGAGATCACAAAAGGTATAAAAGGAAATTGGAAAAGGAAACACATTTATCTGCTCCGATCATGATGGTTCTTTCCGGCGAAAGGTTTTTATTATTATGACAAGGCGAGGCTTTCCTTTTCGATTCATGTTTTTTTTTTCTTTTGTTGAAATTGAAACAAATAATGTTGGTGGTTTAAAGAAAACATGAACATGACGTAAGCAAACATGCAACACAATGACCCGTTTCAAAACACGGTTCATTCCGTCCATGAATGATAAGACAATGTCTGCCCTCATTTGTGATCGGTACACCGATAATTAGTTTACCATCGGCCTTGTTGAGAGCGTTGCCCATTTTCCGGCGGTGATAATGACCAGCGCAAGCAGCGTGCCAGGGATTAACTTGGCCCTAATTTTATGATTATACTCCCGAGCTGCTCCAGTCTTGTATGATACGCCTGTTGGGCTGCTTAAATGTGGGCGCGGGAAGTACGATCGTCATTTTCCGGATACAATGTCAATTTACTGCGCCGCGCAGAGGATTGTTTGCTTTCAATTCATGTCACTATTGTTTCCCAAGCATTCCTCTAGCGTTGAAAATAAAAATTAAAAAAAAAAACATGGCAGAACATTGCCGGTTGTTCAGACAAGCTAATCAAGAAAAAAGGGCGTAGAAGTTTGGAGACCTCAATTGTTAAACTCGTTGGTTGATAGCTTTGCTTTCATGGGCGCCGACAGTAATATAACATGACAATTGATGGAAAACAAGGAAAAAGGTTGTATATTGCCATAAGAGTGAAAGTATTTTGAACACATAACAATAGTTGCAGCAAACAAAACATAAACCGTCTTTGCACGTTGATTGTAATGCGATTTGAATTTAAATGACCCTTTTAACCAAGCGAGCCTAACCCACACCGGGAATCGATTTTCCATTTCCCCAATAGTTAAAGCGCTAACGCCCAACGGAAGTCACCTATTTCTTGTCGATGCTAGACGCCTCTTGTTAAATGTCACAGCAGCTTTCAGCCGAGTGATTTCGGGGAGGACAAAAAGGGTGTGGAAACTCTGCCTCGCAACCACAGATCCATCCCATGGCGTGTGGCGTAGCGTCGAAGTGGAAAATTAGCGACTTAACAGAGATCCATTTTCCGGTCGCTTCGCCCGGGAATGGGTGCAGCTTTTGTGGTCGCAGTGCGGGTCTCGCAAGTTTTACTGGGGGGTGTTTATTTCCTCGGTGGGGTTTCCCTGTTCCTCCCTTGTGGCGCGCTTCGCTCTGTTTTCCCTCCTACTTCTGCTTTTCGATCGATCAAATCGATTTCCTCCGGGAGACTCCGGCGCGTCATTGCTTCGGCTGGCGTGGCTGAACCTACTGCCCTAATCTGCACCGAAGGGACCACTTTCTCCCGGCTCCAGTTCGACGGGCGGGGCTGCAGGGTGTGGCGGAGGTTCTCATCGTTCCAGATCTAATTGAAGTCCACCTAAAACTCGAAACCGGACTGCCACTCTGCCCACCGCCAGGGAGACGATACGGCCCACGATCGAATGTCGTGATGATCGTGTTCGAAAAGACAACGCCATGGACGCCGCTGCCGCCGACGGTGACTTGAGGTTGTGGTTGCACTTCTTCGAGCGATAAGCGACGAACCCCCCTCTCACTCGCAGCGTCGGGGATCGCTGAATAAGGTTCACACGCGATCTTGGAGGCTGGTTTGGGGGCCTCCGGGCCAAGTTCTCAAAACCGTTCAAGTTATTCCGGATCCGCTCGGGATGCAAGGGTCGATTTGTGGGCTAAATTGAGCACAGGTGGTCAGCGTCACCGTTTCCAACACCTAGTTTGTAGCATGTAGGAAGCATCCAGAAAACAATGTTCTTTGGATCATTTTCACTCTGTCTATAATTCTTATTTTTCAAATCCATTCACATGTTATTCAATATTTGTTGCTGAGATTTTCGTTCGATGTTTTTTAAATAGTTTTTAATGTTGACTTTCCACAACAATATATGTATTAAATATAAATCCAGTCAATGGTTAAGTTAAGTCCACCTTCGAAGACCTTTTTCCCTACCATCTCATGAGGTTTTGGTCACGTTTGCTTCCTTCGTGCGACTGTCGCCCCCCTTCGGGTGACCAGTTTGCTCGCATTTCTGATTCGAGCGCCGCAAAATGCATACGATTATCCGGTTTTGGGTATACCCTCCCCAGCCCTGCTCCTTTCACGTTCCTGCGCACGTTTCGTTTCGATTTCGCGGACCGAATCGCAGATCGTGCCAGCGGGCAGAGGCGTCGAGCGAAACGATATTATTAATGCCAGGTGCGAATTATGGCCCGCTTGTAATGCCCGCCGTGTGCGTTCCGTCCGCGTCCACGTTTGCTGCGTCCAATTTGTAACCGGGACCACTGGCATGGACGGGAGAAAGAGCGCGCACACGGCAATCGTTGAATCGAGATCGAAATCCGCATCCCGGCGGGAGGATCACGACCACAGTTGGCGCACGGTGCGCGATCGGTGGGCCATTTCGGGTGGAAACATCCAAACTGACACTTTTGGCATTCAATTTCACGCCGGCAAGGTGTGAAATATGATTTTCTTCCCCGCCGTGCGGAAAGCAAGGGGGTAGGAGCGCGCGCGCGTATGTGTGTTCCTCGGCGCGGGCGCTTTTCCGCTTTCCCTTTTCACGTCGATTTGGTCGTGCGCTGCAACTGCCTTCCCCATGAGATCACGATGCCGGCGATGGGGCGTCTTTTTTTTTTTTTTTTTAAGGCAGGGGAAAATGCAACAACGCACTTTTGTGGCCGCAGAAGGCGGTTCCCGGGAACTGAGTTCCCGGGAAGGGACTCCAGGGGCTGCAGGAGCTGTAGCTCTACTGACTTATGCCCGCTGTCTACCCCCTAAAAACACCCTTCCCTAGTCCCTTACTCCTAGAAGTGGCGATGGGGCGTCTTGGTTTCAAATCTGTTCTGTTTCCTAGGTTTTGTTTCTGCTGGTGTTGTTTCTCCTTCATGCCGATCATAATGTTTATTAACATTTCAATTCCGGCATCTGTGGCTCGGTTGTGTTTTACGCCTGGTGCTTTGCTTCCCGCTCGACGGATTTATTCGGCGATGGATCCGACTGATGAGGGACTGGGGAGATAAAACATAGCTTGAAAAGGGAAAAGTTTCATTTTAATGTGGAAACAATTGGTAGCAGCAGGGACGCCACCTTTAGTTACTACCAACAATCGTCGGTGGAATGTGAAAAGAATTGTTTCAATGCAACTTACGACTTAAGTACAAGTAGAAGTTTGCACATCATGGATAATTTTATGATATTTATAATAATTATTTTATGTATCTTAGTTACCCCTTAATTGTGTAATTGATAAATCAAATTTCTCAACTTACATTTACCTTTTTTTTAACCGAACAAACTTTCGTTTTATTCTTTCCATCTGCTGCTGTTACAATTCAATTAATGCACGAAAAAGCAACAACTTAATTCGATATATATGTCTTTCCAGTTCTTATTAGCTGTCGATTGCCGTTAGTCAAGTCACCCAAAGTTCCATTATCTTCAGCTCCCAAACCGAACGGTGAAACGACTTCCCCTATCGGATCATGTAGAACCAAAGCTCAACGGAAACCAGCTTTAAAAACCGTTGCGTGGCACACGTTCGGGAGCCGGCAGCGACGCCTCACGTTGCGTAAGCTTTGATAAATGGTAATACCTAGCTGTCGACTGGAGGTGAGTTAAACAAAAAAGATGTTTTACATTGTTGCTTCGGCTGCTGAGGAAGATTGGAACCAATGGTTAGGCAGCCAAATTCGGGATGATAAATGTATCAGCTGAGGATTCCCCCTTTTTTTGTTTTCAACAAAAATATGAGCACACGGGAAGAATGTCCGTTACGTTCTACAGGTGGAAATATGTTGAATAAACGGTCAATGCACAGCGGAGGACACATCTACTGAAAAGCGTACAGGGTAATTGCGCAATTATAACCCATAAAAACCACGTGATATCAGATGTGATTTTCATATTATTGCCATTGATGACAATATAAACTTAACGCAAACGTAATTTGAGTTCAGTGGCACGTTTTTCTTAGGACTGATAATAGGCTTCCAATTGACTCCACCTGTCGGTAAATCCCCTCCTCTATCCGACGTGAGACCGGAAGCAAAGATTGTTTCAGCTCACGACTTTTCGTTTCGAGTGGAACCAGTTTGTTATATTGACTGTCCAGTCGAAAACGAGAAGGCTGAATTAGTTTGCAGATCCGTTTCCCTAGGAAAATTGCTCTCAAACGGTCGCCCTACTCTATCGATTCTTCCGGTTCATCCATCGTTTCTACCGAATGACAGCACGGTGACGTTTGGCCGGCGAGATTGATTTTTGATCGCCATTTCCTACTCTCCCAATGGCGACCATTTCCACCTGAACGAGCGTGATGACAATAAATTTCCAATTTTTGAAGAAAACGAAAAACTCTTCCCCATAACGCAAAGTGGACTGGTTTCAGCCAGCCAGCAAGTGTGCCCAGGGAAACTAGTTCTTTTTTTTTTTGTCTCCCAGAAAGGCTAATCTATCGCGAATCCGCACGCGAATGTTTCCCATGCTCCGGTGCTCCCTTTTTTTTTTATTCCTCTCCCGGGGCTAATGAGTATACCAGTGCACGGGGGACAACGGTAAGAGATCATTTTTCAATTTCCGCAAACGTTTTGTTAACGGTGGAAGACGAAAATAACAGTATCGATTCTCATAACGCTCGGGGTTCACACGCATGAGGAGGTTGAGGATGCTGGTGGTCATTGGGAAGTGGTCCGGTTTCGGAAGGTGGAGATGTTAACTCGATAATTGTAGGTTGCAGACGTTTATTTTTTTTTTTTTGTGGTTCACTAGGTTTCGGAACAGTCGATTTACAAGCCAAGTTCACGCAAAAAGGGAAGGGCAGAATGCAATAAGACTTTTCAGGTTATTTTCAAAATTATTCCTCAGACAGCATGAATTTCAATCCCGCTTAAACTAATTACATAACATCAGGTCTAACTATAGTGAAGTGTTATTTCGTAAATTTCAGAGCTCCAATTATTCTTCGGTAAATTCTCTTTTTCCAATCTAAATAAAGCCGTTCCTTTTTTTGGCTTGTGGATAAAATGTGCATTGAATTGAACATTCACCTAATCCATTACAATCACTCTAACCTACCAACAAACAACCTGACCAATTATTTTGACCCAAACTATCTCTACCATTCTCTAAACCAAATACATCACCAACGTTTTTTGTTGATACCCTTTCGTCGTTCCCGATTGATGATTACGGCGAGAAATGATTCACAATGCTTGGCTGACAAATGGTTGACAGCAAAATTTACGCCGCCCCTTGACCGTAAATCGCCACGGCCGGAAAATGTTTCCCAGCTGATCGCTCGGTATCGCTTTATTGTGCTGACCGGGTAGATCGTGTGGCGTGCTGAATCTTAATTTTATTTGACAGTTAGCTCGCCCCCAGGGAGAAATTTGCCTGTGAAACCGGTGGGTGGCAATTAAACAAACAATGAGGGCGTCTTAGCCGCTGTGGGAGGAATGTTTGCCTTCCTGGTGCTGGCCGGAAGGCGAAGGTAATAACCACCCCATGCTTCCGCAGCGCGACAACTTTTCCCTTTTTTTGTCAACGAATGCTCATGAAAAACTCCCCCAAAAATCAGCCCAGCTCACCCAGCTGGCCGGTGCTGCGGGGTATAACAAGATCGTTAAACGGTCGCGCGTTGAAGTCTTTTGTGTTGAAAGTTCTCAAATTCATCACCTACAGGCGCTCGTGTTTCGGTGATACGAAAAAAAAACCCCCAAACGGAAAGAAAAGAAAAACACTACTCTCTGGAGCGCGGAGGGGAATGGAAATTTTCGGTGAAAAGTTCGCCGTAGAAAGTAAACTTTCCCACGCAGCCGCAACCATCGCACCGCGATGGACACGATGGACACGACAGACGTCGATTTAAATCTCGAGGGTGACGAATTTCGTTTTCATCCCGCGCTCGTTCAGGTACGGGTTCCCGAAGAGAGAATGAAAGTGACCGAGCAATGCGGGTCGGTGGTTTACCTGACTGACAGTTTATGCTAAGCAGGTTTGCGTTCCGAGACCCTCGCAAAGAAACCTGGTAACTTATGGAATTTGAAATGTATTCGTTTGGCCAGGGAAAAAACGTTGCGCATTCTCGTTACTTTTTGTTTGACCGGAGAAAAGTTTGATACTTCCCATCACATTAATTAATTCGCTTGAAATGTCCATTATATGCATCATATTCTTTTAATTTTGACATTTAAATTCGTCAGTAAAACAGACACACTTTCGAAGCTCGAAACCCACCAGCAAGTCCGTGAAGGGAGATTAAAAAGATTTTCCTTGATTCTAAAACTAACGCTAACGAGTTCCACGTCAGGCCCGTGACGGATTTGCAGACGACCGATCGATTCCCCATGTTCTCCAGGTGTTCCAAAGGTTGCGTTCGTCGCTTGCCGATCGTTAATGTCACGTATGTAAAAATCCACCGATCGAAAGGGGATAAGGCAGAGGATGGAAAGAAATGTTGGACTCGCTGCATCCATGAGTTGGTCTGCATTTCCCGTGCATAGGTTGAGCGCCCATCGGTGGGAACGCAACAAAACGCACGAATCCCTCCCCTTTTGGGACCGCGCAGGACCCCCGGCGCTCGTTGCCTACGGTGGAATGTGTGCCTTACGGTAAACGCACTGGGCGCTGCTGGGTATTGCACAACCGTGCGCCTCGCGCGCAACATCGATTAGCTCCGGTGAGGTGAGAATTAAGGTCACCTCCCGGGGCGAGGCGCTGGTTTCGTTGCTTTCCCCAGAATGGCCTTCCCCGACACCCAAGCGCCGACCGTCTCCGCACGAGGGTGCTAGCGGGTTTTTCATCGCCCTCCGGTCAGCCAGAAGTAAGTTATCCAATTACCGAATCTCCATCAATTCTCGCCCCACCGTGCAGCGGGGCACAACAGGTAGCAGGGCTCCCGGTAGGAGGAATGGAAGCACCCGGAAAACGTTTCCGACGCATCGTCGTCGACGTCGTCCCGCCGGGCTTGGGCTGGATTGGCTGCACACCCGATCGTCCGACTGCCCTTAATTTTGCCGTTCATTTGGACGATCGTTTTCGCCATGGGTTCTGGCGTTTTCCCTGACGGCGCGGAAGTAGTTTCGGAAGCTGTAGCAATACAGTGCAGAACAAAAAACGGAGAACGGAAAAAGTTCGAGGGTTTGTCAGATTAAAAGGGTGAACTTAAAAAGCCAGTATCATTTTTTAAGGTGAAATTTGAATCTCAAGATTCATACCGGATGTGAACTGAATGCATTAGATTATTTATTTATTTTTTATTTCTGCTTAATTTAATAAAATATTTAACTCCTGAACGAATGGCATAAAATTCTATCTTTTTCTCTCAGTAAACCTTTTATGGCAAACACTGTACAAAACATTCCAATAAATGTTTCCGCTTTTCCAAACACAGCATCGTTATTTCCAAGCTGCTATCTCGCATGGATTATCTAACAGCGGCCGGACATACATTGTGAGCGAGGTGTGCGCTGCCTGGGCGAAAAAGGAAGCGCCCGAAAATTAACCTAATGATGATGTAATGTGGAAGCCGAAAAT
Source organism: Anopheles atroparvus (assembly GCA_914969975.1). NCBI lineage: Eukaryota > Metazoa > Arthropoda > Insecta > Diptera > Culicidae > Anopheles > Anopheles atroparvus. The sequence goes on from CAJZCY010000001.1 coordinate 36,453,238, forward strand.
TGGTTCTCCCTGCGCTCGGAATGCGCTGCACCGCTGGAGGGCTGGCGTGAACATGCGTGTAACTATTTGCTACATTTAGCTGAAGTTAGTTACACGGCCGCAGGCTCGGCGAAAGAGCGAAAGCCGAAACCGATCCCGCCTATCTACGCACCGATCGTAGGTCGAGCTGTCGGAAGAACGAACACGCTCGGGAGGAGGAAAAACGGTAAATCCGTGCACGGGGAAAAGCTGTGAAAGTTCTGCCTGAAGAATGCGTCCGCTTTCGGTTTGTCACGGTTGTGTTTTCCGTTTTTTTTTTGCTGCTGCTACCGTGGATAATTAGTGCGCATAAAAACTAATTAGGTTGCTCGATCATCGCCGTCATCGTCATCAACGAGTCCAGTAGCATCGCTGAAATGTTGAAGGTGGTTCTTTGACCATCGTAAGGGTGATTTTAAAAATATGATGCGCTTCTACCGTTTCTTTTCGACATCAAAATAAAAACGCCGAAAATGAAATGTAGTCTTGTGTGTGCTCTCTCACCTGAATTGTTTAAACCAAAACGATTAACCTTTAGTCTTGAATCTTCTTATGGAACCGAAATTCTGGATCTTAAAAAAGTAGCCTGCAATTTCACTGATGTTCAGGTTTATCTGAAGCTGCTTTGACCTTTGGAAAATAATTTTATTGTCAAGTTGCATGGAAAAAAAATCCTCAATCCTCCAACAGTAAACCTGACAGTAAAGTATGCCTCAAACTAATGATCTTCATCAAAGGATGGGTACATTTGCGGAGGACACCATGGAGGAAAATTGTGCCTATCGATGACAAAGCAACTGATCATCGCTTGTGAAGATCTAGTGACTCGCAACGATGCCTCGAACCATCTTAAATCACTCGTTTTTAAGTGCGCATCTATGTAGTGTTGGATAAAAAGTTGCTCATCTGCCCACATCGCCGAGCATCGATCATAAGCCATGTGATTAAGGTCTGGCGCACGTGACCCCCTCGGCGATTTGGAAGATAAACGATAAACGAAACGAAGAAAGACTTGCAGGTAAATTATCATCCCCTCGAAAGAGGGGCGAAATTCAGCACCTTTGGTTGTCTGATGGTGGTTGTGATTGCCGCACGATAAGGCCAGAGGTCGCTCAGTAAGATTCGGAAGTCCGCGTCCTCTGCCAACTTCTGCCGAGACGCTGCTGTGAGGGCAGTGGCAAGCGAAAGTTCCTCTTCCGCGGTAGGAGAAAAAGTGAAACCCTAAGCTCGAGCGACCCCGGATTCCCGGCGTTCCCTAATGAGCGGTACGAATGTCCGAGTGCGCCAAATCAGCGCCGCGAGCCTTCTCAAGCGCCACCTGTCGGTCGAAAGGTTAATGTAGGCCGCGCTGGAAGCTGGAACGAGGAGTTGGAAGAAAAGGTGGGCTGATGGTTGATGAGCACCCGAGCGTGTGGACTCGAGCTGGTGATAAAATCTGCAATCGACCGCCGCCTCTTGCCACCTCGGAGGGTAGAAAATGCAAACAAAAACTATTGGCCACAGTCACAAACGGCTGGGACTAAGCATAGTCAACGAGTAGTTCGAGGAGGTATTTTTTTATTTTCACTACCACCTGACATCTGTGATCTTCTCCAGCGGATAGGATCTCTAAGTACGATCGTTTTCCGATGCGGAAGATCGAATCCCAATGGTGAAGCTCAGCTCGGCAACCCGTAATTTTAAGCCCCTGCCTGGGAGTCGTAAAAATCATACCCACAACTCCTGTGTGCACTTCGGTCTATCCTCGCTTCCACGATGTATACCGCATCACGGTTGATTCACGCTCGTAAATCCTAACGACACTTGACTAGTACGCCTCACTTCGCACCTCACAGGGTGCCTCGATGCCAATAGAGCCGTTGGCAATTGTTGGGATGAGAGTTTGCGATAAAACTGACACGCTTTCGGACACAAGGGGCTCCACAAAGAGAGAAAGAGAGAGTGGGGGCCCTTCAGAAGCTATTCCCAGGCGATCTGGCCGTTCCGCTTTCCGGGAGCGTAGCACGATGAGCATCAAACAACACAACGGTTGGATTTCATCTGTTCGAGATCAGAAGACGTTGGTCCCAGCAAAACGACACGTGATCGATAGAACGGGCCGTGGAATTGTAGGGCATTTTAGGGGCAACTGTAATCTGGGAAGCAAACGCTACAATCGAGTGGAGGATGATGTTTAACATGATTTAACTAGAACGAAGTAGTTTTTTTTTTTCGTACCAGCCCAAGCTTTCCAAATCATTTATAAGTAACGTGTGTGGCCCATTAATTGCAGCCACCTGATCGACGGTGATTATTTCTCTTGAAAAACCCTGCTACACGCACTATAAATTAAAATTATCACCCACTTTCTTGTCATTGGCGATTTTTTTTCCCTCCACATTTCGCGTGGCTTTCTGGCACTGGCGAACCGTTACCATATTCCTCCCACATTTGCGGCTGTAAATCTCTTCCCAATAATCGCTTTCCACCTCAATTGGCACGTTGCCAATGCAAACGACCGCCTGTCACACGGCCCGCGATCGGAACCGTTGCAAACGACATGCTGCAGAGTTACTTCTTTCATTTTGCCTCCACTTTCCTCGACCCTCGCCGAAACGCGATAACCAACGCGAGATCCGCGGACGGTGCCATTTCCAGCGAGGCATTTTGACGATCTTATTTTTATGGCTGTTTTAAATCGAGCAATTCGCCCGTGGAAGATTAGATAGGCTGAGGCTGGGTGAAAGCGAAAGGAAAAACAAAGCAACCGGCACCCCCCATTCGGCCGAGGTGGGAGGATGGAAATTTAATTCGCTAATTGTCGCCATAAATTGTCGCAATCGCGTGTGCCGGCTGTGTGTCGTTCGCACGGCGGTAGTGGTGTGGTGTCCTTCGCCTACATCTCGCGTGCTTCCCATGTCGCAGGAACCGTGTCATCGGTTTTGATTGCGTTGCGGGTTTCCGATGATGTGTGGAGCCAATTGGGGCACCGCTTTTCCGGTTTTGCGCGGTGGAGGAGGGAAAGGAAAGCAAATGGGAAATGTTGGCGATCTCCCGCTCGATCGCGTTGAACCTGTTCGTGTCGCACAAGCATTCCCCGATGGGTGATAGCTCTATTCGATCGGTTCCCTTATCGGCTCGGCGCTGGTTCATTGAACTGATTATTTATGGGAGCCAGAATGGAAGTGCGGGTTTGGAAAGGGACAGGTTGATCCAGTCGCATCGAGGCACGTGCCCGTTTTCCGTTTTTACCTCCGTTTTGCGCGCGGAATGGACCCGAAGGCCGCAGCCTATCGAATTAGGCCACAATTCATGGCTCTCGGCTTTCGAAGACGCTTTAAATAAATCGATCCAAAGACTACGGGCGAAAGGGAAGCCCGGGAAAAGCAGGGTAATCGATTGGGAAGAGGGAAGAAAATGGGAAGAAACATCCCTAACCTTGCATTTGTCCGTCCGTGTAAACGGGCGCCGTACGACAGGTGGGTTGGGAAATTTGCACCTTCCAGTGGGCAAATTGTATTTTTCCGCTTTTCCCTTGACAGCAATCTTTTGAAAAGCGAAAAGGATTGGCACGAAGAGAGAGAGAGTCCAATCCACCAGAAAGAAAAAGAAACAAAACCAAAATAGACGATTCTGTCGGACGAATTGAAAATATAGAAAAAAGGCAGCCGCATTCCACGAACCTGGCGAAACGCAGAGGGAAAAGAATGCAAATTAGCCCAAGCAACTTCGAACGGACGGACAGCCAAATCCCATCTTTCAACCATGGCTCCGGTGGTCAACAGTTGTCTCGAGGGACGGTGTCAACCGGCAAAATTCCCACGTCTACGCTTGTGCTGGTCCGTTTTTCTCGTTTTTTCTTTTTTTTTTCTCAACCTCGCTATGTTTGGCACCCTGATAGATCTGTCGCCTGATTGGACAAGGAGAAGTGGTATGTTGTAGAGGGAAAACCTTTTAGGGAAATTGTCAACCAGAAGCTGAGCTTTGACCGCCACCAAAGAAGCAGAGTTGACGCAGAAATGGATCATTTGTTGGGGTGCTCTACCCTTCTAGAGGATGAACTGAATATTTTTACTTGTACTTACATTATTGACTTTTTAAATTCGGGTTTGAATTTTGAATGAAATTTTGGATGATAATGTTCAGTTTGATGGATTGATTTAATGCAATGAATATTAACAGTTTATAAACCGTCGACTAAGGTATGCCCAAAACAACCCAAGAGTCTTATGCAAACAGTGGAAAAGTTCAGTTTAGTTCATTAAAATGTACATTCATTTCTAAACCTTGACGATGTCTAAACCGCACCGCTTAAGGTTCCCATTTTTGCATTCGATTTTACTTTTATTTCACTTGGTCGTTTTTTTTTTCTTCTTGCTTCCCCGCACAAGGAAAATTCCCGCCGAGACAACCTTTTGCGATGAACCCGGGGTAAACATGACCCGGCGCGATGTTTCCCGGCACCTCGCAGTCGGCCAGCGGATGCTAATGGATGCAAATGATCGCTGAACTTAACCCGCCAGCCGTCGCGAGCAGGGACGGAGGAAAAGTGCATCGGTGGCGATGCAACGTGACAATGGGAGCGCCACCGTGGGACAAAGTCTGCACGATGCATCTCGTGCTGTTTCCCCCCCTCCGTGGGCCGGGGAAGCGCAGTAGCAGCGGACGAAACGAGTCAACGGGACCGGTGTCAATGTCAAAGGTAGCGAAAACGAGGCTAGGGAACGATTCCTCCGGTGCGAAAACGTTCGGCATTCGTGGTATTTTTTTTTGTTGCCACTCTTTCTGATAGGAAAATAATGACGAACGTTAAGGGGAGCTAGCGCGCGGGACAAAATCCAACCTTCCTTGCTGGCCTAATGAACCCCGCAGCGGAGAGGAGCCAGTCAGGGAGGGTGGGATGGTGAAGGCCTCAGCGGACAGTTAATGATTTCAATGTCACCTCGATTTGGGCCACCTCTTCGGTCGAGTCGAGTTTCGGAACGGTTCAAAGCTTCGGAAAAACGAAGGGCCGCTGGCGAAAGGGAGCGCTCGGGCGAAGGGGGGAAATCGGTCCCCATTTGCCTACCGAACAATTATATGTTCCTCGCGAAAGCGCACTAATGAAGACATTGCGCGACCCCCATTGTGCCGCCCGGTGGGATCGCCCGCTGCTGCAACGTCTTCCGCGGAAGGTTCGTTTTTTTTTTCTTCCTCCGGGTAGGTTGCGTTCGTCGTTGTTGTTTTTTTTTTTTGTGCCATTCCAACAGTTTGGCACACGTCGCCCAGCAGCTGTGCTGGAAAATGGAAATGGGGGAAGCCCATAGGGAAAGATCGGCCTTGTCGCGATGGCTGGGATTGGAAATTTATTCCAATGATTTGACACATTGAAGAGGGGCTGGGCTGTGCACCGTGTGGACCTGGGATTCCCATCACTGAGAAGATGGTGTCCGATAACAGGTGAGATTTGATTTTAATGAGGCTCCAAACAAGTGCATCGTGGTTAGAGATTCAAAAGCTAGTTTTTTATGTGTGTAAGCGAATCACCTGAAGAGAGATTATCCTCGGTTTTTGCTAACTAGGACAGATAAAATAGTAATAGTGCCTTCTATCGAACATGTTATCAATTCGATTGCTCTATTTCCAGTTGGTCTTCTCTATAAGTTGGCGGTCAATAAACATTCCTTCCTTACATATTTCATTCTGAGTCTTACGTAAAATAAATTTTCTCATTTTGTGTTATTCTATGCGATGTACTTAAACATAAAACAACAGAATTTCTGCGTGATAATCAAGTCAATCCTATCCTCATTTGCATTGAGTTTTATCTCGTATACACGAGAACTTGCTTTCTGAAGCGTTATAAACAGGTAATAATTAATTATTATCATTTATCCTTAAACTATAAACAATCAATACAAGCAGAAAATCATCCCTGCTAAAGCAAAACACATTAGACCATTGCAAAAGATATTTCAATTTATTGTAATATTCTGAAAGCCTCGAGGTCTAAATACAACAAGCATCGTCACAATCCTCCCTCCTTTTCGATCCCGCTGCACTATCCATCATCAGGTGCTGAACGGACACTTGTTTCACTGACCTGACCTCCCACACGTAATGAGCCTCCGGCGTGCACCTTTTTTTTTTGCGCCAAATCGACCCCAAAAACGCACCAATTAACACGCTGGTGGTGGTGAAACGGTCCAAAATGGAGCTTTTTAAAACAGTGCACCCCGGGCGGCAAAAGTGGCCGCCCGAGATTAAACCGGACGGGTCGATGATCGATCGATTTGTTTGCCTTAAAACTACCGCAGTCCAGCCCGGCGATCGGGGTCCAGTGAACCGAGAGACACCGACTTTCCGCCGAGAAGTACCAACGAGTGCGCCAAAGGTGCCACATATGACTGGCGGTGATGAGGGAAGAGAGGGAAGGTTAACAGAAACGCGAACGGCGCGCAACAGCACCAAAGCGGAAGGAAATAGGTTAATGTTCCGTGGCTCAAACACGCGAGAAGAGGCTCGAACCCGGTTTTCTGGCGCTCGGAAGCAGCTGGAAGAACTCTTGAGCGCCGGAGGAGGTTGCGCTTGTGCCCGATCGGGCCTCGATGGGGGAGGGTGGATTAAAGAAAGGAAGACAATAAAAAAAAACAACAAACCCCCAAGTGGATGATCGAGCACTCCTACATCTGCTGGCCGGACTCACTCGCAAGAGTACCAATCAATTAAATTCACCATCCACCTTGCATCGGAAGGCGCCTTGGGCGAGAAGGTTCCCCAGGAGATGCATCCCCAGAAAGACGAGAGTCTCCAACTCGACGCTCCGTTGTGTGTGTGTGTTGTTCGGTAACTGTTCCCGATTTGATTCCACTCGAGGCGTCCGGAATTCGGGATGAGCGGGCGGGAGTAATAGCTATGCAATGTTTCCCTGCTTGGCATGCTGGAAGGCTGACTCTTGTGGCTCTAGGGAAAAATTGGGTAATCATAAAAGCGCCATGCACAAACGCCCCGACCTTCCCCCGGTCCGCTAGGGGCTGTTACTCGGGGTTGTTCCCCTATTTTTCGGGCGGCATAATTACGGCTGAGCGCAGTTCATAATTCAAGGCCGACTCTGGGCCGCTGATTATCCACCTGTTCCGACGTCCCCCGGTTCCGGGTACGATTCACATTATGCTGGAATTATGCTGTGGCCGGAATGAGTAGAACGCTCACAGCGCCCCGATGGCCCCTTATGGTTATGTTAATTTTTTCCTCCAAATCTCTGCCAGCCTGTGTGTGCCAGTTACATGACAAATGATGCCTGGGCCACGATTATGCTCCCGGTGCAAGTAAGGGTGTGATAAGAGGGTATTTTTCTAGGGTGATGAAGGGGAGCAGAGTATAAGGAGAGTATAAGTTGGTCAAGGGTGAAAATAGATGGATAAATTGGTGCTCGAAAATTCTCGAGAACAATAAAAAGCGGATCAACGGGATGCGTTCCTTGAGCGTTCGATTGTACTTTAAAACAGTTAGCTACCGATCGCGCCATTGTATATCGGGGACCTCCATTTCGAGTGCTAAACGAAATCAGAAATGCCAGAAATAACGAACGTGAACTTTACAAACCTGATCAGTAGAATGTGTTTTGGGCAACAATTGTTGAAAAAGCAAAGTGTGACATCAATCGCTTGAAAACATACAAGAATTTCTGTACTATACGTACAAACCTTTTCTAATTCACAAAACCATCTCCGAAAATCCGTGTTGAATTCAAATTGTACCATTTTTAGACTTTATTCGGAGCTGTGTCCTGGCTACGCGGTAAGCGCCTATAGTTATGCAATATTGGTGTGTGCACCTGATTTCAAAACCCCACTGACGAACTATGAAACTAGTGGTGGGACCTTGTGTTTTCTTGAACATCAATCGAGAACTGGGTTCGTTCTGGAACTGTTGGTTCCACTGAACCGCGGTTCCCCACTTTGAACCGATTTTGCAAAATCGGTTCTAGCAGCACTCGGCATCAGATTTTTTATTATTTGCCTGGTAGGATCACGGCGGATAATTTTTTCAATATTGTTCTTCAATAATTTTGGATTGTATTGACTCAAACTTTTTAGAATAGCTCAAGAACTGTTTTTTTTATCGTTTTGCCGAAAAATTTTATGTTTTACACAATACATTTTTTCCCGCATTTTTCGATTCTATGAATAGTACCGCTCTTTACATAGAGTTTGAATTTCTCTGTACTTTATTTCGTTTATATCTTGACACGTTGTATCGAGTGGACAGAGAAGCTGCACAAAACCGTTTAATTAGCTTCAAAAGGTTCGAAGATCATTTTTTGTTTGTTTTTGTTTTTTTTTCTCAATGTTACGAAACAGCCGGTCGTTTTCGGTGGTGCTAGTTGATCTGCAGATTCGCAAGATTACTGTCCTGTTGTGACGTTGCAAATTTATAATTTTTTTTGCGAAGACGCATTCTTCTGCTTATCTTGGTGAGTTGTTTAACTGCAAGTCATTACTTATCACAACGGCAAGCGATATAGGCCAATAAAACGGTAAAAGCGGTGCAACAATTATGTACAATGTTGCAAATGAAGTGGAGGCGCTTGAGATGCCACTCGAAAGAAAGCGATAGAACTGTTTGTGCAAGTAATTATATTGATTTTAATTCGGCTGGAAACGTTCAAAATAAACGATTAATCGATTGAGAATGCAGAAAACGACTGAAAAATAACCAAGTTCGGTGAAGATTGATTTAACGCGTTCTCAGCAGAAGAACGCGTGCGCGTCGGTGGTCCGTATGAAAAAAAAACCAAAACAAACGTTTGACAGCTGCACGTGCGACGCACGTGTTTGGTAAATAAAAGTTTTCTAGAGGCGCACAAATCCAAACAATCCAAACTCTTATCATTAGAGGTGAAACGTATCAAACATTTCACTGCAAAAGTCAATACAATGTTGCCCAAAGTTTTCGATTTCATCCGGCCCTTATCTGCATCTGTGCGCCCTACAATCGTTGCCTCTCGTACATCGTCCTGCGGACCTGCCAGAGACTATCGGAGTATTCAATCAGCATTTTTGTTGTTGTTGTCGACAGACGCCGGTTATCTTCTCACCGAGAGATTGAATGGATGAATCGCTGAAGCACGACAGCACAGTTAACAGCGTCAATTAAAGATTGTAACCTTACCACCCAGCATCTTTCCTTGTACAACATCCCCTGATGGTGCTATCTGTTTGCTTCCAGATTTGCGTGTGAAAGTGGACGCCCGGACAGGAGCATGATAATGCCACACCACCACCGCTGCGTGTAGTACTATCGTCATCGAATGCCGACGATCTTCGCTCCACTGTCTCAGCCCGCACGGTATGTCCGGTAGTCGTCCGCGAACCGTCGATCTGATCGGACCTCAAGGCTGCGTCGTTTACCGGCGGTCTTCTTGTTGCGTGTTGTGGCTGCAATGTCGTCAACGGCTACGGACGAAAATGGCAAGGTAAGCAAGTACGGTAAGAGCATGACGGGGCAACATCGCTGGCTACGATCGCGTTTCACCACGTCGGCCCTCGCGGATGTTTATTTAACGGACTTTGTATTGCCATTTCAGTCGGCCAACAGCGAGCTCAGCAATCATGCCGCCGAGCCGAAGGGGCCGGGTCGAAGTAACAGCGTCGCGACGGATAACTCGACACCCGAAAGCCCCTCGCCGCCGGCGGAACGATGGTACGAGAAGATTTCCGTTGAACCTTCGATGTTCCTGTACATGATGGCGTTCATGCTGACCTCGGTCGTTGAGCAGGCGTTTTTCCTCTACAAAGCGTGCACGGTGGACCATGGGTACTCGCACGAGATTTGTCTTAATATCGAGCAGTACCAGGACATCAAGAAGGAGGTACAAGTGACGACCTCCACCTTTCATCAGTGGAACAACATCGCCATGTACGTGGTACCGATCGTGCTGGCGCTTTTTCTAGGCGCCTGGTCGGACCGGCGCGGTCGCAAGCTGCCACTGATCCTCGGGCTCTGCGGGAAATTCGTCTACTCACTGATGATTGTCGTGAACACGCGCATGCCCTCTTGGCCCGTCGAGTACATCATCTACACCGCGACGATCCCGAGCGTGCTGACCGGGGCCGACATTGCCATTTTCGCTTCCTGCTTTGCGTACATCTCCGACATCACGACGGTGGAGGAGCGAACGCTACGCATCACCATCCTCGACGCAACCTACCTCAGCACGATGCCGATCGGAGTCGCCCTCGGTAACGTGATCTTCAACCGCACGGGGAAATCGTACACGATCATGTTCGCCATCAACGCGGCCCTGCTCGCCTGCTCAATCATCTACTCAATCGTGCGCCTGAAGTCGCGCACAACCGAACGCCAGTGCTCGATCCGCGAGCTGCCCTGGTACCGCATGCCGCTGGACTTCTTCGACCGCCAGCACGTGGTCCGCTCGGTCAGCACGTTCTTGCGCAAACGGACGATGCACCGCCGGACCTATCTCTACCTCCTGATGGTCGCGATGTCCTTCTACACGTTCCAGCGGGACGAGAAACCGAAGATGTACCTTTACACCCAGCTGCGTTTCAACTGGAACACGGACCTGTACAGCAACTTCAAGACGTATCAATCGGCCGCGTACGTGGTGATGATGTTCCTGGGCGTACCGCTGTTCACGAAGGTGCTCGGGCTAAAGGACACGTTGATCATCATGATCGGTGCTCTGGCACACGCCAGTGCTCGCTTCGTGTACATCTTCGCCGAGGTCGGGTGGGTTCTATACATCGGCGCAACGATCTCCAGCGTGGGCCCCGTTGTGGCGCCCGTCCTTCGTTCGATGATTTCCAAGATGGTTCCTACGAACGAGCGCGGCATCATCTTCTCCTTCCTGTCCGTGTTCGACAACGCGGTCCCCCTCTTCAGTGGAGTGCTTTACACGCAGGTGTACAACGCCTCGATCAACACGTACCCGCAGGCGATCTTTCTCCTCACGATGGGCACCCAGATGATCGTCTTTTTCATTGCACTGTGAGTCGTCGACAGCGACAGCGAGATTTCTGCAAACCGTTCCGGCGATAGCTGACGATTTCCTTTCTTTTGCAGTGCGATACACTTCTCCCTTCGCGGGCGCGCGCTCGAGGAGTGCACACCGATCGAAAAACCACCCGGCACGGGACTGATCGAGGAAGCGAAGGGCCCGGCAATCGACGACGAGGCCCCCGGTGTTTCCAACTGAGCAAACGCACGTGCCCATTCCGTTCCCAACCCATCGTAGCTTCATCGTGATTGCATTCCGTGATATTGTGTTAGTTTTATTCATTTTGTTCGCGGACTAAAAATGCCCTTTGATTGTTCGAAAACAATTCTAAAAATAGATAAGTCCTCGTCAACATCCGTTGGTTTCTTTTGGTTGATTTTGAAATTGCATTCACGTCCCTTGTGCTCTTATCGTTCGCACCGGGCGCACCTCAATAGCGATTCACGTTGCCCTTATCGGCGAGACAGGACCGTAGCGATTCCGTGGCGATGTGAGTAGGCTTGTGCGGCGGTACGGCTACCTGAGAGAAGATGGTGAGGCCCTTCTTCAGCAGCTCGATAGCCTGATCGACGCGTTCGTTCTGAAAGTGGTGAAAGAGTTGCGCGTGAATTAATTTGTGTTGTTGTTAATTTGCCCATAAAGGGGTCTCGTTTGTCTTACAGCCATCATGTCTGCTGCAGTCGCGTACAGCTGATCGCAAGCTTCCAACATGCTGATGCTCGCTTCCAGATTGACCTGCATCTTGCATTTGCCGCACTTGGTGTTCCGCTGCGAGGCTTTGCTCGGGTACGGCAGCACATTGTCGCAGCTTCCATTGGGACACTGCAGCCGTGGTATCTCGGTCAACCGCTCCATCTGTGGCCAGTCTTCGGTGCACGCCTTGCACTCACATTTGAACCAGTAGCGCGACCGCAGATTGCGCTGCCGCACCGCTTTCGGTTGGCGGAGGAAGTGTGGGCCGTAGTTTTCCGGCACCAGCTCCCCGCTGCGAATCGTGCGGGCCGTGTGAAAGATGATGGTCGTACCGAGGAACGAGCGTAGCACTCCGGTGCGGCACTCGTGGTTGAACATCGATGCCCCGCGGTAGATGCCGACCCCGAGGTACTGCACCTTGGCCGAGTCGAACCGATGTTCGCCCGTCACGCGCGTCTCGTAGATTTCGTGCGCGTTAAACTGCAGCGACTGGAGGGCACCGAGCAGGATCGCACCAACCCGCAGCTCGAGCTCGTTCGGCTCGGGCGATTCGGTGGTGCGCCGACCGAAAAACTCCGCTTTCTGTAGGCACCGCAGCAGGAAGGTGGTCATGAGCGTGCGCTTAAAGTGGTCCTCCGGGTCGCGATGCTCGCTGTGCGTGCAGAGCGTGTCCAGCAGCGACTGGCCCGCCTCGATCGCCTTCTGTGGGGTGCCGGCTTGAGTGACGATTCGCAGTGCCAGATGGCACAGAATCGACATGCCGGAACCGATCATCAGGTCGAGGTACTGACACTCGAATCGGTGGTACGTCGCGCACGCTTTGTCACGGCATGCTACCGAACAGAACGCCACACCACAGCAATCGGTACACGCGACAGGTGCTATCAACCTGCAAGAAGGACACGAACACGTGATTGTAATATGTTCCTCTCCTTTAGCTTGGACCCGAATGATTTACCTGGCAAAGCAGGCGTAGCAGTGTGACCCAAAGTACTTCGAATATAAGCACGCAGCATCGGCCGGCTCGGTGACGATCGGTTCACCGGGGCCAATATCTTCTGCCGCAACGACGTACCGCCCTCGTGGGTCTTCCTTTTTGCCGACGACTTTAATTTTTGTGCTGCAACCTTTCAGTTCGGCGTTCTCGCCCTTACCGGCCAACACCGGTAGCGATCGTGCTTCGTCCACCGACGGCGTTTCCTGCTTCAGCTCGCGCAGATCGGCCATTTCCTCCTTCAAGCGCCCGAGGACATAATCGTTGTGGCCGGTGAGTTGATGAAACAGCTTCGTCGCCACTTCCGCCCGGCCATCCTCTCCGCAGACTGAAAAAAGAAGGCTTTCATGAGACGTTTCCTCCCAGAGGTTTAGCAAAGTGCGCCGATTCCTACGAGCGTAGCATTTGGCGAGGCGTTGGTAGTAGTCGGCGTTCTGCTGCACCGGAAGGCCACACTTGACCGCCAGCTGCAGGTCCTGCAGGGCTCGTTTGCCGTCCAGCATACGGATGAACACCTCGCAGCGCGTCCACAGCGCGAGCGCTAGCGTGAGGCCTTTGTCGATGCACTTGTCCACGCCCCGGGCGGGTGCCCGCATCACCGCCTGGCAGGCCATCATCAGCGCCGGCTGGTACTTGTTCTCGCCGAGCAGCTTCACCGCCTGCTCGCGCCGCTGCCAGGAGAACCGGGCATCCTTCGCGCGGAACACGGGCTGGACGTGCTCGAGCGTACCGAGTACCTCGTACGCCACCACCGGGTCATCGTACACCACCCGGAGCTTCTCGGTGTCGTTCGGCAGCCGCTGGTACACCTCCGTGAGCCAATTGGCGTTCTTGCCGGTGAAGTTTTCCGCCACCGACCCGTAGAACACGTTGAAGAAGCCCTCCTTTTGCGACTGCAGCGTTTTCTCGTTGCACAGTGACGTAAAGGTGGGATCGTTGTCGATCGTGGCCATCTTATTTTACACTTTTCGCTATGCCACACACAAGAGCTCAGAATGCCGTCGCTTTCTACTCCGGTTCCGGTCGGCGAGGAAAAACCACGACACAGCGCGCTGCGCTATTCGGTACTGATTGAAGAAGGCAGGTCGTCGGAGAGTTGAGAAACCGAAGTGCACTAAATTTAGATTCCTTCAACCCCGGCGCACTAGACCGAGCGCGGCTAGGAGAGCACGGTGCATGCACATGCGCTACATAAGCGCACCCGGTGTTGTGTTTACAATGTTTCAACAACGTCGCGGAGATGAAATCGACCTGAGCAAAATCCGTGTGCCAAGAATCTTGAGAGAATACAGTTTCTTTCACGAGTACAATTCCACACAACGAGCTTTGTGTGTTCACCAGATAAGTTCCTTTATTTTCCACCGTCCAACCCAAGCCGGGCTTAAATGTTCTCTCTTTCTCCCATCTCCTTCTGTAAACGTGTGTTTAGTTGTCTATCATCGAATTAAATTCCATCCAGAGGTTTTAACATTATGTTTCCATCTTTGGTTTATAGTAGTACAATTCTATCGATTCGTTTTGTATAGTTTCTGTTTTGTCTAACCTGCTATCGGGCTTCCCTCCGCTTAGTACACGCTAGTAATAATAGTAATAATATATGTTCTCACTATGCTGTTGCTCCGGTGAGACGATCTTTCGCTCAGATCGGATCGAATTGGACTCTTCTTTTCGTGTCGTGGAGGGGAAACGGATGGCGCGGCGGGGGAACATGTAATTTACAAACATTCAGGGTTTTGTAAAGCTGTATAAGTAGTTCTTGTTGCAAGCGAATGTCTCCGGTTGTTCCGTTTCAGTAAGTCTGCTTCCAACAAGTAGCATGCAGGCTTGGAGGTCATTTTATTTTTGTGAATTTACTTGTCGTACAATTATCTAATATCTTAAGGGTGGGATTTTGAAATTAATTAATTTAAATATTTTCGCTTTAGCTTAGACAGAAAAAAGAGATCCTTTCCGATTTTTTGGTCGTCGTAGAAGTCCTTTGGGTCGGACGCTAGTTGGTTAGCGGAACGGAAATAAGTTTAAATAAAAACAGATCAATGAGATTCTGGGCGATAAAAGTGGTTCCAAAAATATATTCATCTTCATTCCGTCTCATAGAGCTACTTTCTTTTACTTTCTTTCTAAACTCTCTCTAAACGCCCCCTACCGGTCTCATGTTGCCATTCAATTATTTTGCGTGTCTTTCAGCTTGCAACGCTCAGGTCAGCGCCGGCAAAATTGACTACCCTAGGTCTCCGTGGTTGCACATTGCCTCATGCCTTTATCAACTTTACAGTGAATAACCCTTTCCGTGTCCAGCGGAGGAAATTTAAAGCTGAGAAACAAAACGATTGTTAGTTGATTGTTGTAGATTTCTTTCGACAAACTAAAAATTTCGATTCAATGTTTCCCTGTCCGGTTAAAGTTAATTGGAAAGAATGTACAGAACTCGTTGCGAGTTCAGTTACTGTACAGATCCCATAATAATACTGATATAATTCGATTGTTCCTTGTTCTTCTGCAGGTGACACTGGATTTGTGGCTAAGTCAGTGCTATTTTCTACGGGTTGTTGGGATAAAGAGCGGGATAACGGGCAAAAGGATTTAGATTAACCCCTTGGGGTGTCTAGTGTGAGGCTGGAACATTTACTAACATTTAGAGCAATGAGACCATTGTCTCGGCTTACGAACTGTGAGCGGCTGAGGGGTGTTGTGTGTTCTGATATGTTCGGTTGAATGTTTGGAACTTGAAGTTTAGCTAGTTTACGGTAGAACTCAATTAGTCTGGTCCACCCGGAAACCCAAGGGGCCATACGGGAGGTCTTTTGTACGGGTCTAGTTGTTCTGCTCCTTCACCAGGCCTGGCATTAGATAGGTGATCATTGTGCCCTTGCCCTTCACGTTCACCGTGCCGCGGCACGTCAGGTTGTAGCCCTTGTCCTTCACGATCTGGTAGACGTCCTCGGTGACCTGAATGTGGTCCATCAGGCCGGTCGAGTCCATGCGCGAAGCTACGTTGACCGCGTTGCCCCAGATGTCGTACTGGGGCTTGCGAGTGCCGATCACTCCTGCCACCACCGGGCCGATGTTGATGCCTGCGATCAGGTTGGAAATGCTTGTGGTTAGTAGGACATTTGCATTGTGATGGTGTACTTTTGAAATGTTTTAAAAAGCGCTTTTTCATGTTTCTTTCAATATCACGCCAGATATTGATTATCATTTCATGCGATATTGGGAAAGAAAGAATTCTTTCACTCACCGATTCGCATGCGGAAATTATTGAAGGAATGTTCGTTGACGTCCGTGATCTTCTGAAACAGCTCGAGCGCGTAGTCCAGCATGGCGACTACGTGCTGGAAGTCGTTCTTGTCGCCACTGTGTGCCGTCAGCCCGGACGCGGCCATGTACGTCGAGCCCGTCGTCTTGATCTTCTCGACGTAACGGAACCGCTCGAGCCCGAGCAGCTCGTCGAAATCGACAATGATCTCGTTCAGCAGGCGTAAACACTCGACACCTTCGTTGTTGCCCTCGAGCTCGATATAGAACTCGGAGAAGTTCGGTATCGAGGCGAACATCACGCACACCGTGTCGCACTGTTCGTGATAAATCTCCTACAAAAGGCAAAACGAAGAAACGAATTATTACCACCCCACGATTATCCTTCAACGATTTCCCACTGGTTCATAATCGATAGTCTTACCTCGATGTTTTTCTCACGCATCAGGAAATGGTCGGCGACGTGCACCGGTAGGATGTTGGCCAACAGCTTCCGGTTGTATGCCTGCAGGTGCTCCATGTCCTCCTTTTCCTCGGTGGCTTGCAGCTTCCAGATGAAGTCGAGCCGGCGCGTGATCTCCGTCTGCTGGCTGTGCATGATCTGCCCGATCACGAACACTACCAAAAACGCTACGTCGATCAGAAATCTCTCCGTCGTAAGAAACCTGCAACAAAGAAAATATTTTTGCCACTAAATGGTTTGCTTAGAGTCAACGATATAGCGTCATTTGAAACCACTAACTAGTATTGCTAATCACGTACATAATCGGACAATAATCTGCGAGCTCTTCTCCGTTGCCATGAATTCGTTCTATCCAGAGTGCAGCATATAAACACCCCATTGTACAACCCACAAAACCCGACGAATCCGGATGCATTCGGATCGTCCATTTTATCCCTTGCGTACGTGCACAGAATCCTTCATCCCGTTGGAAGGAAATAAAATGAAACAAACAGCAGACGAAAGCCAACGCGGACCACGTATCGCTGTGAAAATTAACTTTCCAACTCGTGCCCGGTTTCGCTGCGGTCAGTCTGTTGTGGTTTAGTAATTACTAAATGATGAGCAGATTTCCCGTATACTTTCAACTGACTGAGGGAGAAAGACTGGATAGCGGCTGGTAATGGATGGATTCATTTTATTTTGTGGTTGGTCGTTTCCAATCCCTGGACAACTGAAGTAAAACGTGAAAAGGTTCAGTCATTGCGGGTGACAACACACCTCCTTTTTAACATAATTAATGGTAAATCGTGTCATATTGAGGACAGTTTATTTTGTGTGGATACCGGGGTGCATATTTTAATCCCCCGAGTCCCTAAGTATTCTCACAGATCAGCACCGGTTTCATTTCCGTTGGGAGCTTAAACTAATGATCGGAATTGGGATGGATTACATTGGGTGTGGATTTGATAATGGATGATTTGTGGATTTATGTTAATTTATGCACCTTAAAAATCTGTTGATTATCTTCTCATCCCTTTGTTGGCAGCTCGGGTAAAAAGTTTCTCCGAACAGGTGAGGGATAATTAGGCACCAAGGTTCGAGATTGTTTTCTACTCTTTCCAATCCAACACTTCTTAAGCTTCGACGAAAGCCCCACAATCGAATTCGCCAACTTTGGCACGATTATCTTCGGAAAACTCTCAATCAGCCCAGAAGGCATCGATTACATCTTCCACCCTCCGCCGATTCGCCGAACAGCACCAACACAAATCCAACAACTCTAGCCGGAAACGAAGCAATTAATGAATCACTTCCGATGCCGGTCGGGTTTGACGGCTTAAACTTTTGTCCGAGTGATTAACAAGCCAAAAGGTGAATTTTAAGGGCAATTTTTCACTCCCAGCGCTGAGATTGGGAGAAAACAGGGAAAAATGACTGACACTTTCACACCGACCGGAAGGTGGTCGGATTGACGGTCACCGAGGTGGAAGAAATGGTTTGATAAATCCTCATTATGTAGCAGCAGGTCGGAAAGTTTTAAATCCGTCGCCATCGGGACGCGCAGGACAGAGGAGAACGAGATGGCAAGAACGGACTGTGGTTTGAGCAAGACAGCAGATTTTCGGAACCTCAACAACGGTAGACCCTCGACCGGGGAACGGGGGTTGTAAATGTTTGCGTGGAGGGTAAAGTTTCACCTCCGACTTTTTCGAAATGCCAATAAATTGATCGACTCTACGTTAATATCCGAAGAGGCGGACCTTCCGGGAGACGATAAACTTGGAACGCTGCTAATCTCGGAAGCACCCCGGAAGCAGCCTGTTGATGATTGTGTACTTTTCCGATTGTGTTGCTCTCTTTTACTTTGTGTTTAATTTATGACTATTCAAAAGTAAACTCAACGGTCGAGTAATTCTGTTGACTATCAAACATTCGAACATGCTCATACAAGGAAAAGTACGATAAAGCATCTTTAAAATGCAATTCGTATTATACATATATTAAACTCTTCTGTAAACAGAGGAAAACAACCTCATAGTAATCAATCCAACTAGGTTGTTCCAAAAGTTCTGGAAGGAAAAGCACACCACACCACGATTTAAATTAATTATGCATCCTGGAAACGTCAGATGTCCGTTCGATTGGACACAAATCAATTTCCGTTTCCCCGAAAATTGAATTTCGACCGGTTTGGGTTGATTGGGTTTTTTGCTCGTTTAAAAAATGCACAATTTTAAGTGGTCGGACATGGCAACCCTTTATTTTCCCTCTCCCCGCCACCACCAGATACCGCAGCATCACCGATGTGTAACGGGAGCTTTATTCGTGAAACTTACCATGGTTCGCAATGACGCTCGAAGATGAGTGCCAGGACGACGACCGACACGACGTACAGGACGAGTATGGCAATCAGCAAAAGGATTTTGAATAAAATTTTAATAAACTGATGCACCGCACAGGTCAGTAAGGCAAGCAAGGTAAGCAATAGTAGAATCTGCAGCCGCATGTGGAGTGAGAAAAAGTAAAGAAGGAAGTGAGAAAAAGTGTATTTGGTGTGGTAAGTGTTCTATCCCAAAAAAGGTAATGGTTGAGGTAGGGAGATAATGGATAAGGAAACCACTCCTCTGAAGCTCCTCTCTTGAATATGACACTGGATTGTACTTACATTGATGATTTTCGACTCCTTACAATTACTAGGCCGGACAAGCGGATACTCGTCGTAAAGCGAAAGGTACAAAATAAAAGTCTGAAACGGATAAGACAGAGCGGAGAAAAATGAGAACTTACATGGCAGCCTGGAGAGCTCTACAAACACATCAGGCCTGTATACGCACCAGTTTGTAGTACGATAAACATATCACAGTAATGACGACGCAGAGCGATATCACTTGAGCTAGCTCACGGTGGCCGTGAATTTTTTGTGACAATGCACGAAAGAAGGTGGAAATTTTCTGAAAGTGAACAACAACGATATGACTATTTATTCTCAGAACTTCACCGACGTATGTGATGAACATTACCATATCTTCTCGGGTGAACACCGGAACGCAGGACAACAGAAGCGTGAGCGTTAGGAATCCGTACACCCAGTAGCTATAATGATCCCTGGAAAGGAAAATAAAAAATAAATAAAAAGAATCGGCGGGGGTTTTTTTAGATTTAAATGTGGTCAAATGGTTTCCCGCATAGTGACTTACATCGAAAACACCAGCACCTGGATGAACATGATGCCGAAGAAGATGATCAGGCTGCAGACGAAGTATACGTTCAGCATGGGGTCCGGCTCGAGGCAGTACTTCCGCTCGATGTCGTCCTTGATGAACGTCAGGTGGAACCGCTTGCAGTGGTCGAGCCGGAGCCGGTCGATGCTGCGCGCGTCGATCGCCTTGATCAGATACTCGTTCACCTCCTCCTCGGTGCTCTTCGGCTCGGTCTTATCGTTGAAGCCCATCTTCGACCAGTGGCCCATCATGCGCAGCTCCTTCGAGACGTTCCCGTTGACCGACGACGACTGCTTCGACATCGTGTGCTGAGAAAAGGAAAGATACCGAGCATTGCAGTTTGCGTACATTAAAACGCTTCGTGAAACGGATGACTTACCGGCCTGTACGAGGCGTCCTTCGGCACGATGAGATACGTCTGGATTTGGTGGTCCTTCAGGTAGCTGTTCCGGTCCGCACCACGGCCCTCCTCCACGTCGTAGTGGTCGCCGAGGCAGCGGAGCGTCTCCTTGGTGATGTGCACGCGCCCCGGTACGCCCCCACTCTCCATGTAGTTGGCCAGCGTGACGTCGTTGGACCAGACGTCGAACTGCCACTTGCGCAGCCCCAGCACGCCGCAGTGCACCCGACCCGTGTGGATGCCGACGCGCATGTTCACGTTGACGGCCATCACCTCGCGCACGAGTGCAATCGCGTCGATCATGTCTAGGCCCATCTCGACCGCGCACATCGCATGATCCGGCCGCGCCTCTGGCAGCCCGGAAACGCAGTAGTAGCAGTCACCGAGCAGCTTGATGCGTAGACAGTGGTGCTCCTGGGCGAGTCGGTCGAAGCGCGCGAACAGCTCGTTCAGCAGCCGCACCAGCTCCTCGGCCGTGCACTGATCGCTCAGGCTGGTGAACCCGCAGATGTCCGCGAACAGGATGCTGACGTTTTCGTGCCGCTGGATGTAGATCTTGTGAAACTGGGCCTCCCGTGGCTGCCCCGCGATATCGTTCTTCATCTCCATGGCGACGTGACGCGGCAGCACGGATAGCAGCAGCTGCTCCTGCTTCTGGTTCTCGCGCTGGATCTTAAGCCGAGCTTCCACGCACTGTCGCGTCTCCATGAACGCCTTGCGTTGCGACTTCTCCTTCGGCCAGTGCAGCAGGATTCCGGTTGCGTTCGTACACGCCAGCGTGATTAGATCGCAATAAAGCTACGGGGGTGAGAGAGAGAGAGAAAGAGTAAAGGATTAGGTTCGAAAGCGCTTCATCGATTTCGCTCTGGCTTATCCTTCTAACCACATCCATGTCGTCGGATTCGTTCATGTAGAACATCAGCACGATGTGCGAGATGGAAAGGAGGATTCCGCCTACGACGGCCTCCCGCAGACGGATCGGAAGCATTGTGTAGATGATGTAGATGGCGATCACCGTACATCCGCCGGAAGAGGTGAATTTTCTGTACAAAGACGAGAAGTAGAAATCCATCGCCAAACGGGATGTGTTAGAAAAATTTGAAAGAATTTGTTTCATTAAAGTTAGAAATAATTGTGTTTCTATTCATTTTGCTTACCGACAAAAAAAAAAAACTTTGACGGTTCTAAAAACATGAGCACTTTAAATAGCCAGAATAAATGAACCTCATAAATGAAGAGGTTGGAGAAGAATGATACTAGTTTCCTATTTCTTATTAATATTAACTCAACACCATCGGGTCGAGAAGGATAGTCGTTTTTCTACACTTTCAACATTTTAGTTTAAAAAATGCATCATCATTATTATCCAATCCTACACTGTGTCTCGTTCCTCGTCCATCATTTAAAGAAAGGAGGAACGGTGGCTGACACTTACTTGGCCGAGGTGGTGAAACTGAAGCAGACGTCCAGCACAAGCAGCGTCACCATGATGACGTACGACACCTGGAACAGGTAGATCTCGTTGATGCGCTGCTTGTACAGGCACATCAGAAGCAGCGCGTAGACGGTGGCGCACACTCCCAGCACGATGATTTGGGTCATGTTGTCCTTCAGCAGCGTGAAGTAGTCGCGATTGCACAGTGGAATCTCGCCGTCCTCCGAGTAGTCGCTGCTTACGTTGGCCGGCTGGGGCTGCGGTGACGGAGCCATGTCGGAAAGCTGGCTTCCGTCGGGCCCGATTCCAGCTTCCGGCCCCGGCGTTTTGCGCTGGACGTCTTTCGTGCCGTCATCGTCGCCCTGATCGATCGACGTGCTGTCAACGGCACGCTGTTCCGCGGAGTCGTCGTCCTGCCTGATATCGTCATCATTGTTGTTCCTAGTGGACGGATGAGGGATGGGAAGGAAAAGCAAAAAAGCGGAGATTAAAAACGGACAGTTATGATGTTCTTAATGGATGCCCGTTTTAAATGGCTACCATCAAAAATGTCACTTAGGAGAATTCTTTACCGGTTCTCTAGTTTCTGCTTACTTTCAGTTTTCAAACTTGTTTTCCCCGTCCCCAGATCACCCTGAATCTCAAGGACAGGGTACAATTAAACTGTCTTTCTCATTCAAAAGCCCATTAGAATAACGGTGAACAACAATCTAGTTTTGCTTCAACCATTTATCCCTGAAAGGATAATTCTAAGGCGTCGGTTGGAAGATGATGATGGAATGAAATCATTCCATTCACGGAATCCTTTCTCCCTGGACAGTAATGCATTCGTGGCTGAAACTATCAATAAAGACCGGAGCTAACGACGTTGTTTTGTGGCCCGCTCGAAAGTGTCCCATAATGATTTGTAGGTGTCCTTCATCCGCTTGCTCGATGGTTAACAGAGCACGGTGAAAGCTTAATGTGCCTTCCCTTTACCCACGCCTGAGACAATGTTACCGGTGGACTCCTCTTTCTCTCTCTCCTCTCTCTCTCTCTCTTTCTCTCTCTCTCTGTCTCTCTCTCGCTCCCTCTATGTACCACCGTTTATCATGATTAATTATGGCAATTTCGGTCATAATTTCCGATGGCATGACCCTTGAGGACGATGCGCCTGGCAAGGAAAAGACACTTTGCAATACGTCGGTTAGCCTCCGAACCATGCCTGCCGAGGACGTTTTCGCTAAACTGGGTGGGTGTGTCTTGGAAGACGCCCGGAAAGTAACCTGACCGTGTTAATTAAGACTAACCCACTGAGCCGGCAGATGATTTGTGGTTTGAGCGCTCAGAATGGCAGAGCGAATATTGGAGGCATTATACTTTCCCTCTGGCAAGTAGTCGGTATTTATTGGGCAAGTCATTTGTTAATCATGGTGGGAAGCATATTTTAAACTCAGCGCTGTGTGGTGCAAAATGTCGGCATACTTTAAGTGAGCACAATATTTTCCTCGTGAAGAGAGTTGAAAGTTCCGATTTTGTTCGTTAAAAATTTCTTGGTAATTTTAGACTAATCGGATCTGAGTCTTGGTTCCAATCAATGTCATCCCAAGTTGTGTACCCTCGTCGTTGGATTTTCATTCCATCATCTCATTAAAAAAAAATCTAATTTGAAATTTTCACGCTACCGAAGAGGGCAACCTGATACTCTCTTCATTAATCATTTTGTTTTATTACCACCACGTCTTGCATGAAGCAAATAGTTGATAAATGGGGAGAGGAACGTGATTAATGAATGTTTAAAAGTTAAAAATAACAGGATAAATATGATTATCAACAGTTATTTTCTGCTTCTAACAAAAATTACCTCAAATTTATGTGATTCGTAGCGTTGGCATTTGGATTTAGGCAAGGGACTTAATTGCAGCTAAACGGAATGTTTTGGAATGCGCAAGAAAAGAGTTTGGTGTTAAATGTATCACATATCAACGTTTATGAACCATCCTAAGGCCGGTCATATTTTCTGCGTAAGACCAGCACAAATGAAATATGTTATCTATTTGAGAAGGAAGCTTCCACCAGAACAATGCGGGCACCGTTAGCTAGCTTAACGAGGCGGTATCGGGGAAAATACTTTCGTGCCCGCATGTTTCACCATTCATAAGTTTTATGAACAAACAACTTTCCTTCCGGCTCTTGCCTTTCGTCCTGCTTCACTAGCTTCTGGGGAGGTTATCAGCTTTGATGCGATCTAGCTATTCTTCTGCCCGTTATCAGGAAATGGAGAAATAGAAGAAAATACCGTATTTCCATAGGAATGTTCAAAATATATTATAATCAGTTGTAATTAACGCAATATTTGGAAAGTATATGTTTATCTAATGTATGGTACGCTCGATGGAGTCCTCCCACTATTGTGCTCATGAATGCTTGAAAGATGCATAGAACGTCTACCAAAATCTCATCACCAATTTTCACCAGCCACACACACACACAAATGTCCTCCATCGAATTACCTCCCAAGCTCCACCGGAGACCGAAAGGTGCAAAAGACGAGTTCGTCGCACTGGAAAGTTCAACGCGTCTATCATCTCGGCAAGCGACACCCACTTAGGGTAGTCAATTGGAAAACGGCTCCCCGTTTGACTTTCCACCCGTAAGCGAGTAAGCCGATTCATGTTTCTCAGAAATTATCCCTTCCAAACGCTATTAACAGCGTCTCCCATTGCCGCCAGTCGCATTGATCGGCTTTTATGTTCGCGGCACGGGGAAGAAAATTCAATTTTTCTATCAGTTTAGGGCAATTGATCTTCGTGCTCGTAATTGGAAGACGGTGGCTGGAGGATTATGTTTTTTCAATGGAACATAGAAGAAGTAAAAGGAGATGCCGAATGGGGAATGGGAAAAATTGAAAGTGTTAATATGGGAAAGAGACCAGCAGATGGGTAGAAGCTTGAAACTTCTAATAGATTGTTCTCAAACAAGCAAACGGATGATGAGGGAAATTCCACTGGAAAAGTAATCTCATAATTGTGTCATTCAATTTGACAAAATGTCCAAGTTTTAAAAAGTGGAACAATCATGCTCGATTATCTGGAAATCAATCCAATCAAATCCAATCGAGTGCTCGCTTACCTATTGTGAGAATGTCCTCGCGTCCACCGTCGCATGCGGCTTCCGGCCATCTTCTGCCATGCCCTTCCGGTGTTCCGGACACTCCGGTGACTGCGTCCGGCTTTAAAATTTTCCTCACTAGCGTCTTCGCTCCGAGTGCCTCCAGGGTCGTCCTGTTCGTTGCGTTGTCGTTGTCGTTGGTCACGTTGATTCGTTGCGGCCTCGTCCGCTTCGCTGGCCGCGTCGGGCGGTTCGGCTTCCGCGGAACTGTTCCACCCCACCGCTGGTCCCTCGTAGCCCGCGGCGCTATCGTTGCCGAAAGTGAGGGCGGTCAGGGTGGTGACATTCAGCTGATCTGTTGGGGAAGAAGGACCGAGGACAATAAGTACTGAACAGGACAGTTGCTTCAAAGGGCTTTGGAAGGCACGGGATGATATCGTACTGCTGGATCAGCTTGGAAGTTCTGCAACGGGCTGATAAGTTAACCGCACGGGGAAATATCTTGAATTCCCAGAACTCACCATAATCACAACGGATTTGCCGCTCAATATAAAAAAAACCTGCCCCTAACGTACAGTTTCCCAAGGATCAGCTCTCCCGAGCCTCCCACGTAAGTTTCACAATACACAGCGATCCGATCCTACTCACAAGCGAATCAACGATAAAATCGGCTCCCATTTATCAGCCTATCAGTTTTCAATTCGAATGCTTGCAGTAATTGGGACCGTTTCCGAGAATTCGAGATTCGCGAGCTGAACCGCGGTTACAATTTGGGCTTCTGCGGCTTTTTATCGGTATTCCGGAAACTCCGTCCTACGACTTTCGAGCTATAGCTTGGTCGTTCGGATTGTAGTTATTCGGTTGACATTTTAGTTCGATTATCGAAAACATGGCATTTCGATATTACGCATGGCAACATCGTTACTACGTGTGATGGAAATGTGTCCAATAATCTCATTAACTGGTATTTACACTTAGGAAGGGGTCAAATAAAAGTTAAATAATGTTTTTTCGTTTTTTGAACCTGCGTTATTGACTTCTGGTCGAACTATGAGTTGAAAGTAAATTTTCTCGCATTTCAAGTATTAATTTTGAAATGAAAATTCGATTATTTGGTTAAATTCTTTGAAAAAACGAATGAGCAAAAGTTAGATAATCATCATCAACAGGTGGGCATGGATGTAATGGATTCGGGCAAATGTTTCTGCCTTCTATCGAACAAAAAGTTTACTCAGCAAAAAACCCTAAGCTCTGCCGATTCGGCTAGTAAACCTGTTTTTATCCGCCCTCGACCTGGTAGTCTCATCGCTTCTCATCGAATAAAAAAGGAAGACAAACACTTGTTGAATGAGCGTTGACTAAGGCGAAAGTTGTTTAGCTTTATGATTTCAATTCATGGGTTTTAAGCGCTTCGATCAACAACAAAAAAATACACTAGGAGTGAATCAAATATGTTTCATATGAAAAAATTCATCATTACGAAAATGTGTGGATTATCAATAAGCTGTAAAATTACACTCTACTTGTATAATTAGCTGAACAAAGCCAAGCTCAAAGACTAAGTTGGACATGGAAAACAAAGAGAATAGAAAATGAAAAGCAATGTACCATAATTACGTACACAACTAAGCATCAGCAGGAGTGCATTTTAAATGATTTATGCCATCGGAGCTGAGTTCGTGACTTTCACCCAGCAGAACTTTGCTCAGTGCTTTCAGTAAATAATGTCATGGAGTTCAGTCGCCTTTTCCTCGAAACAACTGTCCTCTGCTCCAGTGCGAATAAGCTCCAAGCGGATAGTAATTTCATCTAAATTATCGGTAAGTACGGTACGATGCCACTTGCCGTGATTTTTTCGTCCATAGCAGGAAAGGAAGTAAGAGGGTTGGGAAAGCTAATTTTCATAATGATGTAGCGTTCACTGTTTTAAAATGCAGCGGGCCGGGATAGTTCCAGCAGAGTTTTCGGCTGGTGTCACCATGGACCATGTCGGAAAGAACTTTGGAATGATTCTATCGTCCATGTTGAATGCTATTATGTATCGTATACCGGGAGGAAAAATCTGTCGCACTGCAAATACAGTGGAGATGCAACAATTTAATCTCCCTATTAGTGAGTTTTAGCGCATAACTCCGTCAACGTCCTACCGTGGGGGTGTTTGGGTACTGAATGGAACAGGAAATGCCGGTTTCAATCTCCTGGCTCGGCCGGTTGAGGCGAAGGATTTATCCGGTAATCTGTGTGCCGCAGCAACGGGGAGCACAGTACAAAACCGGGCGTCCCGGAACGGACGCAAGCTCATGAAAATCGTCCATGTGTTACAAATCCGATCCCACATTGCCACTTGCTCGCATTGTGTCAGCTCTGCGCTCGGTGCTATCTTTTATAACTTGCCACCTTCCTGCGCCATGACGCATCCCTTCTATCTGCGTCTGCCTCATCCCCCTCATATCGCTTTTAATACACCCGGTCCGTCCCGTGGGCTATGGGGATGTTTTCCGGTTGTTCCATCATACGGTCAGTGGCATTGGGACTGTAGCGGATTTCTGAGGCCAAAATTACGAAAAAAAAAAAATCCAATGAAATCCATTTTATCATATCATGAACTTGAAACGAAACACATTTTATCTTTTTACAAGGTACATTTTGACAAAAAAATGCTAAGGATTATTTTGAAATTTATTGTTTTCTGTTTGTTTTTCCCCTTCAAAAACAAAACGCTCAATATTTTATTGTAAATCGGTTATGTACGATGAGTATCGTCCTGAAGTTTGGCTAATAAGTTTAATACATAAATATAGATTTTTAAAAATAAAATGGCCAACTCTGCTTTGATAGCAACCTCAATGTGCAATTGGTCAACAACTCCACACTTACCTTGACCGGCGTGTGTTCCATCTAGGGGCGGCTCGTAGCAGCTTTCCAGCGACTGTTGCAGGATGAATGTAAACACTAGATGTATTAGCGCTAAGATAAATATTAATCCTAACAGAAGCCACACGATGTGCACCGCATTGCTTTGATTCATGCGGAGGAAGTAACGCTGGTACAGCATTTCCACCTACGGAACAGGGAAGAGACAGAGAGAAAGCAAGAAAGACGGTGAGACGGAATCAACGAAACGGAAGAAAAAATTATTGGAAGGTGTACGCGCGTTTGGCGGGTCCGAATGGCAAACCCAGAGCACGCGGAAGGGAGCGTAGATCCGACATGAGAAAAATCTCATTAGTTTTCGCCATTACGAGCGGCGCTAGGTGGCTAAGCGTGTGTGCATGTGTGTGGGTTTGCGTGTTTACCCACGTAGAGCCGGTTTCCTTCGCCAGGACGTCAGACCAACCCTCTCCTAGCACGTGCGTCGACTGATAGCAACGACAGATTACAGCAGCGACAGATTACGGCAAATTCTCCACTTCGGCTTTCTTGGACAAGTCGAACGAAGAAGACGCCTAAGATGGAAAGTGTTCTATGTTGAAAACATTGCCATTAGGAAATGGATGGGATCGTGGCGTGCGCGGTGACGTTATTGAGATAATTATTGCAGCATTTTTCTACGGTCACTTTGGGAAACTATTGACCATCGATTTTCGCCGCACAATCCTCCCTGGAGGGAATCACAATCGATCAGTTAAAAGAAAGGAGTCTCTAGGGGGAAAGGAAGCTTTTTTGTTTCTTACGATTTCTTCAAGGAGCGATTAAGAAATTTCACGCAAGGGGTTTATTCATATAATTTTTGGTTTTGTGATCTCAAAAATGGAGATTTGTTGGGGTTTGTCAACGATTTCTGGAATTAAACTTGCAAAGACACTTGCTTTCGCTCGACATCCTTAATGGCAGATTTTAATAAATTCAGTGGAGAACAGAAACAGAAACAGATTTTATTCAGTCGAAAGTTTCATCATTCAAAACTATGCGTTTCATCTATCATCATCTTAAACTAATTGAAAAGCTGAATCGAACGACTCGACGAGTTCCTATTCATTATCTACCCAGAAGCGAGGGAAGCACCCTTTGATACAGTCGAGTGAAAGTCCATCCACTTCAACCGGCTTTTCAGGGAGAAAGCGGGATCAAATTACCATCTTGTAGTTTCGAGAGCGACTTTAATGGACTTTCAGAACGGGATTTTGATCTTAAAAAGCACAACTTACGAAACTCTTTTGTGTCCCGGAGATGGCGTGCTTTGATCCTAACTTTTTATCAGTGGTGTTAATTAAATGACGGCTTAATCAGTACATTTCGAGTTCTTGTAAAGAAGTTTGCAGCAGCGTCTTTCTTAAGTAAAGCAGTAAACAATTGATTAGGTGACGAGAAAACCCATTTCTTAATGGGAAAGAAATGATCGTCTTTTCAACCATTACAAACGTACACTTATGAGGGTTTCGATTTAAAGACACTGAATCAACTTACTTTCGCAAGTCCGAGCACGAATCTAGTCCCTTATTGTTTATTCTGTGCCAGCCATCATCAAACCAACGGGAGGAAGCGCCTAACATGAGCCGACATTCTTGGGAAATGGACATTAGAACGATCATCACACCGAAGTGACGCAGCCGGAATTCCGGTTGCCAATCAAGTTTGATTTCATTGGCTTCCCGCGCGGGTTCCCCGTTTTCCCGGACAGCCGAGCTTTAGCCGAATACACCGAAACTAATTTGTATCATTATGGCGGACGTGTTTTCTTCAGGGGGCGCGACCATCTCGCGTCACGTTTCGGAAGTTCGGCTGGGTGTTGCGTTCAGCCGAACTTCCGACCCCTGAACCATCGGCTCACTGGGAAATGGTTTCTACGATCCTTTTGATCCTTTCTCTTCCTCTTTCCATTCCCTTTCTTCCACCGCACGGGATGGCGTGAACTGAAAGAGAATGGTTATTGTTATTGGCATTCATTTGTTTACTCAAGTGGTTCGCCGGTTTGACATGAAGACGGCGACGCAAGTCCAGGGAGCAGCTCCGCCCCAACGACCGATTGAGTGGATGAGAATGATGATGTCCATGAGATGACGGAATCGTAATTGGGGAAAAAGGTGTCCAATGCGGGGGTAGGGTTCCTCCGGAGCAGCAGGATAATTGAATCGAATTGACTCCGTCACAGACCCCCTGAACTCGGATTTTGGAGAGGTAAAAGATAAGAGGTTGACAGCCTCTTGATGTCCGGTCCCATTCTGTTAAATTGTGAAATTTGTTTCAATTTGTTCTGTCATCTTTCATTAGGGGTGGAACAATGCCATTTGGACAGTTTTATTTGGGAGGTTCAGGCATGCGAAAATGTTGTTGTGAGCCGTTTTGAGTGCTTAGTAGCTTCCACATGCTGTCGGTATGCAACATGTCTAGTGGAGCTGGAGAGTCCTTTTAAATTTTAGATTAGTATGTGGCAGTTTGACGCATTATGAGCCTCCTCATACTTTAGTTTAGGGCGTACACTCCCTATTAACCTTTTACAAAAGGGTTTCTGTCCGATGGCTACCCGAGCTGTATGAAGCTAATGATGGCTAATGATAATTTCAGGGACAGTTTCTGCCCACATAATAAAAATTAATCTGCTACCGAATATGGATTTGAGTGTTTTAAGTAATAATTTCACTAAGCCTAATTTTGTCCCGAGAGGTTTGGATGTTTCTTTTTTCCTGATTTACATGACAAGATTAAAAACGTCACGCATGGCTGGCATAATAAACTTGAAAAAAAAAAAAAAACTGTACGAATGCTTTTTTCAATAAATGCAGAATTTTTATGTGGTACAGTTTGTTCGCCTGGCGTCGTTCATTCAATTGTGCACAAATAAGCCAGGAAGAAAAGTTCAATGTGCAAGGACTTGAACAATGTTATTACTATCCGGGTGCACCGGATGATGTGACAACTAGGCCATCGCAGTGAAACAGGATGCTTGTTAATGCCATAGCCTCTTGAAAGATAGTTAGGGTACTTAGAGTTGTTCAACGAGTACGCAATTTCCAACTTTCCACCTTTACTGGCAAAGAACAGCGACGGTCAAACGAAAGGCACAGTTTTAAGGTCAGGCGGGATGACTGTAGAATCTAGGTGCCCTATTTCTTCGCCCTTTCGTCTGTGACGCTTTAGTAGCTTGCAGGGGAACAGCTCCAACGAAGAAATGGGTTGCGCTTGTCGCGCTCTTGTTGCTGACGAAACTTTCTTCGGTTTGGTTGTGTTTATGTTTTAAGCCGCACGAACAAACGGTCCGGAGAATTGCACACCCTGAAGAAGATCGATAGCAAGAGCGGAAAGCAATCTTAAAAGAAAACGGGTACGGGAAGAAGTTTACAGCATTAATAGGGCTGCATTTTTTTTTTAATGCAGCCGCTTTCCAATGAAGATTGTTGTTTGACCCTTTCTCGATGAGAGGAAAAGTATAGGGAAAAAACGTAGGGTTGTTCCAAACCGACGTGGTTCGCAAAGGACGGGATGTTTGTTTCATAATTTAATGAATTGACTAAAAGCGGTTCTACGATCCGTGGAAAAAGGGTTAACCAGGGAAATCATAATATTTTTGCTGCCCGTTTCGAGGGATGGATGGCACGCTGTTCACCGTTGGGACAGTTTTTTTCCATTCGTTGACCTTTACTTTACTATACATTTTTGGAAGTTTTTTGTTTTTGTGTTCCCATTAGAAGTGGTTGTTGAAACACAAACAGTAGCAGGGTATGGGTCGTCCCTATGCCAAACGGACGTATTAAAAATGCATGCATCGGCAAGCACTCAGGCATGGGGAAACCATCGGAAATGGCGCCCTTTGGGGACGCTGAAATTCTGATGAACGGTCGATGGCTAGGCGAGCGAATCGCAAAATATTTACCTTCCATCGAGGAAATTCATCTTGTTTGCGCAACCAATCAGTCAATCAAAAATCCAATAAAACGCAACGAACCCCTCACGGGGGCCGTGTGATTTAAGCTCCCTCGTTTGCCAACTCCCTCCTTCTGCTGTTCCCAAACCAACTGGCAATCGTTTGCACAGCTTCACCGTGAGATGTAATTGTGGAATTTTTACCTTCCCGAACGTTTCCCAGTGGAAAGTGAAACTTGTTGCTCCGCATGCCTTTCGGTCGGGATTTTCCGTTGGCAAATTAGGACAACATTTTTGCCATGCGCCTCTTGTCGATGTTTCTTTTAGCCTTTTATTTTCAGTCCCTTGAGCAAAACGTGGGTAAATCTAGGGCTGGATCCCTGTATGAAAGCGAATGCCGTTGCTCGAGGGATAAAAAAGGGTCGAGCATTGGATGTCGTTAATAATTTAAAAAAGGAACATTGAAACAATCCGGAGCTCAGCTGATTGACGGTATGTTCTGACCCTGTCTGGTGCGGTGGAATGTTTTTGATGCTCGAAGCGGCTTTGTTTCCTGTCAGTAGAAACATTTTTCACAGTAGGTCAGGAATTTGTAGCCGCCGGATTGTTTATATCCTTACTGGAACCCTATCGGAATGTCTAATGCACCGGGTAGAACAAATATTCTTGTGATTAAATATTTTTTATTCATATTGAGAACCATGTACAAAGTTTACGAGATGCCATTTGTGGGAAAGAGAGTTATGAGTTAAATTTAAAATTGCTTCCATGGAGGCGCCCAGTTATTTTTAATACGATTAATGTTTGAACTATCCATGATGGTGTTGATGATCCATGGGGGTGTTGACCTCGGGATCCATAGAAAGACGACTATCATTACACAGGAGGTCTCGGACATACTCGCTGCCTTTCGTTTAACAATGTTTCTTTCAGCTTGTGCAAGAAGGCAATGATCTTGGGCAAGCTGAAACAAATGGAACTGCATCGGTAAATATTTGAACGCAGTCTTGATGTTACTGAAGTTCAACGCACCGTTGATACACACCGCCCATTAGTAGCACTGCAACTCAACCAGCGCACAATTTACTTCTCCTTTCGTCTTGCGTCTTTCGTTTACAAAGAGAGCACAATTTTCCCGCATTGGAACCATCTGTTGAGCCTCTCCATCTTCATAAACCATGCAACGCTAATGAACGCGCGCGGACGATGATGATTGCACTGTCACCGAGCTGGAACGTGCCTCCGAGCCGATCGGGGTCATTACAGTAAATCACTCTGCATCGCTTTCTCCTGCAGCCCTGCATGGCTCGAAATGACCATTCATTTTCTAGACCCCCATGAGCTGCTCTTAGGGGAAGGAGTTACGCTGTAATTATTTCCCTTAGAGGGCTTTCGTTTTAAATGGAGGCGCCCGGTTGTCCTGCGATTCGCTGCACGAGCGAACTCTCAAGAAAACAATTAATTAACAGCATCTGGCGCTATTGCAAATCATGTGCGAAATGAGGGTGGAAGACTGGGAAAACTCATTTCAAATCAAGTAGCTACGTAGCATTTGTCCTTCATTATAATGCGAACTTCATTCGTAGTTGTAGCTAGCTTGAAAAACAGAAATAAACGACGCTAGTATTACTTTTTGTTCGACATGGTGCAAATGACATTCAACAGAATTGTTGAGCAGCAAATTGTATTGAAAAAAATTATGCGAGCATTCAACCGAATACTGTGCTGCCAAAATTAGGAACCGTAAAGAACATAAGCGAACCACAAAAAAGATAACTGCAAACAAGCGTGGCTTATTTTCATATCAACAACAAAAAAAGCTCACGATCGAGAAGTAGAGAATAGGAAATGAACAAATGAGATGTGCGGAGCCCGTATGAATCGCAAAGTGATACAAATACACCCAATTTTATGATGTGGCAAAGAGGATAACGACGAGCATGAGAAACAACAAACGACGTACAAAATGCTCCCTCGGAATAACGCGCCGAAAAAGAAATACCGTAACAAAACAGGCACCCAAAAAAAAAAGGGCACGGCCATTGGAAGCATTTAGATATACACCCTGCTGTACGTTCGAGCTGGATGGCCGGAGTCACCGAACCTAAACGGACCGAACCAGTCGTTCCGAGGCGAGCCCAAGAAGATTCCCACAAACAGTTGGACGAAACATAACGAGCATCAATTTACCGGCCCCGGAGATTCGCAAACTGGCAGCCGACGCTGGGGGAGCCGACCGGTCCCAAGGCGTAGCTTTCACTTAGTTTGCTTTGGGATGTGGGATTTTTTGATGCTTCTTCAAAGCAAAGGGATGAACCATTGAAGACAATCTCGAAAGAACGTTTCGAAAAAAAAAGCTTAGCCTCCCTTGGGGCATGCACATTATCAGACACCAGAAAAAGTGACAGAGAAACAAGCAAGCATGTAACAGAACTATCCTTTTACCCAATTTAGGCATTGTTTTTTCTTGCCTTTTGTTAGGTGATTTTCAAACAATCATGCTGGGTGAAAAGGTTTTGTTGTTCCATCTTATGATTCGTTTTAAAACTATTGCTTTAAACAAATGCAAAACTATGGTTAAGAAATGATAAACAATTTGTCGTTCTGTAATCAGTGCATTGAATTTAATAACGGTTGATGGGACAATCACTTCCACGACTATACCAGTACACTAGCAATCGGAAAACTATATTAGAAACGGCCAGAATGTCCCTCGGGAACCCGGGCACGCGTTATGCCTTTCACTGAGGAAACCAGCGTGTAGCACATTCGCATTCAGCGAAGCACGTCAGCTTCTGCCGGCCATTACGCACAACGCATGTACGGGTACTTCTCACAACGATCTCAGCATGAACATAAATCATAGGATATGTTCGTGCTTATGAGGGAAGTCAGAGGTTAATGAATTATTTCGCCTCTAAATCGGACCATAACTCATCCGAGATTTAGTTTAGCTCAAGGTTAATTCCAAAACCATTTTGTCTATAATAAGACATCATTTGCTTAAATTAATTATTTTCCCCCCATTGCGTTTAAAGATCTGTTCAAAGTTCGGATCATTATCCATGAACGGACGTATGTAATTGCTTTCAATTAGTTACTTTGTCGTTATTGTTTTTCCAATGAATCAAAAGCATCCAAGGCAGGCCTCAAGGGACCTCGTCTAATATCATCATTAATGTATAATGCAACACAACTGCTACACTGTTGTAAACTTTACAAACTAACAACTCACCCTCACACCGATGGTGAGTGCAATTAGCAGTTTGCAGTTTTTCCGTAATGGGAGCAATTTTCACTTCGTTACTGTTACTGCAATTTTCACGCAATGTTCACCTCCTGTTTGGTAGGGTCGTGCCCTGAGCGCAGCGGGACATCGTGTTTGTCGAGAAAGTGTATTAAAAAGTTTCCCATCGAGAACCATGCACTTCTTTCGTCGTTCCCCAATTCTACAGCGTCATCTCTGGTCACGCACCGACGGCCCGGAAGAAGTTTGCCTTGCAGATTCTACTTGTGAGGAAAATCCTGCTTTACAACCCCTTTCAGCATTAGAAGCAAAGTGTGCTTTTTGTCATAAAAAAGTGATCAGCACCGATTTTTTTTTCACTTCACCTATTGACAATAACTGGAAGGCGACAACTGTGACCACCAATTCCTTGAGCAACATGTACCGTAAGGATGATGGGATGGAAGGGCAGCAGGTGTACGGATGCAATAAAAATAAGCTTCGTTTGGATTTGATCGAACATATTGCGCGCTAAGCGCGTCTAAGCTTCGAAAAACTTCTCTTCATCCAGCATGCGGCCACAAGCTACTTCTTTCCGAATGGTGCTTGAATGTGTTCTCTTGCAAACGCGATAAAAAACCTTTCGTGAATGGAGGAAAAACAAACATCGAGCGAATCCATTACATTTACAGCATGCATCGTTGCCGGTCTTATCTTACCG
The DNA here is from genome assembly GCA_914969975.1 of Anopheles atroparvus. Lineage (NCBI taxonomy): Eukaryota > Metazoa > Arthropoda > Insecta > Diptera > Culicidae > Anopheles > Anopheles atroparvus. The sequence goes on from CAJZCY010000001.1 coordinate 36,488,518, forward strand.
CCGAGCGAAAAGAAAAACGCCTTCATTTTATCCCGCGTAAAGAGTAGCTTCTTGCTCATTTTTTTTTGCGCCCGTCGTTGAGAGTCGATCTTAACATTTTATGCCATTGAAACCCCTTATGGTGGTGAGAGGAAACGAACGTAAACACGTATAGTGAAGCCGACATTGTGCTGGGTTGCGCATTTAATTTGATATGTGTGCCACTTGGTCCATCCTCATGCGGGAAGAAGAAAAAGTAGCGAAGGGAGTATTCGTGGCGAGGAAGGCTCATGGCTGGGGAAAGTCAACTTGAATCGTAAAGGAATCACTTCGAACACGGGCACCGGCAGTATTGGATGCAGTGCGCGATTGAATGCATCACCGTGTGGGCACAATTTCGCCATGCACTCCATCGCGGACCTTAGGGAGGATAAAGTGCACTTGAAGTGTTGTTGCAACAGGGCCAACCAGGGAGGGAAAGATACCACACACAGCTCGTTGCCGATAGTAATCGTGGCAAAGCTGCGATTCTTCTGCCGTAGTCGAGTGTTATTGTGAGAAGTAATACATCCCTGAAAAGGACACGTGCCGCTCCCGGTCCGCTGGACTGTAGTCTTTTCTGACTGTTTTCCTTTCTGAAAACACCTTCCCTTCCCAGTGTTTGCAACTCGTATCAAAATACGAATCAGTTACGCCATAAATGTGGCCTCCTGGGAAAGCATGGCAGAGAAACGACTTGTTGGAAATTGAGCCGCCCGCTCGAACCGTTTGTTTTTTCATGTCTGCTACCCTCGAGCTCGAATGCATGCTCAAAGAATGCCAGTTTATTGTAATTAAAAATCTTTCACTGAAACTAACGATCCCTCGACAACACTTCAATCGCTCCCTCGTGTTGAACATATGAACAACGACGTTTGCAACACATTTATTTTTTATTTATTAGATTTTTATGTTCGTTAGTTCATGCTTAGAATAAAATAAGTCGAGAAAAGAGACTTTCCTAATACAAACCATCTCATAATGCATCCTGCAAATTGATATTTTCAGGACTTTTTAGATTAAAGAAATTTCAAGAATCATTTCATATTCTGATTCTTTTGTACAAATACCTACTACTCATATGTCACGTCAAAGCATTGAAATAATCCGAAACAACCATCAGGCCGTAGAAATATTTATTCCTTTTGAGTGACAGGCAAGTGCTTATTGTTTATTTATGTAAACAAGAGTTTAAATTATCAATAAGCATTTTTCCCAGCAACATTTTCCATTATGCTCCATTTGAATTTACCTGAGTGGAAAATTTGTAACCACTTTCTGCGGGCTTAATGAAATTCAGCATATTTCGGTCCGACCGCGGGCAAAACAGCGATGAACTCGACTGTAACTCTACGACAAATCGGTTGGGCCAGGTTGGGAAACTGTTATAAATAAAGCCACAATGGTGAAAATTGAATTCTACCCCTGTGGGTTAACCGTGATTTTGCAGTCAACAAAACAAGTCGAAAGGTTGCTTTTTTTTATTTCTTGCTCGATAATATGCTTTCCAGTATGGTCGTATTCAGTGGCCTTATTTTCATAACCGGTTTGCGGGAGGGAAATAGCCCGTACGAAAGAATAATATGGAAAACATATAAAAATGAAACCACAAAAAAGAAGGATCAAATCCCTCTAACAAATGGTCCGATTCTGGTCCGAAAAATCTCCGCTCCGAAACATCACGTTGCAGGGACGTCATGCCTACTTTCACCTTTCCTCGAGCGCTTGAACGAAATCTAATTAACATTCACTTTGTGCCGAACCTTGAGTTCTTGAGGAAAAACCTTTTTTTTTTCTATAAATCTTTTTCAAGCTTCGGCATGGGTTTTCTCGGGGCGGGTGTAAATGAGTTCCAGCTAAAACTTGTGGTGGCACTATTGGGAAACATTGTGCTCCATTCACGCATCTATGATCGTTCAGCCACAGCAATCAGGAACCCAAGGTATGGTAAGAAGATCGCAAAAATGCTTCCCTTTGAGCGTGCGGAGAGTGAAGACCCTTTTTTTTTTCGATAACGTCGTAATAAAGCAAGCGTCTGCAGCTAGACGAGTTGCGCCCAGCCACCCGTAGTTCCATCTTGATAAGGTGAAAGTGTCTTGAAACCCTCGTAGGACTTCCCTTCAGGATGGATGGATGGATGGATGAAAGGACAGGGCCGAACCGAGCTGTGAGTGAGGAACAACGACGAAGCCCCTTGTTGAGTGACGGTTGCAAATCTTTTTACCGTTTCACCACCGTAACAAAACACCATCTTCTTTGTTCCTGCTCCGGGCCCGTTTTTGAGCTGGGACAAATTTACCGGCAACACTTCACCAGTTCTTCTGGCCTGGTGCGCTTGGAAAAAGGATATTAAAATCAACTACCGGTAGCAACCCATCGTGGCTGGAGCTGTATCCTCACGGACGACCGGATCGTTGTGGTTTCGTTCCATTGCGCTCGCTCCGGCGAGCCATTTTGATCCGAGATACCGAGAACCCAGGACCGTCCATTGCCTCGTTCCGTTCGCTGTCATCAACTTTCTTCATTTCCATACCAATAAACCATTCCCCGGGCGAGTGCAAGAAAGCGCACTCAATCCCGCACTGATTCCTCTCCATTTTTGTTTTCGATTCCGTTTCGAAAGCTATGCATATTTTGCATGTGGCAAGACGATTCGCATTCCGAGCGCTCAAGCTTGGCCAGGCTTGGAGGACCGACTTCAATATCTCGATCTCGAATGGAAAGCAGAGATGTGAATTGGTTTACTTCGGTGGCTTCCGGTCTTGATGCCCAACTACCAACCGAACCGAGGCCAACCCGGAAGAGGCGGAAACGCTTCACACTGATGGGATCTGGTTCAGAGCAGCACCGGTCGGTGGTCGTTGTATTTCAACGCGGAAAGGAAAAGTTTACGCTACTTCGCATCCATCTCGGGACTGGTCTTTCCCCGCACTCTTTCTATTCCGCCCGTGCGTAGATGAAACTCGTTTCGTTCGGAGCGGAACCAATGTCAGGTGCATTCACATGCATTTCCCCGTGGCCATTGTTTTTCCGCGTCGTTTCCGCAGCAACTGTGCAACGTCGTCGTCCACGTTGGCGGTGGCGGTGGTCGCTTTGTTCGCAATTTTAATGTTTTATGCTTATTCCATTTCCAACCGGTTCGAGAAGTTTTTTTTTTCATTCTGCCATAGTTCCAACTATATATCATCCAATCTCGGCCACGTTTCTACTGCCGGTGAAAATGTTGAAACATAAATATGGCAACAAATACGAAACATTGCTCTGCGTACAATTTACCTTCCAGTTCCAGTTCACAACCTCTCCCTGTCTCACCATTTGCGATCCCCGCCACCGAGACGGGCGCTTGTATAGTTCAACGGTAATAAAAATTATTTGTTTCTCCAGGTGCAAACGCAAACATGACGCTGGCAACCGCTAGGATACGCCGGTTGATTCGTTATTCATGTTTGTTTCGTTCCGGTTTTATTTACTCTTCCCGCCTTCAGCTTACTCCTCTACGTTCGTCCATTAGAAACCGAAATAATCAGTTTTAAATAAACAAAGCGAATCGCCAAAAACCGATTCGTTTATGGAGGAATTGTGGAGGAGAAGAAGGAAAAAGGACAGTCGCACCCCTGCGCGGACCAAGACGAAAGTAATCAGTGTGATGAAATGGATTGTTTTTCCGATCCCTCCATTCCTGCGGGAAACGTGCACCGCTCGGAAGTTGTACGCACTGCATCAAAAACGTGGCGAACAGGACAGACAAAACTGTCCTAGAACATACCCCCCCTCCCACCCCTTTCTCTTACGAACAAGTTTTCCCTCGATCCGGACAAACCTGATGGTGTGGTAAAATTCCAGTCACCGTTAGCCACGCGAAAGTTTCTAAAGATCAGCATCTTCTTCCCTAATGGTGAGAAAATTGAATAAAAGTAAGTAGATGGCGTGGATGGCATAAAGCACTGTGAGCTCGTTTCTTTGCGTGCCGTTATGGTGTTTGCTTTTTCCTCGTCCGCGAGATTTTCTAGCGCGGACGGACACCACCAGCATCGTAATGTTGACAACGCCCCTTGTTTCTTGGCGTTTAAACGATATTTAACTTTACCCTGCCCAGTCGGAGAGAAAGCGGGGAATAAAATTCTACCAACATTATCCAACATTCAGACCCTTTAGAGGCAAAGTTTGGAAACCGGTGCAGTGCGTATTGAACGTTGAGGTAGGCAGGGGGATCCAGCTTCCGGGCGTCATTTTCTTCGCGTTTCCATTTACTCCACAAAGCAAACTTTGATGAGCAGATTCCGTGGGCTGTTTTTCCACTTGCTACCGAAAGTTTTGATGGATTTACGTGTTCTCATTTTTTTCTTGTCCTAGGCAACCGTTAAAAACCAGTACAATGTTGTCCGTGGATGAAGTTGCTCTCCCTTCGTAAAGTTAGCTTACCTGGACATTTTTGAATTTGTGCGAGCAGATGACACCGTTGAAC